>CM077203.1:8490981-9720981 GCA_039654625.1 Rhinogobio ventralis
ATAGATAGATAGATAGATAGATAGATAGATAGATAGATAGATAGATAGATAGATAGATAGATAGATAGATAGACGAACGGACGGACAGATAGAGACAGATTATAAAAAACAATCTTCATGTATTTTCCAACACTTCAGCTTGTGATTCTTTAAGTGGGGTTAGATTAAGCGGGGGTCATTTTTTAGGATTCTTTACCTAACTTAAGTCTCTGAGATCCTGACACCTTGCACTTCTGGAGACTCCAGGTAGATTGCAGTTTTGGAAAATGGTGGCGCTGGAGACTAAAGTGTTCCTGATGGTTTCACACTTAATTCTTCACCTTAATTCTTAATTCTTATACAGTTAACGTGTCTTTTCTTCACCACCTGTTTTTGTCTGACCCTGTTGACTCAATGAGCATTTCACTGTCCAATGGTCATGCTTTAACTGCAATGTCTAGTATTGCATTATTGCATCCTTCTCATGGGCATTTAATAATTTTTTACTTTTCAGTCTGAGTTAAATCTTTTTTTTGGCTAATTTTATCTGTAAAAGAAAACATGCCTAATAATTATGCACACCTGAATATAAGGGTTTTTTCATTTCCAGCCTTCATGAACAATTATATATCACTTATAAATGACTAAATACAAAATTAATAGTAGTTATTAAGATTAATGTGGTTTGGAATTGGTAAAATATGCCTGGAAAAAATATGCTCAGAAAATCAATGTGCCTAATAATTTTGCACGCACTGGGGATGGATGGATGGATGGATGGATGGATGGCAGGGTTGCCAACCCTTACGCATTTAGCGTGACACACACGCTTTCAGGCTCTGTCTCACGCTCTCACTCTGGCCAAGTAAATGTCACGCCAGATTGCCAAACCTGCTTTTGATGTGAAACAAAGTGTAAGCGTTTACATTTTTTAAAGTTTTAATACGAAATTCAAACAGTAAATACCGTTTTGACGCACTTAATGTGGCATAACAGTTGAAGCCATAGCCGTTGAAAAACAGTTGCGACATGTGTTCCTCTCGCGGCGGTGGCGCGAGCGGTCACGGTCACGTGGTTCATGGAGCTCTCAATAATTCCACTGTGTCAATACATCTGAATGGAATAGACAACAGCTTCACTATACAGGTATTTGCAGCAATTTTTGGTAAACAGTACAGCACAGTGTGCATTGATTATTACGCCAACCACATTTACAGTATCATTTTATTATGGAGAGTGATGGAGATGCAACATTGTTAACATTAATGTTCATGTTTTTCTTGTATTTAGCCCTCAGGTATTCCTTACTAATTGGTCACACTCATACTCATTGGTGGTCAAATGTGACCATACACCTTAACTATTTTTCAATTAAATAAATGTTCTATATTTGAGTTCAATAATGTTTATTGAATATTTTAAGGAGATCTTTTGGTACTAAATACTGTTTGGGCAATAATTATGGTCCATTAATGACCACTTAAAATATTTTTCTTGTTTATATTACAATTAGTGTAGTAATTTAAAGGTTAAAATAGAGAATTCCAGAGGAAAACTAGAGTCATTTTGTGGCTGGAAAAATAATATATAATACATGTATTAATAAATATACATGTACCTAGTTTAGTTGCTCAAAAAAGTACTGCAGATCATAACTGCTTACTTATTTTTAGGTTTTGCATTTGAATAAATATTTAGACATGATCAAACACTTTAAATGTGAAATTTTAAAACATTATTAACTTACATCCTAACATCTTTAATTATACGTATATAAGCACACACAAGTGAATATTAATGAATGCGAGCAAATATAATTTAACCCAAGAAAAGTTTAAAATAGTGCTAAAAAGGCAAACTTATTTTTCATTATATGTACAGTAGGCTATATACATATGAACTGATACTGAATCAAGATCGAAATCGATCGATTTGTGCCAATCACCAAAAAAAATAAATAATCAAAACCAAAATCTCACTCCAACCTGAACTTAAAAGTTGGCAACCCTGTGGATGGATAGATGGATGGATAGAGACAGACCAATTGATGACAGACAGACAGACAGACAGATAGATAGAGACTGATAGATGATAGACAAACACAGACAGATGGATAGATAGATAGACAGACAGACAGATGGATGATAGACAGACAGGCAGGCAGACAGACAGACAGACAGACAGACAGACAGACAGACAGATAGATAGATAGATAGATAGATGATAGACAGACAGATAGATGATAGACAGACAGACAGATAGATAGATAGATGATAGACAGATAGATAGGTAGATAGATGATAGACAGACAGACAGATAGATAGATGATAGACAGACAGACAGAGAGAGGATTTATGACTCCAAACCACAAGAGGGCGATTAATCCACAACTATTAGAATAAAGTCATCTGGGATCTTTTGTTGCATAATAACCATACAGAAATGCTGTTACTTTTGGCAGTAGTACAGAAGAACCTTGTGTCCGTCTTTCTTCTCTGCCTTGGGTTGGCCAGCTGCCCCATGGCTGACAGGAGACCGCTCTGCTCAGCTCTGCTGGACAGGAGAAAATATTCTGACTTCAGCTCAGCATGACATCGTTAGCGACCTCTTCCTGACTGATGAAGTTTCATTCGTATCTCTGAAAATCAAACACAATCACGAGTGTAAGGGCCGGTTCACACAGAACGTGTTTCTGCTTTGAAATACATGAGACACGGGCAGTGGAATGGGAAAAAAAATGCAAAGTCTTCAGACACGTTTTAAAAAGTTGAACTGATTTTAACTTGAGTGATTTTAAC
The DNA here is from genome assembly GCA_039654625.1 of Rhinogobio ventralis. NCBI lineage: Eukaryota > Metazoa > Chordata > Actinopteri > Cypriniformes > Gobionidae > Rhinogobio > Rhinogobio ventralis. The sequence continues at coordinate 8,493,759 of CM077203.1, forward strand.
TTGATTTTTAGAACGCTATGTCATGTGCAAGATGCTGAAAAAGCACAAGCTCAATGGTCAAACACGTCCGTCTAGCGCATGTTTACATAGAAATATAATGGAAAGTAGTAAAAACGTGTTCTGTGTGAACGACCCCTAAGGATTTATGCAAAAATTATAAGCATGTAACTGTAAAAGTTAAAGAGATAGTTCACCCAAAAATGTCATCATTTACTTAACTTCATGTTGTTCCAAACCTGTATGAGTTTCTTTCTTCTGTTGAACACAAAAGAAGATATTTTAAAGAATGCTGGTAATCAAACAGTTGACGGTAGACATTGACTTCCATAGTAGGAAAAAAAAAATACTATGGAAGTCAATGGCACCCGTCAACTGTTTGATTACCAGCACTCTTCAAAATATCTTATTTTCTGTTTAACAGAAGAAAGAAACTCATACAGGTTTGGAACAACATGAGTGTGAGTAAAAGGAGTTAAAGGTGCACCATGTAATATTTTTGCAGTAAAATATCCAAAAACCACTAGGCCAGTGTTATATCAATTGAGTACTTACAATATCCCAAACGTTTCCAACTATTTGTAAATCTTGAGAAAATTGCTATTTTAACCAAGGAACCTGGACGTGTGAGGGAGTCGCCTGTCAATTGCGTCATATCTGCGTTACCCTCGGTTTCCGGTTTTATTTAGCAGAAACACTTTACTCTTACTGCAGTGTGCAACAAGTGTCATAGCAGCTGCGGAGCGAGTGCACAGAGTAACGTCATAACATCATTTTCAACACACTTAAATGTATCTAATATGATAAACAGAGCTGCGTTACCTCATACTCATGACCGGAAAAGCGGAAATGGCGTCGGCGACTGTGACGTAATAAAAGTCCCGCTGCTTGCGAGGCATGTGTTGCGCAATCGCTCCAGCAGCCTTGCTCAGCTCCCACAATACTCGGCTCTGTTCTGCTTCATACTACAGTAACATTAATAATCCCATCCATGAACATAATTTCTGCCTGAGTCCTATTCCAATTCTTTTCCACCGGCTGTGAGGTGAAGACCACATGTCCCAAGATTCTGCGCTCAAACTTGCCGTCATCAAACTACGCCTTTGTTTTGAATAGGCGACCTCTAGCGGACGGAAAAGTTACATAGTGCACCTTTAAGGTAAGTTAAAAAATGAAATGCCAGTTACGATAGTCTTTTCTTCCTTGTTGTGATTTAAATATGAGTGAAATGGCTTCCGAAACAAGAAAAAAATGTAGTGCGGAACTTGATTTTGTCCATGGGGAATTGATTGGATGGTTGTGGTTTGTTATTGGTGGATCTCATGTGAGTGACAGGTTGTCCCGCCCTCGCACCAGTAACACATGTCATTAGAGAAGAGATGCGCTGCAAGAGGGAGGGGAAGTTATTTTGATTAAAGATTATGAGGGCACATGAAAATAATGCTGTGCACTGATAAATCATTTATAATAAATAAAACAATATACAAAAAAATTTAAGTTTAAATACCAATATTTAGGAGTAGTGTGAACTAGTGTGTTCCATTTGAGTCTACAAAATGAGAATATTTCTTAATATTAAATTAAATTACAAATCTACTCAAACTTACTTAAATCTCTTGCAGTTATTTATTAAATAAGTAGCTAGCAACAGCACAAATGCATGTGCTAACATAAAGTCACCATGAAATCAAACATCGCTTTTCTGATGACATAAAAAAATCTATTGCATTTAACATGCTATAGCAATTTTTTCCTCTGCTGTTTGGTTGGAGACTTTTATTGACAACTCATTGGCAAAGCTAACAATAGCATTGCTATATTTTTGAAAATGGAACAACTGTATAGCTGGAAATATATCTCAAATCCACTAATGAAACATAGCAATAGCTTAGAAATGTGACTGTGGTTCCAGGACACACTAAGGAACTTTAATGCAGCTTCATTCGTGGGTTCACTCGACCATACTGGCACGTGGACTACGTTATGTTCCACTCTTTCAAAGACTTTGTTCAAATTAAATGCTAGCTTTGTCACTAGGTTGATTTTGACCTGGACCTGCAAAACACACAATATAGCCATCATGCACACAAGTGGATTCATAGTTTGCTAGGAAATGGAAACATTCTTTGAAACCCTCTGGCTTTAGAAAAGCTATTGTGATTTATAGTGAATGCTCTTAAATACACTCTCAAAGAAAGGATGGGTCAAGATGAGTGGCCTAAATAGCTTTTTTGTTTTTTGTTTCTTGAAACTCTCACATCTGTGTCACAGAAGAGCTTCTTCTAGCTACCCTAAAAAGAAAAGTGTGCTTAATTGTATTAAATGTGCGCTTATAGTGTACTTCATATCTTATACATATTAATATAATATAATATAATATATATTTTCATAGACTCCACTAGACCCCTGAAGGTGTGCTGTGGTATCTGGCACCAAGATGTTAGCAGCAGATCCTTTAAGTCCTCCATGGATCGGACTTGTTTGTTCAGCACATCCCACAGATGCTCGATTGGATTGAGATCTGGGGAATTTGGAGGCCAAGTCAACACCTCAAACTCATTGTTGTGCTCCTCAAATCATTTCTGAACCATTTTTGCTTTGTGGCATGGCGCATTATCCTGCTGAAAGAGGCAGAAAAGTTCCAGTTAGTTCCAGTCCTAGATTCTGATTGGTCAATAGCTGTGTTTTATTCACGATAAAACACGGCTATGACCGCTTCACCCAACGGTTCTGTGTATCACTACACAACACCCTTAGCAACCACTCTTAGCAATGTTAACATATGTTTGTTTGTTCTCATTGATAGTGTTCATTGAAGCTTACTGTATTATGTAGAGTAGAGTATTGTGAGAGAGAGATCGAGTGAACCTGCATTCAGATTTAGCATTTTCCTTCAGGTCAGTCCTATGTTCATAATAAAAAAATCCATTTGAATGTCCACTGCGATATCTTGTTAAGGGGTTTTCCTGTATCCTGACACTGACAGCACTAGTCAAAGTCATTTTGGTTGAACTATCCCTTTTAAGGCTGTGGTTTTAAAAGAAAATATAGAATAATATAGAGCAGGAGATTAGCTTTCCAACTAAATTCCATTCCAGGTAAATGCAACACTCATAGTCTGCAGCTAATGAGTCCCATCAGTCAAAAACACTCTTTGCTCTCAGCGAATGATGCAATGATTGCTCTAAAGGTTTAAGATGTACCCCGCCACTTAGTGTTAGAAAAACACATTTGAAAATGACGGCATCTATTTTTCACCTTCAGCATGCAGAGTAGCTCAATTGAGATAAATAGCTCTACTGCACCGGTCTGGCACATTTAACAGCTTACCTGAGAGTCCTCGGACATGCATTAAAACCTTTTGACTTTAGTAGAACAGTGAAACATTGGATGAAACTAAAGGAAATAAATGTCCTTGTCACAATCATGCAGCCATTTGAGACACAATCAGTCAATACAGTTGTTTTCAGTCACTGTGTACTTCAACTGTCTTCAACATGTCTAGCAAGGCTTTTTAGCTTGTCTGCAGCTTCAACCAATTTGAAAGGAAAAAGTCAAGGAAATAAGAATTAGTCACAGAAGAGACGCAATACTTCACCTAAAAATGAAAATACTGTGATCACTCATGGACATTATTTTATGGACTTGACCACTTATTGACCCCTTTTTGTAACATACTGTAGGCCTGTGTGTGTTTTTTTTTTACATTTCTTTTTGTTTTATGTTCTTTTTTATTATTTATTTATTTACCTGACAACCAGTTGCATTCTGATTAGCACAGGCAGTGTTGAGGGTAACGAATTATGAGTAACGTGAGTTACGTAATCAGATTACTTAAGTAAATGCCTAGTTCTTTCATGAAACTCTAGATGGCACAGGCTGATGGGTCCTTAACTCAAGCTGATGATAATTACAATGTTAACTACTTGGCACAGCTGATTGGCCCCTGTTGCATCTGCAGCCAATAAGCTTGCTGCTCAACATTTAAATGGCAGGTTACCATTCTCTATAACAGTTTGTCTAAAACCCTCCACCTTCCCCAGCTCCACCTGTATAGATCTGCTATGAACTAGTAAAGTAACACACTACTTTTAAATTTACAACAAAAATATCCAAGTTACTTTTTCAAATAAGTAACGCAAATAACTTTGTTTTCTCATTTGACTGACAGCTCTCCTGTCCCCATGTTGAGAGAAATCGAGAGTAAGTGCAGAGGCGTTGTGTGCGCTGTGTAAAGTAAAAATTATTGTTATTGTAGTTCTGTCCAGCAAAGCATTTTTTTTCCCACGTCTAGCATATTTTTCCAATTGTTTTCATTGGGAGTGCCACGTTTTTAAAATGCACAAGGTTCGTCTATTTCACGCTGAAGCGCTGAGCGTTCAGCGTTTTTTTACTGGTCACCGAGAGTTGAAGAATGTTCTTTGGGTAAAACGCAGTGCTCATCACTATGGACCCTATCATACACCCGGCGCAATGCGACGCCAGGTGCGACGCAAGTGTTTTTTGCTAGTTTCAGCCCGACACAGTTATCATTTTCATGTCTATCGCCACATTGTTTAAAAGCAAATGCACTCGCGGCCATCTGTTCGCCCATGGTCTGAAAACGAGGTGTGTTCAGGCGCATTGTTGGTGCGTTGCTATTTTGAGGCAACTGAAAACACCTGCACCACTGACTAACAAAAACCTGGTCTAAAGCCAATAGCACAGTATTTTTTTTGTGTTATTTAAAGACACTCTGCTTGTTACACACACAGGACACACAAAGTAGCAGCACGCATTAAAAATATTTTTAAAAAATTATTTATTAACAAATGTCTTTGCTGCTGACCTTCGATGATCCAATTCAAATATACCAATAAGAAAAAAGGTAACGCGAAAGTAATGTAATATTACTTTCCATAAAAAATAACTAAGTAACGTAATTCGTTACTTTTTAGGGAGTAATCCAATATTGTAATGCATTACTTTTAAAAGTAACTGTCCCCAATACTGCAGGTATATGCCAGCTGTCATTCAGATTTCTTGTCACAAAATATTGGTTTAATCAGGTTATGGCAGTGCATTTACATCATGCATCTACAATTCTAATATGAAGTAAATTCTGATTAATATCAAAATAACACCGTGTATGTGAACATATTGCAGTGGGCATGTCTCTAAAGAGAATCCTTTCAGAAAGAAAGAGTCTTGTCTCCTTTGACGACATACTATGTTAGAAATTTTGATTAAAGTGCTCTAGTTTCTACAGTTCCTCAGAGACCTGCACAGATAAATCAGCTTGGCGCCCTTCCCATAAAGATGAGACCGGAACTGAGTGGGTGAATGGAGAAAATGGGACATCAGTTGGACATAAATAATGTTTCATTGCAATGCACAGCTGAAGTGGCCTGGTAGAAGACTTAATGGCTCGTAATTAACATTCTCCATCCTGCTCCCCTGACTCACATCCTACAGTATTTTTCAGTGTTTCATAACAAAAGGTCGAAATGGTTATGAAACCGTCTTTGTCTGCGCTCAAGTCTTGAGGACAGATGCATAAGTGCACTTAGAAGTCTTTAAAGAGAGATGCAGAAAAGCAGGTCACAGTCGTTTCGCCCACTCACTGAAATATCACTGTAGGTTACAGCTGACACATCATTTCAGCTTTGAAGTGTGGCAAGTCTGGTCAGTTGAATGTTCTCTGAGCTGAATCGTTTTTCCTCTGTATACAGCTAAAAGCTGCTTTTCATCAGCATTTTATTTAAACATCAATTGTACAAAATTTCAGGAGATATTTCCAATTTTATAGCTTCATTACAGTGCAGAGCTGAAATAAATTCAACAGCATCCATAAAGGTGCTTCGGCAACCAGTATTTTCTGTTTGTTGCAGTCAATGTTCATTTTGCTCTGCAGTTATTGCTGAGCCAATCTGCTTTGGGCCATTATATGATTAGACAGCCCTATACACTTAGCAAAAATGGGTATTGTTTCAAAAGGTTCCGGTCAGCAATTTATGGCAATATGCAGTCTAATATGCAACAATATGCATCCAATATAACAGCAGGTCGAATCTAAAAGAGGTGTCATACATACTGAGTTTCACCCTCAAAGTCTGGGCTTGAAAATAAGTCATTTTAGAAATGGTAAAGCAGACACAGACTAGCAGATGAATGACAACTGATGAAAGCTATTGTATAACACAACACATTTCCTGTCAAGTTATTTAAAGCCAATTTCTGCCCAGCTACAGGAGGGTTGACAGTGGTCAGGAATGGTATTTTTCCATACAATTCCTGTAGCTTAAAGTGGTCCTTGATTATGATTTCACTTTTTTAACTTTAGTTAGTGTGTAATGTTGCTGTTTGAGCAAAAAACATCTGCAACGTTACAACGCTCAAAGTTCAATACAAAGAAAGATACTTTTACAGAAATCGCTTTTTAAGGACTACAACAAATGGCTGGTAGGGACTACAACGAGCTTCTTCCTGGGTTGGTTGCCACTGTCGCCTTTGGCTTGCTCAGTTGGGGACACTAAATTTTCAAATAAATATCCAAATAAATTTACTAAATTAAATTTACTAAATTTACTAAAATTACTAAACTAAATTAACTATATCAACTACATTACTTGAATATATATGATAATTGAAATGAGCTAGATGACATCACCGTTTTCTCCAGAGCGGCTGTACAGCCGAATCAAATTCTGTTGCATTATTTTCCTGTATAACACTGTGAAGCTGCTTTGAAACAATCTGCATTGTAAAAGGCGCTATATAAATAAAGTTGACTTGACTTGACTTGACAAACCCTAAAATAGGGTTAAATTACATAAACCCTGCCCCCGGGAACACGCAACAAAGGGGGTGAGACTATGTTGGGCTGCTTTAGAGAAGATTAAGAGTTGATGTAGTAGAGTGTTGTTGCCATGGCATCAAAACGCTGTTAATTTCACCCCTTCACGGACTCTGCCGTATTAGCATACACGAGTTGTCTCATAAGCCAGTCAGGTGTTTTGTTGTTGTATGTAAAGGCCAATTCATACTGCACAGACAAACGGCAACAAACAAGTTGGCCGTTGGATTTATAATTTTATGAAAAATAACTGCCATGTTCACACTGCCTAAACAGACCAACAAACTCGAGCACCCACAGAAAAACACAAGATTTTCCCCATTCATTTTAACCAATAAAAATAAAAGATTGCAGCTTTCAGACACAACTTTCTTCTCGTTTCATAATTAATTTGAGGTTGTTTCCATGCGTTAAATATCGAGAGCGCATTCATTTAACGCGAGAGTGCACCCATGTAACGAATCTCTCCGTTCACAGGCGGATTTCTTTCACGCACAAGAAAGCACAAAACCTTTCTAGCACAAAACGTAATGGACGGGACGCATGCTTTCAAATATGGCTCAGCTCTCAGATTTTACGTGTGTATGCTCAAACTTTGTCCAGTGTGCTTTCGCAAATATCTCCTTGTTCTTTCTCTAGAATTGTCTTCTGATTTGTCCAGAAACCTGCCATTTTCACTACAAGGATAATTTACTAAGCACGCCCAGCACCAACATGCAGTCTTTGCAAGGGACTTGCCTCATCGCCATGACAATGGTGCGTGTCCAGATTATGCCAGTTTGTTGTCGGGTGAAAACAAACTCCAAAAAAGGCATACGGTCTGTATATATATGTTTACTGTTAGTTGTAACTAGTGTTTTTGTGTAATTGTTGATGATAATGCAAGGGAGAGATTTATGGATAAGACTTTAATGCGCACAGTGATTTTCTGGAGTGAAAACAGATGCTTCATCTTTTGTGTGATGTACAATAAACTTCATAAAACTCATCAGTAAAGTTTTGGCCATCAATCGGACGGGGTCTTCTACAACAGGCTTGTAATAATAGCGGATAAAAGCAAGATGACAACATAAGTTATAACCGTAATTAAACTAATCTATACCTGTTCTATCTCCATGCAGCATACATTATCTGGCTCTGTAGGCATCAGTGTCCGACTCCTGACACCGGAACACAAGCTCTTGAAGCTCTGCCCTCTTCTTGAAAGGGGGCCGGGAACACCAGCCCATTTGCATTTAAAGGCACACACACAAAAACTGCACATTTTTGCTCACCTCCAAAAAGCGGCAATTTTAACATGCTATAAAAAATTATCTGTGGGGTATTTTGAGCTAAAACTTCACATACACACTCTGGGGACATCAGAGACTTATTTTACAACTTGTAAAAAAGGGCATAATAGGTCCCCTTTAAGAAACTTAAAAGCTAGTTTCTTGGGTTTGATTTCCACTAATAAAAAACTTACAGCTTGAATGCAGCATCTGCCAAAAATTTTTTATCTAGAACAATCATCTTATTCTCAAAACATGATATTTACAGTGATTTTTGCTTGAGCAAAATTCAACGCCACAATGATTGCGAGTTGCAAATGATTGCCGAAGCACCACTCGTGGTTATAATTTGTGATGTTTTTTGATTGCAAAGGATTTATATGGCTAAAGAACATCACAAACTTTTATACTCAATATCAATTTTAAGGTCAGACATGATTGTCTACCAGGTGAGCATTTCAGAGTGTTATAATGGAAGCGAACAGATCCTATTCCCCTCAGTGGCCACTTACCAGACAGAAAAGCCAAGGGCTCTGGAATCAAAGGTGAAATGCATTCGACCCACAACACCCGCAGTTATCCTCAGACATACGTATGCAGTGATGAGGTGCAGTGTTGAGGCTGACAAGAGAGATACCGTCGAACAGTGATGGAATTCTGTTGGAAACGAGGCTGATGTGAAGCAGGAGGTTATGTCGGAGTCATTCCTAAAACAAGGAAGACATGATCTCTGAGCCTGAGGGAGTCTCTGGGGCAGCACTGCACTGAGACTCTAATATTAGCTGAGAATCTGTAATATGCAGTGAGTAATGAGAGTTCCATAGGAAAGAAAAATCACATCGCTTTAAAATCTCACTTGTTTTTCCTAGACAGCAATAAGAGCAAACAGATACAGTTGCATGTTTTATCCTGACAAAAATGACCTCAGTAATCTCTCATGTGTTTCACTCTCCATCCATAAGAAAACAGTAATTCTGAAAATGTTTTCTCTTTAGTTTTGGCCTCCCATTCATGCTTAAATAAATATAATTTCTGAATACTGAGGTTTCTGAAAATTTATATTTTTGAAAAAATAAAGATTTTCTGTGATTCATGTAAACAGGTTAATTTTATTATATAATTTGTAATTGCAATTGTTGCAAATATCGGGTTATGTGAGTGTGTTAAAGTTTTATTATAATGTATATTATTGTAAAATGCTGTCTGTGTGGAAAAGGTTTTTTATTTCCAAACTGTGAAACTGTGTTTTCAGAAATATCTGTATACATGTAGACAAAGCCTCATAAAAATTGAGAAAACCTCTCAAGTGTCTCAAAAGTCAGAGATTTCGGTAACACTTTATTTTACAGTGTCATTATTACACGTTACATGTAGTTACTGTAGTAATAACTATAAATTGCATAATTACATGCAATTAACCCTAAACCAAACCTTCATCCTAACCCTAACTCTTTAGTAAGTACATGTAGTTAATTATTATTACTCAGTACTTAAATGTATAATTACACTGTAATACTGACACCTTAAAATTAAGTGTTTCAATATAAACTTAAACATTTCTCATCAACTATGTTCAAGACCAAATAATAGCTTGCTGTATGTTCTGGCAAATTGTGAGCAGTTAAGTAGCTAAAGATTTGCTCCACCTCCAGTTAGACACACCCTCTCTCACTCTAAGCCAATCAGATTTATCTACTCAATGTGAGCAGCTGTGTTGAATTGGAGGGAGGTTATAAATTCCAGTTATCTAGCCCACACAGCCGAGAAAATGCTACTGCAGTAGCTACTCCAGACAGTTGTCTCTCAATCTCAATATTTTTCCTACCTGCGGTAAAAGCAATAATATAAATTTCACCCCTATTATCTGTCTATTCAATCTAATCTGACTCCTCAGTGGGTGTTGTGAAGTCACGCCCACTCAAAAAGGAGTGTCAAATTAATTTAAAGGGATAGCTCGGCCAAAAATTAAAATGTTGTCATCATTTACTCACCTTCAAGTTGTTCCAAACCATAGGTGTTTTTTCTTCTGTTAAACACAAAAGAAGATATTTAGAAGAATTTTCTACTATTTACCCCTTTAAATTTGGTTATGGCTATACCAAACATGGGCAAACTACAGTCCATAAACCAGATCTGAGAATGAGTATACAACTATTTCCAGGCTTCAAAGATACAACAATGTTTGATTATTTAGAAGTGCCCTGGAAAGCCTGTTAGACAGTCTTGACAATGTAGCATTGCATGATGATTAATTGAGGGGTTCAACAAACACTGATGAATAAAAGATTAAATGGCTCTTTTGGTCACGGATCCATCTATAATCCCTGAAAGCAGTCCAATGAATTGTTTAGAGGAGTTGTGTGCCAATTGCTTAAGATGGGTTTAGATTCTTAGTTATGTTTATGCGGTCAATGACAGATTTAGGTAAGTTTCAGTGTTTGTTTATGCTGGATTAAAACCAATTGTGTACTAATGAAATAAAACCACTGCATATTACATTTATTTCATCTTCCTTTTCCTAGTTCCAGAGTTCAGAAATATGAAAAATAAATCAAATTTATGATATAAACATAAGAAGCAAGATTTACTTGAGATTTTATGAAAACCTTATAGTAAATATTGTTGAAAATCTTCACAATTAAAAAAATAAAAATAGCTTTATATAAAAAAAAGACACATTTACACAAAAATGAAGTTAAAGCCACAATATGTAATTTTTTAACGCTAGAGGTTGCTTATTCAAAACAAAGGCGTAGCTTGATGACGCCTGGATTTCACGGATCTTTTATTATGCCACAGAGGACCACTTCCGCTCATGTGTATGTGGGGTAACACAGCGCTGTTTTATCATATTACATACATTATTTGTGTTGAAAGTTATGTTATAATGCTACTTCTATGAGACACTTGTTGCACACTGCAGTGAGCTGGATCAATATTAGCCATGGTAAAACATGGTACTCGCGGTAAATCAAGAAAACAAGATTGAAACAATAAGACTAACTGTGTTGAGCTATATAACAATGATTAGTTTTCTGTTGATGAATGTTGCTCACCTGTCTAATAAAACACATAATATATTAAATATATTAAAGCTTCTTCGGTGTTTCCATGGATTCTACAACATAAAACCGGAAATCGAGTGGTAACGTGGGTATGTCATTGATAGGCGACAAACGGACACGGTTCGTGTCCTGGTTAAAGTTGCTAATTTCTCTGGATTTAAGCATTCTTGGAAACATTTGGGATAGCGTAAGTACACAGGTCAACAAAATATTTAACACTGTTCTAGTGTATTTTTGGATATTTTAATAAAACGTTGAAAATTTTAAAAAACTTTACATATTGAGCCTTTAAAATGAACCACTCTGAGTGACGCTTTTCAAAACTAGTCGAAATTGTTTCGAAAAATGCTTTGCTGTTTCCAAGCACTTGAAACTCTGCTTGCTTAGGAAAACAATCACGTAAGTTTGAAGAGTTTAAAGAAATTCTACTTTATTGAACTCTCATCAACCAATGACATTTCAAGTCGCATGACAAATCTTCGCTTGCTGAAATCATGTGATTTGGTCAGTTTGATTTGCCCTTCAAAGCATTTATTTTAAACAAATGCTTCGTAAAGCCCATCACTATTCGCAACCCATTTAGCTTCCATACTCAGATATATTTAGTAGTAAAACTTGATATGTAAAAATGCATGTAGTGCAGGACTTGATTTTATCAGTGCATTGGCCAGATAGTGAAAAGTAGGTGTTACTGTACATACCAAAACTGCAAAATTTCACACATCCTCTGCAGTTCCATCATGAGCTTCTAAGGGTTTGGAAAACCTGGTTAACAGGATCAACAATTATCCAAGTGAAAACCACTGGGACGAATAAGTAACATGACAGCCTGTCAGAGATGAACATCCCAATTGAATAATCAAATATCAAATACTTACTTTCTCTTTAGAGTTTCTCTGTATTACAGCATGTACATTTTTAACAACTTTACATAAAGAAACTCCTAGTGGATGTGTTTGCAGGGACAAACCTTGTGTGGCTGACAGTGAGATATCATCTGTGACAGACTCAGCAAGTTTCTTCTGCTCGGCACCTCAAACACTCCGTACTCTGTGCTTGACAATAAGATAAAACCTGTGTGTGGGAATAGGGCTGATTTTCATAAATTGAGGTTGTTGGTTGTTAAAATGACATAGTGCTGCAAATTAGACACACCAATTTACTTGTCACATCCTTCCTGTAACACCCACTCCCAGAGATCCTTTTGATTCCTGCAGTCTGCGCTTCAGTCCAGATTCAACCGTAGCTGGAAAGTAATTTTCATACGCCGCCATGAGAGATGTAACAATAATCTGACTGCTTTATTACTGCATGCAATAGACACGTTCCCTTAAGAAACAGTCACAAATGATGTTATATAGAGTAAAGTTCAACCAGAAAAGAACACTTGCATACAGTCACAACAGATACTAATTTATGCTGTCAAGCCTGAAAAAAACAACAAAAAGGCATAATAGATGATTTTCTAAGCTTTCAAGTCCACATGTACAAATGGTGTCTTTAGATACAGTACTCTTCGCCAGGTCTGATGTCGATGCCATTGGTTCTGAAGTGTCATGTGACCAATCGTGATGTAGGAAGTTTGAAAAGAATCTGATCGAAAATGAGATTTAAGATCAGATACCATATCAGAAACCGTTGCAAAGAGAGAGAGTACTTATAAAATCTAACAGAAACCATATGTTATACAAGCACTTTCTGATGGAATGCACCTCTTGATGGAAATAAATGTTGTGATGTTTATTTCCATCAAGAGGTGCGTACATTTTTGGTCAAGATCATGTATTGACAATGCAAGAGTCAAGCACGCACTCTGTAAAGCACACTCCTCCAGCACATCCCAAAGACTTTCAATGAATTGAAGGTCTGGACTCAGAGGTGCCAATTCATGTGTGAAAATGATTCTTCGTGCTCCCTCCCAACCATTGTTTCACAGTTTGAGCCAGAAGAATCTTGACATTGTCATCCTGGAATATGGCCATGATGTGTCTTCGTACATGGTTGTTTAAGAAATGAAAAGCTACACACTTCATCAATTAGGGTTATAAGAACTGTTGCTAAACGTATAACATGCTAGAAACATAATAATCACTGCAATCATAGACTTAAGACTTAAGCATCAGCCTATTTAAATCCAAACAGCAACTTTTTTTTGTAGCCACAGGAATGATGCATTTTTGAAGGAATTCATTAAAGTTGTATACATTTGTGAAGATTATCGATGAACACATTTTTTGTTGGTCGCAGAGCTTATTTTCTGCAATTACACAAAAGCCAATGGGAAAATCCTACTGGGTTTTTGTTGAGGGAACAGGAACCATAGGTAATGCTAACTTGCGGGTTAGCCTACAAAAATCTCTCCAATGCTCTATATTGGAGGCCTGGATGAATTTAAACTTCCACAACACATCTGTTTGTAATTTTTAAAGTCAACTTGTTTGGTTCAGGTGCGTTTGAACTTCAGGAAAGTAGATCTCCAGGTGCAGTACTCCGCACCCCTGACCTAAAAAAAAAAGAAGCATAAACTAGTTTGAATACAGCTGCTTGGGAATGACTTTTAACTATAAGCTGTTAGGTCTATTGCTGTTATTCTGAATCAGGCCCTGAAAATCGGACATTCAACATCAATGTCCACCAGAAAAATATGACTACAACCACACTGCTGAACAACAGGTGGTCAGCAAACCTTTGAATCATCACTGCCTAGCCAATGACAAGTTGATTTACGCAGTTCCCCGGCAACAGAATCTGCGTTGCTCAGTCTTTCATTTTCTAATCTGGAAGCTGTCTGAGGGTCTCAGCATGGTTGTTTTATGCCAGACAAAAACATGCTCCAAAGAAACTGAACTAAAAAATAATGGGTAATGTGCTCGATTCATAAAAGATTGAAATGGTTCTTGTAGCCTAAGGACTGGGTTAAGTATAGATGAAAAGCACTGTATGGACAATGTTAGCTAGTGAGATGGTGGTTAGATGCACAGTATGATAAATTGAGATTTTAAAAATAAATTAACTTAAAGACATTAGCTAGAATCAAAGACTCCTTTGCTGTAAATTACTCACAAATCTTTTGATAATTTGATAATCTCCATTCAGTTTTCATACAATATTAGTTTTCATGCCTTTTGCATAACATTGCACCATTTCATGCTTTTCATCTTCAGAAAGATCTTTCTTCCTCCCCATATTGCCTGAGAACTGTGACTTGCTTAATAATGTGGAACAACCTCTTTAAGTAGGGTTTCCATTTACCTAAGTAGACCTTGAAAACAAACCCGTCTGAGATTGATACCAGTTATCTAAAAAGAATAAAACAAGAAATAAAACATCTGAATGTTTATTGTACTAAAATCCTACTGATATGTCACTAACATAATAATTTGGAACACAGTGTATATATACACCGATCAGGCTTAACATTATGACTGAATATTGTGTTGGCTTTGGCTGCCAAAACAGCCCTGACTCGTCGAGGCATGGACTCCACTAGACCCCTGAAGGTGTGCTGTGGTATCTGGCACCAAGATGTTAGCAGCAGATCCTTTAAGTCCTGTAAGTTGTAAGGTGGGGCTTCCATTGATGGGAGATCTGGGAAATTTGGAGACCAAGTCCTACACCCTCAAACTCATTGTTGTGCTCCTCAAACCATTCCTGAACCATTTTTGCTTTGTGGCAGGGCGCATTATCCTGCTGAAAGAGGCCACAGCCACCAGGGAATACCGTTTCCATGAAAAGGTGTACATGGTCTGCAACAATGCTTAGGTAGGTGGTACGTGTCAAAGTAAAATCCACATGGATGGCAGGACCCAAGGTTTCCCAGCAAAATATTGCCCAAAGCATCACACTGCCTCCGCCGGCTTGCCTTCTTCCCATAGTGCATCCTGGTGCCATGTGTTCCCCAGGCAAGCGACACACACGCACCCGGCCATCCACGTGATGTAAAAGAAAACGTGATTAATCAGTCCAGGCCACCTTCTTCCGTTGCTCCGTGGTCCAGTTCTGATGCTCACGTGCCCACTGTTGGTGCTTTCGGCGGTGGACAGGGGTCAGCATGGGCACGCTGACTGGTCTGCAGCTACGCAGCCCCATAAGCAACAAGCTGCGATACACTGTGTATTCTGACACCTTTCTATCAGAACGAGCATTAACTTCTTGAGCAATTTGAGCTACAGTAGCTCGTCTGTTTGATCGGACCACACGGGCCAGCCTTCGCTCTCCACGTGCATCAATGAGCCTTGGCCGCCCATGACGCTGTTGCCGGTTCACCACTGTTCCTTCCTTGGACCATTTTTGATAGATACTGACCACTGCAGACCGGGAACACCCCACAAGAGCTGCAGTTTTGGAGATGCTCAGATGTCTAGCCATCACAATTTGTCCCTGGTCAAATTTGCTCAAATCCTTACGCTTGCCCATTTTTCCTGCTTCTAACACATCAACTTTGAGGACAAAATGTTCACTTGCTGCCTAATATATCCCACCCACTAACAGGTGCTGTGATGAAGAGATAATCAGTGTTATTCACTTCACCTGTCACCGGTCATAATGTTATGCCTGATCATATACACACATATACATATAGTATATAATTATTTTATTTTTATTATTTGCAATGATGAGTCATTCACAGTAAGACAGAACTGTACATTGAAGTAAATGTCAATTTTGTAGACTTTCTTGTAGACTTTAAAAAATGACAGAAGTTGTTTCTTTGGCCAATTTAATGATACTTTCTGCTCCATCTGCATTTTATGAAATTCCACAGAATTCCACCGATTCTGTATATGTTATACACAATAGGTCTCATTAACTTATACATGTGTGTAAAAGTAGATTTCATAAATCTATTTTACATTTAGAACAAACAAAACTACACTCAAGACGGTTTGTGTGTGCATTATGCTAATTACTAACTGCAGGCACACTCTTTCAGTTACAATAAATTGTATTGAACATTAGTCAACACAACCGTTTTTGCACAGAATTATTAAAGAATGAGACTCAGATCAGAAAAATCATCAGAAGGTCAACTAAAACATAAAATTGTCATTAAAAAACTGCAATATGTTACATTACACTACAAAAAAATAAAGGATACATATAGTTTCTCTCTCTGAGTGTCCCATCACTTCTGAAAGACACTTAGCATTCCTGATGTAGCACAACAAACACCCCCTCCACGTAAACCGAGATGGTTATTCATATGAGGGGACTTAATCTTAGAGGCGTTCGCTCTGATTGTGTCAAGCTGAGAGATAAAATGGGATGTTCTCTGTGGCTGAATCAATAAAGGAATAGCTCATAATTTACTCAGACTCATGTCGTCCCAGACCTCGTATGACTTTCTTTCTTCTGTGGAACACAAAAGGAGACATTTTTAACAAAAAATCAGAAGAAAAGGGGAAAAATCAAATGAATGAAGTTTAAAGCTTTCAAGCTTCAAAAAGGACACAAAAGCATCATAAAAGTCATCTATAGAAATACGATAGCTTTGTGTTAGGAACAGACCAATGCTAGAACAGCCAAACAACGCTTTGTTCCTTTTTGCTTGGGTTGCAGGAAAATGTCTTATTTTATTTCCTATCTATCTGTTGATCCCTCTCTTCTCTCACCTTTAGTCCATTCACATCATGGGCTGAACTGCTCTATCAAGTGGCCTATATTACAGGTTTGCACAATGGAAAATTGTCTCCGTGCAGATAACGTAACAAAGCCTGATCCTGGTCCTTTTCTCCCTCGTAATTGCAGTTTATAAGTGCATAAATGCTGTCGACCCAGAAAGCCAATTCCAAAGGTATCTCAAGAACCAAAGGGTTTATTTTGGCACAAAAGCTCAACTCGCCAACAATCGGGAATCAACACTCAATACTTTCCTCAGTAAGAGGCTTTTTATTGACAGACTGATTTTCTGCTCCATTTCAGACAACCAAGATTTGAGTGCATTTCATGCGAAATAGAAACGCATAACAATGCCAAACATTCTGGGTTGTCTTGTGATCTATCGACAATGTATTGAAACAAAATGTAAAGGCCCACTGACACCAAGGGCGATAACTGTAACGATAGCAATAAAGATATAGGTATACATAGATATAAGTCAATGTGAAATTAAAACTGAACCTACTTATCTTTTCTTAATAAACATTCCTGGTCTTACAGCACACAATTAAACAATGGACATAACTAGGGGTGTAAAATACATTGATATAGATCGATTAAATGTCATTTATAAATTAAAAACGATTTATATATTTAAGAGGCACCTTCGTTTTCACACTCTTCGTCTTCGCATTTTCATGCAATGTCAGTCTATGCATTACCGCCAGCATGTGCATTCTCGTTTAAACTACCTTTTAGAGCTTGTGAAAGACACTTGGGACAGTTTATGGATTTGTCACTGTCCCGATCGGGCCACTGCTGAATCGTCACTAAAGTTTATCAGTTGCTCATGTTTAAAGCCTTGCAGAAAGACACGGAAAAGCAGCGCACACACAGAATGCCGCCACTGAATTGAGTCTTCTTTTACATAAAAGGACTTCATTCAGTTTATTGCTGTTTCTAAATCATGTTACTTTCTACCGGGTATCTGTTAGATCACAACACTGGAGAGCTCTATGAATTATTCTTCACACGCTCAGTAACTTAAATTTAAAAATGTTAAAAGGAAAGGCTCAAACTGTATCAAAGATCTAACTATGTATCAATGTCTTTTCCCTTTGTGTTTTTCGATATCATATTGTGTCATGACTCAAGGAGGGAACGTAGATGTACGTCGGATGTAACCGACGAATTGGGATCACTTCTGGGAGCCTTCAGCTTCGAGTGTATACAGAACGGGCCAATGGCCATTGGTGTGCGAGATTCGGCCCGCAGTGCGGGTATAAATAGGAAGCGAATGCAGCGCACATTTGTTTTTCACTGAGGAGCCGAATTAGTGACTTGGCCATGCAGTGATGGTACAGCAACCGTGGCGACGGGACGTACGTCTCCGTTCTCTCCTTCAGGGAACGAAGGTTACATGCGTAAACGAGACGTTTCCTTTCAGTCCGTCACGTTTAACATACGTCGGACATAACCGACGAATTGGGATCCCTATGGAAAACGCCATGGCTACTACCACTTCTAGTGCCCAGCAAAAGCCCCTCAGACCCCCGTCTGTTCGGGGCAGGGAACTCACGCAGGGGGGCCATATGCCCCAAGAGCCTCTGAAATAATTGAATTAATTCAAATTTAATTCTCTGTGAGGCGCGCAGTCTGGTTGACCGAATCCAACTCCATACCGAGATAAGAGATCCTCTGCATGGGGCAGAGTTGCTCTTGTCTCAGTCGACCCGAAGTCCCAACAGGCTGAGGTGACTGAGCACCATGTCTCTGTGTTCGCACAACTGATAGTATGAGACTGAGCCAGTATGAGTCAGTCGTCGAGATAGTTGTGAATGAGCTGAACAATGGCTGCCTCCGCGACCTTCGTAAAGACGCGAGGGACAGCCCGAAGGGAAGGACCTTCAGGTCGATCGCTGCAAACCAATCTTGAGGACGGATGCATTCGAAAATGTGCTTTTGCGTCAACATCTTGAACGGGAGCTTGTGAAGGGCCTGGTTCAGGACTCGCAGGTCCAAGATTGGTCATAACCCACCACTTTTCTTGGGCACAATGAAGTAGGGTCTGTAGAACCCCATCTTCATATCGGCTGGAGGGACCGGCTCAATCGCATCCTTCGCCAGTAGGACTTTGATCTCTTTCCGCAAGACAGGGGCAGCTCCGCACAGTAGTGAAGTGGACGCCCCTGAACTTGGGAGAATGCCGTGCGAACTGAATCGCGTAGCCTGATGGTGCATGTGAGCCTGATGGCTTCATAGCGAATCCCGAGCCTGATGGTGCAGGTGAGCCAGCGGGACGGTCTCAGAAGCGCTTGCTAGGCTTCTAGAAGTGAAGGGCAGGGACCCAACCCAAGAGGCATAGCGTCCTGAAGTGGGGTCTGAGTGCGCAAAGCAGCACCTACCTGCCCCCACGGTTGGACAGAGGGTACGAGAGAAGGCATGGTAGCATTCTCGAGCCGTACACTGCTGTCCGCTGGTGACTGAAGGAGAGGCATGAGAGCGGTGAGGCATAGTGTCGCGCACTGTCATCCTCGCACCACTGAGAAGAGGGGAACGAGAGTGGCGAGGCTCCCCGGCGTCGCACACTGTCATTCTCGCCCTCTTGTGGGGAGGGGAACAAGAGCGGCGAGGCTTCATAGCGTCACATGCTGCCATTCCTGAGCTCCCTAGACCCAGAGGTATTGGAACTGCTCTTAAGAATTTGGGTACCACTGGCTGTAACACCAGTGGCAGAACAGAATTTACAAATGATTCTCCACCCGGCCCTCTTCCGGGGAACAGCAGCTCCGACCAAGTACGGGTCACCCGTCTCAGCTGACCACTTGCATCGTGGGACCCATGCCCATGCTGATGAGCAGACTGAGGGGCAGCCCACGAGTGACACTAGTCATGTCGGGGAACAGCTACCTCAGCCTGCTTTTGAACTGTGGAGGACTGCGGTCTCTAACGCAGTCACCGACAGTGTCGCCAAAAAGGGCCACCTTGTGAGATCAGAGCATCGAGAAAGTGTAAATTGGCGACGTCTCACACCTCTGCAAGGTTAGCCCAAGGGTGTTTCTGGACCACCAGGGTGGACATTGACCAAAGGCCAGCGCTGTGACTTTAAATACGATCAGTCACTGTACGCAGCTCAACCTTGGCTCAGAACTACCCTTGTGCACTAAGAGTGCAGGGCAGAGGTGGCCTGCCAGTGGCACTGCCACCCCACCGATGAGGGTAGTGAGAGAGGGGAAAACTTTATACAGATTATGGCCCCTTTGATGTTCCATATTCTGGCACCAAATAGTTCCATACTGCCAAAGTTTTCCAATGCACTTTCGGGGAAAAGGCAAGAGGGCGGGCAAGGCGATTTACGCGTTGCACTACGCCTCAGCCACCCTGGAAAGCATGGCTGTCAAGTCTGAATCTGATTCAGCATGAGCACACACTATTATAGTGGGAATCTCAGCATCATCTTCATTTTCAGCACATAACAGCCCTCTCTCCGATGCAGCGATTGACATCTGTCCTCTGCTAGAGCCCCAAATGAAACGCTAGGTCCTTTTTTTTTTTTTTTTAAGGACCAGCAGTCCCATCTGTAAGCTACCAGCAGGCATGTGAGACAGTGAACGTGGCCGTCAGACGGCACATGGCACGCTGAACACTCAAGCCCTTATGAAAAAGGCAAGATGAACAACGCGCCGACGTGGTCATGCTCTCATAAGAGAGCATGAACCGTTCACGAACACAGTCTCAGCATGCTTGCGATGCGATCGAGGAGTGGGGGCCCACGAAGATGTACTCGGCGGGGAAGCCCCACTGTAATCCTCAGGTCACCAAGGCTTATTAGCCGAAGTAGCCCTTTTCTGGTGCACCAGAAAATAAACTAGATTGGGGAATAGGCGTAGGGACTCAACCCCGTTTGAGGTTTCAAAGTCTCGACCGCGCATCTAAAACGCGGAGTGACGCGCTGGGTTGAACGCTCAAGCACTTACGAGGAAGGGTGAGACGAACAGCGCGCCAACGTAATCCCGTTCTCCTGAGAGAACATGGACCACCCACGAACACAATCTCAACATGCTTATGTGAGAGAGATCGTGGCCGTCAAATAAGGACAGGAAACAACCGCATCCAGAAACTCACGGGTGGAATGACATCTTGAAAAAAATGCAGTGTCACACCCGTGTACTCTTTTAGGAGAAAAGCTCTTCAACATGCTGAAGCACAGGGAATAGTGCAGCCTGTGTTTAGCACTCACAGTAATGGAACGCCCACCGAACCGTAGAGTTGCTGTAATAACAGCAGTTTTGCTCTCAGTGAGCTTGCGGTCCTCACTGTTGTGCCTTCACACCAACACTCAGAACTTCTCCTCTCTCATTCTGTTCAATACAGGAACACTCTTCAGCAGCACACAATTGGCTCCGAAGTGAATGACAAATGTGCGCTGCATTCGCTTCCTATTTATACCCGCACTGCAGGGCGGAGCACGAGATGCAAATCTTGCACGCCAATGGCCATTGGCCCGTTCTGTATACACTCGAAGCTGATAGGGGCTCCCAGAAGTGATCCCAATTCGTTGGTTACGTCCGACGTACGTCAGACGTGACCGACTGAAAGGGAACGTCTACTTTTCACATCTCCAAATAATCAAATAATCGTCTCACTAATCACTCACTCAAAAGTCACATTATAGAAGTAAAATGAATTGGCATAATTAGTTGCAAAATTAATTGCTTTTTAGGCTGAAGTTAAACCTTTTTAGTTTAAAGGGGACCTATAATGCCCCTTTTTACAAGATGTAATATAAGTCTCAGGTGTCCCCAGAATATGACTGTGAAATTTCAGCTCAAAATACCATACAGATCATTTATTATACCATGTTGTAAATGCCTATAATGTTGTAATATGTAGATATGTGTGTGTGGAATATGATTGTTTTAATGTCTGTGTTTTTTAGTTGTGATGTGCTGCCAAAGCCCTTATATAATTGCCCCTTGTGGGGCTAATAAAGTGGCTTGCTAACTAACTAACTATTTTTGTGTTAGGGTTAGGGTTAGGGTGCTGTTTTCATGCTAATCAATGCTAATGAGCTGATGCTTTCTGAGACTTCTATATGTATTTTACCTCTATTTCTAACCGGGGTTTAAAAGACAATTAATATTCAGTAATATTAAGGATTTAACTGCATTGAGCTGGATACATAACACTTTGCAACATCGACACTGTTATTGAACTAAATTGAATCAACATTGAACTGACTTGAGCTGACTAAAAAAGCCTTAGAGCAGCTTCTAGCTGAATTGAACTCAATTTAAAAAACAAACTTTCATAATTTTAAATTAATTTTACATTAACTGTTATTTTCATGTTTTATTAATGTGAAGCTTCTTTGGAACAATTATATAAATAGTATATAAAGCTCTATATAAATAAATGTGGCTTGACTGATAGAATGGAGGGGCCTCAATATGCATATTTAATTTATTTTTACCATTTTAATTTTAAGCATATCTTAAACACATGGTATTTATTAATGCATAACACCAAAAAAAATGTTGTTTAAGTACATAACATCTAAAGTCACTTTTGCAACATCCATTCAATGATTTACTCACCTGCCACATTGTTAATAATCAATATTCAATTTTGATTTAACCAACTGGCATATAATTTTAACAGCCCTATTTTACATCTCTGAACTACATTATTTCTGGCATTTTCTGCTTTTCTCCCTAGTTGTGCATTAAAGTGATGTCCAATCGGCCATGAACCTCATTCCTAGATTACCTTTTGGTTCTGGGAGCAGCAGAGTCACTGAAAAGCATGTTTTTTTTCGAAGGCGGGAAGCATTGAATCAATCTATAATTATCTTGAGCCCTACAGAAAGAAAGAGAGAGAGAGAGAGAGAGAGAGAGAGAGATTGTACAAACTTGCTATGTCTCACTGCCAAATTTAAATGTAAATGCAGTCTCTGTTTGCTCCTACCTTAAGCAGAGCTCGCATATACATCTTCCACACGGTGCCAGACAGGGAGATGTGGGCCGACACTGTTCCTCTGAGAATTATATGCATGGATAGATGCACCTACAGCAATCATGCTTAAAATGAGATTTACACTATTTATGAGTGTAATGAGCATGCTGTAGGGCAGACAAATTAATAGCAACTATATAAATTTCCAGATCAGAGGATATCTACATTACTGTACACTTTTTAAAATGAACTGATTACAGACTATTTGAAGTCACGTAAGCCTCGCTCAACAGGGAATTCTTTATCTGGGACTTGCTATGCAATTGGAAATTGGTTTCTTCTTGCAGCCTCACAAGCCTTAAGCATGTATTTATAGCTTTCAGTGACAGTAGATTACAGAAAATTTGCTAGAGTTATTTGCAGAAAATGATGTTGGTAAGATGGCAAAGGACCTCCCTGAAGTGCACAGTTTCACCATCTTTGCTCATGGGCTCTGAAGACAGGTTGTTTGAGTCATCGTAAGTCTATTTCATGTCTTCAAAAAAGAAAAATGTAATATGATTAAATATTCGCAGTTTATATGTTGCTTGCGAATGTATTCCAACAAAATACATGAATGGGTTTAATTCGGCATCAATCTACCAGCAGGAGCAAGAGTCATGAGAAGGCGCTTCTGCACTGATTGTGGGGGGAAATCTATGGAATTAATTGAAATACAGTATTTTAAATGTATTTAACATTTCTGAAATTGTGAATTTTCACCTGGTGGATGATAAATTCTTTCTTGCATTGTAGCCAGGTGCATCCCTAGTTGCGTACTTATGCACTATTCTATGCCGTTTTTTTATAACACTGTAAATAGTGCGAGTAGTGTGTTTACATCGAAAATTCCAAAACGACAAAGCACACTTTAAATACCTGGATGATGCAACTGGGAAAAAAGTGGACAGTTGGACAGTTGGACCACTGAATAAAAAAAAGTCTCACATTTCTGAGAAAAGAAGTCAGATATAAAGTCCAATTCTGAGGGAAAAAAAGAATTTAAAAAAATCTATTTAAAAGATAATTTAAGATTGAATTTTTATCTCACAATATTTTTTCCCTCACAATTGCTAGTTTATATCTATATTGTGCAAACAATAGTTCTTACGTATTTAGATTACTATCCAGCGTTGTGGTCGAGTGCATCAAGTAAAGACATGGAAAAATTACAAGTAGTCCATAATAGAGACGCACAACTCGCTTTAAACAGTAATAGAAGGGCTAATACAACAAGAATGCACAAAGCTGGTGAAGGATAGGACAATTATCTCCCTGCTTCATAAGAAATATTTCAGTGTCTAGAGTTCCTAATGTCCTGTACTGTCAACTTTTGTATAGTAGTACTAGTCAAAATTGTAATACCAGCATCAAAGGGATGTTTTTTACTTCCTGTTTCAAAAACCAATGCAAAACAACAGACTGTAATGTATAGAGGAATCAAAATACGGAATGACTTGCACTCGTATATTACATATTTTTTAACAAGTAAATGAGGTTTTAAAAAATCTTTTAGAGGAAAAAAGACTGACAATTTAAAAGATAATTGCGCCCACTGAATGGAGATCTTTAGAGGCCTTATGAATGGATGTAACTCCCAGCTGCTGGCGTGGGTCTGGATTCAGATGTACAGTCTGTGCCTTCATTCTCATGCTGCCAAGCCATTTGGGACGGATGTGTTTGTTCTTGGAATACAAAATATCCTTTTGAGTAATAAAGTGCAAAAATTTGAAACAATGTGGGATCACAGACAGCATTTGACACATTACCAGCACACCAGACCAGAGCTGTTAAAATAGCCAAAGTTCACATGAAATCAATTGGCCTGCTTTTCTTTCCCAATACATTATGCATGATTTATCAGTGCAGAATATTTGAAAGTGAAAAGTTTCTTTATTTTTTCATCAAAATATTTACAACAAATACTTACACCTCTGAAATGACTTTACTTCCTGCCGACATCAGTCAAGCCCTCTTAATTTAAAAAAAAAAAATTATGACCACTGTTTAATGTTGACTATAAAAATGTAATGTGTTATGTGTATTATATTTAATTTTACTCACTAGGAATAATACGATTTGGAAAAATGCCATAAGACAAGTTCAAAACATTTAAAATATGCTTTCCTAATGCTTTTTGTCTGTCCCTGTTTATTGTTTGGCCCTGTCAGAGCAGTTCCTTCACGCTGTGAGCAGACTTGTTATTGGCTTATGAGGATGATATGATTTAGAGAGCTCAGAGATTAGCCTGCGTGTGTGTATGTGTGTGTTTGTATGATGAAGTGGCCAGACCGAGGCGCACTCAAAGCCCAGAGGCAGACGTGACTGGCAGGAGGATTTGGACTGAGGATGGAAATGAACCCTCAAGGCAGAACACTTGAGCGAGCTGTCAGGCCTGTAAATGAAGAGCTTTTGAGAATGCAACTACTGCCACTCTGGTACAGTGATGGCAGTAAATCCTATGAAAATATAAAATAAATAAATGATGACAAAGAATCATCATTTACATTATATTATATAAAATGGTTCGTTTCCACCTACTGGTACGATTCAGTACAGTTCAGTACAGTACACAAATTTGCTGTTTCCATTGTCAGAAGTTGTGAATTAAGTACCCTAATTCTGAACTGTACTGTACCACTTATTTGGCACCCTTCCGTTGGGGTACCTAACACAGTAGTCCAGTACTAAAGTGTGGAGCTAGACTCACTGCAGAATGTTGATTGGTTGACAGAGAATCGTCACTTGCGCATGCTTTTTCGGCTGTGTTTTTCTTTGCAGCTTGCAGCCTGCAGCCTTGGCTCAAACAAAGCGTGTCTTCTTGTGACAACAGCCACATGCCGAGAAGCAAGAACAAGATCTGCTGTATGTCGTCCACTGTTGTTTATTGTGTCGCTTTCTTCTTCGCGCGAGAATGGCGTTAATCACTACAATGATCGCTACAAACACAAGCCGTATCAGGGTTTACGGTCCTGAATTGTACTGTACTGTACTGAACCGCACCGCTTGGTGGAAATGAGCCATACATTTCACCCAAACTTTAGTGTCTCAGTAAATGACAGCATCCTTAAAAAAAATATTCAAAAACCTAAAAAAAAAGTGTTCACTTAGAGACCGTATCCATACATACAGTAACTATATTTAAATGCATATCTAGTATACAGTATACTTTAATCTTTAATCCAAATCCAAACACAGATCAGATGCTACTGAGAAACACAAAATGAGAAAGCAAGAGAGTCTGTTGTAAACTAAAGTAATTGCCTGTCTTCAGCATCTTGGGGTTTTACAGCACTGCTGATCAGCCAGACTTGAAGGCACAATCATTCCAGTGTCTGTCTTTAGTGAGTGAGTGGGTGTAATAAAGAACTGTGAACACTACATAGTGCTGTCTTGTTAGCAGAAATTGTCTGTTCCTGTTCCGACTCACTAAGTCACATTTTATTCCTTGAATAATTCAAATTTATAAGAGACCTAGAACATGAGAGAGCAGAACCAGACGCAATGCACTGAACACATCATTTTACTAAATGATTCATGCTAATGCATGTCTCTTTCTCTCAATCAAACTGATAATTACAATGATTAAGTGAGCGCAAACAGATTACCTAACAGCAGAATATATAAGAGGCTCCATATTTTTGTCAGCTAAAAGAGTTTAGGTAGAATATATATACACCAAAAAAAAGTTAAATTTACTTAAGTTTTTGCATATTTTTAAAGTACATTTCACATATGGAATTAAGTGAACTCTAAAGAAAATAAATATATTTAACTTGGCCAGTAAAAGGATGAGTAATTTCTACTTTGTTAAAGTTTCCTTTAAAATAATTTTTACTCAAACAATATAACACCAAATTAAACCACACTTTTAAAGTGTATGTTTTACTAAGAAACATCTAAGTAAATAACACAATAGATAGAGCGTAGACACCATATCTACATAATAGAAGTAATGCGGCACATGAACACGGGGACCTCAATACTTGGTACACAATACACAATACACAACGTAACATTCGATGGATCGTTTTTTAGTATGAATGTGTCATTTTGTCATTTTGAACTCCAAATGTCACAAAATGGCAAGTTACTAAACCTAACAACAAAAGCAATGATAAAACAGTGTAAATACAGCTGGAAAACTCAACCTTATTAATTATTCATGTCCCAGTGCATGATGGGAGAAGTTGAGTAGTTTTACTTAATTTTATAACATCGATATTTACGTTTTAATTTCTACAAGCTTGAATTGAGTACTAATATAGAATTTACTTAGTTTTTTAAATTCTTGCCAGAACTAACTTTTTCATGTAGAAATTACATTTGTTTTTTTTCTGTAGTATTTACTTCACCACAGAATCATTTTTATTAGTATATTCCGTGTATGTTCATTACTGAAAACTACAGAGTTAGTTTAGCACGGTTTTGTGTATGATACAATGTCATGGCAAAGCACTTGTTATTTTCTGATTTGGAACATAATTTCGAGTCTGGTGTGCAGCAGCTGTCTGTCGTCTATCTCTAGAGAGCCGTGGATCAGAACCAATTCTAGCTAGCAGCAAATACAAGAGCACTTGACCGTTATCTGAACCACACAGGTATTACCTACAGTGCAGAGCGCTTAAACTGACCCCCCCACTCCTTCCCCACTTCAGCACGCCAATTCTGCAGCCCTAACAATCCTGCCAACATGCTCCATTATATGGGGGGAAATAAACATCCGGGCTGCGAGTGCCATCTTATGTAAATCCCACAATGTGCTGAGCAGAAATTATAATTGCACCATTAAACCCATTGCCTGACACCTGGGTCTGTGGTTGGAGGTAGTACAAAATTATATTACAGAAATTATTTAGTATTAAGCATAAATGCAATGCACACAAGCACACAAACATGTAGCGCACAAACCTTGAGTCACATCATTTACTTGAACCCATTCAGAAACCTCAAAATGTCAAGTGTCAGACCTAAAAAACAGTGATTAACGTTGGTCCTTGGGTTAGCACGCAATGACGCAGGCATTATATTATATATATATATATACACACACACACTACATTTTCAAATAAATATCCAAATAAATTTAATTACTAAACTAAATTAACTATGTCAACTACATTACTTGAATATATATGATAATTGAAATGAGCTGGATGACATCAAATTCGGTTTTATTATTTTCCTGTTTAACACTGTAAAGCTGCTTTGAAGCAATCTGCATTGTAAAAAGCGTTATATAAATAAAGTTCACCTGACCTTACACGTCTGCCTTTACATGCACATGAACTTTAATGACATCCCATTCTTAATCCGTAGGGTTTAATATGGAGTTGACCCACCCTTTGCAGCTATAACGGCTTCAACTCTTCTGGGAAGGCTTTCCACAAGGTTTAGGAGTGTGTTTATGAGACCATTCTTCTAGAAGCGCATTTGTGAGGTCAGGCACTGATGTCGCTCATCCATGTCTTTATGGACCTTGCTTTGTGCACTGGTGCGCAGTCATGTTGGAAGAGGAAGGGGCCATCCCCCAAACAGTTCCCACAAAGTTGGGAGCATTCAATTGTCCAAAATATATTGGTATGCTGAAGCATTAAGAGTTCCTTTCACTGGAACTAAGGGGCCAGGCCAACCCCTGAAAAATGACCCCACACCATAATCCTCCCTCCACCAAACTTTACACTTGGCACAATGCAGTCAGGCAAGTACCGTTCTCCTGGCAACCGCCAAATCCAGACTCGTCCATCGGATTGCCAGACAGAGAAGCGTGATTCGTCACTCCAGTGAACACGTCTCTACTGCTCTAGAGTCCAGTGGCGGTGTGCTTTACACCCCTGCATCCAACGTTTTCCATTGCACTTGGTGATGTAAGGCTTGGATGCAGCTGCTCGGCCATGGAAACCCATTCTGGGTCTGTAGCTATTGACTCTGCAGAAAGTTGGCAAATTCTGCGCACTGTGCGCCTCAGCATGCGCTGACACCGCTCTGAATTTCTCACAATTCATACTTTTTTCTTGATATAAACTATATATACTGTAGATATTAACATGCGATTTCAAAAGAACTGCAATTACCTTTTTATTTTTTAATTTTATGTTCTGTGGCGGGAACAAAAAAACTGTTGTGAGATGTAAACTCAGATTTGCAAGAAAACGTTTTTATGTATTTTTTATACAGTGGTGGTGTCATGATCCCAGCCTGTGTTATATCCTGTCTTGTGCCATGTTTTGTAGTCTTTATGGATGATTAGTTTCCCCCAGGTGTTGCCTATTAACCACTCCCCCTTGTTATCTTGTTAACCTTGTTTCCCTTTGTGTATATATACCCCAGTGCTTCAGTTGTTGTTTGTTGGTCGTTGTTATTGCTAGTCTTTGTAAACTGTTGCATTCGTGGTTTTCCCTGGTCTGGATTATGTTCCTGTCTCAACATTATCTTGTTTTGTGTGTTTTGAATAAATGTTGCTGCATTTGGATTCTCATCTCTCCTCATCCCTGCTCAAACGTTACAGGCGGAAACAAGGTTCCATAACATAATATATTTATATATTTTTTTAGGTATTGAAATATTGGTATTGAAGGAAGGTATAAAGAAGGTACTCTCTGCTGCCAAACACAAAACACCATGCCCAGCATGGGACTCTGAGGGTTCAGTGCCATTATTAAATTTCCCCAAAGCGCAATGTGTGTTTCTGAAACGTTTCATCTTATGAGCAAACTTGCAGCTAGCCGGATTCCTCTAGTCTACTGTCAAATTAGTCTAAACAAATCCTTCCCCAGCAAACCAGTTTGATGTCTGTGTTTGAGAGCGATTGGGATTAGATTTTGCGCAGACAGAATGTTCCTGAATGTTGCATAACACGATGCGATCAAAGCTGTAAACCTCATAACTCAAACCCTGCTTTTTAGACTCCTGTTCTTCGGTGCTCTGACGGGATTTTATAAGCAGATGGGCTAACACTGATTACTCAGAGAAAGAGACAGACATAACTACAGGCACAGCAAAAGCATTATCGAACAGGGTAAATGCACAACATATAGTCGCCGAAAAAAAGGACACTTTTGGACAATGTCATTGCAATGCACACAAAATATCAAACCAAGTGGCATGAAAACTTGAGGCCATTGTAAATGGCAATAACATGCATGCAAGAAAAAAAGCAACACTTTCTCAAAGCATCATCTGCAAACAGCAAGCACATCTTGGATAAATAATGCAAAGCTTTACAAGCTGCCTCTATCTATCCTATCAGAGCCCTCTGTGCTGAAAATGATCAAGACATCCATCTATACGGAGGAGTCAAGTGGGCGAGGGCGCATGGCACCATTTCAATAACTTCTGTGCCTTAGCCACCTGCGCTTGAGGATAAGAGGACCTATCGGAACAATTTTTTCGTGCCTTCTATTTTGGAAGGGCTTCAAAAAAGTGTTTGCTGACATTCATATGAAAGGGATTTATAGGAGCCTTCTCCTTTGGCAGTCCATGCACGAAAGCTCAGCCCAGTCTGCTGGTCTCAATTACAGACAGCGCTCTGTTCTCCCCAAAGACTCAAAGTCAGACAGTTAGGAAAGAAATTCCAGTTACCTGCCAATTAAAAATTGAACATTCCCTGTCTGAAGCCGATATCTACAGGGATTCCTAACAAGGATATTTTGAACTGCTACAAATTGCGTTTCAAACGTAGCTTTCCCAACACCACACATAAGGACAAATTATTATAATGGACTGCAGATTCTCTTTTGCACATTGTATTTGGCATTGCAGCAGTTCAGACATTTTTTCCCCTTCAAAGCCATTGGTATTTTCTTCACTCAAGAAATGAACATGTTCAATAAACTTAATTAAATTGAGTGAGACTTTCCCACACAGTAACACTTTTTCAACCCCAAATAATTAGTTTGAATGGATTTGTTCTAGTCTTGTTGAATAAACATTTTAACTATTAATTAAATTGTGTCCAAGCCATCATTTAAGTCAGCAGTCATGACAATATTACTGCCAAGAGTTTTCCATTAAATTAATCTACATTCATTCACTTACACATTTTAAAACAGACAAGGATATTCAACCTTTATAGACTCAGAGACCCCAAATATAAAACAGCTAGTTTTTTTTTCAATAATATTAATGGGTCATTGACAAATAAATCTTCAAAAAAGGTGGGGTTTTTTATCTTTTCAAAACTGATGTAATGCATATTTTTGAGTCATGAACAATGTTTAAACAAGTTTCTGTTAAATAACATTTCAAAGCGGTTTTATATCAGGCGGTACAACCAAATAGTTGTATGTGCACTAAACAAAATTATAAACGCAACACTTTTGTTTTTGCCCCCATTTTTCATGAGCTGAACTCAAATACTTTTTCTATGTACACAAAAGGCCTATTTCTCTCAAATATTGTTCACAAATCTGTCTAAATCTGTGTTAGTGAGCACTTCTCCTTTGTCGAGATAATCTATCCACCTCACAGGTGTGGCATATCAAGATGCTGATTAGACAGCATGATTATTGCACAGGTGTGCCTTAGGCTGGCCACAATAAAAGGCCACTCTAAAATGGGTAGTTTTATCACAAAGCACAATGCCACAGATGTTGAAAGTTTTGAGGGAGTGTGCAATTGACATGCTGACTGCAGGAATATCCACCAGAGCTTTTGCTTGGGAACTGAATGTTTATTTCTCTATCATAAGCCGTCTCCAAAGACGTTTCAGAGAATTTGGCAGTACATCCAACCGGCCTCACAGTGGCAGACCATGTGTAACCACACCAGCCTAGGACCTCCACATCCAGCATCTTCACCTCCAAGATCGTCTGAGACCAGCCACCCGGACAGCTGCTGCAACAATCGGTTTGCATGACCAAAGGATTTCTGCACAAACTGTCAGAAACCGTCTCAGGGAAGGTCATCTGCATGCTTGTCGTCCTCATCGGGGTCTCGACCTGACTGCAGTTCGTCGTTTTTTGTAAATTTTTTCTTAGTCTGTTCATTTGTTCGGACAGTTGCACCACCTGACATTTTGGGGGTTTAAGATAAAACAAAATAATATGTATTATTTAATTGTACTAAAAACGAACTCAAACTAAATACGTTTTATAGAATAAAGTGATAATGTCATGAATTTATCAAATTATTTAAAAAGAAAATAATGCACTTGGACACAAAAATATGCATGTTATGTCAATGACACATTAACATTACATAAAGTTTAACAATTCAAACGAGAAATTATTTAATAATTAGAAAAGCTATGAAAATAAGATTTTATTATTACATTTAACATTTTAAAGGTTTTAATGTTAGTATATTCTTTAAATGTCACTTTTTCAATGCCAAATAATTAGCTGGAATGGATTTGCTCCAAACTTCAATGAATTTTGTCAAGCTACTAGATAAAATTGGCATCATTTTTAATCATTGTTACAATATAACTGCCAAAAGTTTTCAGTCAAAATAATATAAATTCATTGATTCAATAATTTCGATTTTACAGCAGAAAGGAATGTTCAGCCAACCCATGAATAAAACATTTATATTGATTAGGAAGATTAACATTACTACATTTATATAAAGCTTAGCATAAATTATTAGTTTTTAATATTAATATTTTTAATAGTTATAAATGCTAAGAAAATTTATTATTTTTTTACAAAAAAAAAAATACAATAAGTGTTTTATGTCCCCAGAGTGTGTATGTGAAGTTTTAGCTCAAAATACACCAGGTAATTTTTTATAGCATGTTAAAATTGTCACTTTTTAAGGGTAAGCAAAAACACGCCATTTTTGTGTGTGTCCCTTTAAATGCAAATGAGCTGCTTCTCCCGGCCCCCTTTCTAGAAGAGGGTGGAGCTTCAAGAGCTTGTGTTAGCACCTCCGATTACCTCATGCAGACACGCACTGGAAATGTCAGAAACTGTTCAGCCTTTTATGTTCAAACCAGAGTCGGACAATGATGGAGAGACTCTATATGGAGAGACATGTAGAATGCAACAGGATGTTTCTGAATGGATAGTTGATGAATTTATGTAGATGATGTGGAGTTAACTATCTTCAAGTCCTTGATTAGCATATTCTGTCATGATAATTTATAAATCGTTCATGTGGGAACTGTTGAAAGATGCCTTCAGAGCCAGAGAATAAATGCTGCATGACGATAGAATAGGTATAGTTTAGTTTAATTACGGTTATAACTTATGTTGTCATCTTACTTTTATGACATGCTATTGCATTTGATACATACTGTATTGCAATAAATGTGGAAAGACGGATGCGACAGTTGGAGCAGACTCCCAAATGTGCTCGACTACAACATAGGGATGGGCAACAGTGGTCGAGTACTCGAGTATGAAAACAATGATTGCCCTGACTTTAAAAAATATATTTGTCTATTTTTCTGATTGGTTATTTTGGCATTTTGGGCGGTAACTGGGGTCTGATTGGTTAATTAGACAGCACGCCTTCCAGACCGGCGAAATAAAGTGAAACTGAAGCGCGCGCTGCAGTGATGCCTGGAATCATTGTGATCATGAAGTGCAAGATGTGCAGTGCCAATCTGTCATATACATAGCATTATAATGAGAACACGATTGTAATAGAATGTTGTAAATTATCTGTGCTTTAGTTCCCCGTGTATCAGCGGTTAAAGGAAATCCACAACGAGAGTTACATCAGACTAGCGCAGTGATGTTCATGTGCGAATCCGCGTCCTTTTCTGCAGATGCAAGTTGTAAGATTTATGTTGTCTATATCTGATTAATGTCATATAGGACGCGTTTGATTGAGTTTATTAACCAGCTAGCAAAGCGCTGCCGTTACCAACTAGTGTTCATTCTCTTCAGCTTCAGCTCAAATGCAATGCCCAACATTATCGACTCTGGGTTATTAGAGACGGTTATATTCTTTTTAGATAGGCTATTTCTTTTTCAAAATCATTGATATTAATAATGCAGCAGTGTTATTTTGTCCTCATATTTTTTAACAGTAGACCTACGTTTTATTGAAAGTTGTTTCTCATTATGGATTCGAAAAAGGGCAGTGATGCCTGTAATCACTTTGATCATGAAAAATAAAATTATGGGCAGCGCCAATCTGTTATGTACATAGCATTATAATGAGAACACGATTGTAATAGAATTTTATAAATTCTCTGTGCTTTAGTTGTCCGCGTATCAGCGTTGTTAAGGGAAGAGCGCATTCAAAAAGAGTTTCCCTTTCAAACCATAGCCTGTAAAAACTAGCACGGCCAAGTTCACGTGCGCATTCACATCCTTTTGGGCAGATGTAAATTGTAATAGGCATATATCTGATTAATCTAATATAGGGTCCGTTAATAATAAATAATAATAAACCACCCCTTTAAATATAATTAAAATAATTATTAAGTCTTCAAATTCAATGCATATATACAGACCTCTAGTTGAAAGCCCTGGATTTACAAGACAGTGAAGAATTGATAGAAAACGATATGGAAAAGTTTCAAGAGAGATCCCAATTCTGGATTCTTGCATTCATTGCATGCAATACGTTGTGACAAAAGGTTCAAGAATTGAGTTGCATTTTAATTTATTAATTAGATAAATGGATTAAATGGCAAAAATCCATGTTTGAGTGTCCCTCCATCCGGCTCCAAGGATCTAACATGTCAGCCTGTGGGAGACATATGACTAAAGTGACACTTAAAAGGTCAACAGATTTATTCAGAGGACACATGCAACAGCCACGGGAGAAAAAGTGACTATTTTATAACCTGGTTAATGAAGGAGGAATGTAGCTGTGAGCTGTTCCAATGAGAATATTACACATTCCGGTGTCTTAATAAATTCAGATGCATTATGAAACACCTCTCTGAGCAGAGCTGAAGGACAGAATATCATGAAATAATAAAGGTTTTTACCGCCTCATTAACCCAATCTGCTCGTCGAATCTGTAAAGGATTATTATTGAGTTTTTATCCGTTTATTTATGTGCCAAGAAAAACCTGAGCATTTTATCAGAGCGTGGAGGTTGAATCAAGATCGAGAGGTTACATTTGATTTCCTGTGAAATGGACTGTCACCTGTGAAAAAAGCTTTGATGCAACCTGGTGACAACTGCATGAACTTGAAAGTCAGGCAAAGTTTGCCAAGAGAATACATAGAGACAAGGCTAAACACACAGAATTTTATTTATATAAATAATTGATGCACAGCATCATTTTTAGGGCCCTATGATTTCTGCCATGCGGAAAACACAGATGGAATCACGGAATCAAGTAAAAAAAAAAAACAGAATTTACTGTATAGCGTGGAATATCACAGAATTTGTCACATTTTTGATGAATTACAGCAGGTCAGTACATTTAAATCAAATTGTGATATACAGGTGCTGGTCATATAATTAGAATATCATCAAAAAGTTGATTTATTTCACTAATTCCATTCAAAAAGTGAAACTTGTATATTATATTCATTCATTACACACAGACTGATATATTTCAAATGTTTATCTCTTTTAATTTTGATTATAACTGACAACTAAGGAAAATCCCAAATTCAGTATCTCAGAAAATTAGAATATTGTGAAAAGGTTCAATATTGAAGACACCTGGTGCCACACTCTAATCAGCTAATTAACTCAAAACACCTGCAAAGGCCTTTAAATGGTCTCTCAGTCTAGTTCTGTAGGCTACACAATCATGGGGAAGACTGCTGACTTGACAGTTGTCCAAAAGACGACCATTGACACCTTGCACAAGGAGGGCAAGACACAAAAGGTCATTGCAAAAGAGGCTGGCTGTTCACAGAGCTCTATGTCCAAGCACATTAATAGAGAGGCGTAGGGAAGGAAGATGTGGTAGAAAAAAGTGTACAAGCAATAGGGATAACCGCACCCTGGAGAAGATTGTGAAACAAAACCCATTCAAAAATGTGGGGGAGATTCACAAAGACTGGACTGCAGCTGGAGTCAGTGCTTCAAGAACCACTACGCACAGACGTATGCAAGACATGGGTTTCAGCTGTCACATTCCTTGTGTCAAGCCACTCTTGAACAACAGACAGCGTCAGAAGCGTCTCGTCTGGGCTAAAGACAAAAAGGACTGGACTGCTGCTGAGTGGTCCAAAGTTATGTTCTCTGATGAAAGTAAATTTTGCATTTCCTTTGGAAATCAGGGTCCAGGGTCTGGAGAAAGAGAGGAGAGGCACACAATCCACGTTGCTTGAGGTCCAGTGTAAAGTTTCCACAGTCAGTGATGGTTTGGGGTGCCATGTCATCTGCTGGTGTTGGTCCACTGTGTTTTCTGAGGTCCAAGGTCAACGCAGCCGTATACCAGGAAGTTTTAGAGCACTTCATGCTTCCTGCTGCTGACCAACTTTATGGAGATGCAGATTTCATTTTCCAACAGGACTTGGCACCTGCACACAATGCCAAAGGAACCAGTACCTGGTTTAAGGACCATGGTATCCCTGTTCTTAATTGGTCAGCAAACTCGCCTGACCTTAGAAACTCTATGGGGTATTGTGAAGAGGAAGATGCGATATACCAGACCCAACAATGCAGAAGAGCTGAAGGCCACTATCAGAGCAACCTGGGCTCTCATAACACCTGAGCAGTGCCACAGACTGATCGACTCCATGCCACGCCGCATTGCTGCAGTAATTCAGGCAAAAGGAGCCCCAACTAAGTATTGAGTGCTGTACATGCTCATACTTTTCATGTTCATACTTTTCAGTTGGCCAAGATTTCTAAAAATCCTTTCTTTGTATTGGTCTTAAGTAATATTCTAATTTTCTGAGATACTGAATTTGGGATTTTCCTTAGTTGTCAGTTATAATCATCAAAATTAAAAGAAATAAACATTTGAAATATATCAGTCTGTGTGTAATGAATGAATATAATATAAATAGTTTCACTTTTTGAATGGAATTAGTGAAATAAATCAACTTTTTGATGATATTCTAATTATATGACCAGCAACTGTATATACACTAGTGTCTGTGAATATTAAACCAAAAAAAAAAAAGACTATTTAAATATGAATCCTGCATGTTCTGCGTGTCTCTGTGTGAATGAATCATTTACCTCACACACACACGCGTGACACTCGCAGAGTTTTCTGCCGCTTCACTATATTAGATTAGATTAGATTCAACTTTATTGTCATTACACAAGTACAGGTACGAGGCAACGAAATGCAGTTTGGGTCTAACCAGAAGTGCAATAGCAGCAAGTGCAGGATATACAGTGGTTTCATAAGTGCAGGACATGAATATGTACTGAATAAATATAGAGATGGCTATTACTATAAATAGAATTTACAGATAGATATGTACTGAATATAATATACAGATGGATGTTGCTATAAACAGTTTGCAGATAGATATATACTGAACAGAATTTACAGATAGATATGTACTGAATATAATATACAGATGGATGTTGCTATAAACAGTTTGCAGATAGATATATACTGAACAGAATTTACAGATAGATATGTACTGAATATATATACAGATGGCTATTATTGTAAACAGAATTTACAGATAGATAGATATATACTGAATGTAATATACGGATGGATATTACTATAAACAGAATTTACAGGGTAGATATGTACTCAATATATATACAGATGGCTATTACTATAAGCAGAATTTACAGATAGATGTTTATAATGATATGTTAGGCTAAGATGGGCAGTATAGCAATGGACGATATAGTGCAAATGAACATATTCCAGTTAGGTAGTAGTGCAAGATGCATATATGAACAGGTGTTACTGTAGTAACAGTCGATAGTGCAAATGAGCATATTCCAGTTAGGTAAGTAGTGCAAGATGCATATATGAACAGGTGTTACTGTAATAAACAGTCGATAGTGCAAATGAGCATCCAGTAGTGCAAATAACAAGTGAAGGCAGATGTGAGGGGGAGAGGAGGGTTATCAGTATATAGGGGAAGTGGGATCAACGAGGGTTAGAGTTCAATAAGGAGACAGTTCTGGGAAAAAAACTGTTCTTTAGTCTGCTGGTCCTGGTCCGGAGGCACCTGAAACGCCTACCAGAGGGCAGGAGAGAAAACAGTTTGTGGGCTGGGTGAGAGGAGTCCTTAAGGATGCTGCGAGCTCGATGCAGACAGCGTTTCCTCTGGAAGTGGTCGATGGCAGGTAGTGGAGTCCCTGTGATGCGCTGGGCGGTTTTCACCACCTGCTGTAGTGCCTTGCGCTCTGCAGCAGAGCAGCTCCCATACCATACTGTAACACAGTTGGTCAGGATGCTTTCTATTGCGCAGCGATAGAAGTTCACCAGTATAGCCAAGGATAGCTGATTCTTCCTCAGTGTCCTCAGGAAGAAAAGACGCTGGTGAGCCTTCTTGACCAGGCTGGAGGTATTGGTTGTCCAGGACATGTCCGCCGAGATGTGGATCCCCAGGAACTTGAAACTGGAGACACGCTCAACAGCCGTTCCATTGATGTGGATGGTCTCGTGTGTGCCTCTTGCCTCTTTCCTGAAGTCCACGATGAGTTCTTTTGTTTTGGTGGTGTTGAGGAGCAGATTATTTTCAGTGCACCATGTGGCCAGGTGCTGGATCTCCTCCCTATAGGCGGTCTCATCGTTGTTGCTGATGAGTCCAATCACTGTACTGTCGTCCGCAAACTTGATGATGGAATTAGATCCATACACAGGCATGCAATCGGAGGTGAAGAGGGAGTAGAGAAATGGGCTTAGCACACAGCCCTGTGGTACGCCAGTATTGAGTGTGATGGAGGTGGAGTAGGTGGAGCCTGATCGAACATTCTGGGGTCTGTTGGTCAGGAAGTCCAATATCCAGTTGCACATTGAGGTGTTGATGCCCAGGTCTCCAAGTTTGGCTATTAACTTGGTTGGGATGACAGTGTTGAATGCTGAGCTGAAGTCAACAAACAGCATACGTGCATACGTGTTCTTATTGTCCAGATGTGTAAGCACAGAGTGCAGTGCCAAGGAGACTGCATCCTCTGTGCTCCTATTGCTACGGTAGGCAAACTGGTGTGAGTCCAATGTGGATGGTAGAGAGTCTTTTAGATGTGCCAAGACCAACCGCTCAAAGCACTTCATAACGATGGGTGTGAGTGCTACAGGGCGGTAGTCGTTAAGGCACCTCGGGCTAGAGTGTTTTGGTACTGGCACAATGGAAGTGCATTTAAAGCATGTTGGTATGGTTTCTTGGGCAAGAGACAAGTTGAAAATGTCTGTAAAAACCCCAGCGAGCTGTTCTGCACATGCCCTGAGTACTCGTCCAGGGATGTTGTCTGGTCCAGCAGCCTTGTGCGGGCTGATTCGGCACAGTGCATTGCAGACGTCTGTGGAGGAGAGTGTGATTGGCGGGTGGTCAGCAGAGGGTTTGGCCTTGGTGGCAGTTTCTCTGTTGTCTCTTTCAAAGCGAGCATAAAAGTAATTTAGCTCGTTCAGAAAGTTGATGTCAGTGGCTGCGGGGGTGGAGTGGGTGGGTTTGTAGTCACTGATGGCCTGAATGCCCTGCCACATGCGTCGAGGGTCAAAGTTGGAAAAGTGTCCCTCTATCTTTAGCTTGTAGCAGAGCTTGGCCTCTTTGATGCCCCTCTTCAGGTTTGCTCTGGATGTGCTGTAGGCTTGTGCATCTCCTGATCTGAAGGCAGCATTGCGTGTCTTGAACAGGAGTCGCACTTCCCTGTTCATCCATGGCTTCTGATTAGGGTATGTGGTGATCTGCTTCTGGGTTGTAACACTGTCAGTGGTGGTATTGATATAATCCAGTACAGAGGAGGTGTAGCAGTCAATGTCTGTGTGAGAGCCACTGGTGGCTTGGGAAGCAAACATACTCCAGTCTGTGTGTAGAAACCTTTCCTGGAGTATTAGATCTGCCCCCTCAGGCCACACCTTGATGGTCTTCACTGATGGCTTCACACGGTTGATGAGGGGTGCATATTTGGGGGTGAGGAACAAAGAAAGGTGATCTGACTGTCCCAGGTGGGGGAGGGGTGTCGCAAAGTAAGCTCCAGCCATGTTTGTGTAAACATGGTCTAAAGTTTTGTTTCCTCTGGTGTGACAGGAAACATGCTGGTGAAATTTCGGTAGCACTGACTTTAAGTTTGAATGATTAAAATCACCAGCAATAATAAACGCAGCTTCCGGGTGAGCAGTCTGTTGTTTACTGATGGCTGCGTGAAGTTCTTTCATAGCAAGCTTAGCATCAGCATCCGGGGGAATATAGGCTGCAGTTATAATGGTGGAAGTGAACTCCCGTGGTAGATAAAACGGTCTACATTTAACCATGAGAAACTCAAGGTTAGCTGAACAATGTCTCCCAACAATAGCAGAGTTTGTGCACCAAGCTTTGTTAATGTAAATGCACAATCCACCACCTCTGGTCTTACCGGAGCCATCTAATGTTCTATCCGCTCTGAGTGTGTGGCGTCCCGCTAGCTCAATAGCGTTGTCCGGTATTCCCGCTGTTTAACCATGTTTCCGTGAATATTAAGACGTTACAGTTCAAAAGTCTCTTGCTGTGTGTGATACTGAGTCGAATCTCCTCCATTTTGTTCACCAGCGACCGTACATTGGCAAAGAAAATGCTGGGTAAAGAGAGCCGGTGTGGTGTTAGCTTTAGCTTAGCTCTTAGTCCTCCGCGCTTCCCCCGCCTTTGTTTACGATCTCGACGCCGCCTGCGAGCACTTCCGCCTGGACGGGTAGAGTGCATAGCATCGGGTGTTCTGGTGATCTCAGGAAGAAGTCGAAGGTTGTCCATAAAACTGTCGGAAATTCGCAAACCAATATCCAAAAGCTCACATCGGGTGTACGATGTAAAGGCACAACTGTTCTGTATGAACAGACCCGAAATGAGCAAGAAATATACTGCAACATTGCAGAATCTGGAGAGAGCCCGAGCCTCGCGATGTACTCGCGCCGCCATCATGGCACCAGTGATGTCCGCCATCATGAGGACATGAATGCATGAACTTCATATCCAGAGCCGCTCTGAGAGTCATTTCATGAGTATTTTACCGTTTTATTTGAAATTGTAATAACATAAACACAGAAACTCAAAAGGTCTTCACGGCAACCCGTTAAAATAAAAGTTTGGTTTAACAAAGAAATTGTGACAGTAAATACATTACTGTTGTATAGTAGATTTTAGCTACATCTTAATGTAATAATAATAATAAATTATGATTAAAACTTTATTTAAGGAATAATACAATTTTTCCCCATTTTTAATTTTAACAGTAAAGCTCTGTTTCGCAGCACTTTGTTTAATTTCACATGATTAAAAGATAAATTAAAATACTGTTTTATGCCTTCATTTGATTGCCAGAAATGTAAATACACAACACAGCATTTTCAGGATTTTTTTTTTAATTGAATTAATAAATAGTTTTTATGAATTCTACTAATTAGACATGCTTTTTGATTATTACAATTTAATTAAACCATTAAAATGGAATACAGAAAACTTAAAACAGAATTAAAAATAAAACGGAATAAAACGGAATTTGAGAAAAAAATTAAACTGATTTCATAGAGCCCTAAACATGTAATTTTTAAACTTGTAATAAATTGTTGTTAAATTGTATAAGTTTCATGATTTCAATTAAGTAGAATTGAGTCTAACAAAAATAAAACGGAAAAAACAGAATTTGGAAAAAATTTAAACTGACTTCATAGGGTCCTACATTTGACAAATTTAGCTAGAGTAATAAAATAAATGCATCTCTTGTGAAATTAGACATTTGCATATGCATTAAGGATTGGTCAGGAAGCACTGCTAGTCATCCAACAACATATTAGTCTATAATAAGCGAGTATCTAGATTTACCTTTAACATTATATTACATAACTTTAAATGAGATCCTTTACAGATGCAAATTCCTGGGGAGAGTTTTAGCATGTTGACTGCATTAGCATGCTAAATGTAACTTACACCATGTCTGCATGGAAAGCAAACAGTGCATTGTGTCATGACAGTGTGTAATTTAAATAGTCTTGCTACGCTTGTAGAATAGATAGGGTGTGAGACTCTCAGCATGCTAAAATGCTTTCAGAGAAGTTGTCACTAAATTTAACCCTTTAAATCAAAGAGCAGTGCCCAAATATTGCTATCATAAAGTCGTTCAAGACAACCCACTGACTTAAAAAGTAGTTTTGCACATGCCTAGTTTGGATAAGCATGCCTGTTCGTTAATTAGTGCCTGTATTAAATGAATATCCTCCAGACATGTCATTTCTCCGCCTCTGAGGGGGATTGCCAACTTTTGGCTCCAGGTTTCATTGCTGCTTTGCTGCCAGTGATATCAACCCAGAGGCAGCTTTTTGATAAAGGTTGTTTGCCTGCATTTCAAAGTCATCCCAATTGTTCTCTCGGAAACACATAAAGGGTTTAGGAGCTGCATGTCTCAAAGCGGCAATCAGAGAAATGTCTTAAAGCTATTGCCAGAGGTAGAAAATGTTCCGCAAAGATCTTATTGGAAAAGGACTGCGTGTTATTGCATCAGCAGAGGTACTGGATTTCACCCAGAGGAGGGGCATGTCATAAGGTCTAATCCAATATATAGTTTTTCACAGGAAAGTCATAAAACAAACCTAGCAATGAGGTGAGGGAGGATTGCATAATGATAAAATACACATAATTTACTATTTAGGGTCTTTTCCCCAATGTTTACTGATAGATGCATCTGTCTGATGCATGATCCTGTAATTGTCTGCCAAGCAATCATAAGTCTGAATTAAAGCTGCAAGCAGCGATGAAAGGGCCCTCGCACCCAGGAGCACCGCCACCCGGTGGCCTTAGGAAAACAGCCAATAGTGGGCGACATGCATTTAGGTGGGTAAATATAGGAGAAATATGGCAAAGTCACTTCAATGTGCCACACTTCCTGCTGCCAGCAGGTGGCGCTTTGACTATAACCTATAACCTATAATATTGGCATGTAGATGTCTTCAGGCCTGGACTATTATCAAACGTGTGAAGTTTGGGGCAGATCGGACACTGTATGCCTGAGGTACAACAACTTCCTGTTTTGTGGCGTAAATCGCATACATTAGCACTTAGCCATGTTTTGCTTGATTTAATGTGTTTCTAGCATGTTTAGGACTTCATGGCATATTTAAATGTGTTTCTGGGAGAGAAAAACAGTGTAAAGCATGCCATTGCCTGTTGCCAGCAGGTGGCGCTATGACTAACTAATATTGGCATATAGATGTCTTCAGGCCAGGACTATTATCAAACATGAAGTTTGGGGCAGATTAGACATTGTATGCCTGACTTACAAATGCTTCCTGTGTCATGGCGAAACATCCGACTTTGACAGGCCGCCACGGACACGCCCTTCAGCGAAAACTGAAGATCTTCACAATTTAACATCACCAAGGCCTTAAGATTAGACTGACCAAACATGATGTTGTTCTGGTTAAATCTCAATGAGGATACTCATCACAGTGTAAAACATGGTCTTTCCTGTTGCCCATAGGTGGCGCTATGACTGTCACTGAATATTGGCATGTAGATGTCTTCAGGCCAGGACTCTAATAAAACATGTGAAGTTTGGGGCAGATCGGAAATTGTATGTCCGAGTTACAACAACTTCCTGTTTTATGGCGAAACATCAAAATTTGTGAGGCCGCCACGGACACGCCCATCGGGGAAAACTCAAGATCTTCACAATTTAACATCACAAAGGCCTTTAGATTAGACTGTGCAAATATGATGATGATCTGATTAAATCTCTAAGAGGAGTTCGTAAAGTACACCATCTGGAAATGGCAAAATTTGCAACAATTTTGCAAAGTAAATTCAAAATATCTCACTTCCTGTTGGGTTTCAGATTTCGTACCAGGAGACTTTTTTGTAGGTATTGGGCTGTTACATGTGTCTCCCGAATTTCATACCTGTACGTGAAACGTAGCGGGAGGGGCACTTCGTTGAAATGTTGTAGGTGGCGCTATCGAGCCATTTTGCCATGCCTAATTCTGAAACCCATATCAGACGTAAATTTTCACCACTTTTGACGCATGTGCAAAGTTTCATGAGTTTTCGAGCATGTTTAGGCCATCAAAAATGCGATTCATTTGGGAGAAGAATAATAATAGGCTGAGCAATTCCAATAGGGTCCTCACACCATCGGTGCTCGGGCCCTAATAATAGCACATTCACATCTCTTTTCAACAAACTGCATGAAAAAGTAAACAGATGCACTTACTTTTAATACTTTGGATTAGGGATTTCCACAAACCTTAGCAAGTATCACTAATTATAAATCAATGTGGCGGAGGATAGTTTGATTGGAGGATGGTTGTTGGCAGGGTCTGCGAGGTCATTATGACACAGCGATGAACATTTTTTTGGCTCTTTGCTAGAGTGCTGACATTTAAAAGGCGACATCAGTGTCACTAATGTTAGCAGGATAATTAAGGATATTAGCACAACAGGGGCTAGTTTAGAG
Organism: Rhinogobio ventralis; assembly: GCA_039654625.1. Classification (NCBI taxonomy): domain Eukaryota; kingdom Metazoa; phylum Chordata; class Actinopteri; order Cypriniformes; family Gobionidae; genus Rhinogobio; species Rhinogobio ventralis. The sequence continues at coordinate 8,537,948 of CM077203.1, forward strand.
CAGGCCCTCTGTTTCACACTATCAAGCTCATAATTAGCTCTCTAATGCTGAAATTTACGTCAGTAGATTCACAGACCAGCTGGCGATTATAGACTGTCATATTTGAATGACCGCATTGGTGGAAAGTCTTGTCCAGAGACTGGGAATGCTTAAACAAAACACCCTAGTTTAAACTATTACTATTTTAAAATAAGTGATTGAATAAATACAGTCAAACCAAAAATTATTCAGACACAAGATTTTTTACTAGTGGGTGCAGGACACTATAGTTAATTTATTTAAGTGAGTATAGCAAAATAAAAGTAAACTGTGACATATTATACCCAAAAAACCTTCATACAGTGGACTACCAGTAAAATTGATAAAAAATTTGGGACACTTTGACCTGACCATGTTTTACTTAAGGGTTTTTTCTTTAACTGCTAAAGCGATCTTTTACACCACACACTGAACAAAATTAAGCATTGCTTGGTAATTGGTTGACCTAAATTGGTATTATATAATTGTGTACTTAAATTTAATCCGTCAGTATGTGGGTTTTACAAATATTTAACCAATAAAAAGCATTTAAAAGAGGTTGTGACTAAACACTTGGCTCCTCAAATTGTCAGTCAAACCTCATAACTTCACCCGCCTCCATTAAGAATGTGCCACTCACACAATGGCCAGAAGTGAGGCAAAATCTCACGATAAAATAACAATAAATAAATTAGCTACTTATCAGATTGTGTTTTATTAACGTCTAAACCTAACGCCTAAACCTACCTTTACAATAATGAAAATACAGTAAATACATAGCTATATATAAAAAGTCTATGTAAATTTGTTTTATCATTACCATACCATTATGTTGATACCATTGACTTAAGCTCAAGTTTCACATTAAATGTGAGTACTACTTTTAATATAATATCTAGTTTTTAAATGACATTTGAAGCAATGCATGTGTGTGCAATTTTGTTATACACCAAATTGCCAAAAGTATTGGGACACCCCTCCAAATCATTGAATTCAGGTGTTCCAATTACTTCCATGGCCACAGGTGTATAAAATCAAGCACCTAGGCATGCAGACGCTTCTACAAACATTTGTGATAGAATGGGTCGCTTTCAGGAGCTCAGTGAATTCAAGCGTGGTACCGTGATAGGTTGCCACCTGTGCAATAAGTCCATTCGTGAAATTTCCTCACTACAAAATATTCCACGGTCAACTGTTAATGGTATTATAACAAAGTGGAAGCAATTGGGAACAACAGCAACTCAGCCACAAAGTGGTAGGCCACTTAAAATCACAGAGCGGGGTCAGTGCATGCTGAGACGCACAGTGCGCAGAAGTCGCCAACTTTCTGCAGAGTCAATAGCTACAGACCTCCAAACTTTGAGTGGCCTTCAGATTAGCTCAAGAACAGTGCGTAGACAGCTTCATGGAATGGGTTTCCATGGCCGAGCAGCTGCATCCAAGCCTTACATCACCAAGAGCAATGCAAAGCGTCGGATGCAGTGGTGTAAAGCATGCCGCCACTGGACTCTAGAGCAGTGGAGACGTGTTCTCTGGAGTGACGAATCATGCTTCTCTGTCTGGGTTTGGGGGTTGCCAGGAGAACGGTACTTGCCTGACTGCATTGTGCCAAGTGTAAAGTTTGATGGAGGGGGATTGTATTATGGTGTGGGGTTGTTTTTCAGGGGTTGGCCTGGCCCCTTAGTTCCAGTGAAAGGAACTAAATACTAATAATTGTACTCATAACTAAGGACAATTTCATGCTCCCAACTTTGTAGGAACAGTTTGGGGATGGCCCCTTCCTGTTCCAACATGACTGCGCACCAGTGCACAAAGCAAGGTCCATAAAGACATGGATGAGTGAGTTTGGTGTGGAGGAACTTGACTGGCCTGCACAGAGTCCTGACCTCAACCCAATAGAACACCTTTGGGATGAATTAGAGCGAAGACTGTGAGCCAGGCCTTCTCGTCCAACATCAGTGCCTGACCACAAATGTGCTTCTAGAAGAATCAAACATTCCCATAAACACACTCCTAAACCTTGTGGAAAGCCTTCCCAGAAGAGTTGAAGCTGTTATAGCTGCAAAGGGTGGGCCAACTCCATATTAAACCCTACAGATTAAGAATGGGATGTCATTATTAATAATAATAATAATAATAATAATAATAATAATTTGTTACATTTACATAGTGCTTTTCTGGGTACTCAAAGTGCTTTACGTATAGAAGGGGGAAATATCAACCACCACCAATGTGCAGCATCCACATGGATAATGTGATGGCAGCCATATTGCGCCAGAACGCCCACCACACACCAGCTTATTGGTGGAGAGAAGACAGAGTGATGAAGCCAATCAGTATATGGGGATGATTAGGAGGCCATGATGCACAGAGGCCAATGGGCAAATTTGGCCAGGACGCCGGGGTTACACCCCTACACCCCATTAAAGTTCATGTGCATGTAAAAGCAGGCGTCCCAAAATTTTTGCCAATATAGTGTATTGGCATATAGTGGTGTGCTGTGGGATTTTTTTATTTTCAAAACTGTGGTGTGGAAAAAAAAGGTTGGGAAACACTGCTTTATAGAAACCATTTATATCTCCATCAAGCGCACAAATCATACCCCAAAAAAATTCATTTTTCAGGCTGGACCGGCCAATGCACATGTGCAGTCATAAACACTGACTGTTTCTATAGCAAACGGAGCTTCTAAAGGCAGCTGCAGTGATGCAACTACTTTACCAATCAGCGATTGGCTCTTTTATGTAGAAGGCGGGACTTATTCCGCCATATTTCACGCTGCACTTTCTCCCATTCATATTAATATGTGTGCACCATCTTTGTATATTTTTTTCTGAAATACAAAGCACTCAACTCATAACTTTTAGACATGCTTCCGGATTGATTGAAATCCTTATAAATCAGTTCAGTTTAATTCATAACATCAGTAGGCAAGTCATTTATTAATTAATAATGTGCATTAATGAAATGGTCAATTTAATTTCATGTTTTCTATAATGGTACTAGTCTCAAACATCTGATACTTAACAGGCAAATGAACCTGCCTTATACTCTATTTTTCTGCAAGTTAAATTTTGATGTTGATGCTAAAACAAGCAATGCATCAACATCAAAGCTCTTGCTTCTATCTTTGAAGAATCCTCTCCCCATTAAAGTTTCTCCTCATCTTGTTCTATGTGCAAAGAAATGAGTCGAGAAAACACACAAGCAAAGAGAATATTTTGGATAAAAACATGGAATATTCAAGTCACAGAATCTATAGCAGTAGATATTGCTCGGTCTTAACAGGAGGAATGTACTGTCAGAGAATAATATATTTTAACCACAATGAATATATATAGGCCTATGGTCGTAACAGTGTGCAAGCACTGTTTTTGAATGGTCATGCAAAATTCAGTGTCAGTGAGCCCAGGTCCCTTGTGGGTGGCTTGTGTTTGAAGTATATTGCTCTGTAGCGCTAATAACAGTTAAGCTGTTTTAGCTCAGACTCTATGGATCAGTTTTTTTTGCCTGATTTATGATAGCGTTGCATAACAATTATCCTGCAGGCAATCTGATTTCATGCAGCCGTTTGTGTGTTAGAATTACATTGTGTTCCTGTTTGTTATTAGCATAGATTAGCATAGAGGAGAACTGAGCCTGGTTTCTCCCAAGGTTTTTTTCTCCATTCCGTTACCTGATGTCTCCTCTGACTTCCTTAGTGTTGGGAACACTTAATATTCAACAATATTATTGATCTGACTGTACTGACGCTGTTGTATGAGAACTGAACTGAGCTGGATGACGACATCTTTTTTTGCAGAACTGCTTTATAGATTAAATGAACCAATTTAATAATTTGATGACCTGAATCAACGCTGAACAACAGCCTGAACAACATCGTCCTGTCATCACTGTAAAGCTGCTTTAAAACAATCTGTATTGTATAAAGCGCTGTATAAATAAAGGTTGACTTAACATGAAAGCATTTACTCCCATAATTTGATGCATTTTCAAATAGGAAGTCATCTTGAAAGCATGCACAATAATACCAGGAATGCATGTTGAAGTAAACATGGTCAATTTTGTTAAAAGGGATCCCCTGGTGTTAAGACTTGTATGGCTTAATATAACATAAATGATGTCTCTTACTGAAATATGTAGTAGAAAACCCATGAAAGATCTACATTATTTAAAAAAAATCCATTATATATTTGGACAATGGGCGGCGCCATTTAGTTTGCATTCTAGGTCGATGACGTAGAATGGTTGCACTCGGCAATCAACTGGCGCTACCCATAGCTATTTTTACCACAACACAATTCGAAAAATGTTTCAGAGTTAAACAAAACCAACTAATTGCATTTAAAACACACTCAAACACACATGTGCACTCAAACTCACACACACAGATCGGGGTGTGCGCGCGTGCACACACACACACACACAGACAGACTGCTCTGTCTCAATCGAGGTGTTATGGGCTGCCCTCGTTAGTCTCCACAGCAGGGGCTGAATCCGAAATTGCCCCCCTATACCCTTAAATAGGGCACTATTTGAGGGGACAGTCATTTGTAGTGGTGTCCGAAACCATAGTGGACGTTCGAGTGCACTCATTCAATCCCACAATGCACCGCAATAACGAGTGTACAGCCGATGTACACACAACAGCTGTCCGACTTCACGCACTCGTTTTCATTCACTGAAGTGAACTGTATTAGTGGGCTAAAGTAGGTGCACATAGAGTTTGTGTGCACATGTGTGTTTGAGTGTGTTTTAAATGCAATTAGTTGGTTTTGTTTAACTCTGAAACATTTTTCGAGTTGTGTTGTGGTAAAAATAGCTACGGGTAGCGCCAGTTGATTGCCGAGTGCAACCATTCTACGTCATTGACCTAGAATGCAAACAAAATGGCGCCGCCCATTGTCCAAATATATAATGGGTTTTTTAAATAACGTAGAACTTTCATGGGTTTTCTACTACATATTTCAGTAAGAGACATCATTTATGTTATATTAAGCCATACAAGTCTTAACACCAGGGGATCCCTTTAAGACTGTCATTTTGTTGCTAGCGCCATGCTCTACTGTTTGAGCTACAGGAATGCTCTTTATATACACTACTGTTCAAAAGTAAGTAAGTAAGATACATATTTTTAGAGATATGATTGCTTTTATTAATAAGGATGCATTAAACTGATCAAAAGAAAGATTAAAGACATTTATAATGTTGCAAAAGATATCCATTTCAAATAAATGCTGTTCTGTGTATTCATCAAAGGTTTCCACAAAAAATTAAGCTTAAAAAGTCTTTCCGACCCCAAACTTTTGAACGGTAGTGTACCATTTAAAGCCAAGTCATACAATATTACACCATTTATTCATCTCACACAAATTGTCATGAGAGTGTGAAAGCTTTTTTTTAGCAAATATTGATATGCGATTAACTAACCGTCACATGTAATTCAACTTATTAAATTTTTTTGATGACCTTAAAATAATGCATATAAAAGAGTTCCTACTAAACCACCTTCAGTTCTGCAGTCTCTTGGCAGATCTGTTCAGGAAATCAATCAGGTTTGTCTTATTTTGTTTTAGAGATTTAAATAAAACCATCTTTATTTAGGGGTTAAACACTATCAAAGCTATGCTCAACTAAATTTGAATAGAGCAAACAACTACATGTGCAAATATTTCTCAAGGAATTAACTATTTATGATTGAGCCTTCAGGGAATTTGATCTGGCACAGTGTGTGTTTAGAAGTAATAATGCAGAATCCAGCACTGCTGTTCAAGGAAAGAGAACACTTCTGCTGAGGAATACAAATGCAAGGCTCTCTTTATCTCTCGTTTTTAAACGCACACACCTGAAACACGGCTGTCATCCTTTTTATCGCTCTCCCTCTCCCTGTATGCCTGAAAGAGGGCTCATTGATCCTGTATGTCCCGGCCCAGCACACCTTGTTCCCCTCTGTGCCTCCAAAGGAGGCTATTAACACTTTCATTGAGGCTTACAGGAGAGAAATAACACCCTTCACTCCCATTATTCTGTCACTCACACACTCAAACTTGTACTCACATTTTTAAACAGTTCGAGAGTTAGAGGTGAGATTACACTTGCAGAATCTCATCCCAGGGACAAAATGGTGTCCAACACAGTCGCTAAATGCAGGATGTTAATCGGTCATATAAATATTATGTTCAACATTTTGAGGTCAGGATTTTTTCAATGTATTTGAAAGAAGTCTCATGCCCAAGAAGTATCATTACAATTTAAATTTGAATGTCCTTCTGTCATGATCCTTCAGAAATCATTATAATATGCTGATTTGCTGCTCATGAAACATTTATTATTTTTATCAATGTTGAAAACAGTTGTGCTGCTTAATACTTTTGTGGAAACTGAGATACATTTTTAAAACATTACTGCATCTTGAGACAAAACAATGGCAGCGACATATTTTAAGATATGCCAGTGCAAGTTGCTTTCAGCTAAAACAGCTTAACATGCATTTTAGTCTATAGACTATACTTACTAGCCTTTTCTGTGAAACCGGGGGTTTAAGTCATATATTAAATCTTTTTGTGTTCCAAAGACAAAACAACAACAACATAAAGGATTAAAGCACAAATTGCATTTCACAACATCAGGGAAAGCAAAAGTAAATTAATCTTTTAGACAGATGGCCAATTCAAAATGGTTTGCATTTGGAGCAATCCAGATGTAGTTTAAAACCCTAATGAATTGCTGTAAAAAAAATTCTCGTAATACAGCATATTGCTGTAAACTGCAATGCATTCTGGGGTCGCGTGGCGGTTTGATTCAAATATACAGAATATTGCTGTAAATTTCAAATCTACAGAGGCATTATGGGATCTTCAACGGTCGGGTTGTCGAGATTCGGGTAGTAGCAAGAGGAGCAATTCACAACTGTGGTAAGTGACTTATTAATTCAGTTTTTTATTTTTCATGTTTGGTAACTGTCCATGTATATGAATGTATCTACATTTGCGGTTCATACTGTAGCTCCCTGGCTTAATAAAGGATAGACTCTTCAACATGATTCCCACACTTTATTGAATATCCGTCACAGATACAATCACCGTTGAAACATCTGAAACCTTTAATGTATCACCATGAAACTTCGTAAACCTTTAATGCCACGGCCATGTGTGTCTAGGCCTCGTTCTATACTGAAATGCTTGGAGAACACTCGCAATATATCTGCTCATGTGAATGAACGTCAAAATAAAAGACCTCTGTTACCATAACAAAAATGAAACCAAAAACCTAGAAAATAAATACCATACAAAAATACCAAAAATAAAGAATAAATAAATGGTTTAAGGGCTATGAAAATGTATGAAATAATAAAGCAGACAATATAAAACAAAATCATTAACACTCCCACCAAATTATGAGTGCAAATATCACACCAAATATTAAGCACCCTTTGTCCTTTTTTTCTGTTTTTATCTTTTTTTGTTTTTATTAAAAATTCAAAAACATGAGTTTAGAAATATTAAAATAATCATTGACCTTACAATATCTCAATGAAAAACCCTAATGTCCCTCCATTAATAAAAATAGTTTTTGCACTGGTCTTTCAATTATGGACGGTTTATTAATACGCTTGCCCTTTGCATTAAGTTGAGTCGCCTAGAAGAATCTTGGCTTTTCTTACAAGCCCGTCACCGCTAGAAATAATGTCCTTTATCCTGCCATGCCTCCATTCGTTTCTAGGCATTTCTTCTTCTTTGACAATAACATCATCATCAACTTTAAGATTTCTCCTAGACACGTTCCACTTCTGTCGGTCGGCTATATTTGCAAGATACTTTTTCCCCCAGCGACTCCAAAATTGTTCTGCTAAATACTGCACGTCTCCATCTTTTCCATGCAAACACATCCTCCCGGACAAAGTTTCCTGGTGGAGGAAGATGATTCGGAGTGATTGGTGCTAGACTCTGAGGATCAGTCAGGCAATCAACAGTAAGCGGCCTATTATTTACAATGGCCATTGCTTCATACAAGAAAGCTCGTAAAGAGGAGTCATTTAGCCTTCCTGGATGAGTGCAAGAGTAGCATTTAGCACAGATCTTACGGTTCTAATTTGACGTTCCCACACAACACCAACATGACTTGCATGTGGTGCATTCATGAAGAAGTCACACTGCTTCTCTGATAGGAAGGTTGTCACTCTCTCCACATCCATTTCCGTAAATGTATCTTTCAACCTTTATGACCTTATCCATTGCACACCTCTTATGGCAATAAAACAACGCAGAGCATTGATGAACGAATCTGCGGTCATGTCAGTAAGCATCTCGATGTGTATAGCACGGGAACTGAAACAAGTAAAGAGAAGACCGTATTTTTTATGAACCCTTCTGCTCTGCTTGATAAGAAATGGGCCAAAGCAATCCATGCCAGTAACTCCGGATTCACGCGTCCTCCGTCCGCGGGGCACAAAGGAGACTTGCGCGGGGTTTCAGCAGCGCGGTCACAGTCGAATTTCACACATTACTCGGCGCTATAGCAGCTATGGGCAGAAAACCTCTGGGTTCCCATGTTATGAATTACATGCTTCAATGACAACAGTTGGTATTCACGGGAACTTCGTGTTGATCAGCACACTTCGTCGTGATTATTCTATGGTGTGAATCAAATTTGCACACGCAGTCATCTGTTAATACAGGCGCCGTAATGAAAATGTGTTGCTAAAGCCCCGTGGTCACCGGTCAGCCTTACGGAGGACGTGTCGAATATAAATTCTAAAATTGTGTTGTAATACCAGTTTATAAGCCAGTGACATCCCCAGTTGGCTTACATTTAAGTATGTTTTAGGGAACTGAGACAATTTGATTATTGTTTGTTTGTAATGTCTTTTGTTAACGTTGGTTTAAAAGAATGAGACCATTTACGCTTACATACTAAAATATAGTTTAGATGTAAACAGCTGAAAGATAAAAATGGCTAAAATGAAGTTTGTCACATGTGGTATGTTTTAGGAGATGACTAGTGGTCACTTCATATTTAAGTACCAGAAGGCAGCGTGTACCTTGGAGTTAATTTAAGGGTAATGGTTGATTTCTACAGTAACAACTTCAGTACATGCATTTTACATATGTAGATATTTTATATCAGAACTTGCTTTTATCTATGTATATATGTTTTACGTTTTATATCTGTTGAGGCCTTTAACACAATGTTTCTCAGCTCGAGAAGAGAGAACATTTTTTTTAGAAAAAATGATTTAGATGTCTCCCTATTTAACACTAGCAAGCTAATGAGTTAAATCAGGTGTTTTAATTTTCTGGGAGGTGGGTCCTCAGGACTGGAGTTGAGAGACATTGCTCTAACATATATGGCTCAATTTCAAAAACATGATTATATGCCTTAAAAGCTAAAACCATCATTATGTTTTGTAATATATCTAATATATTGTCCTATGTGTTTTTTTTTTTTTTTTTTTCTAGCCACTGCATTCTGTGATGGAACAGCATCTGGAGCTGAATTGTTCTCTTTTTTGATCAGAAGTTTTTTGGACTCACTCAGGGCCTTGTTGTTTGGCCATGTTGGTCTGTTCATGAAGTGGTGAAAATTCATCAGTGTCTCTGTGGTGTTTAGAACCATTTTTTTAATGATCATATTGTTAAACTTGTGGTTTTAAAATTATGCAGTTTGCATCTTTGTGTAAAGGGCCATGATGGCAAATATGCTTCAAGTAATTTAAAATGTCCATTTAATTAATTTTGTAAATAAAAAATGAATTCAAAATAATACAAAATACACTGTTTTATGACATTTTATCTTGCAAATTTGAAAGTTATAAATTAAATAAATTGAGCTGTTTTCAAGATTAAGACGTGTCAATTTTTTTGTGAAGTAATAGGTTTAAGTTATACAACACTTTATGCAGTTAAAAATGTTTAATGCTTATGCATTTAATAAATAGTTAACATTTAAAATTCAGTTGCCAGCCATTAATATTCAGCAATCAGGAATATATATTGGATATACTGCATTTTACATGCTTTAACTAAATATAGCAAATACACACATTCAAGTAGTTTATTGTAAAAAAAAACACAGCAATTAAAAGAACACAGTTATTTACTGTAATCAAAGAATACAGTACAATTCTGTAAATTAAATTACAGAACAGCTACTATAAAAATTACAGTAATTGGCTGGCAACCCTGCTGCCAGTATTTTACTGTAAAATTTACAGGTAATTTTTAACAGTGAAGGACATTGTGAAAACACGTGCTTCATAATAATGTAAAATGTGTTCCTCTAATAATGCACCTTTCTGCTACCATCTGGACATCATTTTCTGACTGTATTTGTTGTTCGACTCTCTCTCTTTCGCTGCCTTGTTAATGCTGTTAATTCACAAAAAAAATTCACATATTTCTGTCAGAACGGAACACAAGACCTCTACAAAATCTGAGAGACCAAAAATTCACTATATTACCATTTGTAGGCTGTTTTTTTTTTTTTACTTCTGTCCACTCAGTCATATTAAGTTCATTTAACAAGTCACCTAAAGCATCCCAAACTATCTCAAGGACAAACCATTTAATTTTATAATTTAAAAATGATCTGAAAATGTATCTGGTGCTGTAAACGGAATACAGGATTAAACCACAAAACAAACTACATTTGTACATTTAAGTGGTAAATGGTGCCACAATGGGTTTTGTAGTGCAGTTTAAGGTGTTCTGGTTGGTTATTACTAGATGGTTTCTTACCACCTCGTGACCCTCAAGTCTTTGGTTATGTCCTTCAACATAACTCTATTGGACTAAAAATTGCAGGTATAATCACTTAAAAAATATTATAAAAAATATATTTAAAAAAATAAATTAAAAAAAAGCACACGATTTGAGGAATAAATCATCCCCACATCACATTTGTGTGGGATGAGTTTATCAATTGCCTAACCCCAAGTATGAGCAATAGCAATAGTGATATTTTCCCTCAAATTCACTTCAGAAAGCAAATCTTATGGTGAATTTGATGCAGATCTTTTGGAATTGTGCGTATTTATGTGCTTGTCCTTTTGTCCGCTTTAATCAACTATGCGCTGTTGAAGGCTCTTCTGGCTGATTTCATGTCAAGCTGAAAGCCCTGCACTGCCTGCCCAGGTGTTTTATGCTCAGATTCTGTACATTTCAATCGGCTGATTAATTGCCTTACTTTGAGGGAAAAGCGAAATGCCCCTCAGCAACAGACAAATTCAGTTCCTTCCACAACCCACTCACAGCATGTCAATGGATATTTTTCTTCTTTTCTTTGAATTAAATTATTTATTTAAGCTATAAGTCATCTTTTAAAATACTGCCTGAAAATCAGCAGTTTGCATTTCAAATTCTTCAAATACACTCAATCCCAACATCCCGAGATGAAATAAATGGAAAGCTAGGGCTCAAAAAATTCATAATTAATATAAGCAAACATTTTATTATGCAACATTTGGCAATTTTTCACACTGACAGTGTCCCATTGTGCAGAAAAAGATGGGAGTGGTAGAAAAATGTTTCACCGTTTTCCCCAATCAGTTTCCAGATGATTAATACGATGCACTGAAATAACAAAAACACATGCCAGCGTTGACAGATGGAAGCTACGACCTTCATGTGAACGGCATAAAAATGAGTTTTTATGACTACCACATTACACCAACACAAATTCAGCACAAATTACAATTGCTCATTTGTATAAACACAAGATATGGTGCTGCCATTGGTCCCAGACAAAATCACAGTGTAAAATTGATACAGCTGAAAAGCATTTAACAAGGCCCATCTCAAACATCACAGGTGATGCCTCCACTTGTTATGCATCACTGATTAGCAGAACTATGACGAATGGTAGCAGTAAACATGTCAAGTCAAAGGCTCGATTCCTAAGTTATGGTTTAATTCATTAGTGCTGCTCCCAGTGCCAATAAACCAGCTTTAACCGCATCCCATTGAAGCTGAGCCTATTGAGAGAGGTCACCAGGGGACAGTTACGATCATCAAAAGACAGACTGACCGTACAAAAAGTCACATTTTAAGGTTCCTTATAGTCCATCAGTCTAAAGCATTTGGCATGTACTCAAAAAAAATAAAAAAATAAAAAAAATCACTGGCGTGAGTACAAGATGAATGCTTTATTGTCTTTGGGTGTGCAGTTTAAGCTTTGCTTGATGTCGGGGGTAGATAAAGGCTTTTTCGGTGTAAGCTCTCGACCAACTCTGAATGATTGGTGTACCTGTGGTCCTCCTTGTATTGTGCTTGTACTGGCTCTCCCTCTCCATGCATCTCGTGGAACGCTTCCTCTGCAGGCAGCATCGCGGGCGCCAAAGGTCCTTACCCCGAGTTTCGGAGGGCTGTTTCACGGTGCATCAATGGACGTACCAGATAGAGTGGGTTGGCAGGAAAGGCGACAGGACAGAGGCTCAGTGGTGAGGATGCTAAACTGTATCCATGTGACCTCACACCAGAGTGCTGATAGTCATCTGTGCTTCATCCCAGCTGGTAATCGAAACCTCGTCCAGTCTATTTACGATCTTTCCCAGATCTTTCTCCGGAGGGGGACTGGAAGTGCCGGCGTTTGTTGTGGTGGTGGTGGATTGCACATCCCCCTGTCGGTCCTCCTCCTCTTCTTCCTCAGTAATCGAAGAGAGCCGTTTAGCACTCCCAGGCTTTTCTGTAGGTGGCTGGTAGTGGCATTGGCCATTTAGGAGTCTCCGAAGAGGCATAAGAGGTACAATGTCTTCGCCCAACAGCTGCTGCTGGCAATGACGGAAATCAGATTGGCGCTTCAGCCGCTTAAACTCAGTGAATGCGGACATTGAGTTTTGGTACAGGCTGAGCGCTAATGCTCTGGCCTTTTCCGCCTTCGGCAACAGGACGGCATGGCAGCGTAGCACCACTGCTTTATTCTTCACCTGATGTCTGTAAATCCAAGCAAAAATCTTGGGCCGAAAGGGGTCAGCTGTACAGTATGTGATGCGGTTGAGGGAATAGAGGTGGACGGGCTTCTTTTTGCCACCTCTATCCGCCCCCATACGGATGCCATGGGGCCCGACGGTGAGCTTCATCTTGGCACTCTGTTCGCCATAGTTGCTGCGAGTCCAAATCTTGGCCACCGCCTCCTGCGTGCAGTCCTCACCTTTAGCCATGATGGTGACTGCGCTGCCCAGGTAACGCACTTTGTAGGTGGGTTCCTCTTTATTGAGCTCCACTTTCTGCCGTTTGCTGTGAAAGACGCTCCCCAGCCATTGGAATGGGCAGTCAGGAACGAGGTCCGGACAGGAGTGGAGCAAAGTCGACAGCAGGGAATGATAGGTCAGCCCAGCTCCGAGACTTTTCGACTTGCTTTTGGACTCATTCTCCACCAGCACAAACTTACTCCTTTTCCAGGGCAGCATGATCCAGGCGGAGAGAGAAAAGGATTCAGCACTCTCCCCCAACCAGCAATGAAGAGCGTTCTGGTGTGTGTGTGTTTCTCAGAGAAGCACAGCAAAGGAAACCGCTCTGGCACACACTGACGAGAGACTGAAAGCAGAAAGGCTCAGCTGCTCTGTTCGCTCCTCCTTCCTCTTCCTCCTCCTCCTGCATCACTGAGTGCTGATCAGCGCTGGGCTTGAATCCTCAACGATCCTCGTTTAACTCCTTCAAACCCCTTACAGTCTTCTCACCTGACAGTTTCTGTGCAGAATCTGACCACTCACCCGAGGCAGAAGGAGAGGGTTCATCCTTGTGTCAGAGTGTCCTACAGGAATACTTTGACCTGCTGGGAGTCATTTCTACCATCGGTATATAACATCACACCGCCCAGCCCTAAGTTAATTCATTCGGCTTCTGGAAAAATCCAGAAAATGACTGCAAGAGAAAAAGGTCCTTGAACAAACACGCTAATGTGATTATTAATTGCCCAGTGGATCAATTGCGTAGGCTGCAGATCCTGAAACGACTGGAGAGACATGCTTCTTGACATTTGAACATGTTCACAATTTTGCTTAAAAAGATGAATCACTTTCTTTTCAACTATAATTTCACTGCAATTCAAGCAGAAGAATAAGAGCTATTTGTGACTATTCTGCTATAGACAATTTTTTTTTATCACAGTTCAAGTTTTTTGCACACAAAGCAACTTACAAGAGAGGAACAAAAGCAATTAATTCAGGAGCCAACAATATTTGTAATGTACAATGCCAGGTTTATTGAACAACAAGATTAGGAAAATTCATCTTTGATTAAACATGAAGACTTAATAATAGCTTTAACAATTTTCTTAAATAACTAGTTCATCCAAAAATGAAAATGGTTATTTACTGACAATCATGTTTTCCCAAACCTACAGTATATGACTTTCTTCTATGGAGAACAAAAAAGGAATTTTCAATAATATGCCGATCTCCTTTTTTATGCAATCACAATAAACTGGGACTGGAGCTTCAAAAAAGGAAGTAAAACAACTTAAAAATAATATAAAAGTAGTCAAATGTAACATTGTACACCAGTTCTTTGATGCCACATGAACATTTAAGATGTGATTCACTGAAAATATGCTTGTTCTCTTTGGCTTGCTGATAAGAGTTGATGAGGGGGGAAAAAGATGCCCAATTCACTCTTTTGAGTCATGAATTGATCCAAATTACAAAACTCTGAATGATTTGTTCACAAAATAAGTCAGAGCAGGTTCTCAAGTCCTTTCTTACTCAAAGGGTCTTCATCAGGCAAACAACAAGCACAGAAAGGTACAATTTATATCAGTGTGAACCCTCACATTTGACCTCATTAGTGAACTAATTACCCAATCATCCAATGCAACAACATCAAAATAAATAAATGCATGTAAATAACTGTACATTTGTTATTTATTTTGATGATGTTGCATTGGATGATTGGGTAATTAGTTCACTAATGAGGTCAGGTGTGAGGGTTCACACTGATATAAATTGTACCTTTCTGTGCTTGTTGTTTGCCTGACGAAGACCCTTTGGGTCAAAACGTTGTTCATTTTAATAAATCCTTGGGAACAGCAGTGGCAGTGTGCCGATTCTCGTTTACTTTAAGTTAAATGCTTCATTTGATCGAGCACCTGCAAAAAGTTTTTTGGATGTGCGCATAATTCCTCTGAATACAAATTGTATGGACCACTTTTCTTTCTAAAGCTTAAAAGCTCTAGTCCTTATTCATTTATAATTGCATGGAAAAGAGCAACCAGTATTTATTAATCTCTCCTTTTGTGTTCCACAGAAGACTTGGAACGACATGATTCATTCAATAATGACACAATTGTAATTTTTGGGTAAACTAATCCTATAAGAAAACCGTAATGTAGTAATGAATGTGCTTTAAAAAAAAATTAAACGTCAAAAAAAAAGTTCCTTTCCCACTGAAACCAGATTACAGCGTCGCTTTTATGCAATTATATGTTCGACGGTTTGCAGCTGATGATCCTTTTCAATGTTCCCCACAGTGTCTTAGTCTCAGGATCTCATTGGGCTGAAGTGTATTGGAAGAGCCGTTCTGCCAGGGCAGGTCAGCAGTTATGCATTACATCGAAAAGCATTTCCATCAATCCGATAGACTGCGCAGAGGAGTGGAACTGCTCCTGTCACTCTGAGATTACTTCTCCGTTTGATGGATTGGTTTCTATTCCCAATCAGTCATTACAGAATTGTTATAACATGCAGGGGAATTTTTGTGTTGATTTTTGTGTTAGTCATTCACAGAACAAAGGGAGGATCATATAAAGAGCATGTTGAAGCAGTTAACTGCTTAGTTGCTGACTGTTTTTAAGCATTAAACCACTCATGCTTCATCATACAATCCTGGGTCAAGGCTATTTTAGCACTAGGTTAAAGGGATGGTACATTAAAAAAACAGAAGTGAAATTTCTGTAATTTACTTGCGTTCAAAACCTGTATGAAATTTTCTCAGAGTTTTGTTTTGTCCATACTTTACATCTAAAGTCAATGTTGGCTCCAATGTTGTTTGGGTCCCAGAGTTCTTCAAAATATCTTTTTTTTGTGTTTTGTGTGCATGCAGTTCCCTTTCAGTCGGTCACGTTCGACGTACGTCGGAACTGACCGACGAATTGGGATCTGTTTTCAGAGACCAATCTACTTCGAGTGATTAAAAACGAGCCAATGGACATTGGCATGCGGTTCACGCATTCCACGCACCGCCCCGCAGCGCGGGTATAAATACGGAAGTGGAACACCGCATCATTGCTTTTAACTTCGGAGCCGAACGGTTTGCTGTATCAAGCTGTTTCTACGAAGAGTGTTTAGACGAGTCTCGAGGAGGATCGCTCTCTTACCTGGGTGCTGGTGTGACGGCGCGAGTCAGCGAGTGGCCGCTGCAACATACACTTGTTCCCGTGTTGGTTGGCTGGGCGTTACCGTTCTTTGAGTGCTCACACGCAGGCTTGCAATCGGACTGCTGTGAGCCGCGGCCATCTCCCTGAGTGCTTCAGCACTTCTAAAAGAGCATTTCCTTCTAAAAGAGCAACACGGTTTGACCCTGCGTCTTTTTCAAGATGTCATTCAAACCGTGTGTTTCTGGATGCGGTTGTTTCCTGTCCTCATTTGGGGCCGTCGAGCGCCTGCTGACAGCGGGGGTTGTCACGGCAACCCAGCGCGTCACTCGGCGCTCTAGATGCGCGGTCAAGACTATGAAACCTCAAACGGGTTGAGTCCCTTCGCCTATTCCCCGATCTAGTTTATTTTCTGGTGCACCAGAAAAGGCCTACTTCGGCTAATAAGCCTTGGTGACCTGAGGATTACAGTGGGGCTTCCCCGCCGGGTACATCTCCTCGGGCCCCCACTCCTCTATCGCATCACGTGCGTGCTGAGACTTTGTCGTGGGTGGTTCATGTTCTCTCATGAGAACATGGCCACGTCGGCGTGTTGTTCATCTTGCCTTTTTTCATAGGGGCTTGAATGTTCAGCGCGTCGTGTGCCGTCTGACGGCCACGCTCACTGTCTCACATGCCTGCTGGTAGCTTACAGATGGGATTGCTGGTCCTAAAAAAAAGGGGGGCCAGCGTTTCGTTTGGGGCTCTGGCAGAGGACAGATGTCAATTGCTGCATCGGAGAGAGGGCTGTTATGCGCTGGAAATGGTAATGCTGAGTCTCACACTATAATAGTGTGTGCTCGTGCTGAATCAGATTCAGAGTTGACAGCCATGCTTTCCTGGGCGGCTGAGGCGTAGTGCAACGCGTAAATCGCCTTGCCTTCCCCTGTGCCTTCTTTTTCCCAGATGTGCATCGGAAAAAGTTTAGCAGTGTGGAACTATTTGGTGTCAAAATATGGAACACCAAAAGGGCCATAAACTGTATAAATTTTTTCCCTCTCTCACTACCCTCTGTCCTGCATGCACGAGGGTAGTCCCGGCCCAGGGGTTATGCAGGAACTGCGTGTGGTGATGGACCTCGCTCTCTGGGTGACGAAAGTCACTGCACGCTCCCTGGGTCAGGCGATGTCCACACTAGTGGTCCAGGAATGTCACCTGGGGCTAAACCTGGCAGATATGCGTGAGCCCGACTAAGTGCGGTTCCTCAACGCCCCTGTCTGTCAGGCTGGCCTCTTCGGCGACGCCATCGAGAACTTCGCCCAGCAGTTCTTGGTGGCCCAGAGGCGGACGGAGGTGCTTTAAAAAAATAAATAAATTTAAAAAAAAAAAAAAAAAAAATTTTTTTTTAAAAAGCAGCGCCTCCGCCTGCTTGTCGCCGAGGGCGTCCCCCTGCGTCTGCCTCTGCCCCTGCTAAGCCAAGCAGCAGCCTCCACCTAGGCAGCAGGTGGCCGGGCGCAAGGGAGGCGCCCAACCCGTTCAGGGTCCCGCGAAGTCCGCTGGCAAGCGCAAGGGCAAGCGGCCCTGAAACGGGCAGCCCAGTGAAAAGGGGATCTGCTCTTTGGGAGACGGTGTCCACACCCCTCCCTTGGTTTCGGTCCTGCCGCTGGCTCTCCGGAGTCCAGCGGTACCCACATTCTCAGAGCAGTTTCTTCCCTTCCTGGGCCCCGAGAGGGCCAGGTTGGCAGTGTGCGACGCCCCCGGGCCTTGCCGCTCCTTTCCTCTCCTCTCCCCCTCGCCAGGGGGCAGCAGTGTGGGCACCGAGAACGCCCCCGGGCCTTCTCACCCACACTCTGCCCCACCCTGGAGTACTCAGGCAACACTCCGGGCCGCCTCCGGGCCTCCCGAGTCGGGTCTGCGTACTCCACCTCGCTGCCCCACCCCGGGTACGTCTGTGGTGCCGTTGGTCCCGCTTGTTCGGTCTCTGGGGGCCTGGCTAGGTCCCCCAGACCGTCTCGCTGGCTCATCCGTACCATCAGACTCGGCTACGCGATTCAGTTCGCTTGCCGGCCTCCCAAGTACAGGGGCATCCTCTTCACCACCGTATGGAGCAGCGATGCCCATGTCTTGCGGTCAGAGACCGATGTCCTGCTGGCGAAGGACGCGATCAAGCCGGTTTCTCCAGCCGATATGAGGTCGGGGTTCTACAGCCCCTACTTCATTGTGCCCAAGAAAGGGGGTGGGTTAAGACCAATCTTGGACCTGCGTGTCCTGAATCGGGCCCTGCACAAGCTCCCATTCAGAATGCTAACGCAGAAACGCATTTTCGAATGCATCCGTCCCCAGGATTGGTTCGCAGCGATCGACCTGAAGGACGCGTACTTTCATGTCTCCATTCTCCCTCGACACAGACCGTTCCTTCGCTTTGCGTTCGAGGGGAGGGCATTTCAGTACAAAGTCCTGCCCTTCGGGCTGTCCCTGTCGCCTCGCGTCTTCACGAAAGTCGCAGAGGCAGCCATTGTTCCGCTCAGAGAACGCGGCGTTCGTATTCTCAACTATCTCGACGACTGGCTCATACTGGCCCAGTCCCGGGAGCAGTTGTGCGAACACAGGGACCTGGTGCTACGTCACCTCAGCCTGTTGGGCCTTCGGGTCAACCGAGAGAAGAGCAAACTCTGTCCCACACAGAGGATCTCTTATCTCGGTATGGAGCTGGACTCGGTCAACCGGACTGCGCGCCTCACAAAGGAGCGAGTCCGGTCAGTGTTGAACTGCTTGAATACGTTCAAAGGCAGGACAGCGGTCCCACTGAAATTCTTTCAGAGGCTCCTGGGGCATATGGCATCTGCAGCCGCGGTAACGCCGCTCGGATTGCTTCATATGAGACCGCTTCAATGCTGGCTTCACGACCGAGTCCCGAGATGGGCGTGGCAGCGCGGCCAGTACCGGGTCTCAGTTACTCCTTACTGTCGCCAAACCTTCAATCCGTGGGCGGACCCTGCCTTTCTACGGGCCGGAGTGTCCCTAGAACAGGTGTCCAGGCATGCTGTGGTTTTCACGGATGCCTCTTCCACGGGTTGGGGGGCCACGTACAACGGGCACTCAGTTGCGGGTCTGTGGACGGGGCCCCAACTGCGTTGGCATATCAATTGCCTAGAGCTTCTGGCAGTACGTCTCGCCCTGGGCCGCTTCAAAAGGCCGCTACAGGGAAAACACGTGCGGCCGTTGCGTACATCAACCGTCAGGGTGGTCTACGCTCCCGTTGCATGCTCCGGCTCGCCCGCCATCTCCTCCTGTGGAGTCAGAAGCGTCTGAGGTCGCTTCGGGCCATTCACATCCCAGGTGCGCTGAACCAGACAGCCGACGAGCTCTCTCGTCAGCCGACACCTCCGGGAGAGTGGCGACTCCACCCCCGGAGCGTCCAGCTGATATGGGACCTCTTCGGAGCCGCGCAGGTAGACCTGTTCGCCTCTCCGGACTCGACCCATTGCCAGTTGTATTACTCCCTGTCCGGGGGCACCCTCGGTACAGATGCACTGGCGCACAGCTGGCCCCGGGACCTACGCAAGTATGCGTTTCCCCCAGTGAGCCTTCTCGCACAGACACTGTGCAAGGTCAGGGAGGACGAGGAGCAGGTCTTGTTAGTTGCGCCCTACTGGCCCAACCGGACCTGGTTCTCCGAACTCTCACTCCTCACGACAGCCCCTCCCTGGCCGATCCCCCTGAGGAAGGACCTGCTTTCTCAGGGGCGGGGCACTCTATGGCACCCGCGTCCAGACCTCTGGAGACTCCATGTCTGGTCCCTGGACGGGACGCGGAGGTTCTAGGTGGTCTGCCACAGGCAGTGGCAGACACCATCGCTTCAGCTAGAGCCCCCTCTACAAGGCACCTCTATGCGCTGAAGTGGAACCTGTTCATTGAATGGTGTTCTTCCCGCCGGGAAGACCCCCGAAGGTGTTCGATTAATGTCGTGCTTTCTTTCCTAAAAGATGGGTTGGAGAGAAGGCTGTCTCCCTCCACCCTCAAAGTGTACGTCGCCGCAATAGCGGCGTATCACGATGTAGTTGAAGGTAAGTCCTTAGGTAAGCACGACTTAATCGTCAGGTTCCTCAGAGGTGCGAGGAGACTAAATCCTCCTCGGCCAACCTCGGTACCCTCTTGGGACCTAGCCCTGGTGCTCAGAGCGCTCCAGGGCCCTCCCTTCGAGCCTTTACAGTCAGTCGAGCTAAACATCCTGTCCATGAAGACAGTGCTCCTGATTGCATTGGCCTCAATCAAGAGGGTAGGGGACCTGCATGCACTTTCGGTCAACGAATCGTGCCTAGAATTCGGGCCGGCCAACTCTCACGTTGTCCTGAGACCCCGGCCTGGATACGTGCCCAAGGTTCCCACCACTCCCTTCCGGGACCAGGTGGTGAACCTGCAAGCGCTGCCTTCGGAGGAGGCAGACCCAGCCCTAGCTTTGCTCTGTCCCGTCCGCGCTCTTCGCGCCTACGTGGACCGAACTCAAAGCTTTAGAACCTCAGAACAGCTCTTCGTCTGTTACGGAGGCCAGCAGAAGGGAAAGGCTGTCTCCAAGCAGAGGTTAGCCCACTGGATAGTGGATGCTATCGTCTTGGCTTACCAGTCCCAAGACGTGCCTTGCCCGCTCGGGGTGCGAGCTCACTCCACTAGGAGTGTAGCCTCCTCCTGGGCGCTGGCTCAAGGCGCCTCGCTGACAGACATATGTAGAGCTGCGGGCTGGGCGACACCTAACACGTTCGCTAGATTTTATAGCCTCCGTGTAGAGCCGGTATCTTCCCGCGTCCTCGCCCCCAGTGGCCAGTAGCGCTAAGTACCCGTTCTAGTGTCGGCTTGCATACGCCACTCCCGCCTCCGGGCCGGATACGTGCGTCTATTGTCTCCAGTTGTGTTCCCCGGAAACGGCTAACCCTGTCGAGCTCCTCCGTCACCCTTCGGTGTCAGACGTTGCGGCCGTCTGACATCAGGCCTACACCCGTATGCTTGTGGAACGTGTGTGTTAGGCTGGGTTCCATATGTAGCGGTTCCCTAACGGCAACCCCATATGTGTATTCTCCACGGTACCAGCTACCCTACTCGGCTAGCCCCGTGTCTTTCCCTTGACAGAGCCCGCTCTGTCGTCTCTGGTGGTGTTCTTCCCCCCTGGGACCAGGTTGGATCCACCCCAGAGACTGCCATAGGTAGCACTACCCTGCTAGGTTAGTCCTTATGAGTAATTCCACCTCTCCTTCCACTGAAGGACGTGGCTCCGCAGCGTACCATCTCCTGAGACGGGCACGCTTCCCAGCGTTATCCAATAGTCACGCTGAGTGGGTCTTGCAGGAACAGCAGTGACTGGCCTCCCTGACTGGAGCCCTGACTTCCGCACCAACCTAGGTGTGGTCCAGCGAGCTCGGTCAGGGCGCTGGAAGGGCCAGCATCTCTGGCGTGTTAGTAGGGATCCCAATTCGTCGGTCAGTTCCGACGTACGTCGAACGTGACCGACTGAAAGGGAACGTCTCGGTTACGTATGTAACCCTCGTTCCCTGAAGGAGGGAACGGAGACGTACGTCCCGTCGCCAGGTGCTGTGCTTCAGCTGAAGGCCGAGTCACCTATCTCGGCTCCTCAGTTGAAAAGCAATGATGCGGTGTTCCACTTCCGTATTTATACCCGCGCTGCGGGGCGGTGCGTGGAATGCGTGAACCGCATGCCAATGTCCATTGGCTCGTTTTTAATCACTCGAAGTAGATTGGTCTCTGAAAACAGATCCCAATTCGTCGGTCAGTTCCGACGTACGTCTCCGTTCCCTCCTTCAGGGAACGAGGGTTACATACGTAACCGAGACGTTTTGCAACAACATGAGGGTAAATGACAATTTTCATTTTTGTCTGAACTATCCTTTCAAGCAATGTTTCACACTTGTAATTTTAGCATTGCTTTTAATCCAAAGTTATGAAGCCCTGGTCCATTACTGTGCAAATCTCATGAAAAGTATAAAGAACATATTCAGGCCATAAAAAAAAAAAATGAAGACCATACATTAAGACCAGTACAACAAATACTGTCATTATGTATAAATGCTCAAATACTTAAATATATATTGCATTTCAAGTAATAGAAATTAGATTTTTTTTTTTTTTGCATTATGGAAATGAGAATTTTGGGGGACAATGTAACCATTTAAAAAACTTAATGGTCCTAAAGTCAAGCTTAATTTTCTTTAAATCAAACTTTTTTTTATTTCTTACAAACCAATCAAACTGCCTCAGTGCTAGCCTCAATAAATATCAATGTGCTTTGTACAGTTGCAGAAACTTTTAGGTGTTGTTTTGAGTTTAACTCAGAGACATTTCATTTAGACAAACTTAAATTTAACTGAAACTGGGCTGGGATTTCTATTTCCCAGCATGCTTTGCCATGACACTCGAAAGGGAGAGTAAATGCTAAAATTAAGTGCTATTAGGGCTGAAACGATTTATAAAAAAAACAAAAAAAATAAAAAAATAAAAAAAATCTCAACATTTTACCTCGATTACGATTAATGAACGATTATTTTGCTCTTTTTTTTTGCTTTCCTTTTTTTGCCCTCATAGTTCACTGATAAGGTTTGTACTGTAATTGTGTTCAACTATTAAAGGAGGGATATTTTTTTCTAATGAAAACAGCTGTGTTTTTTTCTATGACATTTCTGTTCGTTGTACTTCAGATACAGATAAATTAGCACAGTAGGCCTACATTACATTTATTTGAATGCATTAAAGAGAGAGTGATTGTGTGTGTGAATTAGTCATACCGTCTCTAGTAATTATGAAGCTGTGGTTTGTAGTTACTTCAAAAAGGTAGACAAATCTATGCTATAACGGTTGAGTTTCTAAGCTACTTTAGTGATAAATCACAGGACAGCGTTGAAAATGAGTTTCTGCTCCTCTCTGCGCGCGATCTTCACGTGATGTGCGAGCTATTGTCTGTATGAGTGTTCGTGTGTCACAATATATCAGGCATTAGTTCAACATAAAACACATCCGATGGTCTAAAATCGCTTCAATGTTCAAACGAGCAGGCCTTAAAACACATACAATTGACAGTTTTGTGAGGACGCAAGTGAACATGATCTGACTTCAGGGCACATGCGTTGTCAGAGACACGGCACAACTCGGCTCTCTGGGTCACAGAAAAATCCTTTAGGTGAGTGTATATATATATAAATAAATTAGCTTACTCAATATTTCAAGTTTCAAGTACAAAATAAAAGTTCTGCTTAAACTTTGAATTTCTTAACTTCAATTTTTTTTTTTTTTTTTTTTGCCAACTTATTTGGGTTTACAGCAATGTTATTGAACGTATAATATGCAAATAATAATGGATTCTCTGGGATGGCAAATTAATTTGTTGTTTAGGAACATGTTTATCAGATAATATTTATTATGAACCACAGTGGAAAAATTTAATTTAAATAATGGTGTGGCTGTCTCTGCAAAACAAAATTAACAGAAAAGTTAATTGAGACACATCCTAGGATAACATTAACATTGAGTTATAAATGACACTTGGTAAACAATTAATTAAACCCTGATTAATTAATGCCCGAGCCCTCACATGCCTTTGCCACAAATAACAAAGTTTCCTCTCCTCACGTTTTTCCCCCCAGTCTGACCCTGAAATCACACAGCTCCATGACAACAGTGAAACCCAACGGCACAAGCAACAACCAACTTTTATCTATTTTTATCCTTTGAAGGGAGATGTCGCCTATATCTCCAGAGAAGGCCTGAAGGGTAGGACGCTTGTTTCAGTCCATTACAAGAGATGGCTCTTTTTGTGAGTATAAATGGCAAATTTATAAAATCTATTGGTTTCCTAGAGTGGACAGTGATGTAGCCAGTGTAAGCAAGGGGTTCCGTGCAGCTGCCTTTATGATTTTTGACTGAAAGCGACAGTGGAATGAATCTTGCAGTGAGGTTTGTACTGCATCAACCTAATGGGGACGATATAAAGCAGACCTGTAATTTAGAGAATATGCCCATGTCAACTTGAAGATTAACTCAAGCGAACAGGGCTGGAGCCTGCAACTTTACGAGGATTGATGTGCACGGTTCACATTGACATACACTCTAAAAACTCTTGGGTAGTTTTTGTGTGACCCAGATCCTGGGTCAGACGTAACAACCCAGTGTTTGGGTAGTTTTGTATGACCCAGATCCTGGGTCAGACGTAACAACCCAGTGTTTGGGTAGTTTTTGTGTAACCCAGCTCCTGGGTCAGACGTAACAACCCATTGTTTGGGTAGTTTTTGTGTGACCCAGCTCCTGGGTCAGACTTAACAACCCATTGTTTGGGGAGTTTTTGTGTGACCCAGCTCCTGGGTATGCATGCATCTAGTCTAGTTGCTCAAAAAAGTATTGCAGATCATAACTGCTTACTTCTTTTTAGGTTTTGCATTTGAATACATATTTAGACATGATCAAACACTTTCTTTAAATGTGAAATTTTAATGAATGTCAGCAAATAAAATTTAACCCAAGAAAAGTTTAAATTGTGCTAAAAAGGCAAACTTATTTTTTCCTTATATGTACAGTAGGCTATATACATATGAGTTGATACTGAAGCAAGATCGATATCAACGAAAAATTTGACCAAATTGGGTTGTTTTTAACCCAGTGTTTTTAAAAGTGTTTCTGCCATAGACATTAGCACTGTGCAAGCACCCAACTGATGAATAAAATTGGGAAACATCTGCAATAGGATCGACTAAATTCAATAGTAGTCACAAATGTAGCCTATTCCCAAATTGTTTTCTGTTCGGACTCTAGGAAAGGAAGAGCATTTGTGCAAGCAGTCACGGATCTCACATTCTGTCCAGTAACAGAAAATGGGACACCAGCTCCCCAATCCAAGTGGCTGCATTATTAAAGCCTTCTGTGTGGCAGAATAGCATCTCATCTGCATATGAAAGAGGAGGGGTGTGTGAATTAATTAACTGTGACTTTTACTAATGAGGAAAGAGGAGATCTGGATGAAATTAAGACTTTGGCCGTGATTTACAACAGAGGGCT
Source organism: Rhinogobio ventralis (assembly GCA_039654625.1). NCBI lineage: Eukaryota > Metazoa > Chordata > Actinopteri > Cypriniformes > Gobionidae > Rhinogobio > Rhinogobio ventralis. Next base: position 8,563,301 of record CM077203.1, read on the forward strand.
GTAATTTAACATGCTTATGTAACTAAGACTTCTGGACAGACAGACTTGAGTGTGTTCAGAAGCAATTTTCAACTTTGAAAAAAGTAAAGACTATGTGCAGTACAGCTGTGAGATTATTTGTTAAAAGATCACAATCTCAATTCAAACACCCATACAATCTTATTCCTTTAGTCATTGAATCATTCATTCAAGAGATTTGTTCAAAAAAATCTGCTTAAATGAAACAAATCTATTTATGAGTGAGTCACTGAATCATTCATTTATTCATAAAAAAAAAAATTCTAATCATTTACACATTTATAAAATAGACTGCAGCAATTAACATTTTGTCAGAACTTCTAGTAAATTACATGTTATTTATAGTTGTCTAATTGTGGGAGAATCAAAAATACAATACATTTTAAATTGTGAAGCCTAATTCCCAAGATGGATGACTCTTATGAGCCGGTTATTGGACATTTAAAACATATGAGTTACTGGTTTAAATCAGTCTGAAACACTGTATTTAAACCATTTACATTATCAGCAAAGAGATAATTTCTTATATGTAAAACAAATGAACATTATAAGTGAAATATGCCCAAATGAATCAGAATTGAATCCAAATCAGATCAAAATAAAACAGTGAATCAGAATCATATCAGGGTTGATATCCCTGCTGTAGTGATACAGTAAAGAGTGTATTAAGGTTTTCTAATAAAAATCACCTTTGTAAAAATTAATAATTGCAAAAAAATAAAAATTGTACAAACAGGATTCTGGGGTCAAATGACCCATAAATTATTCACCAATAAATAAAACAGCAATTATATTTTCAGAGTGATAAACCATTGCAGGTTTCCTTCAAAGTACAGTAGGGTTAAACACAACTTATCTTGTTTAATTTTATTGGAGAATTGGGACTGCTTGTGCTGTGCCTGACAATTAACAGTTATACAGGCATCCATTTCACAGAGAAATGAGAAGGAACATTTGTCTCCTGTGCTCATTATTAGACTTCTTCATCAGAGCCAACAGAGGAAAAAAAATCGCACAGGCATTATTGCGCCGTTGTCCTCGTGATTGGAGCTGAGAGAAATGCTGCTCACAGTGCTGAATGCACCACCTTTTTATTCTGTGAGCACTGAAACTCTAACTTCTTTTTGGCTCCTTTGCAGGACATCGTTTATCATGAGCCATTTCCTCACATGTCCTCTCCACACAGTGGTACCAAACAAGAAAAAAAAAAAAAAACCTAGTCATCATCTTTGTTTTAATAGTGCTTTCTAAGGCAAGCATCACTTTCACTATTGCTCATATATATGGCTTGGGGTTTGTTAAAATCTCTAACCACAAGTATTAAGCGTGTAACTCATCCAACAATGATCATGGTGCATCATGATCATCGCTTGGTATACGTAAAAAAAATAATACCATTTTTTTTTTAAACCATCCGCCTCCGCAATAGGGATGCAGTGAAATTAATATTCTGGCCATTATAATTTTCATGCTATAACTGATAACTAATAAATAAATAGATTTCACATGCTATCTGAAAAAGAAATAGCCTTAGCAATAGAGCTGCACTAATATTAAAATTCTGGCCATTTCTAGTTAATTTATTATGACCATTAAATAATAAATAAAAACTCAAATTAATTCATTTTAAATGCTGGGGGGAAAGGCTTTAGCAATGGAGAAATACCAATAATAATCAATGTTAGATGACAAAAAAAAAGGTAATCTAAATTTTAAAAAAGATGTAAAATGAGCATGCAATATTGACTGATACTGACAAATTAAAACCATCTTTACTATCAGTCGATAACTAATATGACACCAATATTTTGTGCATCCCTACTCAAACACCCTAGCAACCACTCAGAACACCTTAGCAGCTGCATAGCAACACCCTGCCAACCATCTGCAAGACCATTGCTGCATTCCAATTTGCATAAACCTACTATCTGTCCTAAATAGTATTCGAAATGAGAAATGTGTCCCAAATCGTAGTATGTTGAAATAAGTATTCCAAAGATACACTATATTGCCAAAAGTATTAGGACACCCCTCCAAATCATTGAATTCAGGTGTTCTAATCACTTCCATTGCCACAGGTGTATAAAATCAAGCACCTAGGCATGCAGACGCTTCTACAAACATTTGTGAAAGAATGGGTCGCTCTCAGGAGCTCAGTGAATTCAAGCATGGTACCGTGATAGGTTGCCACCTGTGCAATAAGTCCATCCCTGAAATTTCCTCACTACTAAATATTCCACGGTCAACTATTAATGGTATTATAACAAAGTGGAAGCAATTGGGAACAACAGCAACTCAGCCACAAAGTGGTAGGCCACGTAAAAAATAAAAAATAAAAAAAATCACAGAGCAGGGTCAGCGCATGCTGAGGCGCACAGTGCACAGAAGTCGCCAACTTTCTGCAGAGTCAATACAGACCTCCAAACTTCATGTGGCCTTCAGATTAGCTCAAGAACAGTGCATAGAGAGCTTCATGGAATGGGTTTCCATGGCCGAGCAGCTGCATCCAAGCCTTACATCACCAAGTGCAATGCAAAGTTTCGGATGCAGGGGTGTAAAGCACGCCGCCACTGGACTCTAGAGCAGTGGAGACGTGTTCTCTGGAGTGACAAATCACGCTTCTCTGTCTGGCAATCTGATGGACGAGTCTGGGTTTGGCGGTTGCCAGGAGAACAGTACTTGCCTGACTGCATTGTGCCAAGTGTAGTTTGGTGGGGGGGGGGTATTATGGGCGTCCCAAAACGTTTGGCAATGTAGTGTACCTGGATGGTCTACATTATCTGGTTAGAATCTGAAGTGCAGATCCGTGCACACTGTAACGGCTAATACTGCCCAAAACCCATTGCGAGTTGGGCGAGGATTAGATTAGAACTACAAACACGAATAAAAAGTGTTATTAAAAAACTACAAACATGGCAGATGTGTGAGTCCGATGGTTATGTAGAGAGTAATTATTGGTCATTAACTTTTAAATGAATCATTATATTTAAATTGCAAACACATGAGGAGAGTCTCTGCATGAAAGACCCACGACTGGCAGATCAGCGTGCTACTATATTTCTCTCTGTTATGGTAGGAAATTAAATTAAATTGAAAGTGGAAGATTTTAAATGTGACAAGATGATTGACGGCAGATTAAACGATGACAGGATGCACGTAACTAAGCGACAGAGCTGTCCATTAAAGACGCAGTTATGAGGAAGTAGTTTGTCCCAAAGCTTGTCTATTTTAGGGCCCTATGATTTCCGCAATGTGGAAAACATGGACGGAATCGCGGAATCCAGTCATAAAAACAGAATTTACTGTATAACGCGGAATTTCACAGAATTTGTCAAATCTTGGATGAATAAATCAAAAGTAGGTCAGTACACTTGAATCAAATCACAATATAGACTAGTGTCTGTAAATATCAAACCGCAAAAAAACGCCAATTTAAATATGAATCCTGCATGATTTAAATTAATTAGACAATGCTTTTTGATTACTAATTTTTTATTTAATTTAAATTTAATTTAACCATTAAATGGGAGTCCCAAAAAACACGTCCAAAATCATGTACAGTACATTTGAATTTGAATTCACGTCGCAAACTTTTTTTTAAAAAGTACGCTCTATACAGTACGCATATGGGTAATATGAATGAAATTCGGACGTACTACATCCACAATGTTGTTACTGTCATGTGACCTACCAGCGTCAGTTGCGTCGCTTCACTTCCATTCATAAATTCCCTGCCGTTAGATAGTAAAGTGTCCATTGAATACGCACTTCAGGATCTCAGCAGAAGGATCTTTCGCATACTTTTTTTCCAGTACTATATTCGGACACACGAATACATAGTACTGGAATATAGTAGGGAAGTATTCAATTTTGGACAGAGTGCTTATCATGGCTGCATGGACAAACACACATCTCCTCATTTTGTTTCTACAGAACACTAAACTGTCAGGCCGTTTTTGTTATATTGCTCCCCACAGACAGCAGCCTTCTAATCAAATCAGCGTCTGCTTTCCTTAAGCCAATACAGCGTCATGTACCAAAGGGTTTAAGCAGAACGAAAGGGAAAGAGGGTCGATCTCATAGATGTGTAATTTATGGCCAAACACAAGGTCTGTGGACTGCTCGCTGTAAAGAATGAGCTGGCCTGAACACACTCTCCTCTAGAAGCTGGAGCCAGTGCCAAGAGCCAAGCAATACCTGCAACTAAACACAGACGTAAACAACGAATATAAAGCAGCCGCAGAGGGTTGTATCTTTACTTTTAAAGAGATGATTCACTTGTTCTTTTCTCCTCTAGGTATTGCCGTTGCTTTATGAAAAGTCTAAGAGGTGCTATGTAAGATATATTATATATACTTATTACATGGCTACTTTGTGAATAAATAAAAATATAAATACACACGTGATAAATTAGACTTGGTTGAGCGGCCCAAACTAAGTGGCCTTAGTTTTGATTCTTTAATTTGTATGTATGGTTTACTGCTATGGTCTAATGGAGACCACAGGCCATATCTTAATGCAATATTTGACTGAATTCAGCTGTTTGTTTGTTTGTTATTTTATGCATAATGTCTGTCCCCTAACTTCCTCTCCATCTGCAGTACATTGGAAATTAAATGAAAAACAAACATTAAACAGCATCGCGTATTATGACACAAAATGTCCAAGTAGTTGGCCTGATTCAGCCTTTTTTGCATATTCATTATGTAAGGCTACGAATGCAAATGAGGCTCTCTGCTGAAGTTTGTGGAGAGCGGAAATTAGCATCACTGTGATGCAGGCCGGTGCCAAAACGAATCATTATTTATCCTTTGAGGAGTCTCTCCAATCGCATTATGGCTCACGATGAATGGCAAAACTTTAAGTACAGATTATGGATATTGGTCATCCATCAGTTTCTAGGTGGAAATGCAAGACAAAGAATGCATAAAGCATAAAATGCATAAAGAACACACAAAAATTCTCTCATGTGTCTACTACTCACTTTCTACATAGTTCTGACAGTTAATTATGTCTTGGTCATAACTTGGTCATGATGCATTACAGTGCTGAAGTTTTTCATTCTTTAGTGCAGGATTTTGCAACAAAGGGCAAAATGGTATTATGATAAATAGCCATTTATTAGTAGAGTATAGATTTTGTGCTATAGTGCAAGAATGAATATTATTCTATATTTTATTATAATATTTGTTTATTGATTGAAACAGTATGGTATATTGTTTGAAACACACAAATCAGGCATAACATTATGACCTAATATTGTGTTGGTCCCTTTTGCTGCTAAAACAGCCCTGACCCTTCGAGGCATGGACTTCACTAGACCCCTGAAGGTGTGCTGTGGTATCTGGCACCAAGATTTTAGCAGCAGATCCTTTAAGTCCGTTAAATACCGTTTCCATGAAATGGTGTACATGGTCTGCAACAATGCTTAGGTGGTATGTGTCAAAGTAACATCCACATGGATGGCAGGACCCAAAGTTTCCCAGCAGAACATTACCCAAAGCATCACACTGCCTCCACTAGCTTGCCGTCTTCCCATAGTGCATCCTGGTGCCATGTGTTCCCCAGGTAAGCGATGCACATGCACCTGGCCATCCACGTGATGCATCAGACCAGGCCGCCTTCTTCCATTGACAAAATGTTCACTTGCTGCCTAATATATCCCACCCACTAACAGGTGCTGTGATGAAGAGATAATCAGTGTTATTCACTTCATAACATTATGCCTGATCTGTGTATTTTTTTTTTGTAATGCACCTCAGTCTAAAATCTGCACTTCTGTTCAAAAGTTTGGGGTTTGTAAGATGTTTTTTTATCTTCTTGTATCTTATGTTCACCAAGGCTGCATTTATTTGATGAAAAATAGAGTAAAAACAGTAATGTTGTGAAAAAATTACTACAATTTCAAAAAACTTTTATTTCTTGAATATATTTTAAAATGTAATTTATTCCTGTGATCAAAGCTGAATTTTCAGCATCATTACTCCAGTCTTCAGTGTCACATGATCCTTCAGAAATCATTCTAATATGATGATTTGCTGCTCATGAAACATTTGAAACAATGCTGAAAACAGTTTGTGCCGCTTAATATTTTTGTGGAAACCGTGATAAATTTTTTCAGGATTTTTTGATGAATAAAAAGTTCAAAAGAGCATCATTTATTTAAAATCTGAATAATTATCCGAATAAAATTATTAATTTCTTTCTAAGAAAACCTTACTGACCCCAAACTTCTGAACAGTGGTAGAAATCAGATCAGATTGAGGATATTGATATTGAGATTCATTCTCAAGTTATGAAAAACCTACGCTGGGATGACAAATATTTGTCAGCATAAAAAAAAACTAATTAAAAGTAGAATCCTGAGAACTAAACAGAGAATGTGCAAACTAGGCAGCATTTTGGTTCCCAAAAAATTATGTAAAAATATATATAATATATAAAATATATAAGATTAAATGCGTTCTCTCGCAAATGTTTTGCATTTTAGAGCAAAATGTTTTAGCGCAAAACTTTTGCGAGAGAACGTAAAAGCATAGAAATGTTGTTTTTTTCCTCCCACATTTTTCCCATCACCATGTCCCTTTAGGGGCTGCGCACAAACGTCCTGTTTAGACTGCATCATGTAAATACAATCCATCTGGAAACATGCCATAATTTTAGTTTAAAGCACGAGTGTGTGAGGCATATAGTATATTAGGATCCCCGCACACCTTCATCGATGCGCTGTACAGCACTAATGCAGACACATCTGGTATCCAGCACTTCCTGTTTGTTGCCCGCCCATCTGTCAACATTTTCTTCCCAATCCATGCTTGAGTGGGCACTGTGTTTCTTGTCTGAGTCTCTTCCGGAGTAAGGAACAGCGCACTACACAAACAGTTTGCTCGTTCCCTCAACAAGGTGAGTAATGTTAAAGCTGAGGCCTGAGGCGGGAGCTCTGGTGAGTCAGCTGTAGATGTGGAAAGGACATTTCTCACGTTTCTGCCTTCTGCTTGATGTTCGCATTAGTCAGACATAATTGAACACCACATCACTTTCTGTCAGGTGAACAACCTATCTTGATTAATTGATGGTGTTTTTGAGGAACTTATTAAAGGTCTCTAAACAGCCTGACAAACTCGCTGTACTGTATCGTAGATCTCTACTCTCGCATGCTATATTTATAATTCTTGCACAATGGCACTGTGTTGATATTCCTGACATTCTTTGTTGTTTGTTCAAAACCCATCAAACTACCGCAATAATTAAACCAAACCACTTAACATACAGACTCCATTCATGCTGTGTGTTGAAGATAATTGATTGTAAATTAGAGATTGACTTGTACTGCTTTTTTTGACACAATAACTAAATGATCATTAGACTACAATAAACAATAAACACAATAAAACTTTAACAATAAAAACAATCTGCATTATATTCTTTATTATTATTATTAATAATAAAAACTACTGTTATTTTGTATTATTTGTATTATTTGTTATTACTATAATTTTATATATACAGATTGTGTAATACAAATTGTTATATTTAAGTTAAAAAGTACATTTTTTACCATTTAGAATGCAATAATAATAATAATAATAATAAGCAGAACTCATATTTAATAGTAAATTACCATTAAATTACAACAAAACATAATCTGCATTATATTTTTTATTATTGTTGTATTTGTTGTTGTTATTAATAATAATAATAATAATAATAGTAATCATAATAATAATAAACTTTACATGCAATCTAAATGATCTTTGTTTTGGGCTATGTCTAACAGCTATGCTACACATTTATCAATTCAAAATGAATGGACATTATTTAAAAGTTGTGTAAACATCCAAACAACATGTTAAAAAAAATATTTTACCTGTAATATTAGAGTTGGGTGCTTTTCCTTAAGCCTCTCCAAATGGTGCCAATGGTTCAAATGATATTCAATCACCAGCAGCCGATTAAGATGAAAAGTGTAGATATCTGAAAAATAAATACATAAAGTAAATCTCTAATGTAAATCTTATACTTGCAAATCTATGACAGGATGAGATTTCCCTCCTTCATATAATTTAATTAAACTAATCTATTAAAAACAATATTATAAATGTATAGATATTTTTGTGTGTAGAATCAAAATGGATAAGTCATGTTTAATTTACATCTATATACAACTGTATTTTACATACCAGAAAACACTTGTAAAATCACTGCAGCATGAGGTTTCAACATGCTTTGTTTTAGAATATAATTTATCATTTAATCCTTTGTTTAAAAAAAAAAAAGTTTTTATAGAAGTTAAAACTTTATATTATAGAAGTTTTCCTGTTATCAAATTCTACAGGTGATCTTCTGTTACACATAAATCATACCTTCAGAATGCTAGATTTTTTTTCAACATTCTGGAGCAAAACAAAAATTCTCTTTTATTTTTCCATTTCTATTGTGCACAGCTCATCAAGCTGCTTTTAACTGTCATTATTAAATCATCTATCTTAAGTTAAATGATCTATATAGAGCTTCTGGGACATCGTTATAATCTTCCTGGGTGAAAAGCTTATTAATACTCAAATAGGCTTTTCATCAAGAAATGCTGGGTTTTTCTCTCATGAATTAGTATGAATACGAGCGAACTGTGCATTTGTGGTGCTGAAGATGAGACAGAGTTCTTTATGAATGGATCAACTCTGATGAATAGTTATGTACCGAATCTCTGTGGCTGTCAGTATTTGTCATGCAAATTCACATAGAGCTTCATGCTGTTGGCAAAGGTCTTGCAGTTTATTAATGATGCAGTCATGCTGTTTCTTTCAGAAGACTGAATTACATGTTTGCAATAACTCAATGGTCAATTGTTGATTGGGAGAATATGAATATTGGTTATTTAAGCATGACTCAACACTGCCATCTGCAGTAATACAGCCAGGTTTGCAGCGTCATCAAAAGGCAAGCGGAATTTAAAAGGGATAGTTCACCCAAAAATAAAATTCTGTCATCATTTACTCCAAGCCTGTATGAGTTTCTTTCTTCTGCTGAACACAAAAAAATATATATATTTTGAAGAATATGGGTAACCAAACAGTCGATGGGCCCCATTGACTTCAATAGTATGGAGAGAAAAATAATAATAATAATAATAATAATATGTAAGTCAATGGGGCCCATTGACTGTTTGGTCACTGACATTCTTAAAAATATCAAAAGTTTGTGTTCAGCAGAAGAAAGAAACTCATACAGGCTTGGAACAACTTAAGGGTCAGTAAATGATGGCAACATTTTCACATTTTCACATTTTTGGGTGAACTATCCCTTTAATAACAACAAAAAATGACTGACCAACCAATACTGATGACTGGAGGAAAAAAACATTCATAATCATATCAAACAATCATAACAAATAATAAACTACTACCAAACTTTGGGGGCAACAACAAAAATGTAAAATCAATATCCTCAATACCCAATTAAAATATGATCTGATTTATACCACTGTTCAGAAGTTTGGGGTCAGTAAGAAAAATGAAAGAAATGATTAATTTTATTTAGCAAGGGATGCATTGATCAGAAGTGACAGGTAAAGGCATTTATAATGTTACTAAAGATTTTTATTTAAAATAAATGCTAATCCTTGGTCATTTAACGAGACTGTTTTTTGTTTTGTTTTTTAAAGAATAACATGGTGATTTGACATTTTTCAATATCCTACTGCTCTGATATTTATGACAATTCCGATAGCATGTGAAGGCAGCATAAATTCCCTGATCATACAAACATTTATTGTATGAGTTTACACACTATCAAGTCTAGTCTGGAATGGCTTCACATAACTGAGCTTACAACACATTTCAAGCTATTAAAATATACATTTAATTTACCTTTATCTTTACCATTTCCATTTTAAAACCAGAAAATGAAATTCTATATAAAACACCCATACATGACTTGAGAAATAACTACAATATAACCTTATTGTATAAAGAGATCTAGATTCAAGATTCCCGTTGGATTCGCTATTTTCTGCACGACTTTATTGCGCTTTATTTTTAAAAAATGTGTATTTGATTCTATTTATTTTTTTATAAAATAAATAAAATATTTTTTTCCTATAAATATTAAAGTGCAGATCTTTAGCTATTTAAAATATCATTTATTGCATGGGTTAATTACGGTGGCCCAGTAGTGCACAACACAACAAAATTTAAAAAGCAAACATAAGTTCACAACACAGCGAAATCAAGACACAACACAACGAAAAAGCCACAACACAACGGAAATGCTCCCGACCACTAGGGGGCTCTCGGAGTGCGGTAAAGTTAGTTTTGCTTGCCATTGTTCCATAGATTCGCCAGTCTTACAAAGATATAAACACTACGGTTACTAATCAGTTTTAATTGTGTAACCATTGTATATCGACATGAAATATAAATTCAAAATCACCTACTTGCATTATAGCCGCATATTTATACTCGAGAACGCTTGTACCCGCTATCACAGCGCATGATACCTAAGGGAACGTCTGCAAATTCCACCATGTAGTTGAAACATAATTTGTATTAACTAAATTATTTTTAACATTTAAAAACAGACGTGTTAAAATTCCACCGCTTGGGTGTATTGGTAAAACTGACTCAGTAATGCACAACAGTGAAATTTGAACATTAAAAAAAAGTCTTTTTAATTCATACAAATTATACGTTTCAACCACATGGTGGAATTGGCAGACGTTCCCCGCATCACGGGTAAAAGCGTTCTCGAGTATAAATATGCGGCTATAATGCAAGTAGGTGATTTTGAATTTATATTTCATGTCGATATACAATGGTTACACACTTAAAACTGATTAGTAACCGTAGTGTTTATATCTTTGTAAGACTGGCGAATCTATGGAACAATGGCAAGCAAAACTAACTTTACCGCACTCCGAGAGCCCCCTAGTGGTCGGGAGCATTTCCGTTGTGTTGTGGCTTTTCTGTTGTGTTGTGAACTTATTTTTTTTTATTGCAATATTAACAAACAGAACAAGGCGATACATACAAGAAATATAAACAATCTTTCAAATCAAAAGGAAATGATGGTTCAATAGTAAACAGAGGAAATATAAAAGGAACTTAATTAAATCTATTGAACAATAATCCTAAAAAAAGAAAGAAAGAAGAAGAGGGCATAACAATAAAGAAAAACATATTAAGGAAGAATATGAAACATGGCACAAATTCTGGATGTTTTCATTGCTTTCTTGTTAACAGAAGTTGAAATTGTATTTAAATACATCTTCAGTTCTTGTTTGAAAAAATTAAAGTGTGGTTTACTTTTCATATATTTACATTTATGGATATATAATAAATAAAAGAAGGTTTATACAAAAACTTGCATTAAGTAGATTCTTGTCTTTGACATAAAACCCGAAAAGAATTTGTCTATATGGTAAAGAAAAGTTACCCAAAACCTTTTGGACAATCAGAGCATCAATATTATTCCAGAAAGACCAAGCAAAAGGACATTCCCAAAACAAATGATCAACAGTTTCAGAAGAGGCTTCACAAAAAGAGCAGGATGTATCAATATCACTTCTGAAATTCTTTAAAAAGTACTTAACTGGATAAAATCTTTGAATAATTTTATAGGATATTTCTTTAACTTTATTTGTTAGAAATTTCTGAGGAAGTGACCAAACATATGACCATTTAATGTCATCAAAAAGGTTATTCCAATATTAAATGGAGGAAGGAATTGAAGTAACAAGGTCCAAAAATAATGACCTGATTTTGTAGTTGGATTTATGCACTGAGAAACAAATAGAACCAACCACAGTGGATTCAGGGCTAGGGGGACAAACAGAAATCACTGTAGCGCTATTATTGTTTCTAAACAGTATACAGATTTCCAAAGAGATGGACTTGAAAACTATATTAAATTCTTTACTAGATACTGGGAATTGATATCTTGAAACAAAATCGGAATAATTAAATAAATTCCCCTCACTATCAAACAGCTGGTTTACTAACATCACTCCATTAGTGAACCAGTTTTCAAGAAATAACGATTTCCTCTTATGTAGAATATTACAATTGTTCCAAATAAAAAAATTGTGGCGAGAAATTATGCTTGTAAATAAGTCTCCAAGCCATAAGCATTTGCTGATGATAATTGGAAAGTTTGATAGGAAGTTTACTGACTGAATAATTGCACATTAAAAGGAAATGTATACCTCCTAACTGAGAAAAGACATAACTTGTCTAACATATTATACTCCAAATAGAAGATTGATTGTGAAGGAAACGTTTAAGCCAATTAATTTTTAAGGTATTGTTAAGAGAATCAAAATCAATGAAATTTAAGCCACCTTTATTATAAGAATTCAAAATAACTGATTTTCTAATATAATGAGTTTTATTTTTCCAAAGAAATTTAAGCAACATTATATCAATCAACTTGCAAGTAGATTTATCCACATATAAAGACTGAGCAGCATAGGATAACCAGGAAATCCCTTCTGCTTTAGTAAGCAGAATTCTGCCTTTCAAAGATAGATCTCTTAACAACCAACAAGATTGTTTTCTCCACAACTGAACTAAAATTCATCTGACATCTTAGTTTAGTATCTTTTATTATTTTGATTAATAAATATGTGACACTTTCTTTGATGGGAATGTTAGAGATAGAGGTTGTGAACTTATGTATGCTTTTTAAAATTCGTTGTGTTGTGCACTACTGGGCCACCGTAGTTAATATTTAAATATATATATATATATATATATATATATATATATATATATATATATATATATATATATATATATATATCGTATTTTAAAAATCGACGTCAATTTATTAGAAAGGGCTTTTATTTTGAAGGGGATTGAGCTGACAGTGAGTTGTACACCAGCACAGCTTTAGTGAAGGTAGTCAAATAACCTTTTTCTTTCTGCATGATTGTTCTGTGGAAACCCAAATTTGAACGGTGCCCCTTTTAGCTACCAATGTCGTCAGTTTATAAAATAATAAAATAAAAATTGCTTTTTGAGAGCGCACATTTTAGTTTGTTGTTATCGGAAGGCATTGCTAGCAGTTCAGGCTAATTGATAGCTGTTTTGTTTTTATAGTAGTTACTTACAATATCTGTTTAGAAGATACTGTAAAGTAAGACTTGATATTGTTCATTTAATTTTTTATGATTCAATAAATATTTTACAATGTAAATAAAAAGGTTCTCCTCTTGAAGAATCCCTAGTTCATAAGCTAGGAATGGGTTGACTTGGTGAAAGTTTGTCTGGTCCATTGCAGTTTAATCGCCGATGTTTAGTATGTAGACTAGAGTTGTATTATTGTGAGCTGTTGTTCATTGTATTTTTTATACTCAGCTGGTCTGTAGATTGAAGGATGGAGGCCAGTGGCAGACCCTCCACTGCACAGATTGTGTTGCTGGCCACTAGTTCGGCTCTGACTGCTGTCTTATACACCATATACAAGAAGAAATCGAGCCATGTGGCTAGATTAAGGGTAAGAAAACAACCATGGTGTATTTCTTTTAATGACACCACCACGCGAAGAATTAAATCATAGTTAAACCTGACCTGTGTAACAGGAGGCCAAGAAGATGTCATTAAATCCAGACCTGAAAACTATCCTCAATGAAGCACCAGGAAAATGTGTTCCTTATGCAGTTATTGAAGGTATGGCTTCTGAGATGAATCTACTGTCGCAGTTGGTCAAACCTGCTGATGTCGATACAATAATTATTCTCTCACTACAATAAAGACATAACGCACGCAAATAGCATAGCATTAGGATGTTGTAATATTTTAATTCATACTGTGTTTAGGTGTTGTGCGCTCAGTGAAGGAGACCTTGAACAGCCAGTTTGTAGACAACTGTAAAGGGGTCATCGAGAGGTTGACCCTAAAGGAGAAGAAGATGGTGTGGAATCGCACAACACATCTATGGTACTTGTTCTGAATGTGTAACTGTCCATTAAAACTATTATGTAATATATACACTATGATATATTGTCAAATACACTATCAGCGTTTTGTTTTTTATCATTTTAGTTCTCTAAAGAAATGTATACATGGACACAATTTGTATTTGTCCACAACTAAGATCAAAAGGTTAAGATCAAGTTATAGATAAATGTATTTATTTTAAAATATTTCTACTTTAAATAAGTATTATTTATTTTTAATATAAAATATGTATAATGATATTTTGTTTTTAATAATTATACTTTAAGTATACTTTAAACATTTAATTATACCTACATATTTATTATATTTAGATAATACTTTAAATATTATTTATTGTTTTAATATTAAAATTATATATATATTATTAAGTAACTTTTCAATAATTACACATTTCAATAGTTATACTTATTTATTATAATTTAAATATGTATTGTTTTAACATGGAAATATATATATTTTTTTTTAATAATTAAACTATATCATACTTTATTTAAATCTCTAAATATACCTACATATTTTTAAAATAATTTGATAATGCTTTAAATATGTATTATTTATTGTTATTTAATATAAAAATAACATTTATAATATTTGTACTATAATTATAATAGTTTTATATTTTTAAACATGATAAATATTTAACTTTAATAAATAAATAAATATAGATTTTTTAATTAAACTTAAATTTTGATTTAATTAAACTACATCATACTTTTTTAAATCTCTAAATATACCTTTATTTGTTTTTAATATAAAAATATTTATTTATAATTGTATTATAATTATTTTAAACATTATAAATATTTAACTTTAACATATATTTTATTTATATTTTTTTTATGACTATATTTTTTTAATTAAACATGCATTTTTATTTTATCTTTAAAAATTATATCTTATTTAATTCACTGTGCTAATACATCTTTCTTTTAGGAATGATTGTGAAAAGGTCATCCACCAACGCACTAACACCGTGCCCTTTGACCTGGCCCCGCATGATGACACTATTCCCACAACAGTGCGAGTGGTCCGTCCACTCGATGCAGCTGAATTGGATCTGGAGACCACTTATGAGAACTTTCACCCCTCCCAGCAGTCTCTGACCAACGTCATCGGTCACTTCATCAGCGGCGAACGGCCACAGGGCATCCAGGAGACGGAAGAAATGCTCCGTCTGGGTGCCAGCATGACTGGCGTAGGGGAGCTGGTACTGGACAACAACATGGTTCGTCTTCAACCCCCTAAGCAGGGCCTGCGGTACTTCCTCAGTCGCCTCGACTACGACATGCTCCTGAGTAAGCAAGAGGGTCACCTGCGACTCTGGAGGGTCTTGACGGTGCTGTTTGGCTTGACTGCCTGTGCTACTCTATTCTACCTGCTGTGGCGACAGTACGTGCTGCGCAAGGAGCGGAGGAAAGAGCGCAGCCTACTGGATGAGTACAGGAAGTGGCAGAGCAGACGTTTAAAGGAGCTCAACCTGGCAGAGGGTGATATGTCTCCTACTACATGCACAATATGCCTGAGTCACGAGCGATCCTGCGTGTTTCTAGAGTGCGGTCATGTGTGTACCTGTGAGGAGTGCTATAGGGCCCTGCCCGAACCTAAGAAGTGCCCCATATGCAGGGCTAAAATAGACAGGATTGTCCCTTTGTATAACAGTTAGAGGCTTTATTATGAATATGTTTGCTCTTTAAAATTAGGCACTTTGAGGGCAGGTTTTTGGATGTGAGCAAAGCATTTCTTGTCATGTAATATTAGCCATAATCCAAATACTCTGCAGTAAAAAATATTCTTCAAGTTTGAGTTGGTTTTTGTATTCTGTTGATTGATCACACTGTTGGCAATTGTAGTAATCACTTGTGCCCGTGTGACTTGAAATTCAATGCTTTTTGTTGTATTTCAACCAAAATCAAATGGTTTCTTCTATTTAAAAAAATTTAAAAAGAGTTTATTTTAGGACTATTAGGATTTTTTGCCTTGTGAATATTTTCCATGGTGGTTCACGTTAGTTTTTTGACTACTGTAATACAGTAAAAAATTGAACAGTTATGAAACAGTTCAACATTTGATTTTTTTACTTAACACTTATACTTTGCAAGTATATAAGGTTTGTGCTTAGTCGTCATGAAAATGTTACAATATGTTCCTAAAAATAGGTTTCCTTTTCTTTATGCAAATTTTTTTTTTTTTTTTTGGGGGTTAAATATTGACATGCTCACTTTAAGACATGTTAATTGGATGTCAGTTTTGTGGTGCCCTATCATTATTTTTATTTTAATAGTTTTTTGTTTGTTTGTTTGTTTTTGTAAGAATAGTTCCTGTTTAAAAGGGCAGCAGAAGATAATCTGAATTATTAAATGGGAATCTGTTAAACCCAATCAGTTTGTTCTTCAATATGGTTTAATATTACCTATGCATAATTTACAAACAATATTATAATGACTTGGAAAAAAATAAAGAATGTTTTTCTGTAGTGGATCAGTCCGTGTGATCAGAATTTGCCAATTGTTATTTCCATGTACCAGTTGTGTATGTGTGAGAGCCACATTACTTCACACCACAGTAGATCCATATATACTAGTTTAATTTGAGAAGGCCACAATGAAGTACTAAAGGTCTGCACAGAAACAATATGCCAAACACAAACTATTTAGAACTATACACTCACCTAAAGGATTATTAGGAACACCTGTTCAATTTCTAATTAATGCAATTATCTAATCAACCAATCACATGGCAGTTGCTTCAATGCATTTAGGGGTGTGGTTCTGGTCAAGACAATCTCCTGAACTCCAAACTGAATGTCAGAATGGGAAAGAAAGGTGATTTAAGCAATTTTGAGCGTGGCATGGTTGTTGGTGCCAGACGGGCCGGTCTGAGTATTTCACAATCTGTTACTGGGATTTTCACGCACAACCATTTCTAGAGTTTACAAAGAATGGTGTGAAAAGGGAAAAACATCCAGTATCCTGTGGGCGAAAATGCCTTGTTGATGCTAGAGGTCAGAGGAGAATGGGCCGACTGATTCAAGCTGATAGAAGAGCAACTTTGACTGAAATAACCACTCGTTACAACCGAGGTATGCAGCAAAGCATTTGTGAAGCCACAACACGCACAACCTTGAGGCGGATGGGCTACAACAGCAGAAGACCCCACCGGGTACCACTCATCTCCACTACAAATAGGAAAAAGAGGCTACAATTTGCACGAGCTCACCAAAATTGGACAGTTGAAGACTGGAAAAATGTTGCCTGGTCTGATGAGTCTCGATTTCTGTTGAGACATTCAGATGGTAGAGTCAGAATTTGGCGTAAACAGAATAAGAACATGGATCCATCATGCCTTGTTACCACTGTGCAGGCTGGTGGTGGTGGTGTAATGATGTGGGGGATGTTTTCTTGGCACACTTTAGGCCCCTTAGTGCCAATTGGGCATCGTTTAAATGCCACGGCCTACCTGAGCATTGTTTCTGACCATGTCCATCCCTTTATGACCACCATGTACCCATCCTCTGATGGCTACTTCCAGCAGGATAATGCACCATGTCACAAAGCTCGAATCATTTCAAATTGGTTTCTTGAACATGACAATGAGTTCACTGTACTAAAATGGCCCCCACAGTCACCAGATCTCAACCCAATAGAGCATCTTTGGGATGTGGTGGAACGAGAGCTTCGTGCCCTGGATGTGCATCCCACAAATCTCCATCAACTGCAAGATGCTATCCTATCAATATGGGCCAACATTTTCAACAATCAATGCCACGTAGAATTAAGGCAGTTCTGAAGGCGAAAGGGGGTCAAACACAGTATTAGTATGGTGTTCCTAATAATCCTTTAGGTGAGTGTGTATATATATATACACACACACACACACACACACAATTGGCAACAGGTTTTCACACTCAAGCTGTTCATATCAAGCGTGATGCAAATTAAGATTGTTTGCATATCACTCATCTATGGAAGCTTGTTCCCGCCACATAATAAAAAAGAAAAAAGGTAATTGTGACATTTATCTCCCAATTCTGACTTTTTTCCCCTTAGAATTGAAAGTTATAAAGTCAGAATAGCGAGACATAAACTTGCAATTACGAGAAAAAAAAGTCCGAATTGTGAGTTTATATCACACAATTCTGACTTTATAACTCACAATTGCGAGTTTATATTTGAGTTCATACTCGCAATTGTGAGATAACAAGTTGCAATTATCTTTTAAATTGTAAACAAGCTTCCATACTCTTCGGCACTTTGTCCAGAAGATGTGAAAGTTGTTTTAACAACAAAAGATAATTGACCTATTAAATAATTAAATAAATTTTCACTTTGTGTGAATGGATCCATCCACAGTAAAATTTTGCAATACATATATTTGTTATCCACCAAATCACAAGAAAGTAAGTCGATGTTTTCCTTTATGCAAAACACAAACTATCACTAAAATGTAACAGTTATGTTCTCACTCTCATGTAATGTATATATGAATGATATAAGAAGATATGAAAGTATAATGATAATAATAGTGATTTATAGTTCATTATGAAAATACTAATAGGGACAGTATTGTTCAAAAGTTGGGTTCAGTAATATTTTGGAAATAAATTATTAATTAATTACCGTTTAAAGAATGCCTTTTTGTGCATTTAAAATAAAAAAAATAATGCTATTATTCAGAAAAGACAGTAAAGACATTTATACTAAAGTTAAAAATAAATTCTGTTTCAAATAAATGCCTAAAAATTAAAAAAAATCCTGAAAAAATGTATCATGGATTCCACAAAAATATTAAACAGTCAGTACAAAGCAAATCCTCATATTAGACTGTTTTCTGAAGGATCATGTGGCACTGAAGTATGGAGTAATGATGCTGAAAATTCAGCTTTGATCACAGGAATAAATTACATTTGAAAATATATTCAAATAGAAAACATTTATTTTACATTGTAATAATATTTCACAATATTACTGTTTTTACTTTATATATTTTTTTTATTTGTATCAAATAAATGCAGCCTTTGTGAGCACAAGAGACTAAAAACTTTAGAAAAGTAGTGTAAATATATACAAATATTTATTTGAATATTTCGCAGGTGTGTGTTTGTAGAGTAATTTACAACGGTTTAGAACGAGGCTCAACCAATCAGAATCAAGGACGGGAATTATCTGTTCTATAATCACATTTTTAAAATGTTCCAACTTTTTGTTCTGCTTGTTTGTTGCCACTATGGCTTTTGACAGCTTTTTTTTTTTTAAATCAAAATTATGCATTTTGACAGCTTGACTGGTGTTGTGTGCAAGATGGTGCAAGACAGCAACCTGGTTTGTGTTCCACCTCTGGACCTACAGCCCGTCCTCACTCTGCACTCCCTTCTGAAGCAGCAGGAGAGAGACCTGTGGCTCTTGAATGTGATGTTTTGCCTGACCGCATGCACCATCTTCCTCTACGTGCTGCGCAGGAAACCGAGGAGAAGAGTTAGGAAGTTCAGACATATACAGGAGCTCTTTAGAATAATGCAATATGTCAGAGAAGATATAAATGAAGATACAAATTAGATTTTAGATGCTCCTGGTTTCGAAGGGCTGCGTTATTGTTTGTTTAATTGCTTTTATCTTAATTATTAAATGAGACTATCTATCAAGAAAAACTGTATTGGTTATGCACATTTTACAAACAATATTATAAAAATTTTAATGATTAAAGAGCATGGAGAATTTTTTAATTTGCATTAATTACATGTAAGCAGAGAGTATTACTGTGTCTGACCAGTAGATGGAGGTAAATACCTGTCTAGCTTTACCATCACAGCTCAATTTAGGAAGATATGGGTTGCCTACTGAGAGATCAGCTAATTGTGTAAATTACATAATTATGACACTTACAGAGCCAGATACCCCGCAGAAACATCAACATAATGCCTTTAAACCATTAAAACCTCCAGAAATCTTCACAAAGCTGAGTAATAAATACAGATTAAATCACATAAACCACAAATAAACCAATCATTTGTGTCCAGATTCTAATCTATAGTAAGTATATTGTTAAAGTATAGGCATATTGAATAACACATGATATTCTGTTTAGCATTATATAATGTTAGGTGATGCTCTTAATTAAAGTGTTACAGAAGAAATCTAGCTTTACATTAGCTTTACAGAAAAAAAACTGTGTAAAAATCTGTAAAATGGTTAGCTGTAATTACCTATATGTACATAATTTGTAATTTTACTGTAAAATACACAGATCAGGCATAACATTATGACCATTATGACAGGTGAATATATACAGGCATAACACTGATTATCTCTTCATCACGGCACCTGTTAGTGGGTGGGATATATTAGACAGCAAGTGAACATTTTGTATTAGAACATACACTCACCTAAAGGATTATTAGGAACACCTGTTCAATTTCTCATTAATGCAATTATCTAATCAACCAATCACATGGCAGTTGCATCAATGCATTTAGGGGTGTGGTCCTGGTCAAGACAATCTCCTGAACTCCAAACTGAATGTCAGAATGGGAAAGAAAGGTGATTTAAGCAATTTTGAGCGTGGCATGGTTGTTGGTGCCAGACGGGCCGGTCTGAGTATTTCACAATCTGCTCAGTTACTGGGATTTTCACGCACAACCATTTCTAGAGTTTACAAAGAATGGTGTGAAAAGGGAAAAACATCCAGTATGCGGCAGTCCTGTGGGTGAAAATGCCTTGTTGATGCTAGAGGTCAAAGGAGAATGGGCCAACTGATTCAAGCTGATAGAAGAGCAACTTTGACTGAAATAACCACTCGTTACAACCGAGGTATGCAGCAAAGCATTTGTGAAGCCACAACACGCACAACCTTGAGGCGGATGGGCTACAACAGCAGAAGACCCCACCGGGTACCACTCATCTCCACTACAAATAGGAAAAAGAGGCTACAATTTGCACGAGCTCACCAAAATTGGACAGTTGAAGACTGGAAAAATGTTGCCTGGTCTGATGAGTCTCGATTTCTGTTGAGACATTCAGATGGTAGAGTCAGAATTTGGCGTAAACAGAATGAGAACATGGACCCATCCTGCCTTGTTACCACTGTGCAGGCTGGTGGTGGTGGTGTAATGGTGTGGGGGATGTTTTCTTGGCACACTTTAGGCCCCTTAGTGCCAATTGGGCATCGTTTAAATGCCACGGCCTACCTGAGCATTGTTTCTGACCATGTCCATCCCTTTATGACCACCATGTACCCATCCTCTGATGGCTACTTCCAGCAGGATAATGCACCATGTCACAAAGCTCGAATCATTTCAAATTGGTTTCTTGAACATGACAATGAGTTCACTGTACTAAAATGGCCCCCACAGTCACCAGATCTCAACCCAATGGAGCATCTTTGGGATGTGGTGGAACGGGAGCTTCGTGCCCTGGATGTGCATCCCACAAATCTCCATCAACTGCAAGATGCTATCCTGTCAATATGGGCCAACATTTCTAAAGAATGCTTTCAGCACCTTGTTGAATCAATGCCACGTAGAATTAAGGCAGTTCTGAAGGCGAAAGGGGGTCAAACACAGTATTAGTATGGTGTTCCTAATAATCCTTTAGGTGAGTGTATGTATTAGAAGCAGGAAAAATGGGCAAGCATAAGGATTTGAACGAGTTTGACAAGGGCCAAATTGTGATGGCTAGACGACTGGGTCAGAGCATCTCCAAAACTGCAGCTCTTGTGGGGTGTTCCCGGTCTGCAGTGGTCAGGATCTATCAAAAGTGGTCCAAGGAAGGAACAGTGGGGAACCGGCGACAGGGTCATGGGCGGCCAATGCTCATTGATGCACGTGGGGAGCGAAGGCTGGCCTGTGTGGTCCGTTCAAACAGACGAGCTACTGTAGCTCAAATTGCTCAAGAAGTTAATGCTGGTTCTGATAGAAAGGTGTCAGAATACACAGTCCATCGCAGTTTGTTGTGTATGGGGCTGAATAGCCACAGACCAGTCAGGGTGCCCATGCTGACCCTGTCCACTGCTGAAAGCGCCAACAGTGGGCACGTGAGCATCAGAACTGGACCACAGAGCAATTGAAGAAGGTGGCCTGGTCTGATGCATCACTTTTCTTTTACATCACGTGGATGGCTGGGTGTGTGAAACGCCTGGGAAACACATGACACCAGGATGCACTAAGAAGGCAAGCCGGTGGAGGCAGTGTGATGCTTTGGGCAATGTTCTGCTGGGAAACCTTGGGTCCTGCCATCTATGTGGATGTTACTTTTACACGTACCACCTACCTAAGCATTGTTGCAGACCATGTACACCCTTTCATGGAAACGGTATTCCCTGGTAGCTGTGGCCTCTTTCAGCAGGATAATGCAACCTGCCACAAAGCAAAAATGGTTCAGGAATGGTTTGAGGAGCACAACAACAAGATTGAGGTGTTGACTTGGCCTCCAAATTCCCCAGATCTCAATCCAATCGAGCGTCTGTGGGATGTGCTGAACAAACAAGTCCGATCCATGTAGGCACCACCTCGCAACTTACAGGACAGGATCTGCTGTTAACATCTTGGTGCCAGATACCACAGCACAATTTCAGGGGTCTAGTGGAGTCCATGCCTCGACGGGTCGTTGCTGTTTTGGCAGCAAAAGGGGGGACAACACAATATTAGGTCATAATGTTAAGCCTGATCGGTGTGTGTGTGTGTGTATATATATATATAAATAATATAATATAAGATGATTCATTTTTTGGGTGACTTCTTAACATTCTGTCAAGGGTCTACAGATGAAAAATATCCTTTTTGCCTAATTCTGGCACATTTACAGCCATGTTTAATAATGTGCTCTGCCCTTGTAAATAAATACATTTGCAAAGTGATTTGGGTAGGGAAGCTTCAGGGAGGCTTACTCAAGGACAACATGATGATACAGCATGAATCAACCCTATATGTATTAAAAAAAAAACATATATTTTACCACTAAGCCATAGTACCCATGTGCAAAGACAAGAATGCTACAAGCTTCTGGGTGGCAATGATGTTCAGCCCTATAGTGGGATTCAAACCCACATCCTTTTGGACACCTTTAACCACTACACCACAGCACCCAAATTCTGAGAAGCAGTATTAACATTAAGTGACATGGCATCTAACGCACAGAAGCCAATGGCACATGCCGCTATGCTTAGTGACACACCCGGTGGCACTTCCGGTTCTGATTGGCATGTGTCAGTGGATAGTGGCATGTGTCACTGACACTGTCGCGAAACACTGACACTGACAATGACACTGAGTCGCGGAACATGTCGCTGTATGTTGTGACACTCAGCAGTGACTGACAGATGAGCTGAGCAGCTATTCTGACGTAATTGTGCCACAAAAGCCTAAATAAATATCATATTTTCGAGATATGTTTTAAATAAATGTCAATTAAACGTGTTAAAGTTAGTAATATATGACGTGTAGGTTTGTGACAATCTGTATCTGAGTGGCATGTGCCACTGAATGTTATATGTAATGCCAATGTTGTTGATCACGCAAACTGCACAGCTTATAAAACACGAATAAAACATTCATCATAAGTCACTACAAATACCGCATTTACAGTCGCATCCGTTACTGTAAACCTTTAATTTTGCACGATGCTGCACACTCGCCTATAGGTGTCAGTATACACATTAGCCAGCGCAAAGATACACCATAACTTATAACAGTTGAGGAACATCAACGGGTGGTGTATTTGACATTTTGTTTGCGAGTTAGACGGTAGCAAAAAACACGTATGCAGTATGCAGAGTCTGATATATAAATAGGCTAATTTGTAAATACTTTATCTGATTTCAATTATATAAAATGTTATGTAGACCTATATATAATTTATATTATATAAATGATTTACTAATTATTTATATTAATATCAGTCTCTGATTACTTATTTTTGCATACCTACCTACTCATGGCTTTAATATTTCACAACTAATTTTATGGAATTATGTAATAAGAAATAAACAAATTTTTACAAATGTGAGTGCATTCCTTCTGGAGATGCCTGAATGTCACACCATGGCAGACATGTAGACTACTGGACGTGACACAACATACAGCGACATGCACATGCCACTATCCACTGACAAATGTCACAAATTTTAGTGGCACATGCCACTATCCACTGACAAATGTCACACGTTTTAGTGGCACATCCCACTATCCACTGACAAATGTCACAAATTTTAGTGGCACATCCCACTATCCACTGACAAATGTCACAAATTTTAGTGGCACATCCCACTATCCACTGACAAATGTCACAAGTTTTAGTGGCACATGCCACTATCCACTGACAAATGTCACAAGTTTTAGTGGCACATGCCACTATCCACTGACAAATGTCACACGTTTTAGTGGCACATCCCACTATCCACTGACAAATGTCACAAATTTTAGTGGCACATCCCACTATCCACTGACAAATGTCACAAATTTTAGTGGCACATCCCACTATCCACTGACAAATGTCACAAGTTTTAGTGGCACATCCCACTATCCACTGACAAATGTCACACGTTTTAGTGGCACATGCCACTATCCACTGACAAATGTCACAAATTTTAGTGGCAAATCCCACTATCCACTGACAAATGTCACAAGTTTTAGTGGCACATCCCACTATCCACTGACAAATGTCACACGTTTTAGTGGCACATCCCACTATCCACTGACAAATGTCACAAGTTTTAGTGGCACATCCCACTATCCACTGACAAATGTCACAAATTTTAGTGGCACATGCCACTATCCACTGACAAATGTCACAAATTTTAGTGGCACATGCCACTATCCACTGACAAATGTCACAAGTTTTAGTGGCACATGCCACTATCCACTGACAAATGTCACAAATTTTAGTGGCACATGCCACTATCCACTGACAAATGTCACAAGTTTTAGTTGCACATCCCACTATCCACTGACAAATGTCACAAGTTTTAGTGGCACATGCCACTATCCACTGACAAATGTCACAAGTTTTAGTGGCACATGCCACTATCCACTGACAAATGTCACAAATTTTAGTGGCACATGCCACTATCCACTGACAAATGTCACAAGTTTTAGTTGCACATCCCACTATCCACTGACAAATGTCACAAGTTTTAGTTGCACATCCCACTATCCACTGACAAATGTCACAAGTTTTAGTGGCACATGCCACTATCCACTGACAAATGTCACAAGTTTTAGTGGCACATGCCACTATCCACTGACAAATGTCACAAGTTTTAGTGGCACATGCCACTATCCACTGACAAATGTCACAAATTTTAGTGGCACATGCCACTATCCACTGACAAATGTCACAAGTTTTAGTGGCACATGCCACTATCCACTGACAAATGTCACAAGTTTTAGTGGCACATGCCACTATCCACTGACAAATGTCACAAATTTTAGTGGCACATGCCACTATCCACTGACAAATGTCACAAATTTTAGTGGCACATGCCACTATCCACTGACAAATGTCACAAGTTTTAGTGGCACATCCCACTATCCACTGACAAATGTCACAAGTTTTAGTGGCACATGCCACTATCCACTGACAAATGTCACAAGTTTTAGTGGCACATCCCACTATCCACTGACAAATGTCACAAATTTTAGTGGCACATGCCACTATCCACTGACAAATGTCACAAGTTTTAGTGGCACATGCCACTATCCACTGACAAATGTCACAAGTTTTAGTGGCACATGCCACTATCCACTGACAAATGTCACAAGTTTTAGTTGCACATCCCACTATCCACTGACAAATGTCACAAGTTTTAGTGGCACATGCCACTATCCACTGACAAATGTCACAAGTTTTAGTGGCACATGCCACTATCCACTGACAAATGTCACAAATTTTAGTGGCACATGCCACTATCCACTGACAAATGTCACAAGTTTTAGTGGCACATCCCACTATCCACTGACAAATGTCACACGTTTTAGTGGCACATCCCACTATCCACTGACAAATGTCACAAATTTTAGTGGCACATCCCACTATCCACTGACAAATGTCACAAGTTTTAGTGGCACATCCCACTATCCACTGACAAATGTCACAAGTTTTAGTGGCACATCCCACTATCCACTGACAAATGTCACAAGTTTTAGTGGCACATCCCACTATCCACTGACAAATGTCACAAGTTTTAGTGGCACATGCCACTATCCACTGACAAATGTCACAAATTTTAGTGGCACATGCCACTATCCACTGACAAATGTCACAAGTTTTAGTTGCACATCCCACTATCCACTGACAAATGTCACAAGTTTTAGTGGCACATGCCACTATCCACTGACAAATGTCACAAATTTTAGTGGCACATGCCACTATCCACTGACAAATGTCACAAGTTTTAGTGGCACATGCCACTATCCACTGACAAATGTCACAAGTTTTAGAGGCACATGCCACTATCCACTGACAAATGTCACAAGTTTTAGTGGCACATGCCACTATCCACTGACAAATGTCACAAATTTTAGTGGCACATGCCACTATCCACTGACAAATGTCACAAATTTTAGTGGCACATCCCACTATCCACTGACAAATGTCACAAGTTTTAGTTGCACATCCCACTATCCACTGACAAATGTCACAAGTTTTAGTGGCACATGCCACTATCCACTGACAAATGTCACAAGTTTTAGTGGCACATGCCACTATCCACTGACAAATGTCACAAATTTTAGTGGCACATGCCACTATCCACTGACAAATGTCACAAATTTTAGTGGCACATGCCACTGTCCACTGACAAATGTCACAAGTTTTAGTGGCACATGCCACTATCCACTGACAAATGTCACAAGTTTTAGTTGCACATCCCACTATCCACTGACAAATGTCACAAGTTTTAGTGGCACATGCCACTATCCACTGACAAATGTCACAAGTTTTAGTTGCACATCCCACTATCCACTGACAAATGTCACAAGTTTTAGTGGCACATCCCACTATCCACTGACAAATGTCACAAGTTTTAGTGGCACATGCCACTATCCACTGACAAATGTCACAAGTTTTAGTGGCACATGCCACTATCCACTGACAAATGTCACAAATTTTAGTGGCACATGCCACTATCCACTGACAAATGTCACAAGTTTTAGTGGCACATGCCACTATCCACTGACAAATGTCACAAGTTTTAGTGGCACATGCCACTATCCACTGACAAATGTCACAAGTTTTAGTGGCACATGCCACTATCCACTGACAAATGTCACAAGTTTTAGTGGCACATGCCACTATCCACTGACAAATGTCACAAGTTTTAGTGGCACATGCCACTATCCACTGACAAATGTCACAAGTTTTAGTTGCACATCCCACTATCCACTGACAAATGTCACAAGTTTTAGTGGCACATCCCACTATCCACTGACAAATGTCACAAATTTTAGTGGCACATGCCACTATCCACTGACAAATGTCACAAGTTTTAGTGGCACATGCCACTATCCACTGACAAATGTCACAAGTTTTAGTTGCACATCCCACTATCCACTGACAAATGTCACAAGTTTTAGTGGCACATGCCACTATCCACTGACAAATGTCACAAATTTTAGTGGCACGTGCCACTATCCACTGACAAATGTCACAAGTTTTAGTGGCACATGCCACTATCCACTGACAAATGTCACAAATTTTAGTGGCACATGCCACTATCCACTGACAAATGTCACAAGTTTTAGTTGCACATCCCACTATCCACTGACAAATGTCACAAGTTTTAGTTGCACATCCCACTATCCACTGACAAATGTCACAAGTTTTAGTGGCACATCCCACTATCCACTGACAAATGTCACAAATTTTAGTGGCACATGCCACTATCCACTGACAAATGTCACAAGTTTTAGAGGCACATCCCACTATCCACTGACAAATGTCACAAGTTTTAGTGGCACATGCCACTATCCACTGACAAATGTCACAAGTTTTAGTGGCACATCCCACTATCCACTGACAAATGTCACAAATTTTAGTGGCACATGCCACTATCCACTGACAAATGTCACAAGTTTTAGTGGCACATGCCACTATCCACTGACAAATGTCACAAGTTTTAGTGGCACATCCCACTATCCACTGACAAATGTCACAAGTTTTAGTGGCACATGCCACTATCCACTGACAAATGTCACAAGTTTTAGTGGCACATGCCACTATCCACTGACAAATGTCACAAGTTTTAGTTGCACATCCCACTATCCACTGACAAATGTCACAAGTTTTAGTGGCACATGCCACTATCCACTGACAAATGTCACAAGTTTTAGTGGCACATGCCACTATCCACTGACAAATGTCACAAATTTTAGTGGCACATGCCACTATCCACTGACAAATGTCACAAGTTTTAGTGGCACATCCCACTATCCACTGACAAATGTCACACGTTTTAGTGGCACATCCCACTATCCACTGACAAATGTCACAAATTTTAGTGGCACATCCCACTATCCACTGACAAATGTCACAAGTTTTAGTGGCACATCCCACTATCCACTGACAAATGTCACAAGTTTTAGTGGCACATCCCACTATCCACTGACAAATGTCACAAGTTTTAGTGGCACATCCCACTATCCACTGACAAATGTCACAAGTTTTAGTGGCACATGCCACTATCCACTGACAAATGTCACAAATTTTAGTGGCACATGCCACTATCCACTGACAAATGTCACAAGTTTTAGTTGCACATCCCACTATCCACTGACAAATGTCACAAGTTTTAGTGGCACATGCCACTATCCACTGACAAATGTCACAAGTTTTAGAGGCACATGCCACTATCCACTGACAAATGTCACAAGTTTTAGTGGCACATGCCACTATCCACTGACAAATGTCACAAGTTTTAGTGGCACATGCCACTATCCACTGACAAATGTCACAAATTTTAGTGGCACATGCCACTATCCACTGACAAATGTCACAAATTTTAGTGGCACATCCCACTATCCACTGACAAATGTCACAAGTTTTAGTTGCACATCCCACTATCCACTGACAAATGTCACAAGTTTTAGTGGCACATGCCACTATCCACTGACAAATGTCACAAGTTTTAGTGGCACATGCCACTATCCACTGACAAATGTCACAAATTTTAGTGGCACATGCCACTATCCACTGACAAATGTCACAAATTTTAGTGGCACATGCCACTATCCACTGACAAATGTCACAAGTTTTAGTGGCACATGCCACTATCCACTGACAAATGTCACAAGTTTTAGTTGCACATCCCACTATCCACTGACAAATGTCACAAGTTTTAGTTGCACATCCCACTATCCACTGACAAATGTCACAAGTTTTAGTGGCACATCCCACTATCCACTGACAAATGTCACAAGTTTTAGTGGCACATCCCACTATCCACTGACAAATGTCACAAGTTTTAGTGGCACATGCCACTATCCACTGACAAATGTCACAAGTTTTAGTGGCACATGCCACTATCCACTGACAAATGTCACAAATTTTAGTGGCACATGCCACTATCCACTGACAAATGTCACAAATTTTAGTGGCACATGCCACTATCCACTGACAAATGTCACAAGTTTTAGTTGCACATCCCACTATCCACTGACAAATGTCACAAGTTTTAGTTGCACATCCCACTATCCACTGACAAATGTCACAAGTTTTAGTGGCACATCCCACTATCCACTGACAAATGTCACAAGTTTTAGTGGCACATGCCACTATCCACTGACAAATGTCACAAGTTTTAGTGGCACATGCCACTATCCACTGACAAATGTCACAAATTTTAGTGGCACATGCCACTATCCACTGACAAATGTCACAAGTTTTAGTGGCACATGCCACTATCCACTGACAAATGTCACAAGTTTTAGTTGCACATCCCACTATCCACTGACAAATGTCACAAGTTTTAGTGGCACATCCCACTATCCACTGACAAATGTCACAAATTTTAGTGGCACATGCCACTATCCACTGACAAATGTCACAAGTTTTAGTGGCACATGCCACTATCCACTGACAAATGTCACAAGTTTTAGTTGCACATCCCACTATCCACTGACAAATGTCACAAGTTTTAGTGGCACATGCCACTATCCACTGACAAATGTCACAAATTTTAGTGGCACGTGCCACTATCCACTGACAAATGTCACAAGTTTTAGTGGCACATGCCACTATCCACTGACAAATGTCACAAATTTTAGTGGCACATGCCACTATCCACTGACAAATGTCACAAGTTTTAGTTGCACATCCCACTATCCACTGACAAATGTCACAAGTTTTAGTTACACATCCCACTATCCACTGACAAATGTCACAAGTTTTAGTGGCACATGCCACTATCCACTGACAAATGTCACAAGTTTTAGTTGCACATCCCACTATCCACTGACAAATGTCACAAGTTTTAGTGGCACATCCCACTATCCACTGACAAATGTCACAAGTTTTAGTGGCACATGCCACTATCCACTGACAAATGTCACAAGTTTTAGTGGCACATGCCACTATCCACTGACAAATGTCACAAATTTTAGTGGCACATGCCACTATCCACTGACAAATGTCACAAGTTTTAGTGGCACATGCCACTATCCACTGACAAATGTCACAAGTTTTAGTTGCACATCCCACTATCCACTGACAAATGTCACAAGTTTTAGTGGCACATCCCACTATCCACTGACAAATGTCACAAATTTTAGTGGCACATGCCACTATCCACTGACAAATGTCACAAGTTTTAGTGGCACATGCCACTATCCACTGACAAATGTCACAAGTTTTAGTTGCACATCCCACTATCCACTGACAAATGTCACAAGTTTTAGTGGCACATGCCACTATCCACTGACAAATGTCACAAATTTTAGTGGCACGTGCCACTATCCACTGACAAATGTCACAAGTTTTAGTGGCACATGCCACTATCCACTGACAAATGTCACAAATTTTAGTGGCACATGCCACTATCCACTGACAAATGTCACAAGTTTTAGTTGCACATCCCACTATCCACTGACAAATGTCACAAATTTTAGTGGCACGTGCCACTATCCACTGACAAATGTCACAAGTTTTAGTGGCACATGCCACTATCCACTGACAAATGTCACAAATTTTAGTGGCACATCCCACTATCCACTGACAAATGTCACAAATTTTAGTGGCACGTGCCACTATCCACTGACAAATGTCACAAGTTTTAGTGGCACATGCCACTATCCACTGACAAATGTCACAAATTTTAGTGGCACATGCCACTATCCACTGACAAATGTCACAAGTTTTAGTTGCACATCCCACTATCCACTGACAAATGTCACAAATTTTAGTGGCACATGCCACTATCCACTGACAAATGTCACAAGTTTTAGTGGCACATGCCACTATCCACTGACAAATGTCACAAATTTTAGTGGCACATGCCACTATCCACTGACAAATGTCACAAATTTTAGTGGCACATGCCACTATCCACTGACAAATGTCACAAGTTTTAGTGGCACATCCCACTATCCACTGACAAATGTCACAAGTTTTAGTGGCACATGCCACTATCCACTGACAAATGTCACAAGTTTTAGTGGCACATGCCACTATCCACTGACAAATGTCACAAGTTTTAGTGGCACATGCCACTATCCACTGACAAATGTCACAAGTTTTAGAGGCACATGCCACTATCCACTGACAAATGTCACACGTTTTAGTGGCACATGCCACTATCCACTGACAAATGTCTCAAATGCGTCAGTAGACTTTATGCGGAGCATGTCGTTGTATGACGTGGCCTAGAGACACATGCCGCTGTCTGCCCATTTTGTAGATGGTGTGGCATACGCCCTTAACGTAAGGACATTTAATTAATAATACGCTGATTTCAAACATTACATCAAAGTATTAATTTTTATGTTTAATATCATACATACCATTGTATGTATGTATATTTACTATAAGTATCTTTTTTTTATTTTGACAATGTATTTAACGACATATTGTTTTGATAACACTTTTTTTTTCTATTTGCATATATGACTGACACTTCAGCTTGGAACTATAAAAAAAATATAGAATTATTTAGCCTCAACTAAAAAGCGAAACGACCAGCATGGGTATGTGGCATGTGCCACCACAAATTTACACTTACCAATCGGTTATTTCATATAATTTTATACTAGCATGAGAGAAAATGACACACACAAACCATTGTAAAGTGACACTTGCCATGTAGATGCTTTTTCTGTGGGGATTTGGCATTTGTGAGGTGAGGCATTGATGTTGGACTACTAACTTTAACACGTTTAATTGACATTTATTTAAAACATATCTCGAAAATATGATATTTATTTAGGCTTTTGTGGCACAATTACGTCAGAATAGCTGCTCAGCTCATCTGTCAGTCACTGCTGAGTGTCACAACATACAGCGACATGTTTCACGACAGTGTCAGTGACACATGCCACTATCCACTGACACATGCCAATCAGAACCGGAAGTGCCACCGGGTGTGTCACTAAGCATAGCGGCATGTGCCATTGGCTTCTGTGCGTTAGATGCCATGTCACTTAATGTTAATACCGCTACTGGAGACTCTGCAGGCAGTAAGTGTGAGGGTGGGTGGAGGAGGGATGGATGGAGGGGGAGGGATGGATGGATGGATGGAGGGAGGGGGATGGAGGAGCTTCTGCGTGCAGCTGGAGCATTGAGTCTGAGTCTGAGTGACGTCTCTCTGCTCTCTGAGGATCCGTGTGTTTTTGCATCGCGCTCCTGTTTTGCATCAACATCAGTTTTTCCGAATGACTACTGCTCATCGCCTGTAAGTAACGAGAGGAAAAGTGAAAGTGACTCCCATAGTATGAAGGTAAAATAAAGCTGCATCGTATCGTGACAGCTGAGATTCGCGCGCGCCGTTTGCGTACAGAGCCCTCTCGTTAGTTACCGGTTGTCTTATTATCCTGATCGATTATCGTGAACGGGATCATGTCAGAAGTGCTGCCTTACGAAGAGAACATCTCTCCTTACGGTGATGATGGAGATGAAGAGCAGATATCCCTCACCTGTCGCCTGCAGAACAACAGCAGTAACTTCTTCAGTGCTGCGCAGAACAAACGAGCCCCGAAACTCGGCCAGATCGGACGCAGTAAGAGAGGTGAGAAAACGATTTATTTACGTTGTGTCGTAGGTGAAATTAAAATAAAAGTGCGTTTTATAGTCTTACAGTATATATTAATGTTGTGATATCCAACAAACTACACAAATAGGTAATTAATGTGTCGAACTAATGCCTCGTTTCCACTGTTACCTATGATACGATGACTTAAATATGCAAATGTGTGGGATCACGTGATGATGTCAGCGTGATGCGTTTGTATTTACCTGCCTGCCTGTTCATGAGATTTCATCTCACTGCATATTGTTTTTGCTGTTTGTTGATGGCTAATTGACAAATATAAACTCTCTCTCTCTCTCTCTCTCTCTCTCTCTCTCTCTCTCTCTCTCTATATATATATATATATATATATATAATATTATTATTGAGGAATAGTCCAGATCGTAGCTATCAAACTTTAAAAAAAAGAAGAATACACATCTTGCAGACAATTGCAGCTATCAAAAAGATACTAAATAAGATATAAAATACATATATTGTGTATTTTTTGTTCTTTTTAAAGCTTGAAAGCTGAAAGTGATCCTGATGATTCTTATAATGATGATGAATAATTACTAATATGATAGCTTTGTAAAAGGGACTGAAATGTACGTCATTATTCACTGCTAATGTTCTTGAAGCTGTGAAATCCCAGACTTCAGAGAAAAGAAAAGAAAAAAATTTAGCTCTTTATATATTTATAAATATATATGAGATTTAAAAAAAAAACTGCATGAAAATATTTTATTTTTCTTTATTTTATTTCATTTCATTTCTATTTTATTCCGCAGATAATAAAAAGATTTTTCACCATTTTTAATCAGCGTTTAACTTTTTGCAGTTCAATTCATTAGTCCTGCAGTGACAACGTACAAATATTAATCTATCCAGTATTATCAGGTCATACAAAATGGCATGCATAATTATTATACAAAAAAAATGTTTAAAATAGTTTTAAATTAATTTTAGCATGCCATTCTATTGTATTTATTTCCATTAGTCAGTTTCTCTGCAGTCTGCAAAGCCTATTCTTGTCAATAAAACTAAAGTCTTGTAATTTCTCCAAGGGCAGCATGTTTGATCCCCTGTGCCTCATGTGATTACTCTTTCAGTTGTCATAGAAGATGACAGAATTGATGAAGTTCTGAACAACACAGCAGAGAAGTCATCGGCGGGAGTGTAAAGCTCAAGGACGACGCTAAAGCGGCAGGAAACCGTGGGTTACGTGCATTCTGCATCAAAGGCACTTTGCAGTCCCTCTTAGTATGGGTTGAATTTCACTGTGCGGCAGCAGGCGAGGAGCGAGTCCCTGCTGCGGGCATCTGAACGGAGGAAGCGGGGCTCTATCTGCTTTCTCTCTTTAAGGGCATGTTTCATATCCCTTCTTATAAAGTGACATCTTACACTGGACATACAAGTCCTATGTTGTTTAAAATACATGTGGAGTTGGTCTGTAGTGGTCCAGATTCAGTTTATATTGTGAGAGGAATGCATTGATATAAATCACAAGCACAAGTTTACCAACTTTCATTCATTATTTTGCCGTGAGACTGAGCACTTGGTTTCTCTGTATCTTTTTGTGCACAATGAAAGTGTTTTTCACTTTAAATATACTAATTATGATCTCTTGGATACATTTTGTGTTCTTTTGCAGAGATGACGGACTGAGCAAATGTTTTTTATAGGATGAGAAAGGAAAGACTACTTTTTTAAAGCAATTTTTCATGTTGCATATTGTTTTTTTGTTTGTTTTTGATGTGGCTGCCTGCTTAGCCTGAGTTCAAAAGCTTATTTTTATATCAAGTAGCTATTTCTGAAGAGGACAAAAAATGCTTATTTGGGTAATAGTCGTAGCACTTTCAAACGTGGTTGTCAGCTAAATGGATTTTGATCACTTTTGTGCCAAAATTTAGCAAAATATGCCAGTCGACTTGTGTTTCCGTTCACCCGAGTAATGTGAAGTTTTCCAGGCCTGCCTCTCATATATGTTTCAGGGCTTTTCTAAAGGCTTTTTTTGCATGAGACTGGCACAAACGCCTCCTTCTGTGGCAGTGAATTACTACTATATTTACAGTAATGTTACTTTGAATGACGGAACTCAGACTCTTGAATATTGTGTGTTGCACTTCTCTATACTGTTCAACAGGGCTATATTTGCAATGAAATGTATGACCAATAAAATGTCATTACATACCACCCTCACTGTACGTTATGTGAAATGTCTTCTCTTTGTTGTTTTATCAATTGTAAGGTCCCACTTTTCTAAAACAAATGCTTTCCAATTAAAATTTGATCACAAGAGCTGTCAGGTCAATAATGAGGAATGCATTTCAGTTGTTTAAAGCGCAGCATTATTCAATGTGTTGACGTAATTTATACTGAAACAAGAAGACAGGGCGGGACATATCGAACAGCTCCTCCCCTTTAAAAAATAGTTTTAAAATACAGCATTCTGTGCAGAATTCAAATAGGTCCGATATGTTTTCTGATACGCGTCGACTTGCGCATATGATCCGCTCTGTGCTATCGTGTCTCTGGACCGGAGCAGACTGTGTGTGCGCACTGCAGTGGTGCACGTGACACTAACGTGAAACCAGACTTCATTTGCCACAATGGAAAGCATATTTACACTGAATCGTTCCCTATCCCCTATATATGTGCCATTCACCATGTAGAAAATAGCTAATGTGTGAACAAGTAACCGATTTTAGCCGCAGCTTCTGCGTCTATTTAGAGTGTAGGAGGCAGGACGTTTAGATTCTGGAGAGCATTTGATTGGACAGAAAATCTGATGAGAAGCTGAAGTGCAGCGTGATGTCATCAAAATCATTGATCCAAATTGGCGGAAGTGACTAAGTTTTGAACGCTTATATCTTCTAAATGTGAATTTTGCCATTGTTTTGTAACACACTAGCTAATAGATAACAGTAAGGCTCACATATTCATACTAAAAGCCAAAAAAGGTCACCAAACGGCTTTAACCAAAAAGGATGTGCTGAAAATTGCTCTTAAAAGATTCTACTTCCAATACCAGTTAAAAAGCTGTTGGTAGCCACAGAATTTAAATTTAAACTTAAATTAACAACAACCTTTTTTTTTTTCTTTTTTTTTTTACAATGAATGTTTTTACAGCAAACGTATATAAAGCAAGGCATTGCACTTAAAGAGATGTTAAAATACACAGTTTTTCTAAATATAGCATCAAGATTTAAACATTAGAATGAGACTAGTGATAAGACTTGTCTGGGCAAAGTTACATTGCATCTTTTAACTACTATCACAACATTATAAAGAAAGTAACCTGGGGCATGTTGAAGCTCAAACCGGTGCGCAACGTTTTGCTACAGTTTCCGGGTTGTGCAACAGGGTTTGAGATACGTTTTCTCTTGTTTGGTGGGTATGTCAAAAATGTCAGCCCAATCAGCAGCAACATGTATATAAACCAAGCAGTATTAAAGAGACAGAATGGGTCCAAGTAAAGTCGTTTATAAATGTGTCCGCTGCAGCTCGGTATACGCAACAGTTGAAGATATTAGAAGACATGTTTGTCTTTTCGTCCTAAAATTCGAGGCAAATGTTGGCTCACAATAATTAGGAACCACAGTTTCCACAAATCCCTTCACTCGATTGGGATGTTCTCTTTTATTCTGGACAGCAAGGGCAGTGACTGTAACATCAAGCATATTTTGCTGTATTTAACACGTATTTATACCGATTTCATCAGGCTCCGAAAATTCTTCAAAAAGAACACAAAGAAGGGCCTTCTCAGCTGCCATAGTTGCAAATCTTGGGTCATCAGGGTGTTCAACGCACCACCGTTTCCATTTAAAAAACGCTTTGCAACGTTTTGTCGGGGCTAAACAGCCCAGGGCTGAGTTCCACTCCACTTTTAGACACGCACTTGCGAACTTCCCTAAGCACTTCCCCTCAGGGGAATCCCTGCCACCATTTTGTGGTTCCACTTCGTGTAGTGGACGAGGGAATTTTGACCGAGGGAGCGAGTCCACTTCATATGTATACTTCAGGCAGCTCCATATACCACAATGCAACACGACCGTGATGTCACCGCATATCGGGTTTAATTTACAACTCTATGATATATAAAAAAAAAAATTTTAATATTTAAAACAACCCAAACACACCTATATACATATAGAATGCTGCATTAAACAATTTTGTAAGGGAATAATAATAATAATAATAAATCAACTCCATAGTGGATTCCAAGTGATCAAGGGCTTAGGATGTTCCAGTTCAGTCCATTACAAAGGTTCCGCCAGTAGTGGGCACTCATGCAACGTAAGCAATGACGTACACCCGAGTGAACGAGATGGAGGGAAGTTAGTGAGTGAAGGGCATAATAAAAACAAACTGGAACACAGTCCTAGTATGCATGGAGCAAGCGCCACCTACAGGAATTGCGTCAATATTGTATAACCGGAAGTTCCTCTAGCTAAAACAATAGTCAGGATGCTAAACTTAAAATGTTTTATTAATATACACCATTCAAAAGTTTGAGGTAAGATTTTTTTTTAAATAAAGAAATTAATGCTATTATTCAGCAAGAAAGCATTAAACTCATCAAAAGTGACAATGATTTGTATACACACACATATATATATATATATATATATAAATAAATGCTGTTCTTTTGAACTTTCTATTCATCAAAGAATCTGGGGAAAAAGCATCACGGTTTCCACAAAAAAATATTAAGTAGCAAAGCCATTTTCAAGATTGATTAGAATCATATTTCTTGAGCAGCAAATCATCATATTAGAATGATTTCTGAAGGATCATGTGACACTGAAGACTGGAGCAATGGATTGCCATCACAGGAAATGCATTTTAAATAATAAAATATTAAAATTGATAAGTTCTTTCAAATTGTAATAATATTTCACTGTTGAAGTTTTTACTGTATTTTTGTAACAACTACTCCGAGACATGAAGGTAGAGGTCAAAGGTCAAAACACAGGCAGGCAGTCCAAACAAACAAACACAACAAGGCAGGGAACACGGAAATCTGTGAAAACGCTCAGAATTGCAGTTGTTACACTAAACAAGACTTAGCAAAGAATGAGACACAAGACACAAGACACAAGACACAAGACACAAGACACAAGACACAAGACACAAGACACAAGACACAAGACACAAGACAAGGCTCAGAATTGCAGTTGTTACACTAAACAAGACTTAGCAAAGAATGACAGGGTGAACAGGCTAGATATAGGCAGAGGTAATAAGGTAAACGAGACACAGGTGAAAACAGTGAGTGCTGATGAGTCCGGGCAAAGAATTATGGGTGATTTAGTCTATGATGGAATGACAGTCCGGGTTGGAGTGCCCTCTGGTGGTGATCAGGGGCACTCACACTGGTGAATCCTTACAATTTTTGATCAAATAAATTCAGCCTTGGTGAGCATGAGAATTTTTTCCATTAAAAAATCTTACCAAACATGAGTTTTAAACAGTAGTGTAATTGCTATAGTGAAAATTTAAGCTTCACAAATAGACTGAATTGAACATTGTCAGATTGAACATTCAAATGTATCCTCATTGCAATGTCCAGATTCTGCTGAAAGCAACCTGGTCATGCAAGAGGAAAGTTTGTGACGTCCCTTCCAGCTCATTAGGACCCCCTGGATGAGCAGGTAATCAGGTGAGAGAAACGATACAACACTTCAGTCTATCTTTACGCTTACAAGCTTCATTGGCACCATTTAGACAACATGAGAACTTGGTTTACTTATTCAGCTATAACATTTCCACCCTATTTTGTCAAAGGAAATGAAGCAGAGCTGCTCAAATGAGCGGTTTATATAGAAAACATGAGGCTGCAGGGGAAATAGCGAAGAAATCTAAGAGGAAAGTACTGTTTCTTTGTGTTGCTTTGAAAGGCAGTGCGGTACTATCTGCTCTCCCACATTACTGAACTCTACAGTCAGAAGTGAGTTGAATGCACTTAGAAAGCATTAGAATGATATTGCAAACTGAGTTCAGGTTTTATTTATTTTCATTTTTATTTTAAACTGCAGAGTGCATTAGGAGCAGGAATGTGCTGTTCTTTCTCTGAACATGCCTTCATAACACTTACACCACATGCTGATTCATTTCTTTGTTGGGAATGTTTAAATGTAACTGAATTTTATATGTTGTCATTCACTTTCCCATAGCCACAAAGGGAATATATTCTATATTTTCTTTCAAAACAATCCCTAGAAGCTTGTGAGTGGCTGTGTGCAAGTTCTGCTAGTTCTCAAGCCGACAAACTTACCTTGCAAAGGTAATGTTAAATATTAAACTAAACATAATACAAAAACATTCAGCAATGTGATATTTTATTGAGTGATAGGCAGTTGTTTAATCAGTGACATTATTAATAGATTTGCTATCCGGCGTCTTCACATCACCCACCTCAACCTGCTTCCCCTAGTGCTATCAAATCGATTAATCGTAATTAATCGCATCCAAAATAAAAGATTGTGTTTACATAATATATGTGTGTGTACTGTGTATAATTATTATGTATATATAACTACACACACATGCATGTATATATTTAAGAAAAAATTGTTATATTTATATTACAAATATTTATATTTATATATAATATAAATTATATAAATATATACACAGTACATACATGCAAATATTTCTTAAATATATACACGTATGTATGTGTATTCAAATATGCATAATAATTATACACAGTACACACATATTATGTAAACACAAACTTTTATTTTGGATGCGATTAATCGCGATTAATCGATTTGACAGCACTAGTTTGTACACATAGAAGAGGTGAAAAAAACATATTACATTTTCCAGTTTTCTCCCTGAACGATGATGTGAGTTACTATGGCAATTCTCGATGCAGCAGGAATGACTTACAATGACGACATTTTTTACAATCACGACAGAAAATCAAAACACTGCCTTAACTCACTATAGCAAGAAGACTGCGTCTAATATGGCGTCTAAATGAAACAGTTATCCAGAACATAGTCTCAGCCTCAGACGTCATGCCCTTGGACCGTTGGCTGAACGTCTGATGCATATGGCACACTTAACTGGAAACACTTCAGGATTTTCAAAGTCGTCATCTGATTGGTTGAATTCTACAGGATGTCCGGGAGACGTGTGTCACGTCCGCCTGGAAACAAAGATGCCGTGATGCCAAACCCCCTCATGGAAGAAGAACGCTGTTGTGTTTACAACTGTGACAATGAGCAATTACCAGGATCAACTAAACACTGGATTTTCAAAAGTATGTAAAGTTTGTGGCATAAACTCTTTAAAATACATCCAAGAGTTTGACTGTTATTGTAGGGACATCGATGTTACATTTTCACGCCCCTAAACATGACACGGAACAAAATGAACTGTGATTGGTTGTTTTACATGTCAGTCAGATGGCCTCTGGGTGGTCCTTGGCCAATGAAAGTTTCGATGGAGTCCAGAACTTTTGCCGTCAGTCTGAACTACTGACTACACCCAGAACATAACAATGCGTGATGTCAGTTTCACATGCAGCGGTCTGGTTTCCGGAAGTAAAAACTCTATTCATTTTAATAGGGGAATTAATTTTAAACTTTAAAACCTTTAAAGACAGACCTACTGTGAGCTACGAGGTTGTTAATCCATGGTATTTGCTTCTGTTGAAGGCGTCAGTCTGCGTTAAATCATCTTATTTTTTAAAATAAACAGTTGATATATTAAATATATTTAACAGTTGAATTCCTAGTGAATAACTACATTACCCATGATGCTGTACAAAAAATTACACCAATCAGTGAGTTCGAAAACTTTGGCAACTTGAGCCAAAAAAGCTCTTTAGCTCCGCCCACTCCCACGAAGCACTGCGAATCATGTAATCAAGTCAGTCTCTCTAAGCTCTCAAAATATCTATATGCATATTTTGCAATAAACTTAAAATATATTGTTTTTATATACACTATATTGCCAAAAGTATTGGGACACCCCTCCAAATCATTGAATTCAGGTGTTCCAATCACTTCCATGGCCACAGGTGTATAAAATCAAGCACCTAGGCATGCAGACGCTTCTACAAACGAAGGTAGGCCACATAAAATCACAGAATGGGGTCAGCACATGCTGAGGTGCACAGTGTGCAGAAGTCACCAACTTTCTGCAGAGTCAATAGCTACAGACTCCAAACTTCATGTGGCCTTCAGATTAGCTCATAAACAGTGCGTAGAGAGCTTCATGGAATGGGTTTCCATGGCCGAGCAGCTGCATCCAAGCCTTACATCACCAAGTGCAATGCAAAGCGTTGGATGCAGTGGTGTAAAGCACGCCGCCGCTGGACTCTAGAGCAAGGCAAGGCAAGTTTATTTATATAGCACATGTCATACACAGTGGCAATTCAAAGTGCTTTACACAGAATTAAAATATTCATAAGAGAATAAAAAAATATGTATATAGTATAACCTGAATCACCTTCCAATCTGGAGTGGAAGAAAATGGAGAGTCAGGTTTACGATTTTACTATTTATATTTGTCAGGTAACTGTGCGTTTAAACAGTACCCTTGCAGACAAATCTTCTTGGTATCACCAGAGCTAATCATATCTATCCGGCAGAGCAGATCTAAACGGATCGTCCTCGCATCGGAAGGGATTTCAGTATAAAAATATTTGTCAGGTAACTGTGTTTAAACAGTACCCTTGCAGACAAATCTTCCTGGCCTAACTCCAGGGCTAACTTTAAAAATATTTGTCAGGTAACTGTGCGTTTAAACAGTACCCTTGCAGACAAATCTTCCTGGAACCAACCACCAAGGCTATACAGATCTATCCGTCAGAGCAGATCTAAACGGATCATATTCGCGCCGGAGGGATTTCGGTTTATCGCTCTCCCATCTCTCAACCTCTTCCACCCAGACAGCCTTAACAAAGTAATAAAAAAAAAGAAAAAGTATAATTAAAACAGTTCAAAAAGCAGTGGAGACATGTTCTCTGGAGTGACAAGTAACATTAAAACAGTGGAGACATGTTCTCTGGAGTGACGAGTAACATTAAAACAGTGGAGACATATTCTCTGGAGTGACGAATCACGCTTCTCTGTCTGGCAATCCAATGGACGAGTCTGGGTTTGGCGGTTGCCAGGAGACTGCATTGTGCCAAGTATAAAGTTTGGTGGAGGGGGGATTATGGTGTGGGGGGTTTTTTCAGGGGTTGGCCTGGCCCCTTAGGTCCAGTGAAAGGAACTCTTAATGCTTCAGCATACCAAGATATTTTGGACAATTTCATGCTCCCAACTTTGTGGGAACAGTTTGGGGATGGCCCCTTCCTGATCAACATGACTATACACCAGTGCAAAAAGCAAGGTCCATAAAGACATGGATGAGTGAGTTTGGTGTGGAGGAACTTGACTGGCCTGCACAGAGTCCTGACCTCAACCCAATAGAACACCTTTGGGATGAATTAGAGCAGAGACTGCGAGTCAGGCCTTCTCGTCCAACATCAGTGCCTGACCACAAATGCGCTTCTAGAAAAATGGTCAAAAATTCCCAGAAGCACACTCCTAAACCTTGTGGAAAGCCTTCCCAGAAGAGTTGAAGCTGTTATAGCTGCAAAGGGTGGGCCAACTCCATATTAAACCCTACGGATTAAGAATGGGATATCATTAAATTATATTTCTCTATCGTTTTTTAAATTTGATTATAAGTTTAAAGTTTATTGCCATTTGCACAGCTATGTTACAGTACAGGTACATTGGAATTTGTGTTCATTTCTCAGAGTCAGCTTTTGTGAAAAAGTAAATATAAAAATAAAAAAGTAAATTAAAGGAGAAGTAGGAGCAGCAAACATTATCAAAGTGCAAAAAAAGAGACACTATGTACAAATAGACTTCCTAATCAAAATGTATGCACAAATAGACTTTCTAATTTAAATAGATACACATTATAAAAGTAATTAAATAATATTGCACGTTGTAGACTATACATAAGTAATATTGCACATGTTAGATTATGCTATTTGCAGAGCTTCATGAGATTGTAGCTCTTTCATTTTTCACTCACAAAAGCCGTTAAGTACACAGTCTTAACTGTGTAACAGACTTTTTTGCTTCAAATCAAAGTTTGTAATGTTATGATTCACCTTGTAGCTGATTGACTTGGTTCATGGCTTATAACTCTTTAACAAAGACTTTTTTTCAAATCCCTATGGGAGAAATTAATGGAAAAAATACTTCCAAAACTAACACCTCTGAAAAAATGGGCGGGCACTGTTGTTTTCTATAGACCTTATGCGCCAGAGAAACAAGCACGCAGCCATGACTCTGAACTTCCGTTTTTGCGCTAGCTCTGTATATTTCTATGGCACCTCTGTCGAAGAGTAATTAGCCGGTAAAGTGGATTT
Organism: Rhinogobio ventralis; assembly: GCA_039654625.1. Lineage (NCBI taxonomy): Eukaryota > Metazoa > Chordata > Actinopteri > Cypriniformes > Gobionidae > Rhinogobio > Rhinogobio ventralis. The sequence continues at coordinate 8,606,867 of CM077203.1, forward strand.
ACTTGTTATAGAGTTAACATGTCATAACAAATGTCAGTAGACCGGGAAGATTTTAAAACGAGCAGTTCATTCATAAATCCGTAAGATCTTACCTACGTGCTGTGGAAATACAAACTGGAAGACGAGTGCAGCGCTGAAAGGGGACGGGGCTACATATACAATGGCTGAGGGAGTGACTGCAAATTTGATATATTTCGCTCTTCTGACTGCTATCAATCTCTCTATATTTCCCCCCCTCTTTTGGAAAGTCGTCAAAATGCGATCACAGATTTTTTTCAAATACAAAAAATATATTTGCTGTCATCTCCCGTTCACCGCTTTAGTAGTTTACCCAACTATGACAACTTATGCTGAGAACCCCAGAAATGTGAAAAGAGTCTATTATAACAATGCAGAGCATCTCACAGGCCTGAAGCACTACAGAAAATAAACACATTGGGGGACAAAAACAAGAAAACAAAAGTGTTATTGTGTGTTGGCATCTCATTAGAGCACAAGCAGATGATGCTTAGCTGCTCAGTGGGTCTGAAGCGTGAACGGCATGTGTGGCGGCCGGGCATCCACTTCTCCTTCATTATTTTGTCCACTCTGTAGACATAGAAGTGCTAACGGTACAGTTGGCTGCCATGGCAACAGATGCGCTCAGTATTATCTTGGAGCAGCGATGTGAGCAAAAGCCCCAAATGGCACCTTTTCTCTATGCAAATAATACAGCTTTGCATCAAAGCCATGTGTTTTAATTATTCTCCACTTAAGCTCACAGCCTCACAAGCCTCAGCTTTGAATGATATTGCTCTCAAGAGCCACGTGGCTCGGATGAAATCTTTTGTTGTTGTGTTTTGCTAACTGCGTGTTACTATCGGATAAAGGACAACAGGAATGCAACTTTAAAGGAATAGTTCACCAAAAATGGAAAATCATTTACTCTACCTTTATGTTGTTCCATACTGTTTTAATTTTGGTATGCATATAATACTGTATTAATTGGGGACTGTTAAGCTCATAAAACATACATAAAAGTAGTCCAAATGACATACAATTCAGAGCAACATTTAAGTCTGTTATTTACTGAAAATCACCCCTTGAGCTGCAGTGCAAATCAAATATGACATGACAGGTTTATAAGATTTGACATCAATAACGTTTGGGCACTAGACATACAAACTGATGACACCTTACCTTGCGAGTAAAAAAATATATACATATTTCACATTGACACACTTTATTTTCTCGATGAACTTGAATGTGCCAGTATTTTAGTTGTATAAAGACGTGTGGCAGAATAAGTCCTGCCTTCTAAATAAAAGAGCCAATTACTGATCGGTAAAATCATTGCAGCTTAGGACTGCACATGCGCATTGGCTGGTCTAGTCTAAAGTTTTTTTAACGCTATGTGAGCATAAGAAACAACATTTATGGGACAGTTTATGTAAGATTTTGTTTACCGCAGCCTTTAGCATCAATCACTAGTGCACCTCTTGAGACTAGATAACTGATGTTTACTCGCCTTCCTAAATCTCACTGCCGTCCGGGTCACGGCACCAAGGCAACCCCTCTGGTTCTACTCGCACCGCTCCGAGCGGGATTTAAACCGGTATGGAAGGCTGGCGCTAAAAAGGACGCTAAAGACCGCAGCCTTTAGCATCAGTCACTAGTGCACCTCTTGAGGCTAGATGAGTGATGTTTACTCACCTTCCTAAATCTCACCGCCGTCCGGGTCACGGCACCAAGGCAACCCCTCTGGCTCTACTCGCACCGCTCCAAACGGGATTTGAACCGGTATGGGAGGCTGGCGCTAATTTATGAATTAGTTTTTCACTTTTTTTACATATTTTATTGTTAATACACCCAACCAACTTTGACAATGACTTTTTCTGAAATAAAATTAATCAGTTTATTGAAGAACCAGATGTGAAACCAGTGGTTGTAAAAGACCACAGCAGATTTGCGATTAGTTTTGACCACTAGATGGCCACAGTCAGTGTACACTATGTTTATTTTACAATACAGTTGAGAAGAAAGCTTTGTTGATGTCCATTTTTGTAGTTGATATTACTTTTGTAGTCTATTTTAAAGCCGAGTCAAAAGACTTAATAAAGCATACAACTCATATGGATGACTTTTATGGTGCTTTTAATGTAGTCTACTTTTATTATTATTTCGGATCTTAACAGCCCCACAGTCCTCTTTCACTTTCATTATATAAAAAGCAGTGGCCAGGATATTCTTTAAATTCACCTTCCACAGAATCATATGGGTGTATAACAACATGAGGGTGAGTAAATTGTTTCTTGACTTGAACAACTTAAAACGATCGTACATACTGTACATTTTTTGCCCCGTGGAGAAACTATAATACACTTGCTATTTACTTAATTGCCATATATCTTTCTCTGTCAAATACTGATGTAAAGGTTAAATTCTGCTTTGTTGCAAGGCATCATGCAAGACCAGTTTTGCTTTGGGACCATGTTTATCTGAAAGTTCCACAATGGTTGCTATGGAAATGTGTGCTGGGAAGTGAAGTTGTCCTAGTTAGCACACCGTTGTTGGCAGTGATCTGTAGGAGGTATGAGAACGATGCTCCTGTCTTATCATTAATTCTCCTTGATGCCTTTCCAACAACAGCACAGGTCATCACACAATAACTAGAGTGCTATTGTGATAAAAATCATAATTTTCCCATTTGCTTCTGAGAGGGTTGCACAGTTTAACACTCTCCACCCACTCTACAGATTGTTCACTTACCTCTTTCCTCTTTCAAAAAGGTAAAAATATCAATGATCCTAAAGTAATGTCAGATATTTGTAAATGAGCCTGTTTGATCTAACTAGGCATTACGTGACACCAGACTGCAGGAGACAGCATGACAGCATAAAAACTTGGCTTAAAATAATAGGAAAAACTCTCTCAGAGTTGGCATTTTCACCAATATACATAAAAAAACAGATAAAACTCTGGTTTTGAGATGAGTTGATTTCTCTGGTTGCTGTAGTGCACTAAAGCCAAGACGATCACGCTGTATCACACACTATTAGATTTCATGCGTCATTGCCCTATGGCAATAAAACTGAATGGGGACTCAGAATGATTTCCACCTTTAAAGTAGCATCACATTTAATTGGTTTCTTGAAACACGTTGATTAATATCTTAAATTCTAATCACTACCTTGAATTTTACATTTCCTGAGGTAATGATGTGTCTGTGATATTGTTTGTGCTGTGTCTCAATGTAAGTGTATTTTAATGATCTGTAATAGTCTGACTGCTTTAGGGGCCATTTACACGACATCGTTTTCAACTAAAAACGGAAAACTTCTGCGTTTTGGCCGTTCATTTACACGACGACTGCGTTTTGGGGGCCTGAAAACGGAAACTTTTGAAAACGGGTTTTAAAGTGGACGTTTTTGAAAACGATACCGCTATCATTTCCTTGTAAACTACAAAAACGCGAATTTGTGAAAACTGTGACGTGTATTACGTGTTCAGTCTATAGGCGCGTAGTGTTTCTTTATAAAGAGACATCGCCAACTACTGGACTGGCATGAACAATACAGCGGATCTTTGTGAACGGGGATCGTTTTGACAATGTTTTTATCTGTACACGGAAAACTCAAAAGAAAAACGTTTCTGTTTTTAGTACATTGTTGTCATGTAAACGTATAGAAATGTAACACACCATTCATGTCTGTAGCAAAAACGTTGTGGGATGAGTTGCACACTAAAATGTGTGTTTGGATCTTTGAGCAACTAAAGTCATTTTAGCCCATCTAATCTACTACAACAGACACATTTAAGACTGACTTAAATTATTAGTTTCTGCAGGTATAAGATATTACAATGTGCTAAATCCCATATAAAACTTTTATTGACCTTAATATAAAGTACTATGGTATTAAAAATGTACACTGGGAAAAGCATGGACCTGCAATTTTTTGCACCATTCAAAATACTTCATGCATCATGAAGTACTTTGAAATACTTTACAGTACCATATGCTGTATTATTGTCACCATTCTGTTTAGTTTTGTTCATGGACTTTCATTTTGTTTTCATTAGTCACATGTTTCTTTGTTTAGTTTCCCGCCACTCGTCTGTCTCCCTGGTTACCGTCATTGAGTTCATTTAGTTCAGCTGTGTCTGGTTGATCATCTAGTGTGTGTTTGTGTGTGTGTGTGTGTGTGTGTGTGTGTGTGTGTGTGTGTGTTCACTATTTAAGTTGTTGCTTCTCCTGCACTCCTTGTCAGGTCACCGTTATGCTAAGTTGTGTTGTGCTAGTACCTGTCTTTGGATTAAACAATTAAACAACGTTTGAGAACTGTATTTACCTGTCTTTGTCTTCCTGCCTGCACAAACCCATGAAAATTATGGTATATGAATATGGTACTAGCATGGTAGTATATATCAAAATACCATGGTATTATGATCTGATACCATCACAGTGCAAAGGGTAAAAATCACACTAGGAAGCCAAAACAAAAACTCTTTGAAAATCCAAGCTGAACATACATCATTATACAGATGTCAGAGGTTGAGCCAGTTATCAGTGGAAGAGTTTTTAATTGGATTGAAATGTGACACCATAACCCTGTTTGCTTTGTTAAATACTTTGGAAGAATGTTTGGTTTCACAATTTTTTGAATATTCGGTAACACTTTACAATACGGGTGCACAAATATGCATTAATTCATGCTTAACTAATGCACAGATAATCATGAGTTAATGTATGACTCATGAAGAACTTAACCATTTATTCATGATTACTGCATCAGCAACTAATGAACATTCTATATGATTAATAGATTAAGTAATCAATAAATTGTTATTAGTTAAATGTGTCATATTGTATTAATTCCCTAATAACATATTATATTAACTAATAGTGTAAATTCATATGTTAATTACTACAATGGGTCAAAGCCATGCATTTCAACTTCCAGTTGTCTGCTTTAATTAATCATTAGCTAACGATTCACAAAGGTATCATTATGTTATGACTTTACTTGTTGGGGCACATGACTATTAACTAATTGTTAAGTAATATGTCATTGTGGTTATGAGTTTTGAATTAAGTTTGAATTAGTTAATAGTCATTAACTAATTCAAACTATTAATCATATATAATCTTCATTAGTTGCTGATGCAGTAATCATTAATAAATGGTTTAGTTCTTCATGAGTCATACATTAACTCATGATTGTCTGTGCATTAGTTAAGCATGAATTAATGCATATTAGTGCACCCGTATTGTAAAGTGTTACCGAATATTCTGTTGACTATAAGTAACATTGCACCTACATGTCTACTAACTCTCATTAGAGTGTTAGTAGAGTTTTAGTAGACTGGTAGGGTTAAGGTTAGAATAAGTTGACATGTAGATGCAAAGTTACTTATAGTTAGTAGAATGTCTGTTGGAGGAGCATCACAATAAAGAGTTAGCAGATATAAAGCAGAGAGTCTACTGATACTCTAATGAGAGTTAGTTGACATGTAGTTACTTATAGTCAACAGAATGTTCAAAAGGTCCATCAAAATTAAGTGTTACTGAATGTTTTAATGTCTAAACAACTGTTTGTCAAAAATATAGCATTAAAATTATTTAAAATATTTTACTATTTAATTGTTCCTAGATCATGAAAGTTTTTAATTTACTGTTAATTTACTTTGCACAGTGACATTTTATTCAAATGAAAAAACATTTCATATAGAAGAAATAATTACACATGAGAACATTTAAAAATAGTAAATATATACATATAGACACACAAGTGAGATTTCTGAGAAACAGATAGTAAGATCCCCTGCTAGTCTTCATTCGGATTTAACAGGCTTCGGGTTTGATGGGAGCACAGTATGTGGCTGTAATTGGCTCTGGGAGACATGTGTTTTAGCAACAGTGCAGGCACAGAATGAAGGTGGAATTTAAATCATTATGTCCAGTGGCTTCAGAGATCCCTGATTTAATTCAAGAGTTATTTTATAAAGGCAGTAAAGGGATGAGTCACCCCCTTCAGCACATGTTGTGACAATTACATCTGTTTTACAACTCAATTACTAATCATTAGGAGAACCTCTGTCAAGCTTCACTTTCAGATCAAGTCAGGGGCTGCGCCCGAAAACTGATTTGTTGCCTCGCTGCCTTATCAGGCAATTGACTTTGCAGGCAGCGATAGATAGCTACCTCATAAAACTGATTTCGGACAGACTTCCAAGGCAGCGTAACGATTTAATAAGCTACAGCCAAATAGAGAGAGCTTTGGTGAAAACTAAGTGCATATTTAATTACTACAATTGAAATTTCTCAGTAGAAATGACATCAAAAGTGATAAACATTGTACATTTACACACAAATAGACCACAAATCTCAACTTCCAGACGTCCTCTTTCTTTTTTTTAGCTTAACTGTGGAAATGGAAAGCACAGGATTGTGGGATATCAAAGGTAACGAAGGATACATCTATGCTGCCTTCAAAAATCGATCAGATAAAGGTATCTCAGGAGGCAGGAAGTGAAGCTATCATTGGATTTAGACATGCCTTGATGCCTTCCTACCTTGGAATGCGTCCTCTGAAGGCAGCATTTTTAAGGTTTCGGGCGCAGCCAGGGTTGTCATGGACACTAATAACTCTGAAAAACACATTTTAAGGAAAAAAAGACTTCAAAAAATTGTACAAGAAAATATGAGTGTGCTTGTTTGCATTTTTAAGCATAATATTATGAAAACAACATGTTAATTACAAAATAAAAAAGAATACTATATTGTTACTGTACTGAATCCACAGTTCACAGAGGTTATGAGAATATCTTTTTTCCACCCAGTGTTAGAAGAAATTTAGATGCATAAATCTGAAGAGAAACCTTTTCAATTAATATTTATTTGTATAAGTATCATTCCAAAGGAATTTAACAGAGAATACTGCCTCACAACATTCAGTGAGCAAGATAAAGGCGAGGAGAAACTCCATAAAAAAGATACAGCACAAGTATTCAAACAAACTGTTCTTAAACCATATATTGTGAAACCTTCTTGGCGCCCCCAGACTCATGTTTCAGTGTTAACTAAACTAAAACTATTACATTAAAATAATTAATTATTATTAAAATTACATTTTCATTCATTTAAATAAAGCTGAAGTAAAATAAAATAAAAATGTCAGACAAAAATTAGAAATGTTGCCAACCACCTTATAATGGTAAAAATCCACACACTCCTCTTTTTTAATCCCCATAAATCATAAGCAGTGTCTCAGAACAAGATGTTTGCGGCTTGTGATGTCACAACTTGTCACAAAATGCCTATAGGTCCCGCCCACGACTGCTGACGGACTCTGCCCTATTAGCATAGACTCCTCCCCTAAATGAGCTGTACACAGTCCGCCATATTTATCTCCTCGCAACAGCATTTAACAGCAGCATTAAAATAAGAAATGTATTCTTATTAAAGCTACTAAAGTTATTCAATCAAGAGCAGTGAGGGATTTTCTGTGTTTCTTTTGTTGTTTGATTCATATTAACAGCATGTATAGCAGTAGGTACTGTATATTACACTGCTGTCACTTTAATACACAGATCTAATATACACATGCAATTTCTTTCCGTTTATGTTCACAGATATAACCGACTGTGTTTATGTGAACTTTGTGTGTTTTTGACAGTTTAAGCACAATAAGACATGAAAGAAAACTTAGTTTAATACTCACAGGATGTGCCGTCTGACAGCCAGCTTTCTGTGTGCGTGCTTCAGGTGTGTGCGCTCAGAAAACCATATATCAGAAGTTTAGACTGATATGGCTTTAAAACTTTAAATCTGCACAAAATGCAGATAATAAACTTTCATGATGATGCACTCATGTGAAAAAGAAAGACAAACTGCTATGTCACGATTACAATCAAAACCAAACGGATGTTTATTGGCAGAGTATCCGAGGAACGAGCTGTAAAGGCTCCGCCCTCTGCTGGATAGGGGGCGGGGAGCAGCAGCTCATTTGCATTTAAAGATACATGCACGGAAACAGCATGTTTTTCCTTCCACTCAAAAATTGGCATTTACAACATGGTATAATAAATTATATGTGGGGTATTTTGAGCTGAAACTTCACAGACACATTCTGGGGACACCTGAGACTTATATTACATCTTGTAAAAAAAAAAGGCATAATAGGTCCCCTTTAAGTTAGATTACTAAAATTACTCAAACTGAAATCAAAATAAATTAAACCTATTTAGATACACAGTACAACCCGATTTCCAGAAAAGTTGGGACATTTTGTAAAATGCAATAAAATCAAGAATCTGTGATTTGTTCATTCTCTTTTTGAGGATACTAATTGTTGCAGTTCTGAAAGTGGACAACCTTACCCAGATGCAAGACTCAAAAGTCTGTAGTCGTCATTGTCTGGTTCTTCTTTTCATTATGGGCCATACATTTTCAGTAGGAGACAGACTGGACTGCAGGTGTAGTGTCTAGAAACTACTCTGTTGTAGCACATGCAGAATGAGGTCTGGCATTTTATTGCTCTAATAATCATAATCTTTCCCAGGAAAGATGTCATCTTGATGGCAGTATAAGTCTTTGTACAATCCCAATATACGCCTCTATGTCACTTTCACACATACACAAGTCACCTATGCCGTTTTCACTGATGCACCACGATACCGTGACAGATGTTTGCTTTTGCACCTGTGTGGATGGTCCCTTTCATCTTTGGGACTGAGAACTCAATGTCCATTTCCCAAAAACAAGCTGAAACGTGGACACATCTGACCACAGCACACATTTCCTTTGTGTTTTGGATCATCTAAGATGAGCTCGGGCCCAGAGAACTAAGCGCCATTTCTGCAAAGAATTTATATATAGCTTTCTCCTTGAGTATCAGAGATTCAAGTTGCATGTCTTGATGCAGCGGCAGATTGTGTTAAGTAATAACGGTTTTCTAAAGTACTCCCGAGCCCATTTAACACAGTAGCATGATGGTTTCTCATGCAATGCGATCTGAAGGTTCCCTGCCTTGCCCTGCCTTGACATGGACTGAGATTTCTCTGGATTCCCTGAATCTTTTCACAATATTATTATTTATGGTAGATGGTGAAGGACCTAAATACTTTGTATTTTTGCGTTGAGAAATGTGATTTTTGAATTGTTTTAACAATTCTCTTATGAACTTTGGCACAAAGTAGTGAGCCATTAGCCTGGATGCCAGTCGAACTTAGCCCCGCCCACAACATTTGAGGTCAGGAAGTTCGGTCTGGACTTGATCCATTGTAGAGCAACTAAGCTCGAACCAGAGCTGTTTGGACCAATTAAATTGTCAGGGCGGGCTTTATACGATGATGGACAGATGATCAACAGTAACGTAATCAACCACATCACCAAAAAGCGCTTGAATTCGCTCTAATCCTAAACAGAGAACTTGTTCGTATATGCATTCACCTTTACTATTATCTTTACTAAATTATGATCGTGTTGGTAAGTACTCTGTGTATCCTTAAATTCTTTTTACAACACCGGCAAAGATCGTTTACACTCATCTTCTTCTTCTACCAGCGTGCGTGCAGTTTAGTTCTGTTGACAACTATGCAGTGTTCAAAATACGTCACTTACTCCTATGTTCTGATTGGTTGTAGGTCTATCCAATTGAGTGCACAGGCATTTTCTTTTCTGGTTAGGTTGAAACACACCCCATAATCACAGTCCAGTGGAGCAGTATCAGACTCATATTCTGACTAGAATCTGAGTATGACGATGTCAGGCTAGTGAGCCATGACTTTGACTTTTGGTCGATGCTCCTTTTATACCCAAACACGATACCCTCACCTATTACAATTCACCTGCTTATTGTGGACTGTTTTAAAACAGTTTAACTTGAATAATCTATAATCTTTTCACTTTCAATTTAACTTTTTTGTAGTGGGGTGCAGCCATCAAAAACACAATTCAATTGGTCAGTGAAAACATAGGAAATATTTTCTTTATACTTTATTTATATAGATTATATATAGAAAGCAATCAAAGAACGCTCCCTTTACAGTCGCTGGAGCTGTCAATCAAACAGCACGAGTTTATCAGTGACTGAATTCTGGACTCGCGCCAAAACTCCCGTTATAATCAACGAATCTCTTATTTATATTGTGTTTGCACTGTTATGATGAAAGCTTTCGTTAGTCTGCAGAAATCGAGATCACTGCATTCATGCGCTCAACATGATCAGCTACAATGCTCATCACTGCAGCCTTTCATGCCACTATCTAAATATAATGCTATAATCAACACTTTTCACGATTAGTTAACCTCAAGAGCTGTAATAGTAAAAACGTTCTAAAAGGTTTTGAGAGTTAAATGTAATACTTACCTATTTCATATGCAAATATGTTAGCCAATCACAGCAGTGGGCGTTTACACTGAAGTCTCACAGCAGACACGCCCCTTTAAACAGAGGCTAAAATGCGTTTTATTTCGAAATTATGACAATTTTTGATGAAAAAAATCATACAAACATTAGAAGTGCACCACATTATAAAAAATGCAGTCCATGACCCATTTAGCAGCTATCTTACTGTCACGATCACCAGTGAGAGTGCCCCTTGGTTACCACCAAAGGGCACTCCACCCCGGACTGTCATTCCATCAAAGACTACATCTCCCATAATCCTTTGCCCGGACTCATCATCCCTGATTACATCCACCTGTGTCTCATTACCCTGTTTACCTCATCCAGCCTGGTTATCTTTATCATTCATTGCAAAGTTTCGTTTAGTGTTTCACTGCAATTCCGAGCGTTCTCCCTGGTTTCTGGTTTCTTGTTTCTTGTCTCTTGGTCTTGGATTACTTGCCTGTTCCGTGGATTACCCTTTTGCCTGTCTCTCCTGTTTTGTTTGCCTGTTTGGACTGCTTGCATGTGTATGACCTTTTGCCAGTCTTTTAACTACGATTGTGGATTACCCTTTAATAAAGCTGCGCTTGGATTCTCAGCCTTAAGTCTCGGAGCAGTATGTTACACTTACCAACTATTAATAAGCAGTCATTAGGATTTAATTGAGGCAAAAGTCGCAGTTAATAGTGAGAACTAGACCCTTTTCTAAAGTTTGACCAAAATATTTATAGATAGTAGTATAATATTTAGAAAATGAGTTTTAAAACTTCTGTGATGCAAGGCTCAACAACAATGTTGTTGATTTTTATTAATTTTAACTAAATATTAACTAATTTAGCTTGCTACCTAGCAACACCCATCACCATGTCACTAAAATCGTTCCACCAGCACAGTCCTGTCTTAAGCATGGTTAGCTAATTCAACCACTCATCATCCAAGCTCACCTCTGCATCCTCGTTGTGCATTTTCTACAGAATGTGTGTGTTTGTGACTGTCCCCTAGGAAGCTCTGATAACACATGTAGACATACTCTTGGCATGATAGCTGTAAAACAGGGCAACAAAACATGGACTGCCAGCACTGTTGCCATAGTAACCCCACAGCCTCTCACGCTTCAGCAGCAGCCTGTGCCGGGAAGATGAGGCCGTGTTTATTTTTTTTTTATTGTGGCTCAGTGAGTCTCCCACACAAAGCATGAAGCATGTGTCTCGCAGACATGTTTTCTGTGAGCGACGGAGTGATTTTTCACTCTCCATGTCTTTATTTTGACTTCCCGTGACAGATAGCGTAGCCTAATAGTCGTGCAAGAGCCAGATGCATTACTCAGTTTCTGTTCGCATTCGTGTATTATCTAAAGATCGTTCTGCTGTCTTCTGTTACGTCGTTTTGCACTAAAATAAAGTTTATAGCTCTTCCGTCAGAGTTTGTCTTCACACACTGATAAAAATGATTATGTGGTAAATACTACAGAAAAACAAATGTAATTTCTACATGAAAAAGTTAGTTCAGGCAAGAATTAAAAAAAAGTAAATTCTATATTAGTAAATTTAAGCATGTAGAAATTAAAGCGTAAATATCAACAATATATAATTAAGTAAAATCTACTCAACTTTTCTGATACTGGTGTTCCCATCATGCACTGGGTTTTGAATAATTAATAAGGTTGATTTTTTTTGCTGTTTTCCAGCTGTATTTACACTGTTTTATCATTGCTTTTGTTGTTAGGTTTAGTAACTTGCGATTTTGTGACATCTGAAGTTCATTTTACCCAAAATGACACATTCACTCATTGTGTATTGTACCAAGTATTGAAGTCTCTGTGTTCGGGTGAGTGCCGCTCTACACAATATGTTTTGTATTATTTACTTAGATGTTTCTAAGTAAAGCATACACTTTAAATACATGGTTTAAATTAATATTATGTGGTATATTATCTGAGTAAAAAGTTTGTTAAATTTACTTAACTTAGTTTTGTTAAATGTACTTAACTTAGTTACTTAAAGGGGTCATGAATTGAGAAATCAACTTTTCATTCAGCCTTTGATATATAAAAGTTCATCGTGATATAAGAATATCCTGTCCGTTTTGGAGCTGAAAACGTCCTTGTTAGTCAAAGAAAAGCTTTTATTGACACCAGGCCCAGCAAACACTCGATCTCAGAATATGTCAACCCTTGACGTCATCGTGTGGTTAAACACCTCTGCAACGTAAGAATAAGTACGCCTGATTCTGTAGCCCCGCCCACTGACTCGTGGAGCTAAACGGATCGCGTTATCGTGCAATAAACATGGCAAGGATAGCAAGATATTGCGCCGTGCCTGGTTGTGGAAGAACACAGTCGCTGGGTAACGCTTTAGATTACAGCCCGGAAAGTACTACGTAAGTAAAACGAATTTACAGCGTAACTTTCTGTAATTCTAGTGTAACTATAAAGTAAGTATGTGTAGGTATAAGGGAACAATATGTAATATTTGGGGAATAAAGGGGTAACTATCAGGAAAATTTACAAATTATTTATAGGGGTAATTATCCATGTAGTTACAGGGTAAGTGTGAATCTGCGGGCTGTAAATTAAAGTGGTGTTTGTTCCCCTCTTGTTTCATGTTGTTACAGGGTAAGTGTGAATCTGCGGGCTGTAAATGAAAGTGGTGTTTGTTCCCCTCTTGTTTCATGTTGTTACAGGGTAAGTGTGAATCTGCGGGCTGTAAATTAAAGTGGTGCTTGTTCCCCTCTTGTTTCATGTAGTTACAGGGTAAGTACAATAAAAAACTCATACAAAATCTGATATCATTTGAAAACATTTATTTGAAAAACAACTTTCAAAACAGATTTACGACACTTCTTATTAATTTATTCATTTTTTAAAATAAACTTTTCATTTCAAATAATAACATCCTGACAGAAAGAGGCACGTTTTGTCCCTTTTTTGTTTCTCTTGCTTGGCTCCTCTTGTTCCTCTTCTTCTTTTTCGTACAGTTTAAAAAATGTAAAATATTGGTATTTTTCTTACAAACACTTATCGTTTCACTTCAGAAGACATTGATTCATCCATTGGGATTGTATGGATTACTGTCGTTATTGCTATATGTGCTGTTTGATGTTTCAACTTTTAGGAACCCAAATGAGTTTTCATTAGCTGAGATTATTTATTTTTCTGTGTTCATCTGAAGAAAGAAAGTCGTATACATCTCGGATGGCATGAGGGTAAAAGACGATTAAATGGTGAGGACATTTCTGGGTGTACTGTATTTTCTTTAAATACATAATACAGAATAGCTGTAGACATGGGATTCCTTCTTAAGATTCATCTGTGGCAAGAACGAAAAAGAAGAGGAACAAGAGGAGGATGAAGCAAAGCAAGAAAAATGGATAAGAAGTGTTGTAAATCTGTTTTGAAAGTTGTTTTTCAAAAAAAGATTTTCGAGTGATATCAGATTGTGTATGTATTTTTATTGTACTTGTAGTACCCTGTAACTACTTGAAACAAGAGGGGAACAAGCACCACTTTAATTTACAGCCCGCAGATTCATACTTACCCTGTAACTACAGGGATAATTATTAAAAAATACTTACAGTATAATTGATTTGTTAATCTTCTTGATAGTTACGCCTTTATTCTCCAAATATTACATATTGTTCCCTTATACCTACACATACATACTTTATAGTTACACTATAATTACCGAAAGTTACGCAGTAAATACGCTATACTTACGCAGTACTTTCCGGGCTGTAATCTAAAGCATTACCGTCACTGCATAAGCTTTCTTTGGATTCTAATATTAGGAATGTGTGGTTGAACTTTATTTTTAATGAAGTTCCAGCTCACGTGGGGAAGACATTGCACGTTTGTTCACTTTATTTCACCACGGAGTCGTTTGTAAACAAGACACAGGTCGAGACTGGATTTGCAGACATATTTTGATTAAAACACAATGCTGTGCCTTCTATATTGGATCCGACAGGAATGGTGCAACACAGTAAAACAGGTTTTTTATATGTGATAGTATTGCATTGTTACAGATAGTTTGATATCTATTGATGTGTACGTGTCTAATCAGTCACAGGAGGGTCCAACTATGAAGGATGTAGCTGTCACAGGCTGTAATATCCTTTGTATTTGAGGTGTTCTTGGGTCATTGTCCTGCGATTTGGGATCAGACTCATAAAAACAGAGCCCATAAAAACAGAGCGTTCCAGGAGAGAGGCTCAAAACCAGGGTAGAAAATAGCCTATTACTTATTCATTATGATGTTTTTGAATGTAAAAAAGGTAGCATTGCATGCATCCTTCACAGAGGAAACATTCCCACAGCTCCCCTTGGCAAGCTCAGAATATAGAACATACATTTTTAACAGTAGCAAAGTAACTACTTATTCAAAAGTGCGAAAATATGCAATTTCGGCCACAGCCAATATCTCCTCTGTGCAAATAGTTATCATTGGGATCTCTGACATAATTTCAGCAAAAAGTTTCTTAGTGTACATTTGAGTGCTACTGTTCATATAAATCAGGGTGCATTCTAGTTTTTAAGTTTCAAAGTAGGTTCCCCATTTGAATTAGTAAATATTTCTAATATTTAAAAGTGTATATCTTCAATAACAATAAATGCAACAGTAGTGCATAATATATATATATATATATATATATATATATATATCCGGAGTGGAAAAAAAAATGTAGTCCTGGTCCACTTAGCTTTCACAGTGGCATTTTAACACCAAACCTAAAGATATGTTCACAAACTGATTGGTCGCTTTTATTACATATAATTTGTGCCGGAACTTGTCCAGCTGAGAACTCATAAAGAGCTTAAAATGTGTAAAGGAGTCAAAACAGCGGCAGGAATCCCTCCATCATAAACACAAATGAAGATCTGCTTTGAGGAGATGCGGTTCTGATGCCTGTTCCGAACTGTTATTCGACTATGACAAGAAAAAAAAACATGTAGCCTATGCTTGAGCATTCTGTCCTTTTTAGAGTTACATCTTGTGACATCATGTCCCATTTCTGGTTCGTTTACATGTCTTTGGTCCGTGTTCCATTCATATATCATTTAACCCGCACCAGAGTTTGGTAGCAGACTGAGAACAATCTTTTTCATTAACATTCAGAGCTCTTTCTGTGCTTACTTTTCCCAAGCCATTCTTATTTGATTTTGCTTTGTGCTTCGGGTCATTGATCTACTCAAAAGTGGATCAACAACTGAAACTGGTTCTACTGTTAAGAATTAGATACAAACTTCTCAATACCCTTCTTTAAAATGGACCTTGGACAATAATGCTGCCACTGCTTTGCTTGGTATTTTGGAGAGTGTTACCTAACTGTTGACTATAATACTTTTCATTTTCAGGCCAAAGAGACTCAACTTTAGTATTAGCTCACATGGCTTTTTGCAAACACCAGCCGCCCACCCATAGGTCTGCATGTCGTAAACCTCTCTTTGGAGCTGCACCAGTTTGCAGAGCTAAGATGAGAATCACATGGAACTGCGGTTTGCCACACTACTTGAGACTCTGACATCTCTAGCTTTTGTTCCTCCCATTCTAAAACCATTGCAGCTCTCAGTGGGACGCTTTAACCTTCCTGTCTGAAATATTGCTCCCCTTCTATCCTGTCTTCTGTAGTGTAGAAAGAAAATTGCTGCTACAAATTGACTTACAGCTGCTGCCCAGGTCACCGCGCCACTGCTCCAAACCTCCGCAAGACTGTTTGGGTTTCACCATTGTACCTTCTATACTGTTCCTCCCTCCCGTAGCCCCATTTGTCCCTACTGCTCTTGATTCTTATTTCTGTTCCTCCACCTACTGTGGACGCCTGAAGTGATACCAATTCCGTCTTATTCTTTTCCTGCTGTGACCTTGTTGGTTGCTATGGTGCTCACCACGTTTCTTTTCCACATACACTCAGCTATAGCAGATCGACATCGACATTTTCTTTTCTTTCTTTTTTTTGCATTAATGTTTATTTATTGCCAATGAGATTATAGATATTAGATTATAATGGTTTTTCATTCGTGAACAAATCCGTGTTTTACTGACACAACCAATAGCATTTGAGTGCTGGCTGTCAAGGAACATTTTTTTGGTTAGACCCACTGAACGAACATGGCAGAGGTCTTCGCTGGAATTTTTTTCATCCCGCTCCCGCTATAGGTTCTATTCCGCACCTGCCCGTCCCTGCTTAAAATTCACTCTGTTCACCCTCTATCTGCTTACAATGATTTTCTTCCCGACCTGACTGATCCTGCTAAATCCCACTAATCTCACATTTAAATTTCCTCTGAGGGAAATCAACCCTGACTGTTCACTGGAAGGACAGATACTGAAGCTAAAGGAAAATTCACCAATTTGAGTGAAGAAGAGCTCGTTTCATCCTTACCTTTATAGTCTGAAGTATCCATTCAGTGTAAACTTAAAAGTAGGCTACAGTCGGCAATACAAGGATGCAGTGCTAGAGCTTTAATGTAAACAGGTCGTGTGCTGCGTTCATTCAATCAATGAGACAGATTGTTAACCCCGGGTAAATTATGAGCAGTTTGAAATGTGAAGCAAGATAACCCAGGATTCAGTTTACCCGAGGTTTAGAATGACCCAGGGTTAACTATTTCAAGTGTGAAAAGCCCTTTAATAGATTAGTACATTTTAATGACGTTTAATGAGATGTGTTTAGGTTGTAAAAGAATCAGTTCTTATTACGAATCGGTTAGGTGATAATACCCCAAAACTTACTCACTTGTCGCCACCTACTGGCAAATGTTGCAAAAACAGCCACTAAACAAATCAGAACGATTCTTTTTGAAAGTAAACTAAACCCATTGACTGATTCCCTGATCAGTGCCCTGACTACTGAACTAGGGAGCTGATTGAGACGCACCCTAAAAGAATTCTAAACGATTCAAACAATCACACCGTGTCTACACTGGATGTGACCGTTGTCGCATCGCACCGCGCTGCAACAGCTAGCTGGACGTGACAAAGCAACCATTGCAATTGTTTCCTTCGTATCAGAAGTAGTGCGAGCGCTTAAAGTAGGCCTACATCAGAAATAGAACGGGGCGTCAGGTTTTGTCGTGTCGCGCCATATCCAGTGTAGACAGCATCACTGATTATAATGGGTTCTATTTGCTTTTGTCGCGTCGAACCAGCTTGAGGCTGTCCACATTTGATGTGACAAAGCAACTGTTGCAAATCTATTTGTTCTTTGTGTCAGAAGTAGTGTGAGTATGTCAGAAATAGATCGAGGCATCAGTTTACTGTCTGGAATTTGTCACATCGTGGCACATCCAGTTAACTTGAGTGAAAAGTGAACTATCCAAACAGTAAACAGTAGTCATATAACACCTGTAAACTACATCAATCATTTAAAGTTGACTGTAAACTTTCCTTTTGTAGGCATAATGTCTTGCATTGACAAAAATAATACAACCTGGCTGCTAAGTTAATGATAGTCTATCAAATAACATGAAGCATTCTTGAAAAACATTGTACGGTCACTTGATCCTCTGCCACTGCAAGAGCAAAGCCCAATGTATTCGTTCATGAGTCCAACATGATTAATTTAGAGCTGCCGCTTTCCTGTGGCCCATCTAATCAGTCAGACATTCATCTGTGTAGGAAACAGTGTTAATTCACTGCCATGACTCTGGCTCATGCGGGAGACGTTTGATAAACATGCTTCACGGATACCGATGAGCTGTTGTTTAAATATGGAGCAACTGGACTAAAGCATTAACATGTTACCTCAAATCTATTAGAGCCTTAGATAAATATGATCAGATTTTTTCTCAGTATGGTTCTCAGAAATTTAGTTTTACAGTTTCACTACTTAGCAGACCTGGAGCCAGTCTCAGCCTCAGGCGGCATGCCCACGTACCACCCACAAACCATTCCTGAACCATCTGATCATGTTGCACACAAAAAAAGGAAACAGCTTTCTCAAAACGTCAAGCTCCAAGCTTATTCCGTGGAACACAAAAAGGAAAATTTTGAAATACTTTTTCAGCGCAGTTACAATGGGACTGAGGCCTTCAAACATCAAAAAGCACGGAAAAACTTGATTAAAAATTTATATAAATGTAGTCTTGACGTGTGTTATATTTCAAGTCTTCTAAAGTATACGATAGTTGAACAGAAAAAAATAAATATGAGGCATTATTCATCTTCCAATCCAGTGGGCTGTTAACCATTGTGATTTGATCATAAACACAAGAACCGAATTAGTCCAAATTATTCCAAATTATTCTGAACAGTGCAAACCAGATGTTCAAAAGATTCACCTCAACAAATCTTTTGAACATCTGGTTTGAGTACTTACTCATAAAATAAAAAATAACGCATCTCTTTTATTTTGTTAAATTATTCACAGATTCTGCAAACGGTTCACATACTTTTTCTTTCAACTGTAATTGTAATGGTTTTCTTAACCTAAGGGGTTTGTTGCAAAGTGCAGATTTATTCACCTTCATGTGATTTTCACGAAGACAATCTTCTTAATATAATAAAAGTGAATGACTACTGGAACATAAAGCTCCAAAATGAGAATGAAGACTGGCTAGAAAATGGTCCCTCAGAATCATTGTACCGTTTAATCTGTAAAAAAATCCTTCTTTTTATCCTTGTAAGCCAAATTGCACTTCATCTGTGGTTCACCACAACTTTGGATAAATGGAGCAAATCAACTATCTCCATTTCATTAGGGTCATGACCCATGTGAATGTTTCCTCAAAGACAAGAAACATAGAAGCAATTGAGAGAGCTTGCTTGAAAAGAAAAGGGCTCTTCAAAGAGCTCTATGGTTGCCTAGAAACAAGATAAAAATTTCAGTAGCATATCCATTTACAGATAAAGCTGTTTGCTAGTGTAGTTTTATTAAATGCTACATGGAGCTCAAAAAACTAACATCGGCCACTGCGTACAGCACAGCCTCTTCACTCTCTTATCAGACTAAACTCTTTGGTCAAAGTATAAATGAGCTTTTTAGGTGGGTCAGATCTTTCATAAATCAATGAAGAGTCAAAGCCACGAACCACTAGCAAATTCAGCCACGGCAATCATTATTAACAGCAAGATCTCAACCATGAAAGGGTCCCTTTAATTGTGAATAAAGAACATCGCATTGCAGTCACCCCTGTGTTCACCAATGTGTTTTTAAGTTTGAAATGCTGTCAGTCATGTATATTTCAGTCAAGCAGGTCTATAATATCTGGTGGAAGCATTCTCATATCATATATGTCAGCTGCTGAGATCCCTCTAAAAAACTGGTACTGGTGAAATATACTATAAAATAATATTTTCTTTTTTTCTTTTAGATCTATATGTTTCGTGCAAACTACTACTTTTGAAGAGCCATCAGTTGAGAATTTTGAGAATGGATCATTTTAACAGAACTATAACCCAACATTCTGAATGTTTTTTGTTTGTTTGTTTGCTTTTAAACAAAATAAAGCATTTAAAGGGATTTATGGGCAGAAAAAATAAAATATATAATAAAAATGATAACTAGAATTTTTGTAATATCTACAATTATTTGCAAATAATATTTTATTTTAAAATATGCACACATTAACTCTTGATATGCCAAAAACAGTTTCTTGTCTATCGCATCCAAAATAAAAGTTTGTGTTTACATTTATATATGTGTGTGTACTTATTATACACTCACCTAAAGGATTATTAGGAACACCTGTTCAATTTCGCATTAATGCAATTATCTAATCAACCAATCACATGGCAGTTGCTTCAATGCATTTAGGGGTGTGGTCCTGGTCAAGACAATCTCCTGAACTCCAAACTGAATGTCAGAATGGGAAAGAAAGGTGATTTAAGCAATTTTGAGCGTGGCATGGTTGTTGGTGCCAGACGGGCCGGTCTGAGTATTTCACAATCTGCTCAGCTACTGGGATTTTCACGCACAACCATTTTTAGAGTTTACAAAGAATGGTGTGAAAAGGGAAAAACATCCAGTATGCGGCAGTCCTGTGGGTGAAAATGCCTTGTTGATGCTAGAGGTCAGAGGAGAATGGGCCGACTGATTCAAGCTGATTTCAACTTTGACTGAAATAACCACTCGTTACAACCGAGGTATGCAGCAAAGCATTTGTGAAGCCACAACACGCACTACCTTGAGACGGATGGGCTACAACAGCAGAAGACCCCACCGGGTACCACTCATCTCCACTACAAATAGGAAAAAGAGGCTACAATTTGCACAAGCTCACCAAAATTGGACAGTTGAAGACTGGATGTTGCCTGGTCTGATGAGTCTCGATTTCTGTTGAGACATTCAGATGGTAGAGTCAGAATTTGGCGTAAACAGAATGAGAACATGGATCCATCATGCCTTGTTACCACTGTGCAGGCTGGTGGTGGTGGTGTAATGGTGTGGGGGATGTTTTCTTGGCACACTTTAGGCCCCTTAGTGCCAATTGGGCATCGTTTAAATGCCACGGCCTACCTGAGCATTGTTTCTGACCATGTCCATCCCTTTATGACCACCATGTACCCATCCTCTGATGGCTACTTCCAGCAGGATAATGCACCATGTCACAAAGCTTGAATCATTTCAAATTGGTTTCTTGAACATGACAATGAGTTCACTGTACTAAAATGGCCCCCACAGTCACCAGATCTCAACCCAATAGAGCATCTTTGGGATGTGGTGGAACGGGAGCTTCGTGCCCTGGATGTGCATCCCACAAATCTCCATCAACTGCAAGATGCTATCCTATCAATATGGGCCAACATTTCTAAAGAATGCTTTCAGCACCTTGTTGAATCAATGCCACGTAGAATTAAGGCAGTTCTGAAGGCGAAAGGGGGTCAAACACAGTATTAGTATGGTGTTCCTAATAATCCTTTAGGTGAGTGTATATAAATATTCACTCATTCATGTATATATTTAAGAAATATTTGCCTGTATATATATTTATATAATTTCTGTTATATGTAAATATAAATATTTTAAATATAAATATAAAAAATAATTCTTAAATATATACATGCATGTGTGTGTATTTATAATTATACGCAGTACACACACATATTATCTAAACACAAGCTTTTATTTTGGATGCGATTAATCGATTTGACAGCACATATATATATAGTTTAAGTTCTTCATCTATCTATCTTATGTACATCTATAAGCTTATTAATAATAATGCTATTATATATTTTATTTTAGTTCATCTTTATTTCAATAATGAAAATTATTTTTATTAGGTTTAGTTGAAGGTACAGTAACTTTTTCTGTTTAAAATTAACTAAATTTAAATATAAATACAGAGTCAATACATCATCAATCCTTCTTCCAAAACATGTTTTTTCCTTACCCTGATTCACTATGGTAAACCTATTATAAGTGTTTATATTTTAGACCTGACGGGATGGTTCCCTTTCAAGGGAACTCGCGCTGCGTCAAACGTTGCGGGAATGCCTCTGCGTGATTGCGTCATGAAGCACTTGTGAAATCAGTCCAATGGCGTGCCAGGACGTCATAGGCGGGTGACGTCATTGACCAGGAAACTATAAAGCACCACTGAACCAAACAGTGTCAGCTTCTGTGTCTTCACAAGTGCTCTGTGTCAAATCATTTGTCAAAAAAGTGTGTCTCTCTGTGTAAAAAAATAAAATAAAAATGGCGAATAAGCAATTCAGACAGTGTGTGTCTCCTTGCCCTCGTTATCTTATGGGTGGTGACACGCATTTGCTCTGTGTTGTTTGTCTGGGACTGGAGCATGCTCAAGCAGCCCTCGAGGGGGCTGATTGTGAGCACTGCGAGAAACTGGCAATGAGAACGCTCCGGTCCCGCCGAGCGCTCTTCGAGGAGGGCGCTTCGGCACGTGTTCCTCAGGGCTCGGGTCCCACTGCTGCCGAGGCACAGCGAAGGCTCGCGTCCTGGGGTTCGCAGATGGATCTAGTAGTGGGGTTAGAGATGGGCGATACCCTTTCTCTGCCCTTACCTGCTAGATCTGGCGCTTCAGATCGCGAGTCAGAAGCAGGCTCTGCGGTTTCTTCTGCTCGCGCTGAAGTACAGGTGCAGCAGCACTCCAGTTGTTGTGAGCCTTGATAATTTAGATGAGGATTCGCCACCTCATACACACGCTCACGAGGAGCTTATGGATGTTGTGACTCATGCGGTAGCCAGATTATAAATAATCTATCGGCCGTTCTATGGCAGCACTGGTGGCCACGGAGAGACATGTCTGGTTAAATTTATCAGATATGAAAGAGGGAGACAAAATGTTCCTCTTAGATGCTCCAATCTCCTCTGCTGGCCTCTTCGGCGACTCAGTCAACACAATCGTCGAGAGGTTCCAGGAAGCCAAGAAACAAGCAGCAGCGTTTCAAAAGTTCCTCCCACGAAAATCTCATGTCTCTGGGGCTGCTGGGCGGGAGCAGCC
Organism: Rhinogobio ventralis; assembly: GCA_039654625.1. Lineage (NCBI taxonomy): Eukaryota > Metazoa > Chordata > Actinopteri > Cypriniformes > Gobionidae > Rhinogobio > Rhinogobio ventralis. The sequence goes on from CM077203.1 coordinate 8,629,640, forward strand.
CCAGCAGTGTACGTCCTCCTCGTACAGAGCGAAACAAAAAGAGAGCGTTGCTGCCCGAGCTCCCCCACATAGAGACTGGGGGTCGGGGCAGCACTCACAGCCGAAGTCTTCCTGAGGTAGAGCAGATCTAAGGACTGTTAGTATCTCCAGGGAGGCTTCTGATGGCAGTCGCCTCCAGGGAGAGCCGGTGCTCACCTCATTACACGGTGCCCGCCATCAGGGGGCCGTTCTGCCAACCCTGCCACCTCGTGTGCTTCGATGCCTTCGTGCCTTGGTTATGTGGAAGGATCCTTGGTTCCTGTCCCAGGGACCGGTGATGGGAGCTCCTTGTCCTCGCCTAGTGATAACGACGGATGCATCCCTCACCGGCTGGGGAGCAATCATGAGTGGTCGCTCGGTCTGGGGTCTGTGGACCGTGTTCCTGGCACTCAGGCACTTTCTCCCAGACCTCGGGGGCCATCATGTGTTGATCCGCACGGACAACACGACGGTGGTCTCCTACATAAATCGCCAAGGGGGTTTGCGCTCGCGTCGATTATGGAGACTAGTACATCGAATCCTGATATGGTCTCAAGAGAAGTTATTGTCAGTTCGAGCAATATATATTCCTGAGCGCCTGAGCAAGAGGGCAGACTTCCTGTCGAGGCAGGGAGTGGTGCCCGGGGAATGGAGACTCCACCCCGAGGTGGTGGAGCTCTTCTGGAATCGCTTCGGGCGAGCTCAGGTGGATCTGTTCGCGTCTTGAGAGACTACACACTGTCCACTATATTATTCCCTCACACATCCAGCCCCTCTGGGGTTTTGTGCCTCTCCTCGAGGGCCCTCCATGGGAAATTCCAGTCAGGAGGGACCTTCTCTCCCAGGCAAGGGGGTCAATTTTGCACCCACGCCCGGAGTTGTGGAAGCTGTGGGCTTGGCCTCTGAAGGGGCCCAGCTCATAGATTCTGGTCTCTCCACTGAGGTATTAGAGACCATACTACACTCCCGAGCTCCTTCCACGAGGAGGCTTTATGCCCTTAAATGGAGAATCTTCGTCTCATGGTGTACGAGCCATTCACTGAATCCAGTTGACTGCCTGGTTGGTTCAGTACTAGAGCTTCTTCAGGAAAAGTTCTCTTCAGGGTTATCCCCGTCTACCTTGAAGATATATGTGGCGGCTATCTCTGCTTACCACATTCCCTTAGAGGGCACATCTGTGGGGAGACACCGTGGGTAACTCACTTCCTCCGTGGTACTCTGAGGCCTGCGGCACGCTCGAGGGTGCCGACCTGGGATCTGGCCATAGTTCTAGAAGGTCTAGCCCTGGCTCCCTTTGAGCCTATCGAAGAAGTGCCAGAGATATTTCTCACTCTGAAAACTTTGTTTCTGATAGCTATCGCATCTCTCAAGAGAGTCGGTGATTTGCAAGGGCTATCGGTTTCACCCTCCTGTCTTGAGTTTGCACCTGGTATGGTGAAAGCGTTTCTATTTTCTAAGGAAGGATATGTACCTAAAGTCCCCACTGATGTGGTGGGTCCTTTGATGTTGCAGGCCTTTTCTCCGCCTCCTTTTTAAAACCCAGACCAGGAGAAATTAAATCTGCTCTGCCCAGTGAGGGCACTAGATGCTTACGTCCACAGAGCTGCCCTGTGGCGTAAAACTGATCAATTGTTCATGTGTTTTGGGTCCCCGAGTAAGGGAAAGCCTGCAACTAAGCAGATGCTAAGCAAATGGATAGTTGAGGCTATTTCAATCGCTTATGAGTCGGCCGGTCAGCCCTCACCGTTAAGGGTCAGAGCCCATTCAACTCGGAGTATGGCTGCCTCTACAGCTTTATTATCAGGAGTTTCTCTCCAGGAAGTATGTGATGCAGCAGGTTGGTCCTCTCCGCATACTTTTGTCAGATTTTATAACCTAGACGTGGCTTCAACTCCGGGTTCCCGAGTGCTAGTAATATAGTGTGCGCTACGATTTCACACATACATGCATTTGGGATTATGGCGGCGTGGGTATTGGGTTCCCGCAGCGCTTGACGCAGCGCAAGTTCCCTTGAAAGGGAACATCTCAGGTTATGTATGTAACCATGGTTCCCTGAGAGGGAACGAGATGCTGCATCGCTATGCCATACTCCCAGCATGCCTGTGAACGACTTGTTTCGACTCATCAGAAGCTGACACTGTTTGGTTCAGGGGTGTTTCCTGGTCAATGACGTCACCTGCCTATGACGTCCCGGCACGCCATTGGACTGATTTCACAAGTGCTTCATGACGCAATCACGCAGAGGCATTCCCGCAGAGCTTGATGCAGCGTCTCGTTCCCTCTCAGGGAACCATGGTTACATACGTAACCTGAGACGTTTTCGTGGGAAATAGTGTACGTACGTCACTCGCCCATGCATGACTTGTCGTATCTGTAAATAGAGAAAAGTTGCTTCGGCTGCTTTGTCGTGTGTCTGATGTGAGAGTGGCAGAGGTCAGTTGTCACAACAACAAGAAAGGTTGACATGGAGCAGCTAAATCTCCAAACAGAAGAGAGTCAAAAAGAGAATGTGACAGAGCTCGTATTAAAAGAACAATCAACATTGGCTTGGCTTTTCTGAAATGGTGAGAACTGAGGGATTTGAAATGTTGTAAAAGTGACGCAGAGGTGGCATTTTTTATTACTCAACAGGTGAGTAAGGTTATTGAACAGACAAATCGCCATATGTAGCTCTATAACAGAGTTCATTGTGTGACGGGTCATATTCATCCGCAAGCACAACCAAAAAAATGTTCTTCCGCAAATTGCATACAGTTTTGTTTTTCAACTGTAAGAGGACCAAAAGTTACATATACCTTCAACAAAAACAACATACACTGATCAGGCATAACATTATGCATCCTAATATAGTGTTGGTCCCCCTTTTGCTGCCAAAACAGCCCTGACCCGTCAAGGCATGGACTCCACTAGACCTCTGAAGGTGTCTGGCACCAAGATGTTAGCAGCAGATCCTTTAAGTCCTGTAATTTGCAAGGTGGGGCCTCCATGGATCAGACTTGTTTGTTCAGCACATCCCACAGATGCTCGATTGGATTGAGATCTGGGGAATTTGGAGGCCAAGTCAACTCCTCAAACTCTTTGTGCTCCTCAAACCATTCCTGAACCATTTTTGCTTTGTGGCAGGGCGCATTATCCTGCTGAAAGAGGCCACAGCCACCAGGGAATACCATTTCTATGAAAGGGTGTACATGGTCTGCAACAATGTTAGGTAGGTGGTATGTGTCAAAGTAACACATCCAAATCCACATGGATGGCAGGACCCAAGGTTTTCCTAGCAGAACATTCTGCCTCCATCACACTGCCTCCGTCGGCTTGCCTTCTTCCCATAGTGCATCCTGGTGCCATGTGTTTGCTCCCCACGTGCATCAATGAGCCTTGGCCGCCCATGACCCTGTCGCCGGTTTACCACTGTTCCTTCCTTGGACCACTTTTGATAGATGCTGACCACTGCAGACCGGGAACACCCCACAAGAGCTGCAGTTTTGGAGATGCTCTGACCCAGTCGTCTAGTCATCACAATTTGGCCCTTGTCAAACTCACTCAAATCCTTACACTTGGCCATTTTTCTAACACATCAACTTTGAGGACAAAATGTTTATTTGATGCCTAATAAATCCAACCCACTAACAGGTGCCGTGATGAAGAGATAATCAGTTATACACTTCACCTGCCAGTGGTCATAATGTTAAGCCTGATCGGTGTATAACTAATAAAAAATTATTTTCCTTGCTAACTGACATCATGTCATAGATTTTAAAACTTAACTTGTATGGAACAACTTTTAAGCACTACTTAATTCAGCAAAGTTGGCAAAGCTTCAGAGGTGGCGTTGGAGGTTAAAAGTAAGTGAACTCTACCATTACTGTCATTTACAGGTGTGAAGGTGGGTTAATTGAGAATCATTTAGGGCAAGCATGTTTTCTCTGTGGCTTTGCTTTTAATCAAACCTCAGACTTTTAATGAAGCGCTGGTACGCAGCTATTAATCAGCCCTGGACCCCAGTGGAAACAAACTTGTCGGACATCATTATAGGCCTTTGTACATCCCACTGTTGAGGCGTCCGTCTCGCTGCACTGAAAGTAACGCAGGTAATTAAGAGCTAAGCTTCTCTCTGATCCCCCGACGAGGAAAAGAGTCCAAAAAGAAAGCTGTTTGAGATTACTCGTATTGTCGTGCTAAGGAACCTGCAAAGATAATTAATTGAGCCCCTAATTGAGCTTCACCTAATGGGACTGATGACATTCTTCAGTGCCGTGTTTTCGGAAAAACCAAGCATCATACACAAGCTCATTTTACTGTTTCAATGACATCAAATTTTGGAAAGCACAAGCAATCTGCTATTTCAGGACGGAACTGTTGACGAGATGCTAATAGCAGTTTAATTAACTAAATTTTAATTGAAATAATGTTTCAAGGCAATGTATGGAAGATAAGCAGAATCTCTATAGAGACAGGATGCACAGTGACGCAGTGAAGTAGGTCAGAACTCGTCAGCCATTGATTTTATCACCAGCCATGACAGCCATGCCCAAAATACTGTGCATAATCAGTTTTGGTTTTTCAAAGTGATCCATCACAGTTTACTGCTGACTGACCATTGATGGAACTTAACGTTGTCAAAGAGAAAAAAACATAGCAAGCTTAGCCAGATCATGCTGTACTAAAATAAAAATTACATTTATTTGAAGAAAATATAGTATGGTATCATGCAGGGTTATTATAATTAACTAAAACTACAACCATAAAAACATGTTCTTTCTTGAAATACCACCTTTTTCCTACGTCCCATGACACTTTGCGTGAATTATTGGAGTAACTTTCGTTAAACTGTAAACAATTAGCAAAAGGTTCGCTTTATGCATGAAATAATAAGTATTTTCAAAAACTGGTTACGATGAGAAGGCATTATTCTACCTCACGCTTCAACCATCGAACATTAAAAGAACAAGTAACAAATTACTACAACAGATCATGAAAAACCCCAAAACTTAAATTATTTCCGCAGCAATAGACGTGTTAAATATCAGTGTAGTAATTTATGTCTCTATCACATACGTTGCCTTAATAAAAAAATTTCACTGGAACATTGAGTGATAATATTTCAGTCATTTTGATAGACACTAAATATGGTTTTTACCTGCTTTAGAAACATTTGAGTAAACATTGCTAATAGGGATTAGAAGTGAAAAGTTAAGACAATTACATTTTAAATCATCTGTGTGAAAACAAAACTGGAAAGAGGCGTGAGGATTTGAGGAGAAAAACGAGAGATTTTTAGTGCAATTGTAGTGAATTATTCATGGGATATATCGTAAATTAAATTGGAAGAGCAGACCACAAATGCGCATTAGCAGTATATGTTGTCTTTTCATACTTTTACAGCGGAATACAAAGGAAAAAAAGAAAATGATCTTTTTATAATAATAAAAATTAATAATAAAAGAATGTTGCAAATGAAAAAAGCTCTTGCCATATTTTTGTTATACCCATAGACTGTAAAAAAATATGGACGTAGTGTCCGTGACGTCACCCATAGGATTCTGAAGAGCAGTTTTGAAGCATAAAGTAGGGCTGAGCTGGCCGTCACTGCGCGTCACTCCCGGATAACAGAAAATGGGCAAAGAGACGGGACGTGGGTAGAGCTGAGGTGACGCGATGACTAACAGAGAGCAGATAAATGGCTATCCACCTGTCACTCAAAGTGGCCACGCCTTTAATTATGCAGAACTTGTAAACGAATGAGCTATAAAAAAATTCACCCCCCTCACAGTTGTCATGAAGGGCAAAATTAGATATATAGACCAAAATCACAATTTGTACCAGGCTGTAAACATGTTTTTTTCTGCTGTAAAGTTGGGCATTTTAACATGGGGCTCAATGAGCCAGTCGATGAATTGCAGTTTAAGTCACTTCCGTATTGGCTTCAAGAGAAACTGGGGGAGGTTGCCGCTTGGTTATACCATGTCACATTTAAATACCAAGTGTTACGATATTTTCCTGACGTCTGAAAATAGAACATGAAAGAATTTAACAGCTCATTCAGTCAAACTGACAGATAAGGATTATTTGTAGTGCAATGATTTGAAATGATTTAAGTATTTTTAAGTGGAACTTCCTCAAACCGGAGGTGGCTCCCATAATCTAAAATACAATAGGCGCCTAGAAAAAGGTGGAAATGTAGAATTCAGAATATAGCGACACCGGTGGTTATCAAGTGAACTGCAGCCAGCAACTGCCAACTATCGTATCGTACAAGAGGCTGAATGCGATTCAGCGCTTTCAAAATAAAAATAAGCTGGAAATACCTTTGCAGTGATATAGCGAACATCCTGACACCATTTGTAATCAGCTGTGTTTACCTCATCATCAGTATACAGTCATGTGAAAATGTTAGAAATCTGGAAAATAAAGCCTCAGCTGAACAACAACACATGACATATTACACAGTGTCATTATTTATTTAGCAAAAATAAAGTCAAGATGGAAAAACCATGGGTGAAAAAGTTAGGGCACCCTATCATTCAATTGCCTGTAGATCCACTTTTAGCAGCAATAACTCAAAGTAATCATTTTCTGCATGATTTATCAGTCTCTCACATCATTCTGGAGGAATTTTGGTCCACTCTTTATAACATTGCTTCAGTTTGTTGAGGTTTGTGGGCATTTGTTTATGCACAGCTCTTGTCACAGCATTTCAGTCAGGATGAGGTCTGGACTTCGACTGGGCCAGTGCAACACCTTCATTCTTTTCTTTTTCAGCCGTTCTGTTGTAGATTTGCTGGTGATCTTCAGATCATTGTCCGGTTGCATGACCCAGAGGTGCCCAGGTCCTGTGGCTACAAAACAAGCCCCAAATCATCCCCCTTCCACCAGCGTGCTTGACTTTTTGAATGAGGTGTTTGTGCTGATATGCTCTTTGTGCTGAAACATCTCCACTTTGGTCTCATCTGTCCAAAGGACATTGTTCTAGAAGTCTTATGGTTTGTTCGGATGCAACTTTGCAAACCTTGTTTTTTTAGAGAGAAGAGGCTTCCTCCTTCCAAACATGCCATACTTGACCCATCTTTTTCTAATTGTACTGTCATGAACTTTAACATGTTAACTGAGGCCTGTAGAGTGTGAGGTGTAGTTATTGGGTTTTCTGAGCAATAGTAAGAGCATTACACAGTCTGATCTTGGGGTGAATTTGCTGTGACGTCCACTCATGGGAAGATTGGTGTCTGTTTTGAATGTCTTTCACTTAAGAATAATCTTCCTCACTGTAGAATGATGGACTTCAAATTGTTTGGAAATAGCCTTGTAACCCTTCGCATATTGATGGCAGCAACAGTTGCTTTTCTAAGATCATTGCTGATGTCTTTCCTCCTTGGCGTTGTGTTAACACTCATCTGAATGCTCCAGACCAACAAACTGCCAAAACTTCAGCTTTTATAGAGGTGATCACACTTGCTGGTGATCAGTTAATCAAAGGCATTTGATTAGCATTGCCTGACTGTTACTTACCCTCTTAATTCCTATGTTAACAGTAAGGGTGTCCTAACTTTATCAGCCATGGCATTTCCATTTTGGCTTTGTTTTTGCTAAATAAATAATGAGACGGTGTGATATGTCATGTGTTGTTGTTCATCTGAGGTTTTATTTTCCAAATTAAGACCTGGCATGGACCAGATGATTTTTTTTATTATGCCCGATACAGAAACTAATGGAATTCAATAGGGTGTCCTAACTTTTTCACATAACTGTATAAGTTCCTCTGTTTTCAGTGTACTTTGTCCGGTCTCATCAGTGCTTGAGTTGAGTTTGTATGCCTGCCTTTATTTGAGTTCACTTGTGTGGATTATTAAAGACTTTCTGAACCTATTCTTCTTCTTCACAGCGTTTTCTACAACCATGCATGACAGAAGGCCGGACCCAGAAACGGACAGCCCTGGACGATGAGACGGTAAAGTATCTCTTCTGGATCGGGGCAAACTACCACCATCCCGTAGACCTCCCAGACTCTCACGGACTTTGCTGGAGGGAAGCCGTCATCAGGTGTCTGGAAAGTATCTACCCCCAATCCAGATCACAGTCAAACAGTGTGTTCTACAGCCTATAGCTCCTTTAACTGAAATATTAATATTTATTTCAGCTAGTTGCCATTTCTCGTCTGATTTCCATTTATTTGTACTAAAATAGCTAAGTCTAAAACTGAAATAAAATTCAAAATATTAATAAAAAACTGCAATAATATCTCAATAATACTAAAATAACACTGCATGATCTTGGAGTCGGCCTGACAAATTCTTTTTTATTCACTGATAAAGTGATAAAAGTCTTTATAGCTGGGTTTCCATCCACATGTTTTTTTTTATTTTTGAAATATCACAAAAAAAATGCTGGATAGAAGCACCAAGATGCAAATAAAAGTTCCTACATGTGCATAGAAAAAGAAGAAATGCACAATGGTAACAAGTTTAAATGTGTCATACTTAGTCCAAGAGAAAAAGAAGGTAGATGAGGTAATTCCAATATAAATGTAGTTTAATAATCCAAGAGAAGAAACCCAAACAAAACAGTGAAAAGGAGAACACAGGAAAAACAGGTGACTAAACATACTGCCTGAAAATGATACCAAAACCAAGGCAAAAATAGATTCCTACATGTGCATCAAAAGTTGTGACACTGCTCATTTGGGCTGAGAATCGCAAGCAATTTAAAAGTCCTTGTTTCAAATCCTCTTAACGGTTCCATTAATTATTCTTACAGATTCTTTTAGTACAATATTTATTCCTAATATTAAGGAATAAATATAACATAAAATATACCTTTAAATATTTGTTATTTGTCTTAACATATAATATTTGTCTTTTTATTGACCATTAATGCAATTCAATAATTAAAATTCATCTTTAACTAAATATTGTTATATGAAAAGCATTTACAAATTGAAAATTATCCACCAAGTCTTATAAGATAGGAAAGTATTTATTCTCTGTTATACACCAAAGTAAGGGCAATAGTACTTGTGATGCGCAACTAATAGGTTTGAGTATGACTTGATCAAACCAAAACTTTAGTTTCTTTTCATTTTTTGCTCTTATGTCAAGTACATTATTCAAGGCCTGCTTAACAATGCTTATAGTTGCCATAGAAACAAGCTCAGTACGCATGAAATATCTTGTTTTTGTGCAGCATAAAAGTGCTGTCTCTAATTTCTTATGTGCTAACTACAGACCTGTCATTACGATTCTGCTTCAGTTTTATCTGTGCATGCTTTGCCTCTTCTGCTCGGCAGTCATTATCAAAACATCAAATAACACCTCGCCGCAGTGTGTGCAAATGTGTGAAAGATGTCATGTAAAAGGTGTGTGTCCATTCCACACAATGAATACTTTCTAAATAAGAGTCTTTACATAAGAGAAGAAAATAAGCAATGAAGCAGAAGGGCGAATCCGTTCCTCTTGTGAAAGTGTTGGGTAATACATCTGAGACTATCAGTACAACACATCAAAAGTTTCCGTCGGTGACATCCTCCCACTTCCTGGGATCAGTGGTTTATAGATGATATCTGCACAGTCAATGAATGTTTAATGACTGCGGAATTCTGAACAGTAAACCTAACTTCCTGTATGCAAATGAGATAACATGGTAATATAATCGGCTACAATTACTGAGACGTAAAATGAATGTGGATATAGTCTAGTGCAGATCATTTTCTAAAATGTTTCTAGCTGACATTGTCATCCAGAGCGGCTTTTTGGCTGAATCAAATTTGTTTCAGATTTGATGATGGGGCTTAACACTAAGGATTGGATCAGTGGTTCAAATTTTTACTTGCCCTGCTAAAATTTTGGCCCTACTACAAAAAGAATAATAAATAAAATAGGCCTAGTTATTGTCTTCATTGTTTTGGACCCATAACCTTAATAAATAAGGTTGTGACACCAAAAACTACTAGTCTAACTAGTTGTAACAGTCTGGTGATAACTGGAAAGCACACAATGAAGGTGGTGATGAAAACCACAGTCTTTAATAACAAAATCAGGTTCACATTCACATAAACAATAACCGACATGGACTAAACAGAACAGGGAGTATAAATACACATAGCAACTGAGGACACTAAACAGGCATGGCTGAACAGAGATTAACTAATGAGACACCATAGCAACTAATGAGAACTGATGTAGACATGACTGAAAATAAACCGAACTGAACTGAACATACATGTGACACTAGTAAAATAAGAACAAATAATCAAATTACGAGCAATAGCACAAATACAATAGAACAAACATACAAATAAACACAGATTTTCATGGTTTTCAGGTAAGTCTAAGTAATTTTCTGGTAGAGAAAATGAATAATCAAATGTAAAATAGCACTGCAATTAAATATAGATTAATCCTTATTAAAGCTATACAAGTTATTCAGTTATTTCAAAAGTTAAGAGCAGGGAATAATTTTTTTCTTTGTCCTTTGTTGTTTATTTAACTCTTGCTCTGCCTTTGACAAGTTTTTTATGAGCGCTTCCCCGCCAAAGTCAAATTTTTCTGGTGTTTTCCGTGGTTTCACTGTTATAAGGTAGGGGGCGCTATTACGCATCTTTTGAATGTCCTGAATGTGCTGAATGTCCTGATCCAAACACAGGCGAAGATGATGCAGAACCAATGATAGCATATGTAGTCATATGCATGTGTAAAATAACAAGGTATGTTGTTATGGGAAGAAGGAGGCGGGAACCGGAGAAAACACTTTAATCCAAACTAAACACAAAATGAAAGTACAAAAACGCTCGTCCTTTTATGCATCCGAGCTCCTCCGTGAGACACAAGACTGGTGCAGCGCCGGCCTCACCCCATTCTCACGGTCCCTCGGCCTCGACTGCTTGCCACAATCATCAACAATAAACAGCATATAAATCAAAACTGCCTAATGTTACTGAATGAAATGTTGACCCAGGACGAGCTATAGGACTGTGAAGCTTTGGGGGTGTTGATAGACTCGATCTACTATATATATGTTTTGATCATCGTTCTGAATCTAATCCAGATGTAGTCTTTGACAAAAACTCTCATCTTTTTGCTCAAAATGTTGCTTTTTTTATAAAACACCCATATTCAAGTGTGGATAAAAAAGCTTTATTATGGTTTATTAAACCAGGTTTATTAGGCTGCTGTCACTTTAAGAGCAGCACAGATCCAGTATACTGTTACACTGTTTATGTTCACTTAAGATATAACAGACTATGTTTACTATGATACTTGCCGAAACTGGCATTATTTGATGTATTTTTGTGTAAATATGTCCTTTCAAGCGCAAGAAGAGATGAAAGAGAGCTCAATGACAAAACTTTTCAAACTATTGATTTGAGTTCTCTTTGGCATCTTGCGCTTGAATATTTAAATTGGCATGGCTTTCATGATGCAGCACTGACCCGATTAACTCTGCAACATCGACACTATTGATCAACTGAATCAACACTGAACTGACATGAGCTGAATAATGACGACACTCGTCTTCTGTGGAGCTGCTTATAGCTGAATTAAGCTTGTTTTATAATTTTCTGCACTTTGCCCTATTATTGAAATGAATCAACACTGAACTGATTTGAGGTGGAATGACACTTATCTTCAGTAGAGCTGCTTTAGCATCGAACTGAGTTCACTTCATAACTAAATGAACTTTGCAACATTCACACTGTTATTGAACTAAATTGAGCTGATAAATAACACTATTGTCTTTTTAGAGCTGCTTTACAGGCAATATTGTATTTGCTTTAAAGAACAATGCAACATTAATACTATTTTATAAAACAGTTCTAGTCCTTGATTCTGATTCACAATAAAACACGGCTATGACCGCTTCACCCAACGGTTCTGTGTATCACTACACAACACCCTTAGCAAACACTCTTAGCAACGTTAACATATTTTTGTTTGTTCTCATTGATAGTGTTCATTGAAGCTTACTGTATTATGTAGAGTAGAGTATTGTGAGAGAGAGATCGAGTGAACCTGCATTCAGATTTAGCATTTTCCTTCAGGTCAGTCCTATGTTCATAATAAAAAATCAGTTTGAAAGTGTGCTGCAGTATCTTGTCCTTTTTTAACAGTTAAGGGGTTTTCCCGTGTCCTGACATCTAGTCAAAGCATTTGTCAGTTGCGCCTTGCTCCTCCGTGTTCACATTTTCAGTCCTTTCAATATAAAAGTCTACTGACTCACTCATAAAGACAGACAGTCTTTCCCGCCATCTAATTGCATAATAATGTAACTTCTGTTGCTGTTCAGGGTCAGGGACTATTTTTTCCAGCAGAAGGAAGGCTTTTAGTAGTCTCAGCCTCAGACGTCACGCCCACGGACCGTTGGCTGAACGTCTGATGCATATGGCACACCTATCTGGAAACACTTCAGGAGTTTCAAAGTCATCGTCTGATTGGTTGAATTCTACAGGATGTCCACGTGTGTGTTGTGTTCTTTAACGGTCCGCCTGGAAACAAATGCTGCGACTCCAAACTCCCTCGTTGAAGAAGAACACCATCGTGTTTACAACTGTGACAATGAGCGCTTACCAGGATCAACTAAACGCTGGATTTTCGAAAGTATGTGAAGTTCGCGGCTCCATTGTTGCAGTAAACTTGCACAAGGTTCTTGAATGAATAATTTATAGATGCACGCTGGTCTGTTATTGCAGGGACACCAACTTGACATTTTCACGCTCCTAAACATGACGCAGAACAAAACAAACTGTGATTGGTTGCGTTACATGCCGGTCAAAAGTCCGCTTGGGCAGCCCTTGACCAATGAAAGCTGCGATAGAGTCCAGACCTTTTGCCATCAGTCTGAAGGTCTGGCTAAGCGAGACTAGGCTTTTAGTGACTTCATGAAAGTTACACTGATACATATTTTTTGGCTTTAATATTTGTATTGTGTGGTAACCGTTTAATAAAAGCGAGGCTTGTGTTCTCGTACTTTATTGCTTACTTCTTGTTTATTACTGTGAAGCTGCTCTGAAACAATCTGTATTGTATAAAGGTCAATGTAAATAAATGTGAATTTGTCAGTTTTTTTTTCTTAGGAGAAAACAGGAAACGTACACACATATCATTTTCTCTCTGTTTTATCTAATAACTGAGAATAACTAGGAAAATCAATTAAGATATTGAGATTTTATTTTTTGGTAACACTAACTAATGTTAACTAATGAAACCTTATTGTAAAGTTTTACCCCTTTTTTGTATATGTCCTAAGGCTATTGCCTGCTATAGATTTTCGCGAAAACTGACATATTTCTCTTTTTTTATTCTCGAAACTTGTACCCGAATATCGTATTCAATGTACACTAGCTGTTAAAATGACGGTTCGTTATTGCCAAATTTTTGCTGAGGTTCTTTATACATTTTTTGTATTATAAAAATGTTCTTCGCACTAAGAAAAAATGGTTCTTTTGAGAACTGTTCAATGAAAGGTTCTTTTGTGGCATCAGTGTGAAAACCCCCTTTTGGAACCTTTATTTTAAAGAGTGAAGTACTAAAAGAATGGTTAATGTAATGGTTAAGGAAGCGGAAGTTCCATCCAGTAAACTCAGGATCTTCCCTTCAAAATTAGCTTGTATTTTCCCACCATTTTCTCTCTCTACAGTGTATTTTCGTAGTGTCTCAAACCTGCTGCGCCATGTAATGAGACCTGTAGTTGGTTGTGCGTGAGGACTGAGGAAATTTAATTATGCTAATGTCTGTAGACTATTCTAGCATATACACTAATGGAAACCCATTATGATTGTGAATACAAGGCTGAGAAAACCATGATCACTGTAAGAAACAAACAGCCTACACTGACCACAAAGAATTGTGCACTGGCATGTCATTTCTCGTTATGAATATACTTCATCTCAGATGTTTCTCATGAAATTCCTTACACTAGATTCCAAAAGGATTCTCACTGATGCCATAGAAGAACCTTTTTTGGTTCCCCAAAGAACCTTTCTGTGATCAGTTCTTAAATGTGTGAAGAACAATCTAAAAGAACCTTTTGTGCAATGGAAAGGTTCCATGGATGTTAAAGGTTCTTCATGAAACCATCAATGCCAATAAAGAACCTTTTTTTAAGAGTGTTGAAGAATAATTTATCACATTTTGGTAACGTTTTAACTTATAAAGCTGCATCATATTTGATACATGACTTTCTAAATTATTAACATGATCAAATCGTTGCTGAAAAACCAGTTGAACACAATCTGCCTTCTGTCATTTGATTGACAGTTCATACATTTTTAGCAAGTAAAAGGCCTTTTAGTAAATGTAACAAAAATGTCCACCTTCAGGTCATAGTACATGTGACATGTTGTTGCTGATATTCTTATTAATATTTCAAGATGAATATTTACTAGACTGAAGCTACTTCGGTTTAGTTGATTATTCATATAAAAAAAAATTGTTAAAATTAAATCAAATTATTCTTTGTCCCCCAAAATAAAAACTACAGAGCTTTAATTATTAAGGTGAAACACAAAAACATTTTTTTTTCATGCATCTGTCAATGTTGAGATTTTTGGTCTAGAAATGTATGCAAATTAGTGCATATTTAATAAGATTTAACTCATTTGCATATTTAAACATAACATTTTAGAAAACATGTAATACAAAATGGAATTCTTAATGTAATCAATCAACTAGGGAAGTATGGTGATATCTATTAGTTATTTTTTTACTCTATTCACCTGGGGTGTCTTGCCTTAAACTAAGCATTCAAATATCCTCTTACTAATACAGATTACTGGACATAAAACAATTTCTTGTGCTGCGTCACCATAGATTCACTGTACTGCTGAATCCAAGAAACACTGTCAAAGTATAGCACAGTGTTCTGTACATATTGGATGAAACATGCAAACGAATGTCATGAAAATCATTTGGTTCTGGCATTTAAAAAAAAAAAAAACAGAATTAGCAGCTCATCTTTTGCACTGTCTTTCTTTCCTGTAATTGTGCATTATAGCATCTTCAAAAGCATACTATCATAATCCTCTCTTTGATGCTGACTTTGTGCCTGAAGCCATTTTTAACCCACTGAGTAGAAACTGATATAATTAAAGTGTGGCGTATGCTACATTAGCATGACTCATAAAAGAGAGAGATTTCATGAGTAACAAAGCGATGCTAGATTTCATTGTTTTGAGTTACACAAATACGATGACAGCTATAGTTGCAGTGTAATTCCCACGATGAATGCCTGACTACTAATAAGCTTAAACTATACAAAGCATTTCTGAGAGAGAGAGAGAGAGAGAGAGAGAGAGAGAGAGAGAGAGAGAGAGAGAGAGAGAGAGAGAGAGAGAGAGAGAGAGAGAGAGAGAGAGAGAGAGAGAGAGAGAGCACAGAGTAGAAACAAGCTGTCGTGCGGTTTGTAAATGCGGCATTCTGACAAAAACAGCACCTTTTCTTTCTTGATTTTGAAAGTGTGGTGCAACATCTACTGGCTGCAAAAAGTATTGCCTATGGTGAGGTTAGAGGCACCACAAAAAACTCACTGTAAATAGACAATACTATGGAAGCCCATTTCTGCCACATGAGAAATCATGCTTTGGTAAATTGAAGTCATATTTATGATATAAAAAGTCAAAAACAGTTATAAAAACTTTTTATAACATTAAAAAGTAAAATATATGACCTAAAATGTCATAATTTTTTTACCTAAAAAGTCATAATTGACAAAATTCAAAATTATGACCTAAAGTTAAAAATATGACATTAAAGTCAAAATTCTGAACTAGAGTCATAAATATGAAATGAAAAATTGAAATTATGACAAAATTTTAAAGTCATAGTATTAGATTAGATACTAGATTAGATACTAAGTCATAAGTCGAAATGGACAGTCATAATTATGACATAAAAGTTTAAATTATGACATGTTATGATTTAAAAAACAATGATTTTTATTCCATATGTGGCATAAATGGGCCCTCAATGCAGCCAGAAATCATGCAATATTATGTTTTTAATGTTTTGCATTTTAGTGAAAATAGTGATGGCAAAACTAGACCCATTTTTTCATCCAATAAACTTTATTACATGCAGTTACACAGTCCAGATTTGCACTAGAATTTACGCACGACTTAAACAGAATTCCACACTTAAGTACAAAGTACACTTGCTTGACGTAATGCACAAACTTTTCACAAACAAGCTGCCACCGTCACAAGCACATAGGAGAGGTTTAAATCAGTAAAGAACCTTGAGACGAAAGATCTTTCCACAAACCACTCATGCATCTACATAGACAACAGTAAGAGCAATACCTGAGGAGTAATACATATAATAATAAAATAAACCGGTGCGATATAACAAGAGAACGTTAGCTTTTGTATTTTCTTATTTAGACTACTTTTTTAACATATATTTACAGCCACTCTATTATATTTTTTCTGTACAATTTTCAACTGACGTCAAAAAATACTATAATAATACATACACAGCAATAAATATAATCAGCAAAGTAACAACAATTGAAAAAAGAATCAATTAGCTTACGCATTGCAGTAACAGTACAACGTTCATGTCAACAGTCCAGAAACAGTCCAGGGTTAGGCACTTAAGACTGGAGAGCGCTTACAGCAATAAAAAAAGTGTTGTTCCAGCCACAATTTGACATCTTTAATGATCGTAAAGGCAAACTAATGTACATTGTCTGTTGTTATACATGTAACTGCATCTTATACCGATGGTGTAAATCAAGTCACTGGATCCTCAGATAGCTAAAACAGCCTGAAATGCCACATATACAGTAGAAGTCAACCACATCAACTAATGAACCAAAGTCACTATAAGGCTTTGTACGATTAAATGTTTATGGTAGAAAATCTTCCAAAGCAGCAACCAGACAGTTCATTAAACCAAATGCACATTATTATTTCAGAGACAAGCTTAAAAGTACAACCAATCTCTCCATTTTACGGACAAAAAATGTGGAGACATGCAAATATTTTTGGGTGGTGCAGGCCCGAAATATACTCTACGCAAATATGTGATCGCAAACACTTTTAGCTACAGTATGCAAACCCGATTTCAGTTTTGAAATTGCCAACATTGGCATAGGAGCTATTTACTATTTTTTTTAGGTATTTCATTACTTCCTTTCGCTAGTAATGTGATTGAATTACAGATGAACGGATGTTATTCCATGTTGTAGACAACAAATCAGTTGCATAATTATGTGTTTGCAGTGTGTGAATCAGTGTCTCAAAATGAGCCGTTAGGAATGTGCTCCATTGTGACGTCACATCGGAACAGGCCCCGCCCACGACCGGCACGGACTCTGCCCTATTAGCATAGACTCCTCCCCTGAGTGAGCTGTACACAGTCCGCCATATTTATCTCCTCGCAACGGCATTTAACAGCAGCATTAAAGTAAGAAATGTATTCTTATTAAAGCTACTAAAGTTATTCAATCAAGAGCAGTGAGTGATTTTCTATTTTTCTTTTGTTGTTTGATTCATATTAACAGCATGTATAGCAGTAGGTACTGTATATTACACTGCCGTCACTTTAATACACAGATCTAATATACACATGCAATTTCTTTCCCTGCTGTTTATGTTCTTAGATATAACCAACTGTGTTTATGTAAACTTTGACAGCCAGCTTTCTGTGTGCGTGCTTCAGGTGTGTGCGCTCAGAAAACCATATATCAGAAGACTGATATGGCTTTGAAACACATGCAGATAATAAACTGTTTTATGATGATTAAGAACTGTAATGTCATGTAAGTGTGAGATTATAATCAAAACCAAACAGATGTATGTTTTTGGCAGAGTACCCGAGGCATGAGCTGTAAAGGCTCCACCCTCTGCTGGATAGGGGGCGGGGAGCAGCAGCTCATTTGCATTTAAAGATACATGCACGAAAACAGCATGTTTTTGCTTCCACTCAAAATTGGGCATTTACAACATGGTATAATAAATTATATGTGGGGTATTTTGAGCTGAAACTTCACAGACACATTCTGGGGACACCTGAGACTTATATTACATCTTGTAAAAAGGGGCATAATATGTCCCCTTTAATAATAAAGATGAACGAGAAGTGCTCTTTGCCATTGTAGCTCTTTATCTGCGTTGATCTGGGATCACACATAATTTTTTGGGAATGTGTGTCTGCATTATAAATTATAAGCAAATTGCTGGCCGCTAAAATGAACTTCTCCATCTTGCTGCTGACACTACACTACAGGATGTAGTGTCGGATCACGTGCACTCCACTGACTTCACTCCTGTTGGTTGTCGCTCTTGAAGTCACTCTTCATTGGCATAAAGTTAAACATACTATATCTCAACTTTGTTGTGTCGCTGGACACGCCTGTCACCAATGGTCACTATCGCTCGTGGCACTGGAAATTGCCAGCTCACCACTGAAATGAATGGGATCATTTTGCTCTGTCGCTGTGAACCAGGCTTTACTCTGAGGTGGATACAGTCTTTTACCGGTTTGTTACTGCCACAGTAATGCAAGAACACAAGTTACATTCATTGGCGTCTACATATCTGTGCAAAGTATGTTTCTGGCCTTGGATGGTAATGAAATACAATTTCTATTCATACAACTAAAACAAAACCCACACAATAAACGTTAAAACAAATCAAGTAGAGTAAAATCCTCGTTTAGCATAGTTTGAAGTTTAGTCCCAACCCTATAAGGACTTACATGCTGTTGGGGTTGTAGCAGAGCATGTTGAGCTGCAGGTTTTCATCCCAGTGTCTGAGGATGATGAAGAGTTGATTGGCTGCAGCTTTGACCAACGCCAGGTCTCGGCCCTCTGGGATGATCTGTTCATCTAGCCACATGCTTGCTTTGGCTGCGATCAGCTCCCACTCAATGAAATAACTGGCTGAACTGTGTTCCAGCCAGGCCAGAGCTACCGCAGTGGCCCACACCATCCCCTCGGGATCTTGCACGCCCATTCGCAGGCTCCCAGGCGAGCCAGACAGGGGCGTCCCTGCAACTTCGTACTCAGACCCCTGCCCGCTGTCATACAATGAGTTGATGGGCGACAGCGGGGCTTCGGTCGACATCGACGAGAAGCCGGCCAGCAGTGAGGGCTCGCCCTCCATCCGAGGGCTTCGGGCCTGGAAGGAGGATGAGGATGTGCGAGAAATGAGTTCCTCACATTCAGAGTACAAGTCTGAGTCTTTTGGAGGAGGCGAGGAGCCGCGGTGGACCTCCAGGCTCTCAGAACGCCGGGAGCTGGAGTGGGACACGTGGGTAAGGCTGATTCTGTGGCTGGTGAAGGGCGACGTCCACTTCAGCTTGTCCATGGGCACGTTGATGGCGTCACACAAGGCACTGTCCAACATGAACGCCCCACAGGACAGCTGCAATGACACCTGCAACAGGAAGTAGAAATGCTTTGTCTATATAATCAGTGGTTAAACATATAAACAAGCTCAGAGACGGAACTTCAAGGAGCCGTTTAAGGCCTTTAAGCATTGTCAATTACATTAGCCTCAAAAATACGCTCTACTGATTTTGTTACCCCTCATCACCGTTTACTTCAAGTAATTCCCATGACTCATATATATATTCTACTCAAATAGAACATCTCATTTAACCACACCAAACAATCATGAGATATTGATCGGTGCTTGTTAAATGTCACCAGATCTATTACTCACTATACGTAAAGACTCCCGCCTTTGCTTGCAAGGTGAGTATTGACCAGCTATTTATAGAGGCAAGTGGACGCAATACACTCAATGACATGTCAAGTGTGTCAGGTATGAATTGTTGTTTGTTATTGTTGAATTTTTATATAATATAAAATCATCCATTACAAAGGGTAAATAGGGGCAATTTCAATGTCATGTTGACTTTAAATGTAAGAGAGACAGAATATGGCGACAGAAACCAGAGGGATGTAGTCCTTGTTGTCATTATCACTCTCTCCCACTGAGTTGCTGATTTTGCTCTGTGATCGGCTCATGAAGCCCCTGGCCGCCATTGTCAGCAGACGTGTCCTGCTCAGGCTCAGCTTGCTAGAGGCAAAAAGAAACAACACCTTTACTTCGGTGCCTCACTATCATCATTAAATGCACAGACACGTCTAAAGTGCTTTTTCTTGGTGAAATGTGCCCCTTTCACATTCATTAATTTGCAAAGCGTGTACACATCCCTGATAGCGCCGCTCCTCACGTTTTGGTCATTAGTTCGGCTGACATTTCAAGTGACAGCGAGAGGTAAAACTGGGGAAGAGACTCCAGACACAAAAGGGAAGTGTTTATTTTGGTGTCTAGAGGACCATCTATCTTTAGTCTTAAATATTGGGAATTTGAATTGAATTAGGATACGATCCAGGCCGCATACAATAAAATTATCAAATATTAATACATTACATAAACTATTTATCTATCAAAGATCATGTAAAATCATTTCTTGTCACATGTATCTTCTGTTTTCATGCAGTTTTCATTGTGTTGTGTTTCTAGTTAGCTTCTCAGTTTGTTTAATTAGTTCAGTCATCCATGTTCCCCGCCTGTTTGTCTCCATAGTTACTGATTTAATTAGAGTATTCTGGTTTAGGTGTGTGTTTAATTATCTCGTCAGCTCTTTTGCTTGCCCTTGTATGTAAGTCCTCTGTTTCACTTAGTTCTTCGTCTTGCATTGTTTGTTTTACACTCACCTAAAGGATTATTAGGAACACCATACTAATACTGTGTTTGACCCCCTTTCGCCTTCAGAACTGCCTTAATTCTACGTGGCATTGATTCAACAAGGTGCTGAAAGCATTCTTTAGAAATGTGGGCCCATATTGATAGGATAGCATCTTGCAGTTGATGGAGATTTGTGGGATGCACATCCAGGGCACGAAGCTCCCTTTCCACCACATCCCAAAGATGCTCTATTGGGTTGAGATCTGGTGACTGTGGGGACCATTTTAGTACAGTGAACTCATTGTCAAGAAACCAATTTGAAATGATTCGAGCTTTGTGACATGGTGCATTATCCTGCTGGAAGTAGCCATCAGAGGATGGGTACATGGTGGTCATAAAGGGATGGACATGGTCAGAAACAATGCTCAGGTAGGCTGTGGCATTTAAACGATGCCCAATTGGCACCAAGGGGCCTAAAGTGTGCCAAGAAAACATCCCCCACACCATTACACCACCACCACCAGCCTGCACAGTGGTAACAAGGCATAATGGATCCATGTTCTCATTCTGTTTACGCCAAATTCTGACTCTACCATCTGAATGTCTCAACAGAAATCGAGACTCATCAGACCAGGCAACATTTTTCCAGTCTTCAACTGTCCAATTTTGGTGAGCTCGTGCAAATTGTAGCCTCTTTTTCCTATTTGTAGTGGAGATGAGTGGTACCCGGTGGGGTCTTCTGCTGTTGTAGCCCATCCGCCTCAAGGTTGTGCGTGTTGTGGCTTCACAAATGCTTTGCTGCATACCTCGGTTGTAACGAGTGGTTATTTCAGTCAAAGTTGCTCTTCTATCAGCTTGAATCACACCCCTAAATGCACTGAAGCAACTGCCATGTGATTGGTTGATTAGATAATTGCATTAATGAGAAATTGAACAGGTGTTCCTAATAATCCTTTAGGTGAGTGTATATCAGGTTGTTTCTTTCTTCGAGTAATTCTCCTGTTTATTGTTTTGATTCTTATATTAAAATCTCCTTCGTCATGAGCTTTCATTACAGCCACTCATCGTGACGTTTCTTGCACATCCTAATCAATATTCATAAGCTAAGCCTACAGTATTTTGTGACATCACAACCAGAGCCCCACCCCACAGCTTATTCACCCTCTGATGTCAACATTTCTTAATGCTAAGCACTAATTAAAACTGAAAATGAGTGTGACTAACATCCTCTAATTTGCACACTTCTTTCAGCTAGAGTATCTTTAACTTCATACATTCACTTAAACTCAAGTAGGCTCATTTTTTTAAAGGAAAGTGCTAATAGCAAAACCTTTTGACGTCAATAGAACTAACACTTATTGCCTAAAGATAACTGTCACGCGGACTCATTTAATTGTAAGAAAGCACTTTACATCAAACCATAATGGTGAAATGATTTGTAAAAGAGGCTGAATACCTGCACAGAACTTTGTCGTGTTGTCAGTCTACGCATCTCCTGTCTTTAATTTTTTTTAATGACTAATGAATGTCTATCTTCTGTGAGAGTTGAACTCATTACATGCACCCAACAGAATACAAAAAGCAATCAAAATGCAAATTCGACTCATGATTTAAAACAATGTCTGATGAAAACTTCTGAATTATTCATTTATGTTCTTTGAATTACAGTGTTTGTAATTGTAAAACTTGATTTGTGGATGTGGTTTGCTCTTTCCCCCAATTCGTTCCCTCTATCTACACCCACCTGGCAGAGAAAAGGCTCTCAACTGATCTCTGCGAGTGGTCGGAGGTCACCGACGGACTCCTTTGAGAGGCTGAAAGAGAGAGCAGGTTGGTATTCTGATAATTTCTATTGTCCAACACACACACCAACAAATACACTGCACTCCAAGGCAAAGAGCACTGAAACTCACCCATGCTCCCCTAGGTCAAATCTAATTAATGAATTCAGCAGCTACAAGCTTGAGTGATTAATGCTGCTGTGTTTGTTTGACATGCTTGGACACCTGCGAGACTGTAATAACTGAAGTAACCACCTGAATATAGCCAGCTAGAGAAAAGTACCTTCAGAAGAGCTACATCGTTCCCAACTGGAAGAGGAGGGAGTTTTGCAGGGGGATTGGGATCCATCGTCTACATCTGTAGATCAAAGAAGAGTTTTAGGATGCAGACATGAGTCCTTTTGACGTCAGAGTTTAGACTGAAAGCTGTTTTCTGAATGTGCACTAAGGAACCACATCTAAGTGCATTTGTTAACGGGTCTGAGCTGAAGATGATTCCTGCATACCAATAACATGCACTTTGTAACTTTGTTTGGTCATAGCAATTTAGGACAAGTAGTTCAATGCAGTAACCCCCCATGATTGCTTAAAATAAAAAATTCAGGAATTGTTGATTTGTTACTAACTGATAGATTAGACACAAATCGACACAATGCCAAATGATTTTATCTCATAACAATGGAAACAACTTAAAAAACTAATTTATGGACATTCAGTTAAGAGTAAGACATCATTTGAAACTGTAAAGGGTAAACTGCAAAACATGCTAGAAATGAAAACCAACAGAATGCCACTTTCTGCCGTTTTGGCTTCCTTTCCGTGAAGTTACAAAAATTAATCGAAACTCAGCATATAAACTACGACATGTCAAACTGTTTTTCTTTTGTTTTGTTAATCTGTATTTAAATATATTTAAGTTTATTTAAGTTAAATATATTTCATGTATATTTAGTTCAGGAAAAAGCCGAAATGAAAATCTACATTATATTGCCAAAAGTTTTGGGATGCCTGCCTTTACATGCACATGAACTGTAATGACATCCCATTCTTAATCCGTAGGGTTTAATATGGAGTTGGCTTTCCACAAGGGTTTAGGAGTGTGTTTATGGGAATTTTTGACCATTCTTCTAGAAGCGCGTGCAGGCCAGGCAAGTTCCTCCACACCAAACTCGCTCATCCATGTCTTTATGGACCTTGCTTTTTGCACTGGTGCGCAGTCATGTTGGAACAGGAACGGGCCATCCCCAAACTGTTTCCACAAAGTTGGGAGCATGAAAATGTCCAAAATGTCTTGGTATGCTGAAGCATTAAGAGTTCAAATTAAGAGCTCAACCCCTGAAAAACAGCCCCACACCATAATCCCCCCTCCACCAAACTTTACACTTGGCACAAGGCAGTCAGGCAAATACCGTTCTCCTGACAACCACCAAACCCAGACTCGTCCATCAGATTGCCAGACAGAGAAGCGTGATTGGTCCCTCCAGAGAACACGTCTCCACTGCTCTAGAGTCCAGTTTACAGCAGCTGCTCGGCCATGGAAACCCATTCCATGAAGCTCTCTTCTTGAGCTAATCTGAAGGCCATATGAAGTTTGGAGGTCTGTAGCTATTGACTCTGCAGAAAGTTGGCGACTTCGTCGCACTATGCGCCTCAGCATGCGCTGACCTCACTCTGTGATTTACAAGTTGCTGTTATTCTCAATTGCTTCTACTTTGTTATAATACCACTAACAGACTCAGGTTCAACGACAAATCCTTTAAAATAACTTTTCTATTTGATTTTTTTTAATGTAATTTATTCCTGTGATGCAAAGCTAAATTTTCACGTGATCCTTCAGAAATCATTCTAATATGCTGATTTGCTGCTCAAGAAACATTGCGCCACTCAACATTTTTTTATAAACAGGTGATACATTTTTTTTTAGGATTCTTTGATGAATAGAAAAGGAATACAAAAGGACAGAATTAATTTGAAATAGGAATCTAATAACATTATAAATGTCTTTATTGTCACTTTTGGCCAATTCAATGTGTCCTTGCTGAACAAAAGTATTAATTCCTTTAAGAAAATTCTTATTGGCTCCAGACTTTTGAACAGTATAGTGTATATTTTGACCAAAGTTTAACCAAATTGATATGGTACTATCAGAACCATGACACATACATGCATAGTTCTGTGCCATTATGCAAAAGTGTTGCCTACATACAACAGCTTTGTGGGTGTTTTTGGTCCGTTTTATGAGGATAGTGGATCTTTGGTGAAGATCTGACAGGGTGTCAGTGAGGACTGTACAAAAAATATTTAGTATGTAAATCTGTTCAAAATTCTCCAAAAGCATATGGTAGACATTCAAATGTGACATATATATGACTTTAGGCCAAGTTATCCCAAAGTATTTTTAAACATTTAAAAAAAAAATTACCAGTAGCACTGTCAACAAACTGGTACAATGACAATTATTAAATTTTAATTATTTCAATAGACCAAAGCACTAGAAAACTACATCCTCACTTCCTGTTTGGTTGGCATCTTCGCCATCAAATTTGTTAATACATTAAGCAGTTTGAAGTATTTTCATCTCTATGCTATCATATTTTCAAGATTATCTGACCCAAAGCCTAATGACTGGTTAAGCTATAAGACAAAATATATGTTAACTTTGACCTGTTATGAATAGATAATGCGTCTTTTATAACCTTTTTA
Organism: Rhinogobio ventralis; assembly: GCA_039654625.1. Lineage (NCBI taxonomy): Eukaryota > Metazoa > Chordata > Actinopteri > Cypriniformes > Gobionidae > Rhinogobio > Rhinogobio ventralis. Next base: position 8,654,768 of record CM077203.1, read on the forward strand.
TAACAAACCTAGTTTATATCAAATTCCTCACTTGTAAATGAGCCCAATAGTCAGTATTTTGTCTTCAATCTTACTGTAGGAGAGTGCTGCGTCATCTTGCCCAGACAAACCTCCTGATTGTGACCGACCTAGACCTACAGAGTAGCCACGGGTCTTCCTGCTGCCGGAACGAGAACTGCAGTGAGAACTTCGTTTATGATCCTCTCCTGGAGATAAACAAATATATAAAGAGTCACTCATTACCATAATCTAATTGTGCGCTTAAACCAGGAGCGACTGCTTTCCCGTTTCCCTGAGCTCTCCTGTGTTTTCTTCTTCCTGAGAACAGTACCTTTGACATAATGATTGCAACTGCCAGGCCTTGTAAGCTCAGATGAATTAGAAGAATGACTTACCAGGGTGGCTGAACTCAGTGCAGGTTGGTAAATATTCATTGCTGTCCAGATCGAAAGGGACAAACGCTGTGTATTTGCTCAAGATGTTGCAGGATTTGCTCGTGTGGATGGCGTAAAGCTGGTACCTTCTCCCAGAGCCTACAAGAAACGGCATATTTAAGGGATTTAGTCAGATATGCAAGTCATTTTTTGAACATTGGACATTCAAATCCCTCAAACGAGTCATTAAGAGGTCATCAGCTAAATGACTGGTAATTAAGAGTCCCTCACCATGCTCAATCTCACACTCTTTGTCCACCATATGTTCGAAGTCTTTAATAATGGAACGTCCCGCCAGGTGATGAAAGGTTTCATTCCACAGGTCCTCGTGAACTTTTTCCTCCCGCTCTCGACCTTTTAGGTTAGGCTGAATATCAAAGATCACCTCCCATTTCATGGGTTTCCCACACAGCAGTCCTGACACGACCGCTTTGCAATCTCCCTTTCCGTGACTGGCCCTGAATTCAGGCGCGTGAGGATCTTGGGGAGTTTCGACTTCGCAAAGCTGATGCGTGTAGCCATCTGTTTGATATTAAACATAATATTCAGAGTATTAACAGATGCATTCCCTGATGAAAAACATCATAAACCAGTTGGTTGAGCTCATAAACAGCTTAAAGGGCTTAAATATGCTCAAGTTAAAACTGTAAAAATAAAGCATTGCTTGTTGTACTTTAGAGGACTTTAATGCAGTATTTCCCAACCCAGTCCCTAGAGGCACACCAACAGTCCACATTTTGGATGGCTCCCTTATCTGACCCATATATTTTTGGTCTTGGAGTCTCTACTAATGAGCTTATGTGTTCAGTCAGGTGTGTTTGATTAGGAAGGGTTCAAAAATGTGTAGTGTTGGTGTGCCTCCAGGAACAGGGTTGGGAAACACTGCTTTAATGCTAGGTCTGGCTAGTGGATGTTTTCGATGGATATTCTCAAAATCAATGGTTTGTCTAAGGCTGGCCACACACTTGAAGATTTTAAGCTAGATTTTGGGCCCAGTTTGCAACCTCCAACGATCTGGGGGGTTTGGCCCGATTCGAGGCTTCTCACAACCAATTATTCCATTTTTTGTCCAAAAAATCCTCAATTGTATGGTGGTTTTTACAATTATTTTACTGCTCCCGATCGTGTCAGAATGTTAAATGTTAGAAAATAGTATTATTTAAAAAAAATAATGTATGTCCCTGGATCTGACAGGATGGGCAAGCTGTCAATCTGGGTGGGCCTAAGCTACACTAGTGCTTCACAAAGACTCACAAGGAGCTGATGAAAAATGTTAAAGCAGTACAAAATCGAAAAAATTCACTACAGATTTTTTTTTTTTTGGCAGAACAAGAGAGAGAGAACAGATTTTACAACTACAACTTATTAGCTGATTTATGAGTAGTTTTTCAGTTGGCGCTCACCGTATATGTTAAATGCCTCTACGCCCCCACACTGTGCAGCTGATTATGGGTATTTAAATTACAGTGTTAAAAAGCCAGCTTAACTCTGAGCCCAAGCAGCGCTAAGAATCATATGCATCAGAAATTGACGGCTTTGTTCTTGCACTTGAGCACTGTAGTAAAGGACTAACCTGCATCGCCGGTGCTGCCTAGAGAAGGGCTGTCCGTTGAAGACCTGGAGCCGTCTGCAGAGGGGCCAGGGTGGGTCTGATCCGCCTTAAACTCCCCTTGGAGACCCTCTTGTTGCTGCACTGGAGGTTTGTGAGCAGGTATGGGACGTCCTCTTGAGGACGTGGCACACAGGCTGGCCAACTGTGGCTTTTGGAGAAATGAGCATCAATTAATTAGTCCTTTAGTTCACTCTGCAATTATCTTAGCAAAGCCACTGTACTTGAATGGAACTAAAATGTCTAAAACTGTTATAACTGCTTAACTGAAGTACAAGACGGCCATCTGCTGTTACCTACATTTACCTGTATTTAATTGTTTTTGAAGATTTAGATAGCAGTAACTCCAAGTCACAGTGTAAGATTATGGGAAATATTTAACCCTTTAAGAGCACTCAAATGTCTCTTGATGAGTGATTTCCCTTTAAAGGTGCACTGTGTAAATTTTAGTAGCATCTAGTGGTGAGGTTGCAAATTGCAGTCCACCGCTCACCCCTCCCTTTCGAAGCACATAGAGAAGCTACGGTGGCCGACACAGGCCAAAGATGTTGTCGTCTGAGACAGCAGAGAGTAGCTAGCGCTCTGTAGAGCAGTTTGTCTGGTTAGGGCTAGTGTAGAAAAATGGCGGCGCAAAATGGCGACTTCACTGTAAGAGGGCCCGTGGTGTATGAAGATAAAAAATGCCTCATTCTAAGGTAATAAAAACATAACGGTTCATTATGCAAGGTCTTTATACACCACTGAAAACATAGTTATGTACATTATATTGCATTTCTGTCAATAGATCCTCATAAATACTACACACTGCACCTTTAAGAGTGCATGTAATGTTAGCAGAGCTGTGTGCATTTGTGCACAAATGTTAATTTGGTAACACTAAAACCACAAAGCCTTTATGTATAATGCATTATAAAGGTATTCATAATGTACATTATAATGCATTATATCTTTTCATAAATAATGGTAACCAAAGTTAAAAAATTCATTATAATATTAGCATTTTACAATTACAATCATTCATGAGACCATACAATGCATTATAAGGTGCATTACAAGGCATAATTAAAGGGATAGTTCACCCAAAAATGAAAATGTGATGTTTATCTGCTTACCCCCAGGGCATCTAAGATATAGGTGACTTTGTTTCATCAGTAGAACACAAATTAAGATTTTTAACTCCAACCATTGCAGTCTTTCAGTCGTATAATCAGTGGCGGTTCTATATTGAATTACACCCTGGGCGAGACCCCCTTCAAGCAACCCCCCCCAAAAAAAACACAAAATTCTACACAAACAGTTATATTTTATTATAACATCATAAGTGAAAGAGAAAATTATATTTCTCAATTGCACAAATCCTTCATTAGAACATTTAAAAAACACAACTACTGCAATTACAACAGGAAACACACTTTTTAAGGTGCACAATCTCCACCTCCAACATTGCCAAAAGACAATGAACACAATTCTGCACAGGAAAAAAGCACATGGATTCCGATATTCTCAGATCAGGTTTTGGGCCTCACTCATAGGTGAAAATAAATAAATTGGATATAAATCGGATACGCGCATTTGCGCCTGCCATGTAAGCGGACAGATTGGATATTCCCCTGTCTGTTCCCCTGCGAGTCGTACGTCATTGAAAAAGTGACTTTTTTTAAACAGACCGCGGTACAGATATATCTATAACAAATTAAACATCTCTAGTTAACTAGCAGAGTATTAAAGGGGTCATGAATTGAGAAATCAACTTTCCCTTGAGCTTTTGATATATAAAAGGTCATGGTAATATAATAATATCCTGTAAGTTTCAGAGCTGAAAACTTCCTTGTTAGTCCGAGAAAAGCTTTTATTGACACCAGGCCCAGCAAAAGATCGATCTCAGAATGTGCCACATCTTGACGTGGTGAAACACCGCCTCAACAGAAAAAGAACAACGCCCACCAACTCGTGCCTGACATGACTTAGGCCTACATAGAGCTAAACCGGATCGAACTTCTAAGCAATAAACATAACACATAAGCTTCATTCGGATTCCAATATTATGAATGAACTTTATTTTTAATGAATATCCAGCTCACGTGGGTAAGACATTGCACGATTACATGAATGAATGAAGCAACACACTAATGTGTGTAAAAAAAATTTTTTATATGTGATAGTATTGCATTGTTACAGATTGTTTGATATCTATTGATTATGTGTACGTGTCTAACTGAACATAACTTAGTACGCTGTCAAAGACTGAAGAATCCTTTATTTTTGGTGTTGTTGTTTCATTGCGATTCGGGATCAGACTCTAACATTTATGGGCCACAGGGCCAGGGCTCACAAAGCCCAACTTAGCCTACCGGCGGGCTATCTTAAATAGTGAAATAACCTTCCTTTTTTGATGTGTGTTGTTCACTCTCTTGACTTGATATTTGAAGGGCTTGCGGGCGCACGCGTGTGTGTGTGTATTGCTCGCAGTTATATCCACCGATCGGGTGGGCCAAGTAATAAAAAAATAACATTCCAATCAATCGGGTGGATGAGAGATAAATCATTGTGTTTGTTTGATAAAGATATTTAGCGAGCCCTGTGGGCAAATCATTCCGGTTGCCGTTTCCCCACACACTTTCAAAACAATTCCCACATGTACTGACAGGGGAGCGGTAGCTCATTAAATAGGCAAATCTTATCCAATCCCAGCCGTGGGCGTTTACTTCCAAGTCTTCAGTGCGGCACGCCCATTAAAACAGAGTGTATCTTGAGAGAGCCTCAAAACCAGGATAGAAAATAGCCTATTACTTATCCACTTACAGTGGATCTCCCCCCTCCCCCCTAAAAATTTAAAAAATAATAATTTACATAATTAAAATGTAAGTATTATTATTTAAATATGTTAACAATATATTTAAACAAAAATATTTAAAAATAAATATTAAATCAATAACAATGAATATAAACATTTTTACCTAGTTAGCATTAGGACCGCTACTGCATTCAGGTCCAGTGGACAATCAAAACAGCTGTGTTTTTTGAGCTTATGAAAAATATCACAATGCCAACGTACTGGCACTAATGCTAACAAGTCTGATTATGTTTCTATGCTCATGTTGAGCATGTAGTTTCCCCCGGTAATTTCCAGCATGAAGGCAGTGCATGGCAAAAGGAAATCCAATTTATTCTACCTTGTGTAAAGGGAGTTTATGAACACAATGATTCTTTGAGATGTCACAACCATGCCAGCTCCTATAGCCATTGCTCTGTTCATCTGGGCCTAATGGCAATTTGGAGCATGATAAATGTATGCCTGTTGAAGGTTTAATAAGCGCCATTAAAGTCATTATTGTGTCCATTGAGGGGAAATCAAGGACTCTAGTTATTGCCGTATCTAATCTGTAGTATTACTCACTCTCTTTTTGATAAAATTTCCATGGCCAATTGCTTGCAGTGCAAAGTGTCGCCTAGACTATTGATATCTTTTCCCCATTCAGAGAGTGTGACATTGGAAATTCTATCATGGCCATCAAGGGTTTTGTCACAGTTGTCAGAACTAATCGTACCCTGGAAGATGAACATAAGTGGCTGGATGTTCGATAGGTCTCTTGGCAGACTGTTGGCAATGCGGGAGTATCACTGAACTCACTGAATATGAAACACAATGTCATGAAGAGTAAATACAGGATGTATCACTATTTTGTCAGCAATACTCTCAGGGGGGAAAAAAGGGTACAAAAGCTGGGCGGTATCATTTCAAAAGGTACACTCATGATTGCATATAATTACATAATAGAACTTTTTTTAAAGAGTCCCAGTGACAGCTTTTGTACCTTTTTTTCTAAAAGAGAAGCATGTTGGGAAATTAGTAATAACTAAATAGAAAAATGTCTTATTAAATCATATTTAAATAATAAATATCTATTTTTATATTATTAAATAAACTAATATTTAAATAATACTATTTAAACATTAACACCAATATTTTTTACTTTAATAAACCCAGTTTAACTCGTGTTACCACATGAAGCACATTTTTACATGGTACCCAAAATCATTGAACCATAATGCTTGTTAAATAATATTTAAATAATACATATTTTATTGTTTATATTATTTAAATATGTTAATATTCAAATAATAAATAATATTAGAACTGGCTTGAATAAATCTAAATATTCATAAAGCACATTCTGTGTGAAAGGGAACTAAAAATGTTGAGGAATGCAAATTACCTGAAATTATTGGAAAGATATTGCTTATTAATTACTATTTAAAAATATTTATTTATATTATTTAAATGTCAATAATATTAAATTATTAATAATACTATTTAGATAATAAATCGTATTTTTGACTTGAATAAAGCCAGTTTAACTTAAAGTACAAATTTAGGTAACCTGACAAAAATGCTACAGGGTATCCAAAATGTTGAGCAATGGTTAAATTATTAAACGAAGAGCAAGAAAAGTACTGTAGTCTATAGGAAAGTCAACGCATACAAACATCTTTAAGTTTTCTCAGAAGGCCTGCTGTGAATCGAAAGGGTTTTCCTTGTCCACTTGTGCATGAAATGAGTACAGCCATCATTATGAGTCACAAAGGATGCACATCTCTCCATTGTGGTCTTGATTACATACTAATTTGTCTCTAGGTCAAAGATATTTTAGTCCTCATTATTTCAGCCGTTCAAACACTGGCATGTCTTTTGTGACAGGCGACAACCTTTTTTCCTTACTGCACTTCAAAGGTGCATTTATATTTCAGTGTGTGGGTGCACATCACAAAAGTGTCCACCTGAAATTCACTTTTTTAGAAAACATCTTTCCTTTTTGCACATTCTTCCGTTGCTTAAATGTCAAGGGACATGTCATTTATCTTCCACTGGCTATGCCATCTAAATTCTATTTGTCTGGATGAGGCGGTAAGAACATTGAATTATGAATTACATTCTCATCACCGAGCTCAGAAATAAGTTCAAATAACCCATCAGAACGGACAGATGAATCCATGGAGCTCATCTCATATCATAGCAGATGTTTCGGCTAGAGCAGATGGCATGGCGAAGACTGCCTACAGATATTTATTCTAAAGAAAACAACTACTTCCTAAATAGAAGCCGTCTGCTTTGTGTCAAAACACACAAGAGAGATTACAAAGGAGATTACAGATGTTTTCTGATAATTTCAAAGTATAATGTTTATTGCATACTAAAGATGTGTATTATAAGCAGTGTTGGGGATAATGCATTACAAGTAACGTAAGTTACACTGAACAAAATTATAAACGCAACACTTTTGTTTTTTTTTAAAAAAAACATGAGCTGAACTCAAAGATCTAAGACTTTTTCTATGTGCACAAAAAGCCTATTTCTCTCAAATATTGTTCACAAATCTGTCTAAATCTGTGTTAGTGAGCACTTCTTCTTTGCCAAGATAATCTATCCACCTCACAGGTGTGGCATATCAAGATGTGCAGTTTTACTGTATTGGGGGGGGGTCCGAGTCGGGGGGGTCCCTGGGGGTCCGAAAACCAGTCAGTATCTGGTGTGACCACCATTTGCCTCACACAGTGCAACACATCTCCTTCGCATAGAGTTGATCAGGTTGTTGATTGTGGCGTGTGGAATGTTGGTCCACTCCTCTTCAATGGCTGTGTGAAGTTGCTGGATATTGGCAGGAACTGGAACACGCTGTCCTATACGCCAATCCAGAGCATCCCAAACATGCTCAATGTGTGACATGTCCGGTGAGTATGCTGGCCATGCAAGAACTGGGATGTTGTCGTGGATGAATGGCACAACAATGGGCCTCAGGATCTCGTCACGGTATCTCTGTGCATTCAAAATGCCATCAATAGAATGCACCTGTATTCGTTGTCTATAACATACGCCTGCCCATACCATAACCCCAACCATGGGCCATTCGATCCACAACGTTGACATCAGCAAACCGTTCACCCACACGACGCCATACACGCTGTCTGCCATCTGCCCTGTAAAGTGAAAATCATCTGTGAAGAGAACACCTCTCCAAAGTGCCAGACGCCATAGTGAGCATTTGCCCACTCAAGTCGGTTACGACGACAAACTGCAGTCAGGTCGAGACCCCGATGAGGACAACGAGCATGCAGATGATCTTCCCTGAGACGGTTTCTGACAGTTTGTGCAGAAATTCTTTGGTTATGCAAACCGATTGTTGCAGCAGCTGTCCGGTGGACAATCTTGGAGGTGAAGATGCTGGATGTGGAGGTCCTGGGCTGGTGTGGTTACACGTGGTCTGCAGTTGTGAAACCGGTTGGATGTACTGCCAAATTCTCTGAAACGCCTTTGGAAACGGCTTATGGAAATGAACATTCAATTCACGGGCAACAGCTCTGGTAGACATTCCTGCAGTCAGTATGTCAATTGCACGTTCCCTCAAAACTTGCGACAACTGTGGCATTGTGCTGTGTGATAAAACTGCACATTTTAGAGTGGCCTTTTATTATTACTCTTATTCATTTCACTTTTGGCATGAAAGTGCCTTTATATTTGTCATAAATAGAACTTTTGTTGTTGTTGTTGTTGTTATTAAAAAACAAGCAAGCCAGCCCAGCCCAGCCCAGCCCAGCCCAGCCCAGGTGAGAAAAAGTAACACAAAAGTAACATCACATTACTTTCCATAAAAAGTAACTAAGGTACACAATTAGTCACTTTTTTAGGAAGGAAGCAATAATAAACTAGGTAGGGTTGGGAATCAAAAATCCATTCCAATTCTGGAATCGGATACTTAAGGCCAGAAATCAGATACTTGTAATCAAATAAAAAACTTCTATTCCTGTGTGCGCATTTTAAACAGTGATTTCAAACCATTTTCAGGCACGAAAGAGAACTCAATTCGACACTCGCACATAGAGAGCCGTTGCTTATATAGTTCTTGTATGCGCCTTCTTGCGCTTGAATGCACAAATACACACAAAAAGATGTCAAAATATAAACACAGTATAAGCACGTATACACAGTTTGTTTTGACTTAAGTGAACGTAAACAGTTGAGAAAGAAAACACAGGTGTAACAGTATATTGGATCCGTGCTACTCTTAAAGTGACAGCAGCCTAATAAATCTGCTGCAATCTGTCATTAATGTTAATCAAACAATAAGAAAATCACTCACTGCTCTTGACTGAATAACCTTTGTAGCTTTAATAAGGATTGATCTATATTTAATTTATAAAAAGACTGTTATTTTACATTTGATTACAATTTCTGTACAAGAACTTTGTTCAGTTGTATTTATTTGTGCTATTGCAAATTCTTTTTTATTACTGTTTACTTGTCTTTAATAATGTTTGAAATGTATATTAGTTAGTCCAGTTGTTTTTGCTGCATATGGTATTTTTTGTTAAAACCATAGGAAAATGTTAGTGTTCTTTAGGCTGTTGATTTTTTTGTTCATGGAAATCAGCTGCAAATTTTTTTTGCCAAAAGACACAGAATAAAGTGTTTTTAAAATGTTTTTACCTTCCTGGAATCAAAACTGGGAATCGATAAGCAGAAACGCAAAAATTCAGACGATGCACAACCCTACTAATCGGTCCTCTCTCATGTGTAGCAAAGGAAATTCAGCTCATTCTAGTCGGTTTGTTTGGATGAATTTTAATGAACAGACTCACAAAATGTATTCACCAATTCGAGTCCCTGTACTATGGTTGTACCTAGTATAAATTGACCTGTTCAAGTTCCTAATTGTGAGTTCATTAATACAAACCTCATTTCAAAAATCAGCACTGATTAAATTGGATTATATTTTTAAGTAACCTATGTAGCTTGAGTGTACTGCGCAACATTGTTTGTAGCTTGTAGTGTACTATAGTTTTACTACTTTATGTTAAAATTATAAAGTACTTTTTAAAGTAGCTTCCCCAATGCTAATGCTATACATTTTTCAATGCAATGGCACACAAAAGCAAACTCACATAGCAAGAAGCATTTGCGTTCACATATTTGCATAGCACATGCTTCTGCTTATGCTGTAGCATTCACCTACCTGGTAGTCCATTTTCCACTGAGCTCCGTAGTCAGGATGAGTCTGACCGATGAGCTCCTGGACTTTTGCTCGTCTAAGAGGGTTTTTCCCCACCACTGAGCTGGGGTCACTGGGGGTGAAGGCTTCCTTCAAGGGGTTGTAATCTACGATCTGATTGGTGCTATAAGCACGTCTTCTAGGAGAGGTGCTTGTGTCAGTTCCTGTGCAAAAAAAACCTAATTTAGCGAATTTACTCTTTCATTTCCTCTCTTATATAGTAGTTTGTTGACTTCATGAAGAAAACTTTCTTTTATTCTTTCATCTGGATATTTTAAAGAATAGTTCACCCAAAAATGAAAATTCTGTAACACATGGACTACCTGTTTGGAACACGTTTACTTTATATATTGCTGTACTTTACCCATAATGTCTTGCTCTGTGGCAATAGGACTGCTCTCAGACATGGTCTCCTGGCAACCGTCAAACAACGAGCCAACTTGATTGTCCCTGTGTGGCCCCTGAGCGTCACAGTAAACTTTCCCAGCATCCTCCTCTTGAGAGTGATAGAACACGGAACTGGCAGACTCATTAGAACGCATCATGCTGTAACGTTTCCGTTTGTCCTGTTACAGCAGAGAAAAGATGTATTATTATTGTTGTTGTAGAATTTGTGTGGTTTGTGTATATTTTGTGTGTATTATAATCAAAATACAGTATTATGATCAAGTATATTTTAAAATAACAATATAATATAAATAATAATATTCAAATATACTATAATAATTACGGACAGATGACAGATGACTTACTGATTTGGGGTTGGAGTGATATCGTGAGGTATCACAGACTACACTGTATCCAATCAGCCGGTCACCAGGGAACAGACAGGTCGCCCCCACTGGAGAGAGCAGGATCTCCTTTGTCTCTGGATACAGCCACTCAATGGAGATGTCAGTCAGTACTGATGTCATGGACTTCTTCAGCGACTTAATCATCTGCCAGTGACACAAATAACAGCCAGGTCAAAAACCACCTAGTGAACTTAATCAAGGGAGCACAGTCTATAAATGTACTCTATATAAATAAAACAGTAAAATATATAGACGCTAGTCTTAAACACTAGGGAGAGAAGGAACAAACATTAAATGTGCTGTCAGCTTTGATTATTATTCTAATTTATGTTTGACTAAACAAAACAAATTGTTAATTGCGAATACATTCGGACACAATTTACGTGGCTGCTGTAATTGCTTTGCAGTGACATTCAAAATAACAGGCTGTTGCAGTGGAAGATAAACACGTCAGAGGAAATGAGGACCTTGGGCTGCAGCCGTTCCCCTTCTGCCAGGAACTCAGCTGTGCCTCTGGAAACAGCGGACAGTCCTAAAACCAGCCTCCTGCACGCACCCTGACCTATGCCGAACGTGTAACACCTGCCGTGATGCAAACACACACACAGAGACAGGACAGGTGCGGTGAGTCTATGAAAACATCAGAAGAGCATCACATAATGAAGAAACTGCATCTCAACTTGGTGACGCTCTGCCAGACAAAATACATTTAGTTCTCTGAACTTTATTGCTTTATTAATTCTGGGACTGGCAAGCGTGCTGTCAGAAAGCAGGGAAGCAACTTTTTCATATTGTTTATTAGAATAGTAAGCATCAAATCTTCTCTAGCAACTCTCTGTCTCAAAACATAGGCAGCTACCTTGGAAAGTGACTGATCGGCATATAGCATACAGACACAGAGGCTTACAACTATGCTGAAAAACTGTTTAAACCAGCCTAAACTGGTCTTGCATGATTTAAGTTGGGAAACCAGCCTGAAAAAATTACCAAAACCCCACTTAGGTACAACAGTCCATTTTTCATTAGACCCTTTGTTGAAATAAATCTATTTAAATCAATCTAAATATCTAAGTTAAGTATATAAATAACTATATAATGAATATACATAAATAAAATACATAAATAAACTCATCTTGGATTGTTTTCTCAGTGATGCTGTCCCATTGCATTCTGGGATTACCTAACAATTTGGTCAAATACTTCTAAGCAAGCTTTTGAGTTGTGTTCTGAAATGTCATTGTGTTCTGAAATGTGCATAACGTGATGTCAGTGTTGATACTAATTTCAGACATGAAGATATGCTGTGTTCTTCTACAGTTACTAGGATGCCTTAAAATGCTAGTTAGGCAGCTCACAGCTGGGGTGGGGGAGGGGTTGGGTTGTTTGGTTGTTGGGGGGGGGGGGGGGGGGGGGGGGGGGGGGGTTGGGGGGTTTGTGTTGGTAAGAATCGCGTTCCGGGCTGGGTCCCCCTTGGTAGAAATCGCGTTTGCGGGGGCACCGCAGCGTGATGAAAAGGGCACTTTCAAAGGGAAAGGGGCTCAAGCCAGCCAGCCAGACCCCCCCCCTCCCCCTCCCCTTGTGCACGCCACTGCTAGGTTTTGTAACCAAGCTAATACACCAATCAGGCATAACATTATGACCACTGACAGGTGAAGTGAATAACACTGATTATCTCGTCATCACAGCACCTGTTAGTGGGTGGGATATATTAGGCAGCAAGTGAACATTTTGTCCTTAAAGTTGATGTGTTAGAAGCAGGAAAAATGGGCAAGCGTAAGGATTTAAGTGAGTTTGACAAGGGTCAAACACCTTGTGGGGTGTTTCCGGTCTGCAGTGGTCAGCTATCCAAAGTGGTTCAAGGAGGGAACAGTGGTGAACCGGTGACAGGGTCATGGGGGGCCAAGGCTCATTGATGCACGTGGGGAGCAAAGGCTGGCCCGTGTGGTCTGATCAGACAGACGAGCTACTGTAGCTCAAATTGCTCAAGAAGTTAATGCTGGTTCTAAAAGAAAGGTGTCAGAATACACAGTGCATCGTAGTTTGTTGCGTATGGGGCTGCATAGCCACAGACCAGTCAGGGTGCCCATGCTGACCCCTGTCCACCACTGAAAGTGCAAACAGTGGGCATGTGAGCATCAGAACTGCACCACAGAGCAATGGAAGAAGGTGGCCTGGTCTGATGAATCACGTTTTCTTTTACATCACAAGGATGGCCGGGCAAATACCTGGGGAACACATGGCACCCCACCTCGCAACTTACAGGACTTAAAGGATCTGCTGCTAACAACTTGGTGCCAGATACCACAGCACACCTTCAGGGGTCTAGTGAAGTCCATGCCTCGACGGGTCAGGGCTGTTTTGGCAGAAAAAGGGGGACCATCACAATATTAGTCATAATGTTACGCCTGATCGGTGTATATTATATTTGAAATTTCTCTACAATCTTTAGATTTCGGCCTCACTGGGGTCTGTGAAACACACCAGATCTAATGCACAGTATCTGAAGGCAAACAGTAATATTTAAAGATGAGTGACTTCAGCGTAGGCAGCAACATCTGTGGCTCACTGCGTGCGAGATACAAGATGCACTGTTTGCTCAATGCACTAACAGGGAACACATCTGTCCATTTACTAAAGTGTGGACTGACGATCAGTTTACTGAGAAACATTCCTTCCTAACAAGCAAAGAAAGCTGAGTCGTGTCCCCACAGCAGAGAAGTGGAGTGCAGTAAGGCACATTTGCGATTGTTCTCGATCGTCTGTGGAGGGCAAGAGCACTTGAAGGCAGTAAATTACACTGCAGTGTCATTTCCAAACCATCGTCTTTGTGTCTGACCTCAGCTTGTGTCTATTGTACTGCAGGAACGGCTGTTAAAGCCTACGGATTCTTCCATTTTTTTGAAAGAAAGCTATATTTGCATCTGCTCTAGGAGGACGAGGAAGAAAAGAAGTGTGTGTCTTAGGTGAACATCTCGGCATGTGACAAGCTGACTGGAGGTGGGAGATGGAAGCCTCTAGGAAGCAACAAAGTGCAGAAACAAAGCCTGTGAATACCAGCAGTGTTATGGCTAGTGCGAATTTAAAAGGATTAGACAGAGAGACATTAATTTACTGTCGCTAGTGTCTGTGCTGATCTGATTATGATCTTATTACCTGAATAGTTCTGCAGCTCTGTATCCTTGAACCTATGATATTAAAGGATTAGTTCACCCAAAAATGACACATTTTCATCATCAGTCATTTAATCAGCAAATCATTCCAAAAGCATATGACTTTCATCTGTGGAAAATAAAATAGGATAATTTAAGATATTTGCTCTTTTCCATAAATGAAAACATATTGTGACCAGGGGATGGTTAGCACACCATATAATGTATGTATGACCTGAGCACTATACAGGGAGTGCAGAATTATTAGGCAAGTTGTATTTTTGAGGATTAATTTTATTATTGAACAACAACCATGTTCTCAATGAACACAAAAAACTCATTAATATCAAAGCTGAATATTTTTGTATCAATATTTTAAGTAGTTTTTAGTTTTAGCTATTTTAGGGGGATGTCTGTGTGTGCAGGTGACTATTACTGTGCATAATTATTAGGCAACTTAACAAAAAACAAATTTATACCCATTTCAATTATTTATTTTTACCAGTGAAACCAATATAACATCTCAACATTCACAAATATACATTTCTGACATTCAAAAACCAAACAAAAACAAATCAGTGACCAATATAGCCACCTTTCTTTGCAAGGACACTCAAAAGCCTGCCATCCATGGATTCTGTCAGTGTTTTGATCTGTTCACCATCAACATTGCGTGCAGCAGCAACCACAGCCTCCCAGACACTGTTCAGAGAGGTGTACTGTTTTCCCTCCTTGTAAATCGCACATTTGATGATGGACCACAGGTTCTCAATGGGGTTCAGATCAGGTGAACAAGGAGGCCATATCATTAGATTTTCTTCTTTTATACCCTTTCTTGCCAGCCACGCTGTGGAGTACTTGGACGCGTGTGATGGAGCATTGTCCTGCATGAAAATCATGTTTTTCTTGAAGGATGCAGACTTCTTCCTGTACCACTGCCTGAAGAAGGTGTCTTCCAGAAACTGGCAGTAGGACTGGGAGTTGAGCTTGACTCCATCCTCAACCCGAAAAGGCCCCACAAGCTCATCTTTGATGATACCAGCCCAAACCAGTACTCCACCTCCACCTTGCTGGCGTCTGAGTCGGACTGGAGCTCTCTGCCCTTTACCAATCCAGCCACGGGCCCATCCATCTGGCCCATCAAGACTCACTCTCATTTCATCAGTCCATAAAACCTTAGAAAAATCAGTCTTGAGATATTTCTTGGCCCAGTCTTGACGTTTCAGCTTGTGTGTCTTGTTCAGTGGTGGTCGACTTTCTGCCTTTCTTACCTTGGCCATGTCTCTGAGTATTGCACACCTTGTGCTTTTGGGCACTCCAGTGATGTTGCAGCTCTGAAATATGGCCAAACTGGTGGCAAGTGGCATCTTGGCAGCTGCACGCTTGACTTTTCTCAGTTCACGGGCAGTTATTTTGCGCCTTGGTTTTTCCACACGCTTCTTGCGACCCTGTTGACTATTTTGAATGAAACGCTTGATTGTTCGATGATCACGCTTCAGAAGCTTGGCTATTTTAAGACTGCTGCATCCCTCTGCAATATATCTCACTATTTTTGACTTTTCTGAGCCTGTCAAGTCCTTCTTTTGACCCATTTTGCCAAAGGAAAGGAAGTTGCCTAATAATTATGCACACCTGATATAGGGTGTTGATGTCATTAGACCACACCCCTTCTCATTACAGAGATGCACATCACCTAATATGCTTAATTGGTAGTAGGCTTTCCAGCCTATACAGCTTGGAGTAAGACAACATGCATAACGAGGATGATGTGGTCAAAATACTCATTTGCCTAATAATTCTGCACTCCCTGTATTCAAAGTAATGATATGCTATTCAATATGATCTATTATGATCTATACAGAGCTAGTTCACCCAAAAATGATTATTCTTTCATCATTCACTCACTCATGTTGTTCCAAACCTGTATGATGTTAATTTTCCTGCCCACATTGGACCCCATTTACTTTCATTAAAGGGATAGTTCACCCAAAAATGAAAATTACCCCATGATTTACTCACCCTCAAGCCATCCTAGGTGTATATGACATTCTTCTTTCAGACGAATACAGTCAGAGTTGTATTAAAATATGTCTTGGCTAATCCAAGCTTTATAATGGCAATGAATGGCAGCCCAAAATTTGAAGACCAAAAAAGTGTATTTATCCATTATAAACGTACTCCACACGGCTCCGGGGGGTTAATAAAGGCCTTCTGAAGTGAATCGATGGGTTTTTGTAAGAAAAATATCCATATTTAACACATTATAAAGTAAAATATCTAGCTTCTGGCGAACCGCCTTCCGTATTCAATTCACTTCATAACATAACTGAAGTTCATAATCAGTGTTATTATTGTTAACTAAAATTAAAATGAGTAAAAATAATATTTAATATTTTAAAGGAATAAATATTAGATGAAAAACTTTTTTTTATTGCAGGTAGCTGCCAAGCCATAGCAAGAACAAATACTGTCAATTTTTAAAAAAAAATGTATATATAAGTTATATAATATATTACTTATATATATAATATATATATGTAATATATTACTATATAATATAAACATATATCCTGGAAACAGAAACCCTGGGAAGTTTCCTGAAATCCTGGAAAGTTTCTGGAAACTTTGCAACCCTAGCAAACACTGACCTGGTGAACCTGGCGTGGCTGCGGAGCAACTCAATAACCTTCCCTGTGTTACTGACGGCTCCGTCGGTCAGGAGGAAGAGCAGGCGAGGATGACCTTTTTGCATGGGCTGCCGTAGGATCCAGCTGAGAGGAGCCAGTATGTTTGTGCCGCCCATGTCAGCCCGAATCTTCTTCACGTGTTCGTAAGCCAACGCCAAGCTCTCCTGTGAAATAAATGAGGTTTGCAATTCGCCGCTGGCAAAATGGGCTTTCAATAAAACTTGTCTGTCTATGTGCTAGAAAGGTGATTTAATCTCTGCTACCTGACTAGAGAAAACACTTTTACCAAACAGGTAGGAAAACTTAACACCCATAATGCACTAGGCAATGGCATGTTGTCGTCCACTCTGCTACTATTGCATAAGCTTGACCAGTCAAATACCACCTTGCTTGAGTAGGAAATAATTCTTAGCAAACTTTTAGTAACAATGGTGTCAACTTCTGTCAGATACTTTGAAAGAAGAGGAATGGAGAGCACCTTCTGTCCAACACTGACATTTTTTTGCCATTATCCACTAACTTTTTATTAGATTTATGCTTAAAGGAAAACAACAACTATTTGCCACAGAGACTACTGAATAAGCAGTGTTTTTATGCATTATGAAACCAATAAGAAACTTGAATAGAAATTAATTATATAAACCCAGACCTTTGCCACTGGATCCCAGCAGAAAAACACAAACATAGATCATCTTGAGCATCTCAGTGTACCTGCAGATCTAATGAGGACAGTGATTGAGGACGCTACTGACTGTGGGTCCCTGCGGGTGACCTACCTCATCGTAGCTCTGACTGGTGGCAAACAACGTTTTGAACTTGGATCCGAAGCCAACTATGTTGAATAAGCATGCTGGGAAAAGACTTTTTAGAATCACGACCATTGCATCCTGTGAACACACACAACATGAAGAGGTCAACGTGAATGAGGGGGAAAGATAAGCAGGTTATATGGAGCTCAGATAATGGAGGAGGAAGATTGGATGGGAATGAAAAGGATAGGTAAGAGGGAGTAACTTTTTTCACACCAGCTATTAGAAGGTAAATCAGTAAAAAATGTATTAGATTTTTTAACAATTGATATTAACAATAAAATTGATTCTGTATTTTGCATTACTTATAAAAAATGTGTAAAAAATGTATAAAAATTATATACATGCAAAATACTTTTAATTATCAAATTATTATAATTATATACATATATACAAATTATATATCCAGTTCACAAAACCGGTCTGAATGATTCATTCATGAATTGCACTGATTCAATTCTCGAGTTCAAGTCACAAAATAATGACATAATTTCAGTTTATTCCTCACACAAAGCTATCGTATGATTATAGAAATATAGCACATCTTCATATTTACTTTTATGATACTTTTTATGGTGTTTTGTGATTCATTTCTCTAGTTCAATTTCAGGTTGTTCCTCACACAAAGCTATTGTATGAACTCAGAAGACTTGCACATCTTCGTATTTACTTTTATGATACTTCTTATAGTGTTTTTGCATCTTTTTTTGAAGTTTGAAAGCTTTCATGAGAGTTGATGAGAGAATTAGCAATGTCTGATTGATGAGCGATGAATCAGTTCATTTGAAATAAAATAGATCCAGTTCACAAAACCAGTCTGAATGATTCATTCACAAATTAATTTCTTTAGTCGGTTTGTTCCTCACACAAAGCTATTGTCTGCATTCAGAAGGCTTGGAATATAGCAGATCTTCGTATTGACTTCTTCAATTATATTTTCATGGTGCTTTTGTATCTTTTTTGAATTTTGAAAGCCTCAGTCCCCATTCACCGGCAATTCACAGCAAGATGACCAGCACATTTTTCAAAATTTCTCCTTTTGTGTTACACAGAGGAAATAAAGTCACATGAGGGTGAATAAATGTTGGCAAAATGTAAATTCATAGGTGAACTATTACTTTAAAGTCCCCTTGTAGTCAATAATTGAATCCCTTAAAACTCATCTTTGATCACCAAAATGACATATTTAAAAGTTTTTTCCTGTGAAAAAAAAATGTATTCATGCCTTAAAAATAGCTTGAATGTAACTACACCCTTGTTTCATGTAGTATACGGGGATTCATGAATATGCAAATTAGCCCCACCTCCACTCACTCGCACGAGCTCAGAAATCCACTCGCTCATCAGTACTGTAGTAAACGCTGCACAATGGCAAGTGGAAATACTGGTTTAATTCAGCCATATATGTTTGAACCAGAAACTGATTCAGAAGAAGTGGAAGAGTGAATTATACAGGCTTGTCTACAAGTCGATGTATCAGAATGGTAATGCGTTTTATGAATCGCTATCTACAATGTCAGACGGTAACTAATATTATTAGCCATTTGCTTGACTACATTATCAAACAGCTAATAATGTGTTGCTAAAGTTAAACCATGTTCCCGCTCGCCATCTCAGAGTCAGACAGCTGCCTTCTAACAATCAGTATCCTTAGAAATGCTTTGAACAACTCAGAATGTCAGTGGAGAAAAACATATAGTTCATCATAACATAGTAATACACAACATATACATCATACACCTGCTATATTGTTAAATGTACCCAATTTTTTATATCAACAGAAAAATATACCGGTATAACCTGGCTTCTCTTGAGACTCCGTCCACTGCTTCAGAGAATAGTTAATGATATGCTAAAGCCTGCCGGCACATGATTGGTTACAAGGTAGTTTGTGACGTCAGAAACAGTAGCGATTTCAAACCGCTTTTTTTCACTGCCGTTTTAAAGACAAAATACTTGGCAATGGTGTTGACTCATGAATTTGCAGATGGTTTGTCTTAAAGTATATTAAAAACACCACATAGACATACAAACAACATAAAAAAAATTACCGCAAGGAGTTATATATTCCATTTAGCTTACTGGATAAATCTGCTGCTGTCCTCCTGCACCTTACCACAATGGAAATTTGACATTTCAGCATGGAGTAAGTCTTCTTCAGGGTCAAGGATATTACCGCTAGAGTGACCTGAGCCTTTACATTAGAGCAGTTTGGTGTCTGTGGTCAGAAGGGGAGCATCCTCAATCAAAACCGCAGTGAGTCATCGCTGCCTTGTGCGTCACGCTGCAGAACCCCGTCAACAGAGGACAAGAGCACACACTCATTCACACAAAATATCCAATCTCGGCATGGAGACTTACCAAGTTTAATTATTGTAGCTGCTTGAGCTATTCAATGCAGCTGGTTATTTCATTACAAAGCCCCTTCAACAGGCTGCTCAAACTACAGAGCCACATGATGTTCAGTAAAATATGTCTTATGCAAAAACAGTACAAATTAAATGTACATCTCATTCTAAAATGTTTGCTTAAGTCCCCATATGGCTTTTTGTATGGTACATAAAGATACATTTGAATATAATTCTGCTTTGCATTTATTTAGTGGAAAAAGTGAGAAACATTGATTTTTAACATTTGCATGAAACATTTTGAATCTAAGCTGTTTAAATGCATACAGTACCATTAAAACGTTAAGGGTTAGTAAGATTTTTTAATGTTGTTGAAAAGAAGTCTCACCAAGCCTGCATTTATTTTATCAAAAATACAGAAAAAAAAAACTATATTGTGAAAAATATTACATATACTTATATACTGTTTTACATGCTAATATTTTAAAATGTCATTTATTCCTGTGCTGCAAAGCTGAATCTTCAGCATCATTACTCCATGATCCTTCAGAAATCATTCTAATATGATGATTTGCTGCTCAAGAAACATTTATTATTATTAATGTTGAAAACAGTTGTGCTGCTTAATATATTTGTGGAAACCGGTAAACATTTTTGGGATTCATTGATGAATAGAAAGTTCAAAAGAACAGCATTTATTAAAAATAAATAAATAAATAAAAACCTGGCCCCAGACTTTTGAACAGTGTATGTTTACTCTAAAACATCAATTTTTTTAAATTTAAAATACATTTTTAATGCAAATGTTGAAAATCACACTTTTTTACTAAATAAACGCAAGGCAGAATTTTATTTATTCATATTTATCTACGCATCTACCATACAAAAAGCCATATAGGGACTTGATGATACTAAGGAATCACTGAAGTTTTCAACCAATTCAGTGAAACCAATTGAACGGATTCACATCACTCTACCGCCATGTTGGGAAGTTTAAATCAGGGACTCTTTTAAAGCATCTCTGTCTTAACACTCACATCCCAAGAACAAGGAGGTCACAAGGAAGACTCTTTAAAAAATTTAGATGGACAAAAAAAGTGCTTTAAAAAGTGCTGCAATACATCCAATATGGGCTTTCGCACAGGATCTAGCCACCAGAGAGGTCCTCCGAGAACTAAATTTCCCCTACGGCCATTTTCCTGGTTGCATTCGCACCACCAGTAGTAATGTAAGCCAGCAGCCAGCGACTTCATTTAAGCGTGGCATTCAACAACATGAACAACTCAATAGCGTAAAGGTTGAGAAGGACTTCGGTGTCGGTCCATCTATCTCTGTTTTCCATATTTGTGCAGTTAGTACGTGTTGGTGGTAACTTAAATGCAAACTACTGGTTGGTGGCAGTTAAATGCAAACTGCAATAATTAAATGTTAAATAACACAAATATACTTTATGTATTTAATCTCACTTTATTAACTAATTTCTTTGCTGTTGACCTTCAACAATCCAATTCAACTATACTAATATGCAAAAATGACTTTAGGTAAACATCACAATTGTGTTTCTTTTCTTCTTTTTTTTAAATTAAAAAACAAAGTCCAGCCTAGGTGAGAAAGTAACGCAGAAGTAACATAACGCATTACTTTCCATAGAAAGTAACTAAGTAATGCAATTAGTTACTTTTTTAGGGAGTAACACAATATTGTAATTAATTACTTTATGGCGGTTGCCAGTGTTTAGTATAGCATGTGTTCGGCCAATAAACGTACACTTACATCACTGGTAGTTCCTAATGTGCTGGGTTAGACACTACTCTGAAGTAGACTATACCTAAAATCATTCCCAGTTCCTGCGGTGTGAGCAAGATGCCAAAAAGTGAGTACTTCCACCAAGTAGTTTAAGAAATATACTGAAAGCCCCTAATGCTGCTTCATTTAAGTTCTCCAGAAAAAGTAATTATATATTGTAAATATTAAATATATTGCCCTGCCCTCCTTGTTATTATGAACCTCATGATAAACTCTCATGCTAAACTTGTTAAACTTGCAAAATGTAACAGTAAACACAACTTTATTACTTTGGGAATTTATCAAATCTGTTCACTCCTGTAATCTACATAAAACCATCCAATAAGATTGAAACTTATGAACACAAGTGGGAGATCCGACTGAGGCGAGACTTATGAAGATGAGTGTCTTCGGTAAATAAGCACTGCTGTGTTTATATAAATACCCTGTTCCATTAATCGTCATTATCAAGACTAAAGCACTTTGGGGTTTTAAACCACTGAATAAACTAGGATGTCTTTAAAAGTTAATGAGTGCTGGGAATGAGGAGCACAGTTATAACTCAGAAACAGAAGCGTTCTACCTTAACTCGATTGATGTTGACCCCGCTCATGCTTCCACTGCGGTCAATGAGGAAGATGAATTCCCCCTGGATGCTCCGCAGGTCAGAGGTCGTCGAGCGGAGGTCTGGGCAGAAGTTGAGCATGACCACGGGGTTGTGGAGGATGTCTTTATGAAGCCTCTTCCGAATGATGTCCACCTACACAACACACATCAGCCAGTGACAGAGCCATTACTGAAGGCGATAATGGTTAAAGCTGGTGAATCTCATGAAAGCATGTCACACATTACACAACAGAATTTTTTTTTTTTCATAACAGAACGTTTTTTTTTTCATAAAGCTCATTTTTAGGAATATTAAAGGGATAGTTCACCCAAAAATTTAAATTCTGTCATCATTTACTCACTCTCAAGCAGTGTTGGGTAAGTTACTCTAAAAATGTAATTAATTACTAGTTACTAATCACATCTTCAATAGTGTAGTTAGATTATTGTACAAAATACTCTCTCCAAAAAGTATTTAATTACTTATTACTTTCTAAATCCTATATCAACCTTGACTAGTTAAGTGATTCAAAGACATGAAATGGCTCTTTTAATTAATACAAATAAATCATATAAAACTAGATAAATTATTCTTATTAACTGACCAAAGTATTACAAATGTGAGAAGGATAAATAAAAACATGCATTTTTAAGTTAGACTTTAAAATTTGATGTTAACTCCACTATCGTATTATATATAATTGTTCTGCAGTCTATACACAGTATTTAGTTCAATTACATCAGAAGTAACTGTAATTAAATTACAGAAAAAATAAGAGTGATCATTTTGCATTATTTTTCAAGGAAAAGTAATTAAATTACAGTAACTAATTACTTAGTAACTATTATACCCAACAATGCTCTCAATTTGTTCCAAACCTGTATGAGTTTCTTTCTTCTGTTGAACACAAAATACATTTTGAAGAATGTTGTTAACCAGACAGTTGACGGTCGCCATTGACTTCCATAGTATAGTAAAAAAGTAAATGGCTACCGTCAACTGTCTGGTTAACAACATTCTTCAAAATATCAGGTTTGGAACAACTTGAGGGTGAGTAAATGACAACAGAATTTTCATTTTTGGGTGAACTATCCCTTTAAGAGATTGTTTGCATATTATTTATGTATATTATTCTCATGCAATTTATGTATGTATATACAAAACTGGAAAAAACAGCTTAATTGTATGAGAATAAAAGCATATATAGTATGCAAACAATTATTAACCTAAATATGTCATTATAAAATGCTCACTCAAGTCCCCATTTGGCTTTTTGTATGGCCTATTTAGATAAATATAAATAAATATAATTCTGACTTGCATTTATTTGTGCATTATTATTAAGTGTGTGAGACACAGTACCGTTTAAAAGTTTAGTCTATAAATTATAAATATATATGAGTTCGGTGTATGTGTCAGAGCTCAAGATTATTTGGAGGATATGAGCATGTTGTAAAGTACTTCAGATTAGCACTTCAACCACTTTACATCACGTTTCAATTGGTTGGTCTATTGTACAATAAATTATTTCTTGGAAGTCTTCAATTTCCCTGCACACTTACTAAATTAACCTTTGGAGGAAATAGTTTTCTTTTATATACATAAACGTGTCCTGTATAAAACTGAGCTTGCTTGGATGTGCACAAAGATTTTCATTTCCATGTTTTTTAGCTGCTAATCATCTAACTATTTTGCAAGTTCAGTACTATTACTGTCATTACTGTATGGAAAAAAATGACCAGAGCATTCATCCAAATTTATCCTGTTGTGTTCAATTTTCATTTTTGGGTGAACTATCTTTTTGATGTTATTCAGCTCACTTCAGTAAACGATTGATAGAGACAAATAATGAAAGATCAGAATTTTGAAAATCTTTTACAGGTCATGGATTCCCCTCTCATGCTTTAAAGATTTAATTAAAGGAGCACACATCCCGAAGGAGGTGAAGTTAACTCTTAGTTCGCTATGCAATGGGTTGAAACACTATGGACTCAGCTGAAGACCTTTGACAGTTTCCATAGAAACCTCTATTCATTGCTGATCATTTTAGGGCTGAATGTTCTTTCCCTCCTGTTGAGGAACAGCACTCACTTAAGGATGCAATTGAAGTTTTGTGCTGCTGAGAAACATGGCTCTGTGCCGACATTTTCACTTAATGTAACTACTTCCTGAAGTGATGATTAGCAAGAATTGGCAAGAGATTTTGCATTAATTGGATAATCTAACTAAATTTGATTTCATACTGGATTTTGAGTATGTAAGTCATTAGGCTAAATCTAACAGCTTGAAGTTAAAACCCCTGAATATTTTAGAGAATGACTGGAGCCTACATCTGGGATCAAGTTAGTTACTTTTTATTTTTGAAAGAAAGAAATACTTTTATTCAGCAAGGATGCATTAAACTGATCAAAAGTAATACCAAAAATATGTATAAATTATAAAACTGATTTCTATTTCAAAGAAATGCTGATCATTTGAAATTTTTATTTATCAATTTTTCCACAAAAATATTAAGCAGCACATCTGTTTTCAACATTGATAATAATACAAATATGTTTCTTGAGCAGCAAATCAGCATATTAGAATGATTTCTGAAGGATCATGTGAGACTGAAGACTGGAGGAATGATTCAAGGATTTGTAATTTACTGTACTTTTCATCAAATAAATTCTTAACGACTATATATATATATATATTTATACATTTAAAAATATTCCATACATTAATAAAATGAACACTTCAACTGCTCGCTAACTCAAATACTGTATCTAATCAGCCAATCACATGGCAGAAACTCAATGCATTTAGGCAAGTAGACATGTACTTACATGTACAATACAGTAATTCCCTAAAATACAGTATGCGAAAAACAGTACGCTAAAAGAGTAGTATGTCTGAATACATAATATTTGAAAAGTAGGTGAAAAATTCCCGGATGACCTACTACTTCCGCCGAGATTCTGAAGTGTGCATTCGATGGACACTTTACTATCCCATGAGGCCCCGGGAGAGGATTTGTGAATGGCAGTACTACATGGCAGATAGTACATCCGAATTTTATTAAAACTACCCATAATCATTCTATACACTAAAAAATGCTGGGTTAAAAACAACCCAAGTTGGGTTGAAAATGGACAAACTCAGCGACTGGGTTAAATGTTTGCCCAACCTGCTGGGTAGTTTTATTTAACTCAACTACTGTCTAAAAATTACTATATTGCTTGCTTAAAATGAACCCATTTAATATTTAATATGTAATATAAACATTTAATATGTTTAATAAATGAACATTTATAAAAAAAAGTTTAATGAATAATAATTAAACAATAAACATTTATTAAATTGCTTATTAATAAATGTTCATCTTTTGATTATTATTGTTGCCTCTACTTATGTGTCTGATTTTTAGTTTCCAACCTTTTTTTTTTGGTTAATTTTAAGCCAGCCATATAGTAATTTTTAAACAATAGTTGTATTAAATAAAACTGCATAGCACACTGTGCAAACATTTAACCCAACCGCTGGGTTAAAACAACCCAATCCGGGTTGTTTTTAACCCAGCATTTTTTAGAGTGTAGAACATACTTTTTTAAGGGTCATGAAGTAAATTCAAATGTAGTACCTACTCAGACAGTACACAATTTCGCATTAGAATAGGGAAAAAAAGTGATTTAAGAGACTTTGAACGTGGCATGGTTGTTGGTGCTGGACCGGCTGCTGATCTACTGGGATTTTCATGCACAACCATCTCTAGGGTTTACAGAGAATGGTCTGAAAAAGAGAAAATATACAGTGAGCGACAGTTCTGTGGGTGAAAATACCTTGTCTATGAGGAGAATGGCCAAATTGGTTTGAGCTGATAGAAACGCAACAGTAACCACTGGTTACAACCGAGGTCTGCAGAAGAGCGTCTCTGAATACACAACATGTCGAACCTTGAAGCAGAAGGGCAACACCAGCAGAAGACCAATCTAGGTGCCTCTCCTGTCAGCCAAGAGCAGAAAACTGAGGCTACAATTCACACACACTCACCAAATCAGGCAATAGAAGATTGGAAAAATGTTGCCTGGTCTGATGAATCTCGATTTCTGCTGTGACATTTCAAGGGTAGGGTCAGAATTTGACGTAAACAACATGAAAGCATGAATCCATCCTGCCTTTTATCAACAGTTCAGGTGTAATGGTGTGGGAAATATTTTCTTGGCACACTTTGGGACCCTTGGTACCAATTGAGCATCGTTTAAAGCCCACAGATGACCTGAGTATTGTTGCTGACCATGTCCATCCATTTATGACCACAGTGTATCATCTTCTGATGTCTACTTACAGCAGGATAACGCACCATGTCACAAAGCTCAAATCATCTCAAACTGGTTTCTTGAACATGACAGTGAGTTCACTAAACTCAAATGGCCTCCAGAGTCACCAGATCAATTCAATAGAGCACAGTTGGGATGTGGTGGAACGGGAGATTTGCATCATGGATGTGCAGCCGACAAATCTGCAGCAACTGCGTGATTCTACCATGTCAATATGGACCAAATTCTCTGAGGAATGTTTCCAGCACCTTGTTGAATCTGTGACATGAATAATTAAAGCAGTTCTGAAGGCAAAAGGAGTTCCAATCAAATAAATGTACCTAATAATGTGGCCGGAGAGTGCATATTCATTTTATTAATGTATATGTATATAATATTTTATTCATTATTAAATGTATCATTATTAACATTAAATACATAAGTTACAATTTACTGAATTTGACTGGTTGGAAATTATTAGATTAATCACAATTATTTTATTCTATTAACAGCCATATGTTTTATGCTTCTCTTCAGGTTTACACATCTAAAATTTTAAAACTGGTTTCCTTGTCCAAAAAAACTATAATTGTACCATGATACTTTTGGGTACTTCTTTGGTCAATGACCAAAATCATTCCTTGAAAGTATTTGAATCTGTTATGTTACATGCTAATTTGCTAATAGACCTCTCAGTCCCAATAACACGACTTGAGAGCATTATTTCAAATAAGTACCACTTCCTATGTAGTTTATGATCCTGGCTGCCAAAACGAAATAATAATCTTTTCTAGATTTCTTTACCAATTATATGTAGTTTAAAAAACTAAGGGCCATATTTACTAAGCCGGATCATTTCCATAATGACCAACACAATCTACTAAGAGCAGCACAAATTAGCGTCTGGTTTAAAACATGAAAATACCAGTAAATTGACTAGCACAAACCTTCCCAGCAGGCACAGGACGTCAGTATGACGTCAGATTGACGTTGGACCCCAATGTCGGACAGACGGTGTATTTTGGCTGAAAATGAAAATCGGGTTGATTTTCATTTTCAACCAAAATGCAACGCCCTTCCAACATTGGATGTTGACGTCAATCCCTTCCACAAATCCCTTCACTCAGTTGGGATGTTCTCTTTTATTCTGGACAGAAAGTACAGTGACTGTATTTGACTGTATTTTTCTGTAGCCCAGGTCTGCGTTCAGCCCCGACAAAACGTTGCAAAACGTTTTTTAAACGGAAACAGTGCTGCGTTGAACACCCTGTTCTGATGACGCAAGAGTTGCAACTATGGCAGCTGAGAAGGCCATTCTTTGTGTTTTTTTTGAAGAATTTTCGGAGCCTGATGAAATCGGTATAAATGTGTTTAATACTGCAAAATATTGTGTTACAGTCGCTGCCCTTGCCATCCAGAATAAAAGAAAACATCCCAATCGAGTGAAGGGATTTTTGGAAACTGTGGTTCCTAGTTATTGTGATCCAACATTTGCCTCACATTTCAGGATGAAAAGACAAACATGTCTTCTAATATCTTCAATTGTTGCGTATACCGAGCTGCAGCGGACACATTTGTAAACAACTTTACAAGTTGGACCCATTGTGCAAGCTGTCTCTTTAATACCGCATGGTTTATATACATGTTGCTGCTGATTGGGCTGACATTTTTGACACACCCATCAAACGAGAGAAAAACCCCGTTGCACACCGTTTCCAGGAAACATGTCGTTCAACCCGGAAACTAGCAAAACGTTGTGCACCGGTTTGAGCTTGAATGTGCCCCAGCTGTCGTGCTACTTGGTCGGCGTTGTGTCATAGCTGGGGCGTGGCATGGGGGAAAACTGGGGGAGGTTGCCGCTTGGTATACACCTGCAAACATCGTTTTGAGCAGCAACCCCGCTGATTTTTTTTTTTATATGCAAAACAATACAAGGTGGTTTAGGATTCATTATAAAGATGTTAATAATAAATACCAAACCAATGTGTGTTGTTATGCGCATCCTTTACAACAGTCTTTCAGATTTGGGTTGCTTCTCAAGGTTGCTTGCAGGTAGTACTTCATTCATTCTCCTGGTGAAGTGCTTGTTCTTGTGACAGGGAACACACTTGCTCAACTTGATCTATTACACTGGAGCAGAAAATATCACTGTATGGATAATCTGGACTATCACCTTAAATAAAATAAAGAGCCATCCTGACAGGAAGTTTGATGTTTACTATAGGTCACAAAGACTTCAGTCTGTATTATACATAAGTATGAAGTTGGTGTATTTTAGACATGGAATTTCTCTTACCCAGCACCACAACTGAAATCATACCAAACATGTCTAATGTTGCCTGTCTCCTATTTTAGATGTACATTTGCATGCTGACATTTGGGTTTTGGTTCGTAACCATGATTTACAGTCAACAAAACAACAAAATCTAATAATGGAATGTTGTGTTGTCTAGATGTTAACATTGTGACATAGCTAGACCACCATACCTCACTACAATTTAGAAGTGAGATTTTGACCCAACAACACATTTTAGTATTTTACATCAATATGACATTAGCTTGAGACGATGGCACAATGTTGTATATTGGTTACTTTACACAACTTAAAACAAAACAAAAATATCAGTGTCTAAGGATGTTAGAATTTGACGCTGTGTGGATGTTAACATTACGACGTTAAGGAGACGTTGGGTTTTGTTCACCATGCCTCATGACTAAATGTCAGTATTTGACGTCAATATGACATTGGCTTGAGAAATTGGCTCAACGTTGTATTTTGGTTACTTTACAACACAACCTAAAACTAACAAAAGATCAACGTCTAATGATGTTAGAATTTGATGTTGTATAAACGTTACCATTATGACGTTGTGTTGACGGTGGGTTTTGGTCATCATACCTCATAACTAAATGTCAGTATTTGACGTAATCCTGACATTGGTTTGAGATGTTGGCTCAACGTTGTATTTTGGTTAGTTAATACCACAACCTAAAACCCACAAAAGATCAACGTTTAATGATGTCAGAATTTGACGTTGTATGAACGTTACCATTATGACGTTGTGTGGACGTTGTGTTTTGGTCATCATACCTCACGACTAAATGTCAGTATTTGACGTCAATATGACACTGGCTTGAGAAATTGGCTCAACGTTGTATTTTGGTTACTTTACAACACAACCTAAAACTAACAAAAGATCAACGTCTAATGATGTTAGAATTTGACGTTGTATAAAAGTTACCATTATGGCGTTGTGTTGACGGTGGGTTTTGGTCATCATACCTCATGACTAAATGTCAGTATTTGATGTAATCCTGACGTTGGTTTGAGATGTTGGCTCAACGTTGTATTTTGGTTAGTTAATACCACAACCTAAAACCCACAAAAGATCAACGTTTAATGATGTTAGAATTTGACGTTGTATGAATGTTACTGTTATGACGTTGTGTTGACGGTGGGTTTTGGTCATCATACCTCATGACTAAATGTCAGTATTTGACGTCAATATGACGTTGGCTTGAGACGTTGGCTTAACGTTGGATTTTGGTTAGTTACAACCTAAAACTAACAAAATATCAACGTCTAATGATGTTAGAATTTGACGTTGTGTGGACGTTACCATTATGACGTTGGCTCGACGTTGGATTTTGGTTACTTTACAACACAACCTAAAAACAACTAAATATCAACGTCAGCTGATGTTGGTATTGGACGTCAAATTAACGTTGGCATTAGACATTGAGCTGACGTTGAATTTTGGTCACCTGACGTCGCTACCAAAATGTAACTAAATATCAACATCTTATGACGTTGTGTGCCTGCTGGGTTAGTAAATCACCTTGCATGATTCATTTACTCTCCTCCCATAAATTTAGCACCTGAAAGGGAAATTCCTACAAATGCATATTCAATAAGGTTATCCGCAAAAAAAACCCTGTCCACGCCTTTTCAAATCCTGACAGTAGTTTTAAACGACAGTGCTGGTGCAAGCTGTTAGTAAATATGTCCCTAAGCAGCATGGTGTTGTACTACTTCTACAGAGCATCAAGCTTGTTTTGCCATTTTTTGCCCTTGTACAACACGCTCAAACTGTTTCTGTCTGTTTTCATTCATCAAAACAGTTTCATTTAATTCTTTATTCTCACTCTTTCACTCACTGTCTTTTCATTACTGCAGTCCTTCTTCGTGGCCTTTATGTAGTCGCTCCGTCCTTTCAGATGCTCATCGTATTCCTCCGACGTCATGTCTCCGTCTTCAATGAGAACGTGTGGCAGATGGGGCTCTACACATAGAAAGGAATAATTACTCTCTCTGTACAGCTCTCTGTGTGGGAGCACAACAGTGAATTATGACAGCAGACGATGAGTTACATTACTGCCAGACATGAAGGACTCCCACGGTGGCAGTATTTCTTAAAAACAGCAGCTGTATTGGGAAGAGAGTGCGTCGGCTCCTAGTGGGCCATCAATATGGCTGAACGTTTGCCCCTTTGACTCAGATTTCTAATGAATTCAATTGCACAATACTGGCCTCGGGTCACCTGCAGAGTGAGGCAATCTTATGAGGCAGCTTATGAGGCATCGTGAGCCTCCCAGACACAGATGAAGGTCGAGATGCATGATGGGGTGGCTGAAGAAATATAGAGCTCAACTAACCAGTGCTTACAGAGCAAGAGATCATGTTATATGGTTGTGGGCCTGGGAATGATGTTTCAATAGCCTCTGATTTAATAAACAGCCTCTCGTTTGGACAAGCTTTCAGGCACACGGAGAGATTAGCACTGGCTTGTTCTCAAAAGGCAGACTCTATTGTTCAGTTAACACAGGTCAGAGTTACTGTGATCTTGTTTGTCTGTCCATGGGGACCAAATGTCCTGACAAAAAATGACATTGCTGGGAAGGTCCAGAAGGAAAACGGCTTCATAAAAGAACTAAAAAATGTTTGTGGTGTTTGTCGCCACTATAGGTGTTTGCTAAGGAGATACAGGTATATGGTTACAAAAGTGTTCTCTGAGTGGTTTTTAGTGTTGTTTAAGAATTTGTAGGAATGGGAGTCATAAAGAATTTAATTATGATTTCGTTGAACAATTCTAATTCCTTAATGATTCTTTTAGTACTTAGTACTCGAATTATACTTCTGCGTCAGACCTATGCCGTAGCCTCTACACCGTAGGCGACGCGTCAGTTTTCATTTATAGTTCTGCGCCATTGTCCGCATCGACGTGCACTACACATGCTAGTAGGCAGTGTCCACGGGCATGTTGTGTACGTTGTCGGAGAAACAGCAGCAGTGATGGTGGCAAATAGACAGCAACTTTTGTTGCAGCTTGTTGTTAAATATCGAAGAACAGATATTTAAATACACAAGCAGAAATGCGTATGAGGAATTGCGACGCTATCGCAGATTTTATTTTTGACCTGAGGGGGGTTCTAGCAGACCAATCACAGCGCTTGAGGTCCAAGTAGAATTAATGCATTGTTACATTTTTGGAGAGGTGCACATCAGGCTATGCCATAGGCTTGATTCACAAATATTAAGAAATGTGAATTACTTGAAACTACATAAAAACCCATGTTAGACCACCAGAATTACTCCAAATGTTGTCCCAACTAATCAAACACTGTTGTCTGAACAAAGAATTTCATATTGAACAACACTGCTGAAATGTTAAGGGTTTGTGATTTCCCAGTATGCATTGCAGCATGAATAAATTATGCAGTTACTGTTATAGGATTATTGATTTACTGACATTATTTAAACCTTTGTTGTTGTTTTGTACTTTTTTTGTTAGTGATTGTGATTGTGATTGTGATTGTTCTTGAGGTTTGTGTGTCCAGTGCTGAGGTCTATGACCTTTTAAAACTTTATCCTGGATATCTTTGCTTTGTAGAATGAGTGATCCTTGACAAACAAAGTTAGCATAGTTCACTTAACCTATTTGTCCTATAGGACTATAAAGCCTAAATGGCTATCGAAAATGATATATCAATTTATTGTGTTACTAACTGAGAATTTCCTGAACAAGAAATCAGTAGTGGCCTTGACAAATTTATTTGCATTTAGTGAATGATCACATTCAAATGGACAAAACAAAGTAGTGTTACTTAGGACAATTATTAAAGGGATAGTTCACCCAAAAATTCTGTCATCATTTACTTACCCACAATAGGGTATTATTTTTCCTACTATGGAAGTCAATGGGGTTCATCAACTGTCTGGTTACCAACATTCTTTAAACTATCTTCTTTTGCGTTCAACAGAAGAAATAAACTCATACAGGTTTGAAACAATTTGAGGGTCAGTAAGTATTGACAAAACTTTCATTTTTGGGTGAACTATCCCTTTAAGACAATAGTTGAGAGAACCTAAAAATCTGACTGCATCAGGTTGCAATGAATTTCTAACTTTTTTTTAAGTTTATTTTGTTTCGCTGTATACTTTTTTGATTCACTCGCTCAGCATTGTTTGTTTCGTACTGTAAATTGAGATCATCAAGATATACAATTATTGTATTTATATGTGCTACACACCACTGGGGTAGATCAGTATCTCCACAGGGCAGTCGTAGGTGTACTTGTCTGCCAGTGTGACCACAATACTGGTGGCTGAGCGAGCCGACGGGTCCGCGTCCGCCCGGATGGCATGTGAGGGGCTCTCCACACCTGCACAGAGAAACTTCTAAAGCATCTAAAATAAGCAGGAGCAACAGACGTTAGACCACATGCGAGGTCTAAACCGCTCCGTAACTCCAGCAGGAAGACGCATACTGCAAAACAACTGGTATGAAATAATGTAGTACAGCTAGGCAATCAACACATAATTTGGGCTTGAGTCCCAGCTGAAATGACAAGCATATGCTGCACTTTACATTTATGAATTTGTCAGACACTGTTATCCAATGCACCTGGATGTGTATTCAAGATATACATGTTATCAGTATGAAAGTCAACTCATCATACTATCCACACATTTGGGCTAGAAAACT
Source organism: Rhinogobio ventralis (assembly GCA_039654625.1). Taxonomy (NCBI): domain Eukaryota; kingdom Metazoa; phylum Chordata; class Actinopteri; order Cypriniformes; family Gobionidae; genus Rhinogobio; species Rhinogobio ventralis. The sequence goes on from CM077203.1 coordinate 8,688,319, forward strand.
AGCATCATATGTTTTATATTTATGCATTGGAGTTTATATGGAAACTTATTTAAAAAATAAACATTTATTTCACAATTCTCCTGTTTTTATCTCTCACAGTTTTGCAAGTTATAAACTCGTAATTGCAAGTTTACATCTCTCAGTTCTGTTTTTTTTTTGGTTTCCTCCACAAAATAAAAAAAATTTAAAAGGTAATTGCAACATTTTCTCTCACAATTCTTACTTTTTTTGCTCACAATTGCGAGCTTACATCTCACAATTCTGACTTTTTTTAAGAATTGGGAGAAAAAAAGTCTAAATTGCTAGATATAAACAAAAAATTATTTTTTTAATTATTTAATTATTCCGTGGCAGAAACAAGCTTTCACATAAATGCATAAATGTAAAATATATGCTGGCAATTGTGCGCACTTGTGAGAAAAAAGTGAGAATTATAAGAGACTCGCAATTACCTAATTATTCTTTTTTTTATTCCATGGTGGAACTAAGCTTCCATACATTTGCCAGGCAATTTAATCCAAATAAAGTTGCAGTGCATTCATGATTTTTTACATTTCACATGTATTCATACTAGGGCTGTCAAACGATTAATCGCGATTAATTGCATCCAAAATAAAAGTTTGTGTTTACATAATATATGTGTATGTACTGTATAACTATTATGTATATATAAATACACACACATACATGTATATATTATCTGTATATATAAATATATAATATTTGCATGTATATACTGTATGTATATATATATATATATATATATATATATATATATATATATATAATTTATATTATATATAAATATTTTATATATAAATATAACACATTTTTCTTAAATATATACATGCATGTGTGTGTATTTGTATATACATAACAAGTATACACAGTACACACACACATATATTATGTAAACACATACTTTTATTTTGGATGTGATTAATCACGATTAATCGTTTGACCGCACTAAATTTATTTGTGTTCTCTGGAAATCAAGCCCATGATCAAGGGTATTAGGAGTAGGACTCATGCATGAGGATGGAGGAACTGACCTGCCAGTAAATACGGGCCTCTGATCTCAAGATGGAAGTTGAACTCATAGTCAATGGAGTTGATGGTCTCTTCCTCCAACAGAGCAGCCAAGCACACTCCTGAGGCCACCTGCTCGTGTGTTCCCTGTGCACAATGATGCTGATCCCTCCTGAGACAAATCAGCAGGTACACATTCAAACTTCATTTTCAGTTCAGTTTCATTAAATCCTGAGGAAATAATATGACTCTATTTTTAATTTTTGAAGGAAAAAGCAGTGCTTACAAGGCAGTAAAAGAAGAGTAGTAATGATTTAAAAGGATAGTTTACTAAAAACTGAGAAGTTTGTCATCATTTTACACTCCAAAATTGTACAAAACTTTCTTTCCTCTGTATAACAAAAAATAAGATATTTTGAGGATTATCTGTATTTTGAAGAGATTTTTGAGGAATATCTGTATTTTGAGGAATGGCTTAGAGTTTTAGTTTTTTTTCTCTGTTGAGCAGCATACATCTCAACTAGATTTGAAATTCTTGAAGAAAAATTTAAATTCTGTCATAATTTAAGGCCCCAATATACTCACGGCGAAGTTCTTTTTCGTTCTTCGTTTAGGGGTAAAACAAAAAGTTTGAAATACATTTACCCATGTCATTCATGACTTTCTTTCTTTTGTGGAACATATAAAAATATATTTTGTATTGCTTTTTCCCCATGCAATGGAAGTCAATGGGGTCCAAAGATGTTTGGTTCCCAAAGTTCTTCAAAATATTTAAATAGAAAATATTTTATTTTGTGTTCTACACAAAGTCATACAGATTTAAGAACAACATGAGGGTGAGTAAATGATTATCATTATTATTATTATTATTATTATTTATTTTATTTTTTTTCCTTTTGAGGTCATATTAGAGTTGGTGTTGTGATTCTGTATACATTAAATGCAGCTACATAGATATTAAATATAGATGTAAGAAAAAAAATCTGCATGTAAATAAATGCAAGAAAGAACAAAGTTTAACAAAGAATTGCAAAGTTTAATACTTCTACTAGGGTTTGGAGTGTAATTTGTTTGTTTGCTTGTTTGTTAAGTTTTTAACGCCATGTTAGCATCAGGGCTATTTACATGGAAAACAAGGTCAATATTACAATCCATAGAATTTAAATTATTATATAATAATTTTATTTCGTTTGGAATTTAGAACAGAAACCAGATTTTTTGAGGATTATAAATACAGGATTGCCATTCAAATACTATAATTATTAAAAAAATTAAACACTAATGAATCACGAACCTCCTAGCAGTGCTGGGTGAAAACGCCTGCTCCTCTTTGACAGAACGTTGGACTCTTGGAGAGCAGACGGGTGGCGAGGTTACCCGAATTCCACCGTTAGGGAGCGTGCTGAGCTCTGAGGACGTGCTGACCAGTATATTAATGGTCTCCAGAGGGGGAATGACCCCCAGACTGACCACCAGCACTGACCTCTCCTGATCCTCATCCAAAACGATATGTCCTGCATCAAGATGATTCATCAGTAAAGCCTCTGAAATGTACAGTCAACGTCAATGCATGAGCTTAATAGGATTTTGCGTGTTAACTGGATTGAACAGACACCGTGACAGGCCTTCCGTTTAAGCTCTGAATTGGGGATTAGATCTTTGATGAGCGTTATAAATGAGCATGCAATCTTACCACCTCCACTGTGCGGGGTTCCATTGGCATTGCAGCAATCAAAGTAACAGTCATCGATTTTCGTTTTGTCTTTGACCTGCACGGTTATTATCTGGCTGCCAATCATCGCTTCGAACCCAACCACCACGCTGCACTCATCCAGTGGATATATAAAGACTCCTGCATGAATCACAGGAAAAGGATTAGAAAAAGTGATTCAGGAGAATGCATTGTTTATTACACAATAGCGAAAGGCGATCTTTCCACAAAGCTAATTTTGCACTTGACAGAAATGAAATCCTTCGTTTTAGTGCCTTCAGCATTGACTAATGCAAAATCCAATCTGTTGGAGTCAATAAGACTCTGGAGACCGCAGAGCAGCAATGTGCCGGTGACATTTCTAGACTTCGCACACAAATAGCTGATGAGGTTGGGAGGGAAAGACAAGTGTTTCTCTTCCCTTCAGGGCATTTTGAGAAAGTATTATTATGATTATAAAGAGTTTGATGCATTTTGTCCCAAATTGCTTTTGAGGATAAGAATAACAAATAAATTATTGATTTCTTATATCGGTGATTTTCATCACAAGTGGATAAAGTGAAGTGCTTTTGGACTAAAAAAAATCTATATTTTATGACAAATCTGCTAAAAAATACACTCTAAAAGGTAATTCAGGGGACCTGTTACAACAACTTAAAGTGATAGTTCACCCAAAAATTCAGCAGAACAAAGAAATTTCTAAAGGTTTGGAATAACTTGAGGGTGAGTAAATGATGACAGAATTTGTATTGTTGGGAGGACTATCCCTTTGAATAAATGCATGGTTGCAAAAATTCGAATATATTGTTTGATTAAACCTTTTAGGTTGTTGTTCTGTTGACATTATAATGTTGATGATTACATCAACTTAAATTTGTGTGTAATTTAAACTCAAATTTCTGCATTAATTGATTTTTCTTTTTTAAAATAAAGTTGTAGTAACTTAATGAAGTCATCTTGATAACTTCGTAAATTAGGCAGTGGATATGTAGTTCCCGGCATGTTTTGCGCCTAGGACAGGATAAGGAGAATAAATGTTGAAATTACCTGTTATTTAATTAGTTGTTTTTTGTGAAAGAAAAGACCTGTTAGTATTATGTTTGACATTTAAAGGAGTTTCTGTAATGTTGACATTTTTTTGGTTGCCATTGTGCTGAAGAATAGACAACATAACGGTAAACACTACATTGACTCTATAAGCAATGACTGAGATAATGCCACTGACAAGTAATATCTTGTTCATTAAATATACATGCCAAATAAGTTATATGTGCTATAGCTGTGGATTTGAACTGAAACAGATAAGATTAATTATTTCTAAGGCTACAACTCAATTAGTTGGAGCAACTTAATTTTTTTTTGAGCAATCAAAAATCTCAATGTAGCTTGTTGGTTGAACGTAATTTCACTTGAAGTTGTCATAACTGCAACTGCAAACTGTTGTGTGAATTTGTCATTTCATAATTTGTTTAAGTGTATGTACAGGGCCTGATGGTGTAGCATCTTTTGAGATTATATTTAATCTGGACATCAATGGTGGATCACCTGGGACATTGTGTGAAGAGTTACATGGCAAAGTTTAATACTAGAGTTTAGGTTCAAATCCCTTTAGTATCAGCAACACTACACTCTATTTAGGTCTAAATTTAAGATTTATGTAATTGAACTGCATATAAAATGTCCATCCATTTGGATCACACAATTTTAACAAGTCTAAGGAACACAAGTTTTTAACAAGTTTAACATATATTTGTCAGATATGGAGGACCACAAGTGACACGGACATTGTAGTAAAGCATTTCCTTAATTAATAACTAATTGTACAATAAAATAGGCATTAATACATTTGTTTACAAATTAAATAGACTAAATTGCAAAGTAATTAATTATGCGATTTAAATGCAATTTAAAAAGGGAAATAAGTAATTAGGTTTTAGTCAGGCAATTAAAAGGGCAATTCCGTTATTTGCGTTTGCATTTGCATTTCTGTGCTGTTTTTCCTTTTTATGTAGCTATTTGATTTGCTTAACTGTTCAGCTTCTCCTATGAGATAGAAACAAATTGGATTTATTGATGATAAATATATAAACCTGGTTATTGTGCATTTAAAACACATTCAGTTTATTAGTACTATTAGTGAAATCGTTTCAATTACGTATGTCTGACAAATATGCATCACATTATGCATGTTAAAACTGTGTAATCCAAATTCTATATGCAATACATAAATCTTAAAATTTGCATGTAATAAAAATATATATTTTGTTGCGTGTAATAGTAATGCCTTAGAAAGAGCAGCTATGGATATCATTTCAGAAATATCAGAAGTAATGCACCTGTTAGACACCATACTCACCCTCAACAGGGTGATCTTCAATGTTTTCATAGGTCAAGGAGGCTGTCATTGCCAGGGTGTAACCCCTGACACAGGAAGTGATGTCAGAGATGCTGAGAGGCAGAGCACTCCGTCTGCTCTTGTTGATTAGGCCTGGCATGATGGTGGATCTGTTCAATACAGATTCTCACATGCAGAGAAGGGGGCGATAGGTGATGTTCCCCTAAAAAGGCTAGATAAGATTAAAAACCATATTTTACAATAGGCCTATATCTTGTAGAATTAATGAACCAACCAATCAATCCCTCCCTCCCTCCTTGGGGCCAATGTATATTTATTTATGCTTTTGGCCAATGTATGAACGTCCAGAAAAAATATCTAAAATATTTAAACCTTAAAAAAAGACAAATTTACTTAAAAAGCAAAACTGCATGAAGGACCTGAACACTGCATTGTTTTTTCTTGATTTAAGCATGAATCTAATCCAATTTTAAGTTAAAAAGATTAAAATAAGAAAAATAAATACACCCGATCAGGCATAACATTATAACCACTGACAGGTGACGTGAATAACACTGATTCCCTTTCGTTCAGTCACTCCGAGTTACGTCAGTGACTGGCGAATGGGGGTTTCGCTTAGAAGCCTATCACCTTAGAGTTCTTACAAAACGAGCCAATGGATTTGCAAAGAATTTGCATAGCGTAGCTCCGCCCCGCCCCGCCCCACCCCACCCTGTGGGTATATGAGGAAGGACACTGGCAATCTCGCATTATGTTTTTGCTTCGGAGCCAAGAGCATCTCTTCACTCCCGCAAGCCTGAATTCTGAGTTCTCTCTTCAGTTCAGTTCGAGACGAGCGGTTCTTCAGTGTGTTGGTGTGACGGCACGTTACAGCGATCTCACATTGCCTGCCTGCTCATTTGTGCAGTGATCTGCAACAGCTGTGTTTCCCTGGGCGCTTCAACGCTTCTGCAGAGCTTTCCTCTCACAAAAAAGCTTGCGCGTGGCACGTCTTTTTAAAGATGTCTCGCCCGTGCACTTCTGGGTGCAGTCGATCTCTGTCGTTGTCTGATGGGCACAATCACTGCTTGATGTGTTTGGGCTTACAGCACGCTCAAGCAGCGTTTGTGGATGAGTCATGTTCTCGCTGCGAGAACATAACCATCGCGATGTTGCGGTTGAGACTCAATGACCTCCGTAATGGAGGTAGAGTCCCCTCTGCCACACCCCAATCTATCGCCTCCACGAGAGGTGATACTTTGGCTGGTGGCCAGGGTGACCTTAGGGTTATGGTGTGGAATAAAGCCCAGACGATCATTCTTTGGGCCACACCCCCCTCTTGCACACTGCTACCCGCAAATGTTCGGACTGAAACAGCGGGACTGTCTGCGGACGCCCCGCGTCGAGGACTTCGCCCAACCGTTCTCGGCCGCCCAGAAGCAGACTAAGGCCATTAAACATATACTGCCCTGGCGGCCAGCTGCTGCCACCCAGCCATCCCCTTCTGGCGCCAGACCCCTGTCAGAGCAGACCCCAGTGGAACGCACGTCCTTCCCTGGTCTCCTCTGTCAGGACGCGGTAGATGACCGTTCCCCCACACCGGGATGCTCCGCCTCCCATGTCTGGGCCGGTCACTCTGCTTCGCTGCCCCACCCGGGGTACATCTGTGGTTCGCATGACCCCGCTGGTTCAGTTCTTGGGAGCCTGGCTAGAGCTCCCCAACCTGTCCCGCTGGCTTGCGAGAACCATCAGGCTCGGAGTCCACTATATGTGGTAAGTGGCAATTGTTTTGCAGCGATCGACAGAGAGGACGCGTACTTTCATGAACCACAGACCGTTTCTACGGTTTGCCTTCGAGGGGCAGGCATACCAGTACACGGTTCTCCTATTCGGGTTAGCCCTGTCTCCTCGCGTCTTCATGAAAGTCGTCGAGGCAGCCCTTGTGCCACTCAGCCATCTTCCTGCCAGCGTCCTTCCTTTTATACCTGCAGGGTGGGGCGGAGCTACGCTATGCAAATTCCGCAGACCCATGGCATTTCATTGCCATTGGCTCGTTTTGTAAGAACTCGAAGGTGATAGGCTTCTAAGCGAAACCCCCATTTGTCAGTCACTGACGTAATGTGTCTGTTCCCTCCTCTGGGAACGAGGGTTACATACGTAACCGAGACGTTATCTCTTCATCTCAGCACCTGTTAGTGGGTGGGATATATTAGGCAGCAAGTGAACATTTTGTTCTCAAAGTTGATGTGTTAGAAGCAGGAAAAATGGGTAAGCGTAAAGATTTGAGCGAGTTTGACAAGGGCCAAATTGTGATGGCTAGACGGCTGGTTCAGAGCATCTCCAAAACTGCAGCTCTTGTGGGGTGTTCCCGGTCTGCAGTGGGCAGTATCTATCAAAAGTGGTCCAAGGAAGGAACAGTGGTCAACCGGCGACAGGTCATGGGCGACCAAGGCTCATTGATGCACGTGGGGCGCAAAGGCTGGCCCGTGTGGTCCGATCAAACAGACGAGCTACTGTGGCTCAAATTGCTCAAGAAGTTAATGCTGGTTCTGATAGAAATATACAGTCAAAATACACAGTGCATCACAGTTTGTTGTGTATGGGGCTGCATAGCCACAGACCAGTCAGGGTGCCCATGCTGACCCCTGTCCACCGCCAAAACATTGGGCACATGAGCATCAGAACTGGACCACGGAGCAATGGAAGAAGGTAGCCTGGTCTGATGAATCACGTTTTCTTTTACATCACGTGGATGGCCAGGTGTGTGTGCGTCGCTTACCTGGGGAACACATGGCACCAGGATGCACTATGGGAAGAAGGCACACCGGCGGAGGGCAATGGTCTGCTGGAAAAACCTTGGGTCCTGCCATCCATGTGGATGTGACATGTACCACCTACCTAAGCATCGTTGCAGACCATGTACACTCCTTAATGGAAACGGTATTCCCTGGTGGCTGCGTCCTGCCACAAAGCAAAAATGGTTCAGGAATGGTTTGAGGAGCACAACAACGAGTTTGAGGTGTTGACTTGTCCTCCAAATTCCCCAGATCTCAATCCAATCGAGCATCTGTGGGATGTGCTGAACAAACAAGTCCGATCCATGGAGGCTTCACCACACAACTTACAGGACTTAAAAGATCTGCTGCTAACATCTTGGTGCCAGATACCACAGCACACCTTCAGGGTTCTAGTGGAGTCCATGCCTCGACGGGTCAGGGCTGTTTTGGCTGCAAAAGGGGGACCAACACATAATCATAATGTTATGCCTGATCGTTGTATATCCTCTGAAAAAGGAAAACACTGATTAAGAACAGGACATGTTCGACAAACATTTGAAAATGACATAAAATTAACAGTACATCCACTGTTTTATTATTTATAACCATACAAACTCTGAAAAGTATTTGTGCAGATCTGCCCTTCTAATAAATGCCACATGGTTTGATGTTTCGTATCGCATGCAGTGACATTCATACAATTTATGTGTGGCTTAACTGTCCAGTATTTAAACAAGTCACAGATGTCACATATTATAACTCATCATTGCCTGCCTCATGCATGTAGCATTAATGAAGATGAGAGGACAACTGCATTATCCATATCGCTCTGGATGCCACTTTGATGACTAAATGAAGGCCTCTGACAGGTCCACCCCACCCCCCGTCCCACGGGTGGATTTGAGGCACACAAAGCTCAGGTCTGGTTCAGCACCATCAAAAGAAACAGAAGCCTCTGCACATCAAAAAGCCACTGGCACTATTACAGATGCAGTGCTAATGTCATGACTCGTCAGTTTTTACCCGCTGTCAGCACAGAGAACTTCAGACTATGGAAATACAAAACCAGAAGAGTTATACGATACAGATCAGCATCTGTGTCTCAGTTCTATTAATGATTGTTCCAGAAAAAGCGATTAACGTGATGTAAAACTCAAATGAGATGGTTTTCAGTGCACGAATGAGATCTCTTTAACGTTTCAATTGATTCTACAGTAATGGAATTGAAATGGAAAGCTAATGCATCACAGACTTTTCTCCTTTGAATAATGTCTTAACGTCAAACTGTGATTTGCCAAAATACAAAGTCTACACTCAAAAGGTCTCAATATGAACTCAAACCTTCTTTCAAAATGATCTTTTCTGATCATTTTATATCGCTATACTCATGTCAACAATTGTCTTGTTTGTGTCTGTTTTTTTCTTTTTTTAATGTTTGTCTAAATGTTGAAATCTCCATTAAGTATCTCCAGGCAATAAAATATTCATATTATATATTATATACACTCACCTAAAGGATTATTAGGAACACCATACTAATACTGTGTTTGACCCCCTTTCGCCTTCAGAACTGCCTTAATTCTACGTGGCATTGATTCAACAAGGTGCTGAAAGCATTCTTTAGAAATGTTGGCCCATACTGATAGGATAGCATCTTGCAGTTGATGGAGATTTGTGGGATGCACATCCAGGGCACGAAGCTCCCGTTCCACCACATCCCAAAGATGCTTTATTGGGTTATCTGGGTTATTTATCTGGTGACTGTGGGGGCCATTTTAGTACAGTGAACTCATTGTCATGTTCAAGAAACCTATTTGAAATGATTCGAGCTTTGTGACATGGTGCATTATCCTGCTGGAAGTAGCCATCAGAGGATGGGTACATGGTGGTCATAAAGGGATGGACATGGTCAGAAACAATGCTCAGGTAGGCCGTGGCATTTAAACGATGCCCAATTGGCACTAAGGGGCCTAAAGTGTGCCAAGAAAACATCCCCCACACCATTACACCACCACCACCAGCCTGCACAGTGGTAACAAGGCATGATGGATCCATGTTCTCATTCTGTTTACGCCAAATTCTGACTCTACCATCTGAATGTCTCAACAGAAATCGAGACTCATCAGACCAGGCAACATTTTTCCAGTCTTCAACTGTCCAATTTTGGTGAGCTCGTGCAAATTGTAGCCTCTTTTTCCTATTTGTAGTGGAGATGAGTGGTACCCGGTGGGGTCTTCTGCTGTTGTAGCCCATCCGCCTCAAGGTTGTGCGTGTTGTGGCTTCACAAATGCTTTGCTGCATACCTCGGTTGTAACGAGTGGTTATTTCAGTCAAAGTTGCTCTTCTATCAGCTTGAATCAGTCGGCCCATTCTCCTCTGACCTCTAGCATCAACAAGGCATTTTCGCCCACAGGACTGCCGCATACTGGATGTTTTTCCCTTTTCACACCATTCTTTGTAAACTCTAGAAATGGTTGTGCGTGAAAATCCCAGTAACTGAGCAGATTGTGAAATACTCAGACCGGCCTGTCTGGCACCAACAACCATGCCACGCTCAAAACTGCTTAAATCACCTTTTTTTCCCATTCTGACATTCAGTTTGGAGTTCAGGAGATTGTCTTGACCAGGACCACACCCCTAAATGCATTGAAGCAACTGCCATGTGATTGGTTGATTAGATAATTGCATTAATGAGAAATTGAACAGGTGTTCCTAATAATCCTTTAGGTGAGTGTATATTATATACAGTACATACAGTATATAAATATCTTTATTTTTACACAGTAATGAGAATAAAAGATTTTTGTTGAATATGCTTCTCAGATTTGTCTGAAGACCACTATAGAGCTTCGGAAAATACTTCAAAAATGCCTCATATTGTGGTCTGGTTTACAAAAATCTGAGATTTTAATATGAGCTCAAACATTTTCTTAAATCTTTCTGAATTACCTGAGTTATACTGTTGAGTAATAGACAATATTTGGCCAGATTATGATATTATACTCTAACATAAAATGTTTTGGGTCGGTACGATTTTTAAATATTTTTGAAATAAGTCTCTTATGCTCACCAAGGCTGCATTTATTTGATGAAATATACAGTAAAAATGGTTAAAATTTCAAATAACTTTTCTATTTTAATATATTTTAAATGTAATTTATTCATGTTTTGGCAAAGCTGATTTTTCAGCATCATTTCCAGTCTTCAGTGTCTCTTGATCCTTCAGAAATCATTCTAATATGATGATTCGGTGCTCAAAAACCATTTCTGATTATTATCAGTGTTAAAAACTGTTTGTACTGCTTTATATTTTTTGAAAAGTCATACTTTTTCAGGATTCTTTGATGAATAAAGTTCAAAAGAGATATCTGTTGTAACATGAACACTTTTGTCTGTCACTTTTGATCAATTTAATGCATCCTTTCGGAATAAAAGTATTAATTTGTTGTTGTTTTTTTTCCCAAAATTAAATCTACCCGACACCAAACTTTTGAACAGTAGAGTATATTGTATAAAATTTGTGTTCATATAAAATTTTTTAACATTAATATATTTAATATTAATTTGCCATCTCTTTTGAGTTAATTATAATAATTGAAAATTATATTATTTGTCGGCCACCTTTCAATTGTCATGGTAGATCATGTTTGTTCTGAGTTTTAGATGGACTTTAAGTTAGTTTTTCATTGTTTCCTGTGTTTGCATTTGTTGCTCATTGTTTGATTAAGTTACCACACCTGTTTCTTGTTTCCTCCTTTTCATTATCCTTTGTATATATTGCCCTGAGTTTCAAGTGTCCTTTGTCTGATCTCGTCCATATATATGGTTGTTCTGTTTGCTGTGTTTTGCATTTTGAGAGTGTTATTTTGATTTTGTGTTCATTAAAATTGAGATTAGTTGCGATTAGATCCAGCCTTTATTTCATCCTTGCTGCAACCATTTGTGACAGCCATTGCATCAGGCATTAAAAAGCCCATATCAACTACTGTTAAGTTATCAACTACTGTTAAGTTAACTATTAATGTTATCAATATTAATACTATAGTCTTACTTAATATATTATCAACATTTGTGTCTCTGTTTGTTTCCTGTAATGAATTACAGGAGAAACCTCTGTAATAAAGCTTTTATTCAAAGCAGAAGTCATCGAACAGAATTATAAGAAAATGCTAATGTTTCCAAACAGGTTTTCTAAACCCTCTACCTATCTGCTAGAGCTCAGGGGCCATATTCACAAAACATTTTATCTTAGCACTAAGAGTTCTTTTAAATAGCAGTAAAAGTTCTTAGTTAAGAGTTTTCTCTTAAAATCTATTCACAAAGCTGCTGAGACCAACTTTTACTAAGGAAAAAAGTGAAGTCTTAAGTTAAGAGAAAGGGTGGGGTTGACCTCGTTGCTATGGATGATGTCATCACGCTTACTATGACCACAGGGGTTGGCTGATATGTCTCTGTCAGTGATAGAAATACTAAAGAATGAGGTATTATGTTGCCATATTCGAATAAAGGTTTTAAATAGGAATGTTGCCATATTAAAATAAAGATTTTAAAAAGTGTCACTAATTAGGTATATGTTCAGCTAATTGTCAGCCTCTCTCTAGATTGCAGAATTCAAGTGACAAATGATGATTTTATAAAGTTCTAATCAGGTCGAGATGAGGCATACAGTATACACAGCCAAATCACCTAAGTTACCTCGATAGTTTTCTGCATTCCTCCGCCACCTCATCTCCTCACTCTCGGCCCAGCCGGGGATTCAGGGGAGTACGATGTGTTTGGGCTAAATTCCGAGCTCGGAGCCCTCCATCCCCTTGGACAGTGTGCCAAATAGGCTTATTTTACTCTTTTACTCTATCCGATCATTTGTAAGTGTGAACTCTTGAAAACAACTGCCACAGGTAATCAGACATTATTTTCTTTTTCTTTTTAAAATTAATTTATGAAATAAATAAATAATATTTATTATTTTTGGCATTTTTGATAGGACAGTGAGTAGACAAGAAGTGAAGTGGAAGAGAGAAAGGGGAGAAAGGTCCTCAACATCCATTAGGATTGTTTGTGATTTGGTCTTAGTGACTTAGGATTCCTCTTGACTAATCCTAACTTTTCACAGATTTAGGAGCTAGTTTTAGCGCTAAAATATTTTGTGAAATACTCTTAGAACATAAATTTAGGAGTCCTAAAATTAGGACTGACACTCCCATTATTTTTAAGAGTTTCTCCTAAAGTGGCAAGTTAGCAGCTACTTTTAGCCTTAAGATGTTTTGTGAATACGGCCCCAGTCAAATACAAATGGGAACTTCATTAAGTCTCTTGAGCTCTGAGCAAACAACAATATCCCACAGTATGTTAAAGGCCCAATGAAGTGCCTTAAAACGCGCAGCATTATTCAATGTGTTGACGTAATTTCCACTAAAACAGTAAGACAGGCAGGACATATCAAACAGCCCCTCCCCCCTTTTTAAAAGCCAGTAGCATTTAGTTTATATCACAGCTTGGCCAGAGCCGTTGAGATTGGTAAAGCTGCTACAGTTTCCTCCTAATATCGCTTTAAAATATAGCATTTTGTGCAGAATTTAAAGGATCCAATACGTTTTCTGGTCGCTCTGTGCTATCGTGTCTCTGGACCGGAGCTGACTGTGTGCGACGCTGCGGCGGTGCGCATGACACTAATGTGAAACCAGACTTTATTCGCCCCAATGGAAAGCATATTTACACTAAATCGTTCCCTATCCCCTATAAAGTGCACTATGTGCCATTCACCATGTAGCAAATGTGTGAACAAGTAACTGATTTTAGACTCAGCTTCTATTTATAATGTAGGGGACGGGACGCTTTAGATACTAGAGAGCATTTGATTGGACAAAAAAGAGTGATGTCATCAAAATCATTGATCCATTTTGGTGGAAGTGAGAGACTGTAAGTTTTGAATGCTTATATCTTCTAAATGCTAATTTTGTCATTGTTTTGGAGCACACTTGCTTATAGATAACAGTAAGGCTAACATATTCATACTAAAAGCTAAAAAACTTCATGGGGACTTTAAAAGCGAACTGTAGTATGATTTAATCAATGCTCTAATTTCCATCTAACTTGTTGAACTTCCGAACTTCAGAGGGTCAGTGTTTTGGAAATTTGACTTGTTTTTCGGCCAGTTTCCAGATTTATGAGCAATTATTCTCAGAGGACATAAATGTTTAAGATTAAACAGCTTCCCGATATTACAGAAAATAAACAGAGGCTTTCATCGAGGTGTCCACATGGCCATAACTCAGAGACAGAGTAACGCCACCCCCTCTCTAATGGATTAGGGTTTGGCACAGTGACAAGATGAGAGCGGACAGACGAGTGAAATAGATTTCCCCCTCGCCCCTGACTGCCATCACACAAAGCAAACCGGTCAAACACTGCCATCATGTGTCCTGAGAGGAGCGGGCATTTCTGCACAAAGCAATGGTGTCAATATCATCTTCAGATACTGAAATCATGCATAAACACTTTAAATATAAAGGTTCTTTATTGGCATCTATGGTTCCATGAAGAACCTTTGGAAATTTTCCGCTGCACAAAAGTTTCCTTATTATTGAAAATGAAGATTATTAAAATGTTCTTCATGCTAAGAAAGAAAACCCCTTTTGAAACCTTTATTTTTAAGAGTGAACCAATAATATTAAAACCACAAAAATTACCATTTAAGCTTTTTAAAATAACTCCAGCAGATCCGGAAAGACCAGGTAACGGTTAAAATCAATTTCATCCTCAATGACGAGATTGATTTTGTTTGAAAATGCATGAAATAAAACGTCCATATTCAATTCAAGGGGACCCAAATGAGGAGAACCCAAAGTGACAGACAATGATCAACCCCCGCCTCCCATGCATCCTCTCCCCAGAGAAACGGAGTGTGAATCACTCCCAACGAAAGAGCCAGATCCCCCCACTACACACACTCCACGGCTGCCACCACACAGACCTTGGGAGACGCGGCACAGAAACAACCACCTGTTGATCCTGCATCTCCATCAACTGACTACAGATGCATCACTTTGCAAGGTTGTGAAATCTCTTTTAGAGGTTTTCGAAACACTTCCCAAATTCACCTTAAACCTAAAACAAAATGCCTCCTACTTCACCATAAGATTTCAGCCTAATCGAGTTCCTCATGCACTTTTTTGCACAGCAGGAGTCTTACCTCACATCTGCAGCGGTCACAATTCTCTCTCGATGTCTGCATTAGTGATGTCCAAAATAATCAGCTGCAACTCCGGAAAGCTCTCTGCCTCTTGGAGATGAACACAACAACTGAGCAGAACAAAGATGGGAGGGAGGTAGAGAGACCGACAGATATAGAAGCAGCTGGAGGAACGTTAATGCAGTCAATCAGCACAGCAACATGTGGTTATGAAGCTCAGAGGAGCTGTGGCAGAAACACAGGTGCTGGAAGCGAGAGCTTGTCCTGTGCAACAGATTAACAGGAACCCCAGCACCCCCCGCCAACGCTCAATTCTCCCCTCAGCATCTGTACCACCCACCGACCCACTCCCCCACCCCTCTGTCTCTCCGTAATCAGTGACGAGAGCCCATTCATGTATCCTATTTGATAGCCGGGGTACCACGGGCTGAAATGCAACACCATGCATGGGGGAAATGAGGGCAGGGCGAGAGATCATAGATCATGCGAAGGATTCAACATGCATAAATTTCCTTCTCTGTCTTTGTCCGTCCTTCCATCATTCATGTTTTCCCTCTAGTGACTACTAAGCTCACTATCTTGATTTCAATATGACCGTGGCATGTGTGATTAATCTGCTTTTGCAGAGGATGTAACCATGACAATCAATATGGAGCCTCCAGGGCTTCTTAAAAGACAACAGGTTGTTTGGAGAAAGTGTGTGTGTGTGTGTGTGTGTTTAGTGATGTGCACTGCCTTGGCTTAAATCTCAGCTTCTGTTTCTTAATTAAATTAACATGTGCTATTTACTGTCTCTCTTTCTCTCTCTCTTACTCGCTCTCTGAATGTCTCTTATCTCATCTGCTAGGACTTACTGAGGGCTGCAGTGGTTGTTGTTGATTATTTTATCTGCAATAAAGAAGAAAATATGTAAAATCCAACAGCAAAAAAATACACGTCTGAAAGCTATGGATGCAAGTCATAAACATCAGCTACACATCAGCTACATGATGATCGTTTTTAAAATAATAAAGATTCTTTGAACACATGCATTCGATTCTCAATTATGATGAATCTCCTCTTATGAAAAAGCAAGCACAAATAATCACAACCATATAGCCTGTGATGCAAAAATGTATTTGAGACAAATACAAGATTGCATGTAGTAGAAAAATTACCCCAAGCACCTTAATTAATAAATAAATCATTTCTAACACTGAGGTATCAGTTTGAAGCACCATGACCTTTCTTAGGTTTATGAGAACAGACAATATACACGATTTCTCCCTGATAACTCTTTAAAAGAGCATCTGCTAAATCGATAAATGTACAAAATATGGGCAATTTGATAGCTTTGATAGTATCTGTATACTGGGCTTTAATTGGGTCAGAAGATTTTAAATATTTTAATGGAAATCACTTACACAGTGACCATAATTTAACTGTAATATTTCTCATAAGAACATAGTAACCACTGACAAAAACCTGCATGTCTCCTTATTACCATGGTTACACCAACGCAACTATGGTTTCCTATATGAAGGTAGCAAAGGTATTATTCAAGAAATGTGTAGCCAAAACATAATGTGTATATGTCTTC
Source organism: Rhinogobio ventralis (assembly GCA_039654625.1). Taxonomy (NCBI): domain Eukaryota; kingdom Metazoa; phylum Chordata; class Actinopteri; order Cypriniformes; family Gobionidae; genus Rhinogobio; species Rhinogobio ventralis. Next base: position 8,704,942 of record CM077203.1, read on the forward strand.
ACTCCCTATAGTGTGGCTCTACTAAAATACCACAGTTACAGGTGTGACAGTCTTATAGCTAATAGGATTTTTTTTCCTATCATTTTAAAGTAAATTTTGTATTTTGCATTTAAAGTAAATGTGATTTATTTATTCAGGGAAGAAAAGTTTGAATGCTTAGAAAAACAATTTCTGTAATAATTTCCATATGAATATACTGGAATTTAAATTTGGCGGTCAGGATGCACAAATAACTAGATATTTATAATAAAACATTATAAATATATCTATGTGTGTTTCAGTGTTTAATATTTATTTATTTATTGTGTGTACGCTTTGAAGGACCAGACCTAATGCATAAAAAATAAATACATAATAAAAAATGAGGAAATGTGGTCTAGCATAGGCCTCTGGGATGCCAAACAATAAAGTCAGTGGAAAATGCTTTTTAGAAAATTGCTTTTTAGAAAAATAGACTAACTTATTTTAATGACTCAAACTACAACACATATACTTACACATGACATTGTTTGCAGTGCATAGTAAACTGGAACTGGGTATCAACTGGGTACCATGTGCTGACTTCCGGCCGGAGTCGGACAGCGTTCAATGCACGCGCTTTCAGTTTGCGCGTTCTCGCGAAGCCGAGTCGAGTGAAGTGGCCATCCCATTTGAAGACTTATCAAAACCGTTTAATAGTTCATATATCTGCGACAGAAGCCATGTCAACCGATTCGTGGGCTCTAGCTGTGGACGAACAAGAGTCTACACCCAAGTCTGTGAGTGAAAATGTGATTTTAATTGTGTTGTAATGGATTAGCGCACTAGCGGCGGTGAGTCAGGGATTGGCTGCGTCTCAAATCCACGCGAGCATTTCTGAATGTCACAGTGTCCAAACACGGTTTTGATCAAAATGCTTTCTAACTAGAGCCCGTATGAGATTTTAAATCTATATTAGTTTTAGTGACTACAGTTTGACTTTGAACCACTTAGCTATGTAGTTAGTCTACATAACTTTTATGTGATTTCTGCCTGTGCTGTTTGAAAGCTAGTGAGTGTTTGTGTAATTTACATTACGTGTCTTATTGCTAGCTAGCACTCAAACTAGCATCAAATATATATACTTGATATAAAACATTGACTGTTGTTTAATCAATTTAAGACGTTACTATTGACAAATGCTTAATTTGTGAAATGTTCTTTAGTGGATATTGACTTTATATTTTCTAAAACTGTAAATTCTGTTGTTTGAATTTGAACAGATTGGGAATTTGCGGATTATGGAAACGGGAGATGCATCTTTACGTGAGACTAATGGTAGTAACGTTTTGCATTATTATATTGCATTAAAACAAAAGTTCACCCAGAAATGAATATTTATGCAGTTCCAAACCTGTATGACTTCTGTGGAATATAAATAATTTCTTATCAATAAATGAACCTGCAACATACTTAACCGAAACCACTCGGGTTTGAAAAGCAGGAACAAATCAAATTTCAACAAAGCAGGAGGGCATGCACTCCTCCAATCACCTGAGAAGAATAGGTTTGGAGATGGAAATGTGACGTGAAGGCCATACTTGGAATTTGTCTTCTGCATTTAACCCATCCAAGTTAGTGCACACACATTAGGACTAGTGAGTATTGAACACACACACACACTGAAAACCATGAAAAAGACAAGAGCACTAAGCTGTAATATAGCCACATATTTATAATAAAATAAACTCTGACCATATGTATCTACTGTTAGTATTAGTATAGGCCTACTTATAGTCTGTAATGATTAACTTTTTTTTTTTTTTTAATTAGGTCCCTCTCCAACTCAAATCCTACCCTTACACCTGAAACCCCCCCCCCCAAAACCTACCCTTACGACTCAAAAAAACCCTTTCAATCAGAAACTTACATAAAACAAATCAGGTTTCCGGGGTGAAACAGGGATGGGGAAGTCACAAGGTAACGTATTGGACACGGCGTGGCTTCTGACGTGAATCAAAATGATCAGGTTCTTGGTAGAAAAAACAACCAGCCTTTCTCTCAACTGCACTGTCCATCATCTCCCATGTTTCCTCCATCTCTGTACATTTCTGTTGTTGGCATTGTTTGACAACAGTGTCAATCAATGTATTGGAGAAAACAGCAACCATAAATGTAAAGAAACAAAGTTGCTTGTCAAATTTTCCTAGCAACCATATTTTTAAAACAATAAGCCCAAAAAAAACGCAACCCACCTAAAACCTACCCTTACGCCCGAAACCCACTCACAACCTGCCCTTAAGCCCAAAACCCACTTAGGGTTTTAAACCTTACCTTACGCCTGAAACCCACTCAAAACCTACCTTTACGCCCGAAACCCACTCAAAACCTACACTTATGGCCGAAACACACTCAAAACCTACACTTGCGCCCAAAACCCACTCAGAACTTACACTTGCGCCCGAAACCCACTCAAAACCTACACTTATGCCCGAAACCCACTCAAAACCTACACTTATGCCCGAAACCCACTCAAAACCTACACTTATGCCCGAAACCCACTCAAAACCTACACTTATGCCCGAAGCCCACTCAGAACTTACCCTAACGCCCAAAACCCACTCAAAACCTACACTTATGCCCGAAACCCACTCAGAATTTACTGTTACGCCCGAAACCCACTCAAAACCTACACTTATGCCCGAAACCTACACTTATGCCCAAAACCTACACTTATGCCCGAAGCCCACTCAGAACTTACACTTACGCCAGAAACCCACTCAGAATTTACTGTTACGCCCGAAACCCATTTAAAACCTACACTTACGCCTGAAACCCACTCAGAACTTACCCTTACGCCCGAAACCCACTTAAAACCTACCTTTACGCCCAAAACCCACTCAAAACCTACACTTATGCCTGAAACCCACTCAGAATTTACTGTTACGCCCGAAACCCACTCAAAACCTACACTTACGCCTGAAACCCACTCAGAACTTACCCTTACGCCCGAAACCCACTCAAAACCTACACTTACGCCCGAAACGCACTCAAAACCTACACTTATGCCCGAAACCTACACTTATGCCCGAAGCCCACTCAGAACTTACACTTACGCCCGAAACCCACTCAGAACTTACCCTTACGCCCGAAACCCACTCAGAACTTACCCTTACGCCCGAAACCCACTCAAAACCTACCTTTACGCCCAAAACCCACTCAAAACCTACACTTATGCCAGAAACCCACTCAGAATTTACTGTTACGCCCGAAACCCACTCAAAACCTACACTTACGCCTGAAACGCACTCAAAACCTACACTTATGCCCGAAACCCTCTCAAAACCTACCTTTACGCCCGAAACCCGCCCGAAACCTACACTTATGCCCGAAACCCACTCAGAACTTACTGTTACACCCGAAACCCACTCAACCTACCTTTGCGCCTGAAACCCACCCAAAACCCTTCCCTTATGCCTAAACTCTTTTAATCTGGAACCTACATACTGAAACCCACTCAAGTACTACCCTTACACCCGAAACCCACTCAAAACCTACCCTTACGACTCAAAAAAACCCTTTCAATCAGAAACTTTCATAAAACAAATCAGGTTTCCGGGGTGAAACAGGGATGGGGAAGTCACAAGGTAACGAATTGGACACGGGCGTGGCTTCTGACGTGAATCAAAATGATCAGGTTCTTGGTAGAAAAAACAACCAGTCTTTCTCTCAAAATATCTCCTTTTTGTTCCTCTAAGGAATAAAGGCATACAGGTTTGGAACGGTATAGAGATGTGTTGCTGTGTTGTTACAAAAGATAACTGTTAACAATAATTGCATTAAAAGATTTCTTCACATTTTCTTACGTGTCATTTATTTCCCCTTCTGTAGATAATGGTGACAAATCTGATGAAGAGGAAAAAGGTTAATCTTTAAACCATTACAGTCAACATAAAATTAAAATTTGAGTCAATTCATTTGCTTAATACACATTTAGTGCTATTGTGAATGATTCTGACTTTAAATCTGTTGAGCTATTTAAGTAGTCTAAAAAGTGTGTGGTTGCATCTTAAGGTATTTATTCAAATGACACCTAAGCTTTATGGATTGACAGTAAAAAAAAAAAACATCCTAGTAAGCCTGCTCCTTTCCTAATATACTATTTTAGAGGACAAAGCCACACAGTCTCTCCTTAATAAGTTGATCAGAAGCAATGTGGTCAACAACACAAACCAAGTGGAGGTTCTTCAGAGAGACCCAAACTCACCACTGTATTCAGTCAAGACCTTCGAGGAGCTGAGACTGTGAGTACTGCATATGAGTGTTAAAGTAATTACATCTTTTACATTATTTAATGATTTTATTTATTAAATACAAATAAATTAATTAGATTTATTATCAAATAAATGCTGTTCTTTTGAACTTTCTATTCAAACTGTTTTCAACATTGATAATAAGAAAATCAGCATTTTAGATTGATTTTTGAAGGCTCATGTGACCGTTATTTTAAATTGTAATAATATTTCACAATGTTGTTGATTTTACTTTTCACTGTATTTTTGATCAACTAAATGCAGCCTTGGTGAACATTAGAGCCAAACCCCAAACTTTTGAATGGTAGTTTGTATTGCTAGCTTTCAGAACAATTACTGCTAAATGTCTGTTGAATATTTTGAGAGAATTCTTCTTTTTTTTATTTTTTTTATTCAGTTAAGACTGCACTATATTTGGAAGCTACGACACCTCTCTGGTGGCTCGCATGTGTCAGTTTTATTAGTTTTTATTTGTGTAACTCAGGAAACCTCAGTTGCTCAAAGGCGTCTATGAAATGGGCTTCAACAGACCTTCTAAAATCCAAGAGAATGCCCTACCCATGATGCTCGCCGAACCGTAAGTCCACATATTTTATACATTAGATTTTAGTTGAATACAGATGTCATATTGAGTGTTTGTAGCGAAAAATGAATTGCACTTGAGCCCCTTTGGCTCAAAACACTTAGTATAAAAACAAAATCACTTCTGGCAGGCTCCATAATAAGAATTTGATGTAAAAGGTGCTGATAACTGTGTTTGTGTGTTTGTGTGTGTGTTTGTGTGTTTGTTTGTGTGTTTGTTTGTGTGTTTGTTTGTGTGTGTGTGTGTGTGTGTGTGAAGAGAATAACACTGATCATCTCTTCATCATGGCACCTGTGAGTGGGTGGGATATATTAGGCAGCAAGTGAACATTTTGTCCTCAAAGTTGATGTGTTAGAAGCAGGAAAAATGGGCAAGCGTAAGGATTTGAGTGAGTTTGACAAGGGCCAAATTGTGATGAATAGACGACTGGGTCAGAGCGTCTCCAACACTGCAGCTCTTGTGGGGTGTTCCCGGTCTGCAGTGGTCAGTATCTATCAAAAGTGAAGGAACAGTGGTGAACCGGCAACAGCGTCATGGGCGGCCAAGGCTCGTTGATGCACGTGGGGAGAGAAGGCTGGCCCGTGTGGTCCGATCAAACAGACGAGCTACTGTAGCTCAAATTGCACAAGAAGTTAATGCTGGTTTTGATAGAAAGGTGTCAGAATACACAGTGCATCACAGTTTGTTGCGTATGGGGCTGCATAGCCGCAGACCAGTCAGGGTGCCCATGCTGACCCCTGTCCACCGGCGAAAGCGGCAACAGTGGGCACGTGAGCTTTAGAACTAGACCACAGAGCAATGGAAGAAGGTGGCCTGGTCTGATGAATCACGTTTTCTTTTACATCACATGAATGGCCGGGTGCATGTGCGTCGCTTACCTGGAGAACACATGGCACCAGGATGCACTATGGGAAGAAGGCAAGCCGGTGGAGGCAGTGTGATGCTTTGGGAAATGTTCTGCTGGGAAACCTTGGGTCCTGCCATCCATGTGGATGTTACTTTGACACGTACCACCTACCTAAGCATTGTTGCAGAACATGTACACCCTTTCATGGAAACGGTATTCCCTGGTGGCTGTGGCCTCTTTCAGCAGGATAATGCGCCCTGCCACAAAGCAAAAATAGTTCAGGAATGGTTCAAGGAGCACGACGACGAGAATAAGGTGTTGAATTGGCCTCAAAATTCCACAGATCTCAATCAAATTGAGCATCTGTGGGATGTGCTGAACAAACAAGTCCGATTAATGGAGGCCCCACCTCGCAACTTACAGGACTTAAAGGATCTGCTGCTAACATCTTGGTGCCAGATACCACAGCACACCTTCAGGGGTCTAGTGGAGTCCATGCCTCGACGGGTCCGGGCTTTTTTGGCAGCAAAAGGGGGACCAACACAATATTAGGAAGGTGGTCATAATGTTATACACACACACACACAATTGGAATTCATTTGTTTGTTATTTAACTAAAAGAAGAATGAAACGTATTGGATATTTGATGCACAATATTGGACTATTATAAAATGTGAAATCTCTGAGAGTAGAAGTGTGAAATAAGTTTCATATAACACTCATATGAACAGACTGTTTCCTTCACTCGCAGACCTCAAAATCTGATCGCTCAGTCGCAGTCTGGGACTGGTAAAACAGCCGCCTTTGTGCTGGCCATGCTCAGTCATGTGGACCCAGGCTTAAAATGGCCTCAGGTGAGTTTGAGATTCACCAATTTTGAGATTTTAGGCCACTTTTCAGACTATTGGAAAGAAAACATCCAAAATACACATTTAAGTTGTTTATTTTATTACACTTTGTCTGCATCTGTAGATTTTAATTTCAATACATATTTTACAGGCTGTTTTCTGAGCCAGAAATCTCTACTTCAGTAGCACATACAGTACATAGACCAAACTTTACAGTTTTATTCCTATCAATTCTGAACGTTTTTACAGAGGGGTTTGTTCATATATAATTTGCCTGGTTTATATAGTATTTTATTCCTAAACAATATGGTGAATATTTTATTTTTCTGACTTTTGACAGTATTGTCTGATTTAAGGAGTGATAAAAATAGCTATTCAAAATCCCCTCTTTTAAAACCTTTAACTCTAAAATGTCAACAAAATGAAACAATAATTTTGAACCTGCCTTGATCCAATGTTCACATTTCTGTTCTGGACATTTATGCAAATTAGTGCATATTTTATTAGGTAATGCTATTTAATAACGCAATTTAATTTTAATAATACTTTGGTGTTCAATCTGTCTTTCTTCCAGTGCATGTGCATTTCTCCCACATATGAGCTCGCTCTGCAGACAGGTAAAGTCATTGAGCAAATGGGCAAGTTTTATCCTGAAGTTAAACTGGCATATGCTGTTCGAGGACATAAAAGTAAGTGGCTCAAATTAGGCCTCAGAAATATTGTGTAAACCAGATCTAAATGCATGATGTGCTGTGCCCTCTGTCAGTGGAGCGTGGCGTTAAGATCAAAGAGCAGGTTGTCATCGGCACACCTGGGACGGTTCTGGACTGGTGCATCAAGCTTAAGCTCATCGACCCGAAAAAGATCAAAGTGTTTGTTCTGGACGAGGCTGATGTCATGATCGCCACGCAGGGACACCAAGACCAGAGCATCCGCATTCAGAGGTGAACTTTCCCTAGTGTTTGGAGAACTGGCTTTCAAACCTTGCAGGCAAATGCACAAAGACAGACTGATGTTTACATGATCTATAATTATTTTGATTCTTTTTTTGTGTGTGTGTCTGGATCTAATAATTCATTTATTATCAAAAACATTAAAAATGCATTTCATACAATGACTTGACACCTTTTCAAAGATGTGCAGGATTTTCAGATGAAATTCTTGAAAGAACTTTGCTTAAAGTTTAAAAAAAATTATAATTTTATTATTATTAGTATTAATTAGGTAGTGAGTATTTTCTTTTAAAATACTGTTAATATTTGAGAATTTTATAACCAACATTAGGAAACCATTTTGTTGTCATGTAACAAAATGACAAAACAGGAATTTATATTATGAATGCTAGTACACATGTAGACCCTCATGACCCTAATGACTGTATATTAAGTTCCTGGCATCTTATGCATCTTCAAAAATATTCCATCATTTTACTTGGAGAGTTCACCCAAAAATGAAAATTCTGTCATTATTACTCGTTCCGGGTCGTTGAAAAAGACTTTCATTCATCTTTGGAACACAAATTAAGATATTTTTGATGAAATCTGAGGGCTTTCTGCAAGGAAAATATTTTCCTCCTTACACAGCTTGATATTGTTTTGTCATGAAATGTAATTTAATTAAATTAGTCATTAAAGCTGAGCTTTTTTTGTTTCTTTTGTGTGTTGTTTTTTTTTACGCAAAGATTACATTTCTTGATGTCCTTATTTCCCACTAATCCTTTTTTATATTTTCACAAAAATACCAACAGATTTATCCTTCAGATATACTGGCTTAAAATGCAAAGACGTGGCAACTTTAGCATAAGATTGAGTATAGAAGGTTTCTATTTCTTGTCTCTTACAGAATGCTGTCCAAAGGCTGTCAGATGTTACTTTTCTCTGCCACCTTTGAGGACTCTGTGTGGAAGTTTGCAGAGCGGGTCGTGCCGGATCCCAACATTATCAAGCTAAAACGAGAAGAGGAGACCCTGGACACTATCAAGCAGTACTATGTGCTCTGCAACAGCAAAGAAGACAAGTTCAACGCGCTCTGTAACATCTACGGAGCCATCACTATCGCACAAGCAATGATCTTCTGTCATGTGAGTCTGTTTGCCACTGGTTGATATTTCAGAGTTTTGCTGTTTCTTTCACTCAATCACCTCATGTTATCGTCTTTTCTCAGACTCGAAAAACAGCCAACTGGCTTGCTGGCCAGCTGTCTAAAGAGGGCCACCAGGTGGCGCTCCTCAGTGGGGAAATGGTGGTTGAGCAGAGAGCAGCAGTTATTGAACGTTTCAGAGATGGCAAGGAGAAAGTTCTCATCACTACCAATGTCTGTGCAAGAGGCAAGTCCACTACCTAATATACATCTAATCAGATGCAAAGCTGTATTTTTACATCCTTGATAGAATATGCTATTTTGACCAAAATATTAATTATTTTTATTTTAACTCATCTATGGCTTGGTTTACACCTGGCATTAAGATGCGTTTCGGGTCGATCAGATCACAAGTAGACAAGGGGGAGACATTCCTTTTAATCAGTGTGTTTTAATCAGTCTCTTTTGTCCACTTTTAACCACTTCTGTCCTGATTTCTTCGAGGGGCCGGATAAATTAATTGACAAAATAAGCTCATGCAATTTACATATGAACACGACTGGAGATGACGGAAAAACATACATAGAGCATCAGCTTTCGTTTCTGCTTCGACAGCCGCAAGACCAGCCGAACGCTGCAAGTGTGTGTTAGAAATCAGGAATGGTGAGAGAACATTGTGTTTGGTACATTTTTCATTTTCAAACCAAACTTGTGTCTCCAGCCGACAAAATGTAAGTCCCGTCTGGCTGGCGCGCTTCCCGTAATGTTTACTCATTAGGTCAGTAGGCGGAGAGTAGGCGGTCTTTTATGACCGTTCGAACACATTCAACCACATGACCATTTACTCGACAAAAGCAAACCGGTCGAATGTGTTTTCGACTCCCTCTGGAAGTGGTCGAAAGTGGACGAGCAAAACATTTTAGACCCCTTTACACTTGTATTTAGTGCCGTCCACTTGTGATCCGACCAAAACGCTTCTTAATACCAGGTGTGAACAGAGCCTATGTGTAAATTCCGCCATCTTCAAATAATCAAGCTGTCCGTTCACAGGTATCGATGTTGAACAAGTGTCAGTGGTGATCAACTTTGACCTTCCATTGGACAAAGATGGCAATCCAGACAACGAAACGTACCTCCACCGGATCGGTAGGACTGGACGCTTTGGCAAGAGAGGACTCGCTGTCAACATGGTGGACAGTCAGCGCAGCATGGAGATTCTCAAGACATATGAGAGGCATTTTAGTAAGTCTATATATTAGTTTATCTCTTAAAATAATAGTTTGCCCAATAACTATTTTATTTTTAATGAATTACAGAAATAATGATTCATTCTAAAATTAATTATATACACTAATATAATGTATACATTCATATCAATTGTAATTCATTTTATAAATAATCATTATTTTTATAATTTATATCAGTGTTATTGTAGTATCATTGAGACACTATTATAGTGTTTATTAATATTTTGAGTCAGTTTTTATTTCATTTGAGTTAAGTTTTCGTAATTTTGTTGTGCTTTTGTCATTTTTAATAGTTTTTGGGGTAACACTTTACAATAAGGTTCATTAGTTAACATTAGTTAACTATTTTAGTTAACATGAACAAAGAATGAACTATACTTCTACAGCATTTATTAATCTTAGTTAATGTTAATTTCAACATTTACTAATACATTATGGAAATCATATGTTGTATTTGTTAACATTAGTTAATGCATGAACATGAACAAACAATGAACAGCATGACTAATACTAAAACTAATGTTAACAAATGAGACCTTATTGTAAAGTGTTACCATTTTTGGGTTTAGTTTTTATTCATTTTTATTTTAGTTTTAAGTTAAACTAAATGAAAATGAGAAATGTTGAAATAGTTTGTTTTATATATTTTATTTTAATATTTTATTTCAAGTAACAAGTGTTTTTTTTATGTTTCTATTTTATTTAAATACAATAATTTATATTAGTGCTGTCAAAATTAGCGTGTTAACGCAGGTGATTAATTTTTTCAGTTTAACACGTTAAAATTATTTAACGCCGTATCCGTTTCTTCTATCATCCTTTGGCTAGTTACATTATATGATCATGCTCTTATTCATGCAAATGCTTTAAAACCATTCAAGGACGACAAGAACACACTGTCTGTGAATGTCCTGGGTGCGTCTCAATCAGCTCCCTAGTTTCCTAGGTGGAGAATCAGAATATCGTGTAGCCTACATGAATGTGGCCGACTCCCTGATCAGTGCCCCGACTACTGAACTAGGGAGCTGCTAGAGACGCACCCATTGTCTGAAAGACGTGCACCAGAATCAAGTTCTCTTCGCACTTGAATGAACAATAACATGCCGATTATGCCAAAATTGCCTGTTTTGTCGAGTATTCTCATAAGAGCAGTCTTAAATTAGTTAAATAACATCTTAAGTGAACTTAAAAGAGTTGTGGAGAAAAAGAGATGCATGTGACAGCACGTCAGATCCGCATCATGTCTGGCAGTGACAGATCTTAAAGGAACAGCAGCAACTAATGATGTCCGTCATTAATGTTAATCAGAACAAAGGTAACAGAGAAAACTGTACCTTTAATAAAGAGTTATTCTACTTATGCAGTGCAGACCGTTTGATAACCTCAATTTTGACTTCAACTATTCAGTTTCTATATATTCTATATAAGGCCACAGGTAAATATGACATTTATTATAATGGGTTTATGTGAAGATTGTTTTAAGTTCACTTGAAATTGATATAGCTTTTAATTATACTGTAATGTTAAACGTCTATTATCATTCATGTTTAAAAAAAAAAAAAACATTTCAAAGACATCAGTAGCAGTTTTAGTATCAGTGATACTAGCCTTCATAAAAATTCCATTAAATATTTCAAATATACTGTATTTAAGTTGTTTCTACATCAATTTGTAGAGTAACTGTGAAATTATTACAATATTAAAAACGCAGATGATTTTAATTACGCGATTAATTACAGAAAATATTTTTAAAAAATGTAATCGATTGACAGCACTAATTTATATACATAATTGTTTTTTCATAATAAATTATATATAATGCAAATTTTTATTGAATGCTTATTTGATTAATATTAATGTATATAAATTTACAAATTAATAATAATCACATTTAATATTATATTTATTTTATTATTCCGAATTTTGTTTGTTTGTTTTATTTGTTTGTTTTTTCCAACAGATAAGAAAATTGTGAGGCTGGACACGGATGATCTTGACGAAATTGAAAAAATCGCCAACTGAAGTGATGAAGAGCGAAATCCACATTGTTTTCATAAAAACCAGTTTTGCTGTTACCTTGTGATGTTTACATCAGTTATCGACGCATATTTAAAAGAATGCGCTTTATCTCGACAAGCTTAATGCCAAATAGTTTTGATTCTAAGCTTATAATTATTACAGGATCAGTTTGCGTTTGACAGAGTGTTTTGATTTCTAAGTGAATTGCAATACTAATTCCTACATTTTAACAAAGACAGTTTAACAGGCATTTTGTCTTATCTACTTGACTAATGAAGCATATCTTGCATAGTGTTGCACCTCTGAAGTAAGTCGACTACCTATTGTGTAGTTCAGACTTCAGTATTTATTCTGTCACAGTATCTAAGAAGATAAAAGTCAGTAAGGAAGAGAATCTCAGATAAATATAATATTTCAGCATGCCTACAAATTCGCACCAAATTATAAAGCGCACAAATGACGCAGTCCCTTAAGACCAACTTGAAACACTAACATTCCTCGAGCACTTTAGAATAAATATTGAAAAAAATATGAGAATTATTGTGTAAACATACAATAGAGTATTATTGTGATTGTGATTTTTTTATTTTTTATTTTTTTATTTTTTTTATATATATATATATATATATAATGATGCTAAAAACCATTTAATCTTTTGGAAGAAGAAAGAGTTTGTTTTGTTCTATTCAGAAAGACCAAATATTAGTTTGAGTTTTTGTTGCACTGAATTTTTTGAACATTTGCTAGCATATTCTGTTCCGTTGCAGGAAATGCAGCACTTTTACAAAGTACAAAGAGCTACTGAAGAGTGATTGTTGTGTTGTAGCTATATTGTTAGGAATAGCTGCTCTACTCTTGTTTGCGAAAAGCAAAACTATTTTAGTTTGTTTACATTTTTGCTGCTCAAAGTAATGCACTTTGTTTGACTGAAACCCTTTTGCGAGTGTATTTAGCATTTCAGGTTTTTCATTTAGAGTTTTATAGTTGTTTCCTTTATATACTTATAATAATAAAACTACCAGATGGCTCATTTCTGTGTGGTGTTATCAATCATTTTCACTTCCTTGCCAGCATTAAATGCAACACAAGTCTTAGTGTGGATTTATACTTTATTTTGTTGCTTTTTTTTTTGGTCTTTCCAGCTCCTTGCATTTACTATGAGAAAAACTTTTAGCATTTTTAACATCGTTTTAACACTCATCTGATCAGTTTGTGTCAGAATTATTCATTGTCATTATTTTGCATAAAGAAAAAAACTTAGAATATAGCTGCAAGCAGTGATGATGGGCTCAAGCCCAGTGGCACCACCACCCTGGTGGCTTCAGGGCAACTGTGCACGACAGGCAATATTCATTTAAACTGGGTAAATGTAAAAAGACCATTTTAAAATCGTTTGGATGACATTCATTTAATCGGTTGACATGGCAACACCGTTTGAGATATCCAATATCGGTTCACAATTTAGCATCTTTAATATATTGTCAATGTTGAAAAAGTTTGGTGTGAATCAAGTAAACCACTTAAGATTAGTAGTTTAAAATTCAGAGCCTGATTTTTCAAAAAAAATCCCCATTCAAACCAAAATATCTGACTTCCTGTTGGTCCGAGCTAATGACTGTATATTAGTTGTCCGGCTCGATGAGAACAATATATATACCGAGTTGGGTGACTGTAGGTAAAACTAACCCCCCACTTTTGTTAAGAGATGGCGCTACTGAGCCCCTCCACCACGCCCATTTCTAAGGCTTTGCCCATGTCTACTGGCTGAAAACTATGATGTGTGTCAAGTTTCATGCAATTTCAAGCATGCTAAGAGCCTCAAAAGCACCCAAGAAGAGTATTAAAGTTTGACACGTTGCCATGACAACAGTGAATATATAGAGAGAATGTGTCTAATCAAGAAAATAATGTAAATTCAAAAAGTCTTAATGGTCCCACAAATAAGTTTAATTTTTCTCTACATATTATAGATAAAAAAGATTGTATATGTTGCTTAATCTTTTATCTATAATATCTATTTTTTCCCTTTTGACTTTGGCATGAATATGACCCAAAGTTCCAGACAGATTAATCTTAATTTGTAGTTTTGCTTTCAATTCAATCTGATAGTATAATTTGTAATGTTACCCTCTATCTCTTTTAACTTAAACTGATTGGATATATAAACATTTTACCATTAAATCATGTATTTAATTGTGAGGAATGTTATTCATAATTTGAAATGTTTATCAGACAGCATATCTGTATTATCTTTGTGCTGTTTGAGTGTTCATAAAAAGTTGCACTGCCTTAATGTTTCAAGTTAAATCCATGTTGCTGTCATCTTGGGAAATGCATAAAACTGATTTGTTTAGTACACCACACTGAGCCAAGGTCATTGTAAGGTTTGTAAAAGTCCTGCGTGGTACATCCATAGTTTCAATCATACAATTGTCAAACCTCTCCTCGAATTCAGCCTCTGCGGCTGATAGCACCGCCCGGAGCTGGTCTGTTGGCCGGAAATGGCACTTGAATCTCTGACCGCATGGAGTTCTGATAGCAAGCAGCAGGCCTGATTCCTCTGTCTCACTTCCCGTCCCCTGTGACATCACATCCGGCCAGGGCTTTGTGTGGACACATGAAGTGTGTTGACGTATCCTATGGCTGCTGTTGTTTTGACTGAACCGGTCAGTACCTGTTTTTTTCTCTATGGATGGCAGAACCCTGTATTTGTTGAGTAAGATGGGCTCATCCGGGGGTCTGTCAAAGATTTCAGTCAGTATATCTGTACTTGGTTGACTGCTGCGTCTCAGAATGGCTCGGGATCGAAGGCTCTGGTTTAATCTGTCATTTGCCTTGGCAGCTGGAGGTTGGGGTGAAAGAGACGAGGGCTGAGAAGGTGGGTCCACACTCATGTGAGCCATCATGGGTCTGCTGCGCCCCTTAGAAGACTTGGGCCTGGTCACATGCATCCTGTCTCCAGAGGACATTGAATTCTGATCAGATAGACAGACATACAGATGGATAGATAGACAGACAGACACATACATAGAGTGCATCTGGAAAGTATTCACAGCGCTCACCTGAAGGACACTCAGACCATGAGAAACTAAATTCTCTGGTCTGATGAAATAAAGATTGAACTCTTTGGCCTGAATGGCAAGCATCATGTCTGGAGGAAGCCAGGCACCGCTCATCACCTGGCCAATACCATCCCTACAGTGAAGCATGGTGGTGGCAGCATCATGCTGTGGGGATGTTTTTCAGCGGCAGGAACTAGGAGACTAGTCAGGATCGAGGGAAAGATGAATGCAGCAATGCACAAAGACATCCTTGATAAAAACCTGCTCCAGAGTGCTCTGGACCTAAGACTGGGGTGAAGGTTCATCTTCCAACAGGACAAAGACCCTAAGCACACAGCCAAGATAACAAAGGAGTGGCTACGGGACAACTCTGTGAATGCGAATGCCCAGACTTGAACCCGATTAAACATCTCTGGAGAGATCTGAAAATGGCTGTGCACTGACACTCCCCATCTCCAGCTTTAGGAAGAATCCTGGTGGTTCCAAACTTCTTCCATTTACAGATGATGGAGGCCACTGTGCTCATTGGGACCTTTAATGCTGCAGAAATTTTTCTGTAACCTTCCCCAGATCTGTGCCTCGATACAATCCTGTCTCGGAGGTCTACAGACAATTCCTTGGACTTCATGGCTTGGTTTGTGCTCTGACATGCACTGCTAGCTGTGGGACCTTATAGAGACAGGTGTGTGCCTTTCCAAATCATGTCCAATCAACTGAATTTACTACAGGTGGACTCCAATCAAGTTGTATAAACATCTCAAGGACGATCAGTGGAAACAGGATGCACCTGAGCTCAATTTTGAGTGTCATGGCAAAGGCTGTGAATACTTATGTACATGTGATTTTTTTTATATATATATATATATATATATATATATATATATGTATAAATCTGCAGATAAAAATTTCAAAAAAAAAATTACCGTTTTTTATCTTTAATAAATTTGCAAAGATTTCAAACAAACTTCACGTTGTCATTATGGGGTAACTTATTGTTTGTAGAATTTAGGAAAATAATGAATTTAATCCGACAGACAGACAGACCAAGTATGCATTGCACATAACTTAAATGTAGGGTTCTGTTTTAGGTTAAAGTTGATCAAATATTCAATAAATAATCGTTCTATTGTAAAATCTTAGATGTGTCGTACCTTTATTCTGTTATTTTGCTTCTTTCAGTCGTTGTTAAAGAGATCGAGTGAGGAGGCATTTTCACCTCAGTCTCTAGTGTTGCCGACGCGCTGGCGTCTCTGTGGCAACGCTTCCGAAGCGGAAGAGCGTTTTTGTAAACAATTACGTTACGTATAACTCATGCTACAACTGGAACCGCTTTTTTGACAGTATTCAATGGAGAGAAGTAAGAGATAAAATTGTTACTTTTATTGATTTTTCCAACTTATACTCTACAGTGTATGTATTCTGTAAACATTTGTTTCATCAGTGCAATCAGATACATTCATTCCCTTTGGTGGTTATCCTTCTTCTAAAAATGTGGTTTACTTTTCTCTGAAATATATATTTCTTTATTTCTCTGGCAGTAACCATGCTGTTGAACTTTTTTTTATTCACAAGAATAAATTTCGTAACACTGCCTAGATTGGAAGTCTTTTTTGCTTTAGATTTCTCTCATACTGTAAAAACACTTAATAATAAGAATAAAAAATAAAAAATAAAAAATAAACTATCTTTCTCACTGATTGGGGCCGGGGCGTCCTTTGTTTACCTGTTTGTTTTTCACCTTTCCTTTCTATTTAATGTTTATATATATCATGATATATTTTGCAATATTATAGACCTAATATATATTGTTCATTTATTTGTTTTCAGCTTTTTTTATTTATATTTCATTTGAGTCCACTGGTGCTGCTGTGGAAAAAACTGCTCTATTCATATCATTACTCATGATATCAAGTGGAACTTTTTGACCAGATAATTATGCATCTTGGTGCAAATTTTACTATAGAGACTATAAAAAAACATAATTTTAAGAAACAATGTTTGGATTCCTCTAAATGTGAGATATAAGAATAACCATGACAACAACAGATTTCATTATATTTATTTATTGCATTGCATATTATATCATCTACAACAAAATTCCCCCCTTTGTAGTTTCGGATGTAAGACACACATTCAACATGAATTCAAGTAAAATAAAATTACCAATAGGATAATTAACATTCAAGAAAAAAAGGGAACGACCTATATATTCAAATACACAGCACTTTATATATCATAAACATCTTGTACCTTTAAATAAACATAATGGCTTTATATTGTTCCCTAAGCTCAAATATATTAAAATACACCCAGCATTTAATGCCCACTCTGCCCACAATATTGTGTAGTTCATCATAGGTAAAATGAGCAGATCCCTGCATTAAATGTGCTTATTGCATGTCCCTTCGGCAAACCAAATGAATGAACGCTTTAAAACAGAAAGAGAGTCTATGTTTGTAGTGAATAAGTGTGTATGTGCCACAAGAACTGAATTAAATCTATGCCTCTATGGTAACTCCAGGAGGTTGTTCTTTGCATATAAGTCTTCTGTGATCTGGTACACTTCAGAGATGAGGGGCAGAGACTCTCCTAACAGAGCAACCACCTGTGTGTGATCGCCAGCATTCATCACATCAAAGAACGTGTCGCGCCCTGGAAGTGCACAGAAGGCCACGCCGACAGCTTTCCGGATGAGCCAGGGGTGGTGCTGAGATAGAGACTCATTATAGGCGTCAGAACACATGACGGAGGTCTTGCTGTCCTCGGCGCTGGTTCGCAGTCTCTCGAGGAAGAGTTCCAGCCAGCGAAGAGCACGATGCAGCCTCAGAAGAGTCCGGCAACCAGATTCTGGGTGGCTGCTTCTTTTGGTGAGGTCCACCAGCTCATTTTCCAGCTCATACTTCACCATGGACTGGATGGTGACATAATGGGATCCATTTTCTCCTGAAAGGAAGTTCTCTATGATCTGGATTTTGCATATCACATCCTTGGAGATGAAGGAAAACACGTTCCCTAAACTGTTCATGAAGCTGATATGGAAAAAGACCAGGCAATCCATATTTAGACAGCATTTATACATTTTTGTACTAATTAATTTTTTCTAGTGCTGTCAAATCAATTAATCACATCAAAAATAAAAGTTTGTGTTTACATAATATATGTGTGTGTACTGTGTATAATTATTATGTATATTAAAAATACACACACATACATGTATATATTTAGGAAATATTTGCATGTATATATATATATATATATATATATTTATATTATATATAAGATTTATATTATATATAAATATTGTATATATAAATATCTTTTTTCTTAAATATATACATGCATATACACAAAATAATAATACCCAGTACACACACATATATTATGTAAACACAAACTTTTATTTTTGATGCGATTAATCACAATTAATCGATTTGACAGCACTAATTCTTTCATAACTTTTCCAGACATTTGTAATTATTATTACAAGATAGCTGAGCATTAGACACTTTTAAATGGACAATATGACTCTTTTATAAATTAAGATTGATTTCTGTGGATTGTACAGGTCTTGAAATCATAATACAAATTAAATATAAAATAAAAATTCCTTAATATTTCAAGAGTTGTGGCAACCCTTTTCAAAGTAACCATTATGTAAAACATTAATAAAACATGTACCCACCTGACCAGCTCTTTCCATCCTGCTATATAATGTTTAATGTAAACCTCCTTATTCTCACTTAGGCTTGATCTAAATGTTTCTAAAACCCTCTGAAGACTGAATGTGTCTGCCATGTTTGTCATTTCTTATTCAACTACCACGAAATAAACCAAAGAAAATGTGTGGACAAATCCTTATAACAAAATCTACAAGGGAATAATATATATTAATTAACAGAAAATAAGTATCTTATGTGTTCTTCTTTGGGATCATATCACTAAGAATGCTTTGCTTTCCCTTTGACCCTCTCTTCATGGATTTCCTGCATTCTTTAAGCAACGTAGGCAGCATTAGACCAATCAAATCACGTTTCTTCATGACAAAATGTCCACGTGATTGGACGTTGGGTCTTGGCCTGCGGTTGTTTGGAGAATGTAACCAATGGGGTTGGAGATGACGCAGTCACGCAACGTCGCGTTGGACGTCAATTCTTGCTATATTCATGTGTATACATAGATGCGACCGCTCCAGACATGTCGGCGCGCCATCTTGGAACGGTCAGAGTGGAACATTGCGCAGTTGTGAAATCGGGAATTTAAATTCCCGAAGAAACTGGATAAACGTTCACAGGTAATAATGTGTTGGTTTTTGTTTTATATCTATTAATTCAATATTACATGTTTTACTAAGGTACTTTTAATGTTTTTAACTATTATATTGTCACTTTTTAATGTTGTGTCAACTGACACCTTTGACTTCTTGTATTGTTTCGCAATATCATCTGCTGAAGTCTTAATAGATATTCGTACATGCGTCTAACTACGGTTGCAGACGCTCAGCTCTCAAATGTTCCCGGACCCAGACCGCTCCAATATGGCGGACGGCTTACGCATACAGGCCCATTGAAACGTCCGCTAATGATGATCTATGTGTATACATCTATGAATTTTTACTAGCTTTTTTTCTATGATGCACAAAGTAGTTCTTTCACGAGGAGGCGCTTGAGGGCTCAGAAAGTCGAATTCTCCATTGAGCCGCATTCAAATCTCTGGAGGTTGTTTGTCTAATTGGAGACATTTATACACTGGACACTGTAATCTTTTAATATGGGAACTCCACAGATTTTTACCTGATAACGGAATATAAATAAACCTCTGAAATCTGAATGAAAATAACTTTAAAAAATAATTTACAGAAATC
Organism: Rhinogobio ventralis; assembly: GCA_039654625.1. Lineage (NCBI taxonomy): Eukaryota > Metazoa > Chordata > Actinopteri > Cypriniformes > Gobionidae > Rhinogobio > Rhinogobio ventralis. The sequence goes on from CM077203.1 coordinate 8,724,759, forward strand.
ACAAACGACCATGATTGGTCCAACCTCACCAGCGCTGTGAAAGGCAACGGTTACCACGTGAAATGACTTGTCTTTGCTCCGCTTTAGTGGCGGTCTAGACAATAATTTATAACTGAATAATAAAATTGAAGGGCATTAATAGCAATTACATTAAAAATATACAGTGAAGAGTTTAAATAAGATAATTATTATTTAGAATAATAAGCCACGCCCACACCATGACGGTTCTCATTTGGTGTTATGGCTGCGGCGTGAAGTTGTTTAGCTTCTGTGCTAACCTGTTTTTCAATGATCTACTAGGCCATTTGAACATTTCCACACTTATAAAATCTCCACAGTTGGTTTACATCCCTGGACAGTGTGCAAGCGGACTGACATGCACCCACCAAGTGTTCATATCCCGCTGATCTACAGTTACAGTCTCCTGTAAACAGAAAACATTAATTTATGATCTTTTGTGAAAGCTGTCAGGATGCCTGAAATCAAAGTCACGCCTTTAGGTAAGACATTTGCTTAATTTTATAGGTAACACATCTGAATAGCATGTATAAATAAGCCATTGTCAAACATATGTTGCTTAACAAATCCTATAATATATGCAAATATTATTATATATTAATCAGCGAGTTAATGAGTTCAAGTGTTTGTTAATATGCTTATTATACATTAAAATAACCTATTTTACATATGTATTAGACTTCGTTAATATTTTACCATATGATATAATTTGTGCATGTATACTGTGAGAACCAGAAATATTTTTTCTTTTATAAATTTAGTATTTTTTTATGTCATTACATTAGAGCATAAGAAACAAATGGAAAGAAAAATATTGAAAATATATATTTTATTCATATGTTATGCTATGTCCACTGTAGTGGACACCAGGACTTGAAATGACAAAAATACATGAAATGACATGTATAGGCAAAAACAATGGGACTTTTTTTTTTCCATTCACCAATCAATTTTTATGTTTCAGGATTTTTTAACCAATCTTTGTATAAAGATGATTCTCAACTATGTTATGATATAACGTAATTAATTGCATTTTACTTTATGTGCATTATGTGGGTAAAATGGCCATAAATGGGTAATCCCATTCAGTATAATGTATATTTACACTGTATATAATTTGCATATTAATGTGTTCTTGGGGCAACATGTAATGAAAAAAGAAGTACACTCACCTAAAGGATTATTAGGAACACCATACTAATACTGTGTTTGACCCCCTTTCGCCTTCAGAACTGCCTTAATTCTACGTGGCATTGATTCAACAAGGTGCTGAAAGCATTCTTTAGAAATGTTGGCCCATATTGATAGGATAGCATCTTGCAGTTGATGGAGATTTGTGGGATGCACATCCAGGGCACGAAGCTCCCGTTCCACCACATCCCAAAGATGCTCTATTGGGTTGAGATCTGGTGACTGTGGGGGCCATTTTAGTACAGTGAACTCCTTGTCAATTTGAAATGATTCGAGCTTTGTGACATGGTGCATTATCCTGCTGGAAGTAGCCATCAGAGGATGGGTACATGGTGGTCATAAAGGGATGGACATGGTCAGAAACAATGCTCAGGTAGGCCGTGGCATTTAAACGATGCCCAATTGGCACTAAGGGGCCTAAAGTGTGCCAAGAAAACATCCCCCACATCATTACACCACCACCACCAGCCTGCACAGTGGTGACAAGGCATGATGGATCCATGTTCTCATTCTGTTTACGCCAAATTCTGACTCTACCATCTGAATGTCTCAACAGAAATCGAGACTCATCAGACCAGGCAACATTTTTCCAGTCTTCAACTGTCCAATTTTGGTGAGCTTGTGCAAATTGTAGCCTCTTTTTCCTATTTGTAGTGGAGATGAGTGGTACCCGGTGGGGTCTTCTGCTGTTGTAGCCCATCCGCCTCAAGGTTGTGCGTGTTGTGGCTTCACAAATGCTTTGCTGCATACCTCGGTTGTAACGAGTGGTTATTTCAGTCAAAGTTGCTCTTCTATCAGCTTGAATCAGTCGGCCCATTCTCCTCTGACCTCTAGCATCAACAAGGCATTTTCGCCCACAGGACTGCCGCAAACTGGATGTTTTTCCCTTTTCACACCATTCTTTGTAAACTCTAGAAATGGTTGTGCGTGAAAATCCCAGTAACTGAGCAGATTGTGAAATACTCAGACCGGCCCGTCTGGCACCAACAACCATGCCACGCTCAAAATTGCTTAAATCACCTTTCTTTCCCATTCTGACATTCAGTTTGGAGTTCAGGAGATTGTCTTGACCAGGACCACACCCCTAAATGCATTGAAGCAACTGCCATGTGATTGGTTGATTAGATAATTGCATTAATGAGAAATTGAACAGGTGTTCCTAATAATCCTTTAGGTGAGTGTATAATAATGGGAGTAATAACTGGCAACATTTTTATAATATCTATTTCATAGGAATATATTGATGTAAAATTTCTTTCCCTATTCACTTGTCTCTCCCAATATGCCTGATAAGCATGTAGTCCTTGTTTTCTCTACAGTGGACATGTATGAAAACCTGTTTTGCAACAAAGTCATCATATTATCATATTTCCATAAGAGTGCTAATTTTGATCACTAATTTATGTCAGTCATTTTTGTAGACCAAGAAGTTGTTGTCAAGGTGAAACCTCCAAACATTTGGTATCTCTGAAAATCCCTGAATGTGCTCTTTACAGGACATCCAAAACTGTGACATGAATGGTGTCAGAGAAATTCACTAAAATACAATGTCCATTACAGAGGACAAAAGTCTATTCTTTGGTCCCTGAGTTAACTTTTCATATTATTATGATAACTATACATTAAAATAACTAAAAATATTTGATTATATATTTTATAATATTATAAATGAATGTGTGTGTGCTGTATCTATTGTCTCACAGGGGCAGGTCAGGATGTCGGCCGCAGCTGTATTCTGGTCTCCATCGGAGGCAAAAACATTATGCTTGACTGCGGGATGCACATGGGCTACAACGATGATGTGCGTTACAACAGTTCTTGCTCCGTTCACATATGTGTATTTTGAGTATAATTCTGTAGTCTACTAGTCCCTTAACTTTCTGCGTTTCATTTCAGAGACGTTTTCCAGATTTTAGTTACATTACCCAAAACGGTCGCCTCACTGAGTTCTTGGACTGTGTCATTATAAGGTTTGTTTATACTTGATTTGTATTATGTGACTGTTGTGTGAGTTTTCCTGCTCTCCATTGTAATTTTTCCTCCCTCATGTTCCTCTCAGTCATTTCCATCTGGATCACTGCGGTGCTCTTCCCTACATGAGCGAGATGGTGGGTTACGACGGACCCATCTACATGACCCACCCCACCAAAGCCATCTGTCCCATCCTGTTGGAGGACTTCAGAAAGATCACAGTCGACAAAAAGGGAGAGACCAACTTCTTCACTTCACAGATGATCAAAGACTGTATGAAGAAAGTTGTGCCGCTCAACCTCCACCAAACTGTTCAGGTAAAGTTCGTTGTCTAAATTAATTTATTAAAATTACTGTTTTAAATTAATTTAAATTAATTAATGAAAAATAGTAAAGTAATTAATTTAATTATTTTTAGTAATTTAATATGTATTTTTTATTGTAAATTTTCCCCATTGAAAATGTTTAAAATAAAATGTTATTTAAAGGTACAATATTTAAGATTTTTGGATTCAAAGAAGAGTGTTATATATTTTGTTGACTTGTGTACTTACATTATCCCAAATGTTTCCAGAATGTTTAAATCCAGAGAAATAAGCGATTTTAACCAGGACACGGACCGTGCATCGCCTATCAATGACATCACACCTGTGTTACCCTCGATTATTTTGTAGAAACCATGGAAACACCAAAGACTCTTTAATATATTCTGTGTTTTATTAGACAGGTGAGCAACTGTTTGGAGACGTTCATCGACAGAAAACTAATCATTGTTAAATAGCTCAGGTCCGTGTACATTCGTTTTTCGATTTAATATTGAAAGTTGAAAAATTAGAAAACGGCTCATTTATTAATTTTTCGTTTAAAAAAAAAAAAAAAAAAAAACAAGAATTCGGCTTGATTTTATATTTTTAGGCGTGCCGCGTTCGGTTCTTCCACAGTTTAAGAATCCGTCCAGCAGCGGAGGACTGTTATTCTGCACAGAACTGTGGAAGAACCGAACACGGCACTGGTTGATCTTTGGTTGACCAATCAGCGGAAAGGGGCGTTTCATGCCTGCCCACATGTGGAAATCGAATATTCAAGCCTTTTATCCATTTTATATCCCTGAACATAAAAATATTAAATCAAGCCGAATTCTCTTTTTTTTTTTTTCTTTTTTTTTTTTCTTTTTTTTTACGGAACACGAATAAATGAGCCGTTTTCTCATTTTTCAACTTTCAATATTAAATCGAAAAACTAATGAACGCAACGTACAAGGACCAGCTTAACACAGTCTTATTGTTTAAAACTCGTTTTCTTGATTTACCGCGAGTACCATGTTTTACCATGTCTAATATCGATCTAGCTCACTGCAGTGTGAACAAGTGTCTCATAGTAGCTGCCGAGGAAACGCACAAAGTAGCATTATAACATAACTTTCAACACACTCAAATGTATCTAATATGATAAAACAGTGCTGCATTACCCCACATACACATGAAGTGGGAGAAGCGGAAGCGGTCCTCTGTGGTATAATAAAAGCTCTGCGAAATCAAGGCGTCATCAAGCTACTCCTTTGTTTTAAATAAGCGACCTCTAAAAATTACATATCGTGGCGTTAAGCTTCAAATTAATTGGTTTATGTTGCTAATGGTTGCTTTTTTTGGAGAATTTTATCCGACTTGTTTACTTGTTTTTTTTGTTGTTTTTCTTTGCTCCATCAAGGTAGATGAAGAGCTTGAGATCAAAGCGTACTATGCAGGTCATGTGCTGGGAGCCGCCATGTTTCAAATCAAAGTTGGCTTGGAGTCTGTTGTCTACACAGTGAGTGTCACATTACCTATTACATACTCACAATTTTATGATGTTCCAGCTATTGTCTTGCAAATTATATCTAAATAAATTTGTATAGGGTGATTACAACATGACACCAGACAGACATTTGGGGTGAGTAAAATCTCTTTTTTTTGTCACAAATTTTATGTAACTGTTCAAGTGTAAGTCATGTTTAAAAGGATAGTTCACCCAAAATTAAAAATTCTGTCATCATTTACCCCTCATGTCGTTCCAAACCCGTAAGACTTTAGTTAATCTTCAAAACCGGAATTAAGATATTTTTGATGAAATCTGAGAGCTCTCTGACCCCTCCATTGACAGCTACGCAACTACCACTTTGATGCTTCAAAAAGTTCATTAAGAGATCGTAAAACTAATCAATATGAATTGAGTGGTTAAGTCCAAATTTTCTGAAGAGACACGATCGCTTTGTATGATGAACAATTTCGGCTTAATTAATTAATTTAGGCTTTTATTCACATATATATATATATATATATAAACACTGATCAGCAAACATAAACAGAAGCTCAACCAAACCTGCTTGATGCTCAAGAACACAAACCTCTTGCGTAAGCTCAAACGTACTGTGTAACACAAGAATGAACCTCATTGGTTCTTGCAGAAGCTCAAACGTGCTGCGTAACACAAGAATGAACCTCATTGGTTCTCGCACGTCAAGCGAACATGCTTGAGCTTCTGTTTACCATAACTGATGTGCGCGTTGATGAATGTTTAATGAATAAAAGCCTAAATAAAATCTGTTCATCATGTAAAATAATCGAGTATCTTCAGAAAATTTGGATTTAACCGCTCAATTCATATGGATTAGTTTTATGATCTCTTTATGAACTTTATGAACTGTCAAAGTGGTAGTTGGGTTAGCCTGTCAATGGAGGGACAGACATCTCTCAGATTTCAAAAATTTAGATTTAAAAATATCTTTATTTGTTTTCCAAAGATGAACAAAGTCTTGCAGGTTTGGAACGACATGAGGGTGAGTAAATGATGACAGATTTTAAATTGGTTGAACTAACCCTTTAAATTCTCTGACTTTATATACTCAGAGCTGCTTGGATTGACAAATGCCGGCCAGATATTTTGATATCAGAATCCACGTATGCCACCACGATCAGAGACTCCAAACGCTGCAGGGAAAGAGATTTCCTTAAAAAGGTTCACGAAACAGTGGAAAGAGGAGGCAAGGTAGACAAGACTCATCCAATCAGATTTTAGAGCTGTAACTCTCCATTTTCAGTTCAATCATACGCTCTCAGACGTGTGTGTTTATGTTCTGTTCATTTTGCTGTCTCTATGTTTTAGGTCTTGATTCCGGTGTTTGCTCTGGGAAGAGCACAGGAACTCTGTATTTTGTTGGAAACATTCTGGTGAGATTGTGAAATTACAGCTGCTCACCTTTTATTTTTTTATCTTTTTGAACATGTTTAAGACATGATATGTAGAGGTCGACCGATTCATCGGTTTTACCGATTAATCAGCACCGACAGCTGATTAGTGGAACAATCGGTTTTTGGCAAAAATCCATACCGATAGTTTTTCCGGGTTGCGTCCGTTGCTGGAGCGGCTGAGAAGGGTGCGCTGTCATTACACAGTACAAGAGCTCTGAGAAGGGTCTGCTGGCATTATATAGCACAAGAGCAGCCTCTAGAGGCGAAAAAAACCTAGCACTGACGTTGTTTATATTGACACGTGAGGCTGCACACTGCACGGAAAGCACACGCTGCACAGAGAGCGCTTGCACATCAGATGTGCGTTTAAAACACCTACATGGAAACGGTATGAATACAGAACATTTCAGTACATGTTGCCAAATCATAATAAAGTAATTAATTTGTTGACTAGATGCTGCATTAGCAGGTAAAGAACAGCAGTATGTATGTACTTTGTTGTCGAGGCTGAGAGGGCGCTAACATTAGCAGTACTTCAATGTAACAACTAGTGACGTGAGAAAGCAAACTGTATCGTCATGCAGCCGACAGAAATATACACAAATCAGAAACGCATTCGATTTCTATACATATTTTGTTATTTTGATTAGATAATCGTCAAGTGTTCTAAAAAATCTGACTGTTTGGATTTATATGAAATGGTAACACTTTACAGTAAGATTCCATTTGTAACATTAACTAAGGTTAATAAATGCTGTAGAAGTATTGTATAAATTTTTAAATTGAGTTTTAATTTTTATTTGATCTGTTAAACTTAGTTAATGCACTATGAACTAACATGAATGATCAAGGTACAATTGTATTGCTCAAATATTAATACATGCTGTAAAATGTATATTGTATAATGCATATCGTTCATGTAAGCTAGCTAATACATCCATGTTAAGAAATGGGACTTGCAAAGTGTTACCTATAAAATGTACATGTTTCTAGGTTATAGCTAAAGAAACATTTATTTATAATATTATTTTAATGTTTAAATTATTTTCTGTAAAAATTTGTTCTCATTTTAATATATTCATATTTACATATGTATTTCATTTAGCACATTTCCATGGTTTCAGCACTGTTTTACTTAGAGTGTTATGGTTTAATTAATGAATTAATAAATTTTTTATCCAGTATCCAACTATCGGTTAATCGGTTATCGGCAAGTGCGGTCCAACCTAGTTATCGGTATCGGTAAAATCCACTATCGGTCGACCTCTAATGATATGTTCTGTAAGGATGCTTATGGAAACTGTATGTTGGCACAGAATGGTGTCTAATTGATGGTTGTTCACTTTAACAGGGAGAGAATGAATCTGAAAGCACCCATTTATTTCTCCACCGGGCTGACGGAGAAAGCCAATCACTACTACAAACTCTTCATCACCTGGACCAATCAGAAGATCCGCAAGACCTTTGTACAAAGAAATATGTTTGAGTTCAAGCACATCAAAGCCTTTGATCGCACATATGCTGATAACCCTGGACCAATGGTAAGGCCGCTACAAAAAAAATATGTAATTGATATACTCTGCAAGTCTATAAGAAGGCATTCATGCATTTATTATTATGCAAATTATATATATTGTATGATTATTTATTTCTCATTATTAAATGATACATATAGAAACCTTTATTTCTATATATATAAAAAATATTTTAAAAAGTATTATAAAAAATAATATAATTACATTTTTTAATCTTCTTTAAATCTGACAATATATTCTGCAATTCTATATGGCGTATTCATTGATTTATTTATTGTTACATTTATTATTATTATATTATGCAACATATTTTTGTTATTACGTTTTATTATTTCTTATTATTACATGACATGTAGAAACCTTTTAGGATATTAATTAATATTCTGTTTTCAATTATTCTATTAATAATATTCTAAAATTAATATTAATGGTTTAAATTAAATTAAATCTTATTTCTTTAAATCTAATCGATATACTTTGATAATTTATATACTGTTTGTTGTAACTACTTGGATTTTTGTATTATGACTACTGCTTTATGTATTATTATTATTATTATTATTATTATTACTACTACTACTACCACTACTTTATGTATTATCATTATTATTATTATTATTATTGAAAACTTTTAAAGAATATTTAACATGACATTTTTAAATCTTATATCTTTAAATTCTATTTTCCTTTATTTAATCAAATAATTATGTTTTACATTTAATATTGTACCTTTTTTGGTATAACTGTAGAATATTTAAAAAGATTTTCCACATCTATCAGTGAACAAATCTGAACTCAAGTCTTTTTGGTGATCAGATTCAAAAGATTTGGGATTTGATTTGACTCTCGATTCTCAAGAACTGCCTCAGAATCGAAGAGCTGATTCTTTTTGGGAAGTCATTACGTTTGTAGCCATTTCTGTTGTTATAGCATTCAAAAAGAATTAATAGATTGCTGTGAAGTGAGTCAAATGAGAGCATGATATTATGGAAAAGCAGCCAGAGACTTAGATATCTGTTCCATCAGGTTGTGTTCGCTACCCCTGGAATGTTGCATGCTGGGCAGTCTTTACAGATATTCAAGAAATGGGCCGGGAATGAAAAGAACATGGTAAGAAACCTTAGAAAACAGCAGAAGATGTTACTGCTAAACACTTACTTCAACCCACTCAATGCCCGTTGAATAAGCTCATAGTGGTTCGTCGAAAGAGAAAATATATAAGTTTAATGTATTTGTTTCTCAGGTCATCATGCCAGGATACTGTGTGCAAGGCACCGTGGGACACAAGATCCTGAATGGACAGAAGAAACTAGAGATAGAGGGAAGAGCAACGGTAATTACTTGCTGCAAACACAGATTTTAATTGACCTTCACTAGATGGCATCAGAGAACTATAGTCTCTAGCTTATATTGTCCACCATTTCTCATAATAAAAAGGGGGGGGGGGGGGGGTGTTTGGGGGTAGGAGGCCATTTTTACCTTCTTTGACCAAACCATAAGTTTATTCTTATGTCAAACCTCTATATTTCACGTCTGAATATCTGTTCGGGTACTTGTCAAAACAATACCCAAATCACTCAAGTGCTCGTGGTTTATGTTAGCGTAAAGAAAAGGGCATTAAAAAAAATATGTCAACAAGTGTTTTTTAATTGACAGCCCAATGTTTGCAACAAATAACGCTCTTACATGTGTTGCAAAAACATTAAAATAACAGTAAATGTTAATTGACATGCAATATTAAAACCTTAACATCCACGTCTTTGACATTGAGCAATATGTGCATTTATATTAATAAAATTCATTTTAACAGTTAGCCTAGGGGTATTATATAACATTAGCCTCCTCATATAACATTTCTTCAAAAAATCCAAAAACAATAATGGTTCTGTACTCAACTTAGATCTTCACTCAACCGATTCAAAATAGTTTATAATAATATCAGACATGGCTTGCTGGTTTGGGTAAAAAAAAAAAAAAACAAGTGCGTCAACATTGCACACTCCAGTACTTGATGGCTTCTGACAGCGCAAAATAGTGGTTGAGGTATTTGACTACCCGAGTAGTCTATGCAAGCCGTAGTCTCATATTTAATGTGTGTTTAGTTGGATGTGAAGCTGCAGGTGGAGTACATGTCCTTCAGTGCTCACGCCGACGCCAAAGGCATCATGCAGTTGATCCGGATGGCAGAACCCAGGAACATGCTGCTGGTGCACGGAGAGGCCAAGAAAATGGAGTTCCTCAAAGACAAGATCGAACAGGAGTTCAGTAAGTCTACAACATCTCAAAATGTACTGGATTGTTTTAAACTATTTCCTGTTCTGTGATTTATTCATGGGCAGTCTTAGGGGAACACATTACAAGTAACATGAGTTACGTAATCAGATTACTTTTTCATGTAACTTGTAAAGTAGCTCATTACTTTTAAAGTAAAGTAGAGTTACTTTTTCAAATAAGTTACGCAAGTTACTTTGTTTTCCCATGTATTGACTGACAGCTCTCCTTTCCCCATTTTGGGAGAAATCGTAAATAAGTGCAGAGGCGTTGCATGAACATGATGGTTATTGTAGTTCTAGACTAAATGTGAGCAGGCATTTACTCATCTCACTTGCACAAAACAGACTTAGTATTCCTCAAAATGAATGCAAACAGTGAAATGCAAACTCAGAATATTACGGAAACCTGAAAAACACAAATATACTGTATGCATTTAATCTCACTTTATTAACCAATGTCTTTTCTGCTGACCTTTTGATAATTCAGTTAAACTGTACTAAGAAAAAAATTACATTTGTTAAACGTCACATTTGTTTTGTTTTTTTAATAAGAGTGTTGAACTTTCTTCTCCTGCATCCTATTCTTCTGTGATCCAGAATGGGAGCACATCTGAAAGGTTTGATTGAGTTGCGCCCTCTAGTGTCCAGACGTGAATGCATTTCCTTAAGCCTGAGGCTTTTTTAGTTAAGGCCATTTTACTTATGGTGAGAAAGGGCCTTCACATTTGCCAAAAATAGTTTTTTTGTTATTAAAAACCAAGCAAACAAGCCCAGCTAAGGTGAGAAAAAGTTACGCAAAAGTAATTTAACGCAATACTTTACATAAAAAGTAACTTGGTAATGCAGTTAGTTACTTTTTTAGGGAGTAATGCAATATTGTAGCATACGATCACTTTAATAGTTTACTTTTCAGTGTTTGTTAGATATTCTGAAAGCGAAAGCGAATCTTTGAAAGTGCCAAGGACTGGGCGAATTGATTACTCAAGATAGATGAATGACCAAATAAAAGTATAATATGCCAGATAACACTAAAAAAAAGAGTTCATAAAAGCGCTGTATACCACGAACTCAATTCGCTGTCACACGGACCGATGTCAGACTGGCTGAGGATTCTGTGCATGCGTTTGCCATCTGTCAGCGCTCGCGAGTATATAGAAATGTGTTCTATTTATAGTCTTATTGCCCTTGAACAATCAAAATGCACACAAATTATGCCTAAATGTCCGTCTTGGCAGTTATGTCTTTAGTGAATAAGTTTGGGACGTGGGCAAAGTCAAAGCAACCTAATATAGCCTATACTCATCAAACAACAACAACTGGAAAACACAAACAGTAGCCTATTAAACGTAAAGCACTGTTTGTATCTGTATCTTTATGTTGTATTTAGTTGTCCTCCTATCATTTTGTTTATTAGTTCTTATTTTATTACTGACTGTTTACTTGATTATTTAATTATTTGAGAACTTTATTAGGCAATTGCTTATTGCTGTGATTTACTTTTCCCAGTCATATTTCCCACCCTAAGTGATCATGTTTTTAAAGCTACATAGTACACCACTGGACTAGCCTTTTTTTAGTAAGATACCAAAATAAACAAGATTTGTGCATTTTGTTTGTTCTATTGTCATGTATGACTATTGTGCATCTAACATAATACATAATATGGTAAATGTGGTATCCTAATTATTAAAAAAAAACATTGCACAATTTTCGCAAATTTCATTTTGATCGCAAAAATCACAAAAAAATATCGCGAAATCCTGTATTCTCTTCGGAGATAAACAGATTTTGTTTTACCCAATGCAGGTGTTAGTTGCTATATGCCGGCCAACGGAGAGACGACGACCATAGTGACGAACCCCAGCGTCCCCGTGGACATCTCGCTCAACCTGCTGAAGAGAGAGATGGCTCTCGGAGGTGATCATTGACACCTACACCACTGACTGCTTTATTTGACCTGTTTACAGACAAGCCATCATGACTTTTCTGTCCTGTGGTTAGGAGCTCTTGTAGTTTCTGCTTTTCTATATATATATATATATATATATATATATATATATTATAAAACTTTCTTGCAGGTCCATTGCCTGATGCTAAAAGACCTCGCACCATGCACGGGACATTAATAATGAAGGACAATGTAGGTTGGCTCTTTAGGTTGGTCTTCATCATTTATTTGACTGATGTGAGGTTTTGGATGTCATTATTTCTATGTTCTCTAAATATGTGTGTGTGTGTGTGTGTGTAGAGTCTGCGGCTGGTTTCTCCAGAGCAGGCCCTCAAAGAGCTGGGCCTCAGTGAACATCAGCTGCGCTTCACCTGCCGCGTTCAGCTCCACGACCCCCACAGCGACACCGATACACTTGGCCGTATCTACACACACCTCAAGAGGTCAGCGAACCATACCACACAAACACTTTCCTTTTGCTAAATGATTGCAGCTAATCATGCCTCCCTCACCCATATGCAACAGGATTATTATCTTTAAATAAAACTAAAACTATTTTTGTAAATTGAAATAAAGCTTAAATATTTCATTAGAAAACTTCAATTAAATGAAAATTAGAAATAAGTTGAAGCACTAAAATTAATAACTGGAAATAAATAAAAAATACAAGTTAACTAAATCTAAAAGTAAAACTAAAATAAAAGTAAATTAAACCTAAATAGTAATATAAAAAAATTATAATTACAAAAGCACATAACAAAATTACTAAAAACTAAACTAAACTTACATTTTAGTAAGTAAATTGAAAATGTAAAAATAAAAGATAATTTAAAGTATTAAATAATAATAAACTATAATAATATATAAATAATACTAAAATAGCACTGGTATGTAAATTCTGTAATGAAGTATTTTCAAACTTTCAGATCAATTCAGTCTTGAAGGGCATGTTTTTTCAAATCCGCAGATGGTGTGGGATGTTACACTTTAGTAGAGGTTAGGTGAGATGAGATATCTTGAGCAGTTTTTACTTCAGAGGACCTCATTGAGTCATTTGTAACCTGATTTAAAAAACGAAGAAAAAAAGAGAGCTCCAGACTGCAGCTAAATTGGTCGCAAATGCAACAGAACAATACAGAAATGGTTTTAATCATCTTGTGGTTAGGGATGGGACGGTGTGAAAATTTCATATCATGGTTATAGTGACAAAAATTATCACGATTATCAATATAATCATGGTTTTGATAAAATGAGATGAGTGTTCAAAAAGAACTGATGCACACACTGAAAACATTACAAGTTTTATATTTGAAAATCAACAAACAACAAATAAAACAAGCAGCTCTATGTACTTTTTAAGCAAGATTCTATTCTGTGGCATTTCCTTCCTTATAATGACCGTCGTCAATAGCAACGGATTATAACAATTATACTATATATAAAAAGTGTTATACTATAACAGGCTCTTATGACATAAAGAACTGAACATTAAAATACAATAAAGCAACACACAAAAATGTATAAAGTATACAAATGTTTCAAACAGATTAAAGTGCAAAAGAATTATAAAGAACAATAGGTGTCACTTTACAATAAGGTCTCACTGGTAGTTAATGTTAGTTAATGCATTAACGAATACTAACAAAGAGCACATAGCTACATTTGTTACAAAGTTAATATTCTTTGATAACGTCAGTTAAAAAATACAACTGTTAATATTAGCTCAGGTCTATTAAATAATACAGTTACAACTTTTGATTTTAATAATGTGTTATTAATTGTTGAAAGATTAATAAACTAAGATTAATAAATGCTTTAGAAGTATTTTTCATTGTCAGTTTGTTAACTAATGAATTAACTAATGTTAAATAATGGAGCCTTATTGTAAAGGGCGTGACTGAACAATAAAGAATCAGAACATATTCAAACAATATCTAGGGCATGTAGGCTAGTCCAGATTAAAATAAAAAATGTTTAAGTTTGAAAATAAATAGCCTTAAGTATTTAAAAGTATTTTGATGATTATAGCAATGTTCATTATCGTGATATATCGTATTATCGTATACCGGCACATGTCTAAATTATAGTTACTTATAACAATTAACATTATAATAAGCGCACATTCACTTATCACAACAGACGCACTCTCTCGTTTCACTCGAATGCAACTTGCTCGTCTTGTGTCTCCGTTTTTGATTGTATTGAAAATGAAATCAGAGGACTTTACTATTTACGATTTCGGATTCAGCCTTAGTGCCGGTCAAGTTGGAAGTTACCTAGCTGGGGACTATTTTCAGGCGCTGCGTAATATCATTGCGCCTGCTGCACCCATGGTACGGCAGCAAAGTTCCTTGATTTATTACGCAGGAATGAGAGCTTAGTTCCTAGCCATATCGGCCTAGAAAATCACAACTTTTCATTTTCCGTCAGTCTTAGTACACAATGTAACTACAGAAGAGTCGAGTTTTAAGTAGGAAAAATATCAAAACTCTTTGGTCATTTTTGAGCGAGATGCTTACGGTCTAATCAGAATCAATGAACTATGCTAAAAGTGCTACCGCCAGACCCGGAGATTGGCTGAATGGATTCGAAAACGGTAAAACTCGACTGTTTAACTCTAGGGGAATTGGAAAATGAGCATATTTTCAAAAAAAAGTGGAGTGTTCCTTTAATACTACTAGTATTGTTGTGATCATCTTGTCTGGACAATTGTTTTATACGCTGTACAAAATGGATTTATAAACGGGTACGATTTAAAACATTAATCTCAATTCAATTTGTCCCCGTAATAATTATGTGGTTAAAAAAAAAAAATCTGTGTAATAAGTGTACAATGAATATACATTATTGTCCCTTTAATGCCCTCTAGTCTTGTTTGAACTTGCATTCATCTTTGCCTCAAAGCCTTGCTGCAAACTTTTTTTTTGCGGAAGCTTCACGTTAATTTCAAGTGAGTGAGATAAAATATTTCAACATTTTGTGTCCAATTATTTCCCAGACATAGTTTTGGTATTGAGGTCAAAGTTAACTTGCCTTCGCTATACAACAGTGGCAGATTTGACAGATTTGGCACAGACTCGGCAGATTTGAAGTGTTTCCTCCTATTGCAGCAACTTTATTTTTGCATGTTCTGCAGACAGGATGACCATCCTCGATTAAGTTTCCCACACCTCAGATTTGGTCCTTTTAGAAGGTTTTAAAATCTCCCGAGCGATGTCACTGCCTTCCGCCGTTTCTTCTCATTCAAAAAACTACGTTGTGCGTTGACTGATGCTGGCTGGACAGGATTTACCGCAAGTTTTCACAATCACGGTAATCAAATACGGTTTTAATGATAATAAAAAATTTTACGATATTACTAACCGTCAGTACATTTTATCGTGGTTTATCGTGAAACCGGTAATCGTCCCATCCCTACTTGTGGTTTTCTCAGACACAGCATGAGCTGAGATGCCTGATTCATGAACAAATGATTCTTACGAACCAGTTATTTTTAATGAGTCAATGAGTTAATGAGAACAAACTTGCCCAGTCTACGAATCATTCCATGCCATTACTGAGCTCTCAACTTGACTCCCTCACTGAACAAGTTATTTTTTCAGTTATGCCCAATTATAGATGGATGGATGGATGGATAGATAGTTATATTAATGAAATTGATGAAATATACATATTTACTAAAGTGTTTTGTTGTAATAAATTTAAGAATAATTGAAAAATAGAATTCTAATGTTTCTTAAAAGTTAAACACGCAATTAAGTCAATAAAATGTTGAGTGACTAAATCATTTGACTGATTGAGCCAGAAAAAATTACAAAAAGAAATCCTGCTGATAACAGGATCAGTGGCATGGAGAGTAAGACGGGTGGCGTTAGCTTTTGACGCGACCAACCCGAGTTTCAATCCACCTTTTTCCTGAACTCATTCTTCTCCATGGAGAGGAGTTCATTTTAAATAAAAATTAAGAAAATATTTGAAAAGTGGAAATGAAGTGGGGGAAAAGTGTTTAATGGGTAGGTGTAGGGGTGGGCTTTTGAGACAGGAACATATAATGTCCCAATAAGGCAGCATCCATTTATAATTGTAATAAATATAATCGTATACACTAAATATGTTGTTATTATAGCACTGTTTTATAATATACTACTATGTTTGTAGTCTTTATCACATACAGGTGAGTAGGGCTGAACGATTAATTGCATATGCGATAATATCGCGATATGATAAAACATGATTTTGTTACCGGCTGCGATTACAGTCTGGTCACGTGACACGCGAGCATAAAGCAGTCTGCTGAAGCAGTATCAACTTGGCACGTTATGCTTACCGGCCTGGCCTATAGGAAAAAACAGTTTGTGTTTAATCGATATTGTTTTGGTCATACACAATAGGGGTGGGAGAAAAGATCCTCTTAGATTTTACTGCAGGTGCGCAATGGCGCTGCGTGTGATTTAGAAACACCCGTATTCTGCTTGCTTCCATTTCCTCTCTCACACGCGCACACACGAACCATAAAATAATATTTCATAACGTTCGGAAAGGTTGAAGCGAATCACAATGACATTCGCGGGCTTCATTGCACAGGATATGCGCTGTGAGAAACTTAGCTTGATGGTGCGTTTACAGTGTGTGTGTTCTCGCCCGCCGGCATTTTCCTTACACAAATGCTCTACGAAGTCTTCATTTATGTCGTTTGGAATGCATTGCTTATATATTAAAAATAGGAAACTCACTGACAGAAGGCTTTCAGTTTCAAATGCTCGCGCCGCGCTTTGTGAAGAGTGCTCGCGCATGCGGCTGTGCACGTCTCAAAATGCTTTTATGAAGCAAAATGAATGTGAACACAGTCAGTAATGTCTTAAGGGATTAAACAGACAGGACAAACCACATCTTATATTTTAAGAGAGATCTGTGCATTAATGTGAATGCAGACCTCCCGCTGTCTATGATGTCATCATTAATAATCAAACAACAGTAAAGATGAGAAAATCACTCACAGTTCAGATACTCTTAAATACTGAAAGCACTCTTTGTTCATTGCTTGTAATATGTTTATTTGTTCCTCTTTATTATTTACTAGCTTATGTTTAGAAGCTATATTAGTTTATATATTTAAATTTCTTAACATGCAATTGTTTTAATTAAATTTGTGTAATTATTTTAAAAAGTACTTATAATTAAAAACTGTTACCTCTAGCCACAGTGCAAATGTCAGCCCATGTGGGCAAGTACTGTATGAGGTTTGTGCTTTCCTAAAGGTTTCATTCGAATTCAAGTCCTTTTTTATTTTTCATGATCTCTTTCAGTGTATTAAAAAGCTACAGCATCCAGCACGTCCCAGACGGCACTGTCATCGTGGAATCCATCGTTATAAAAGTGACATCCTCGGCTGAGGAGCCCAACCTCAAAGTCATTCTGCTTTCTTGGAGCTATCAGGTGAACAAACATCTGTTAAACTAAATCTCTGCTTCATAATTTAATAGGGGTTATATTGTGTTCAACTTTAACCACTGTTTTTTTTAAAGCTGAGCAATAATATAATAAAGTCTTAAATATTTTCGGGTTTGTATTTGTGGAAAACGTCACTTGTTTTCTCTGTGCGTGGTCAGACAGTTGGTCTAGTGGAATTTACAGCATCTCGCAGCCCACGAGGGAAAATGTTTGCCCTTGTGTTTCCAAACAAACATGGGTTGCACACAGGGCCGGATATCACCAGCTAGCTCACCACACAAACATATCACAATAGAGGGTATGCCGACGGCCGGAGTGACTGCGGTTACGCATTGGTTTTACCCCAAAATTTTGATCGGTACTTTTATTTCACCTCCTAAAGAAGCATTTATTTTGACGTGCGGCGGCGCGGCACATTGTTCATGTATCATGAACATTGAAAGAATATTAACGTTAGTTGCCGAACAGACGCCATTCACATAGTTTTCCATTAAACGACACAATTTGTCTCAAAACGTTGTTAATGTATAATGACTTCACCCTAGGCTAGAAGAGTGTGTATAGGTTTTTTCAGTATTTTTCTTTCTGTGTAAAGTCTGTGGAAAGATATAATATAGATTGCGTTTTCTGTTTCCGTTTGTACAGTTCTTACAGCAAAACACATCGACGGCAATTTTTTCATTCTTGAAGTGAACTTTTCTGCCTATATTGTGATTAGATTCACTGTTTTGCATTGTCGCCTTGAACATGAGAATGCGGCGCGTCTGGTGTGTGCAGGGTTCCCATACATCTTGAAAGTCCTTGAATTTCAGACGCATGGATTCAAGGCCTGGAAAGTATTTGAAAAC
The DNA here is from genome assembly GCA_039654625.1 of Rhinogobio ventralis. Classification (NCBI taxonomy): domain Eukaryota; kingdom Metazoa; phylum Chordata; class Actinopteri; order Cypriniformes; family Gobionidae; genus Rhinogobio; species Rhinogobio ventralis. The sequence goes on from CM077203.1 coordinate 8,743,221, forward strand.
AAACATAGGTCATTGAAAGTGCTTGAATTAGGCATGAACTACATTTTGTTAGAGTAGCACGGTGCTGTTACAAAAATTGGCCTTTATGCGCTGTCAAAGCCAGAAAAAAACAGCGCTACTGATTGGGGAGAAAGCGGGGAAAAGCCTGAAAAAATTCTGCGTGAGCGTCTGGATTGTGATCACGTGCAAGCAGCTCTGCATAACGAGCACATAACGTGGAGCTTTTTAACTAGCTTAGTGCCAGGGAAGGGCAAATTCAGTTATGCTTGGCTCAGTGTTGAGCTACATAAAATTTGGTTTAAGTTCCAACGAATAACGCTTAATAAAGTACGTTTTTTATCGCTGCGCTCCTTTGTTTACAGAGGTTACAGGGGAGACCCATATATTTCTGCTGTTCCATAAGCACCATCTGCTGTCAAGGAGTGAAATTGCATTTTCAGCGCATCAGTTGGCTTGTTCAGATTAATGCACATTAACCCGTATTTTTTTACACAGCTTACACACAGAGTTGCAAATGTGAACTGGTGGATCGATGAGAAGCCAATGTGCTTTTTAAAAATGTAGAATAATAATATATCTACAATATTAAGTATAATCATGTTTTAAATGTATAGATATAATCACTTATAAATTAGATTCTTCCCTTTTCTTAAAAAAAGTCTTAAAGGCTGAAATATGAAGTTTTTATAAATATTTTTATAAAACTTGTTTTTGTCAACTCATCTGAACTGTTAAGTTGTTTAAGTCTTTTTTTGTTTTTTTTTTGTTTCCATAAACACTGATCTCACCCTGTGCAGGTCTTTAAAGCCTTTAAATTGATTTTTAAAAAGTTACCATGTACAGGTGATTAATAAATCATTTTGCATATTTTTAATGCCTAACAATTAACTTGTCCATATCTTTTAATTTCATTGGAAAGTTCATTAATACAATATTATCGCTATATTTTGATGTTTTAATTAAGTAATGATTCATAAAAAAAGAAAACTAAAACCAGTGTGAAATGAATGTTAAAAGCAGGAATAAGAGAGTTGCAAACTGCATCTCTCGTTAAAACTCGCTCCCACTCTTGTACACTCTACCAGCCTCTTTTCTCATTGGATTTTTAAAAAGTCACATGCCCCTAAAATTGTATTTTAGTTGTCAGTATATGCCTTAGCTTTACTGCAATAATGACAGACACAGGTACAGTAGATATTTGACATACTGTTCAGATTGGCAGTAACACACCCACCTTTATCGTATTTATTGTGCTTGATTTCAAATAAAAGGTTCTTTAAAAAGTCCTTGAAAGTCCTTGAATCTGGTGTTCATGAAAAAGTGGGAACCCTGTGTGTGGCATATGGCGCTTCATCTATAGCGCACGCACAGAGAGCGCGTCTTGTGTTTGAACAGACAAATACGCATAAAGGTGTGCCAAAAATAGCGAGTATCACAGTTAACACAGTCGGCTATGTTTTAACTGAATGTAAGCAGTTAACAAATGAAATCGGATGCGTATCATAGACTGTAAAAATAGGTGTAAGTATTGGATTCAATATTGTACATTTGGTCTTAAAGAGACAGCAGCCTATAGCCTCCTGCTGTCTGTCATTAAAGTTAATCAAGGAACAAAAGAAAAATCACCCACTGATCTTGACTGAATAACTTTTGTAGCTAGTTTTAACATGCATTAATCTATATTTAATTTATACAGTGAAGATTATGCAATGTTATTTTATGTTTGATTATTCAATTTCTGTACCTTACTGTTAGACCTGAAACTTCAAGCACTCAAGCACTTAATTCTTAGCACTGTTCTTACGTTATTGTTCACTTGTATTCAATAATGTTTTGAATATATATTATTAGGCTTGTAGTTTTTGCTGTGGAATATCAGTTGGAATCAAGAATTGTGAAGTTTCACTGGTATCTAAAATTTTGGTAGCTTATTTATTAGAATACAATGTTACATACAATGGATCAAAATGATGGAAACAAATAAGTATTACACATTATATTCTTTCACGGTCTATGGACCCCCTAAAGTTGCCTTGGCCACCCCCCGGCTACCCCATGTATAAAAATCTAGTTCCGCCACTGATTGGTTTTCATGCCGTGAAAAACACACAACACATCTAAAACGGGAAAGAGCTTTGAGATTGACTGTACAAACAGATTTGACAAGAAATCTGAGGTATATTATTACAGACTTCCGAGAAAAGAGAAGCAAATCGATCGCTGCAATTTGCATTTTTCATTTCGTCTTAATATGTTAAATTATGGGGTAAAATCATACCCTATAAATTGTATTGTTACATATTGTATTGACAACTCATCAATTAAATGTTTACCATTGTATATTCTGCATCGTATATTTAAATAAACACTGACAAAAACTATATACGTTTTAGGGCCGGATGATATGACGATATATATAACATTGATATAAGTTATCATCTGGATTTAGACCTATAATGTATTTATATAAAGTGTTCACAGGCAAATTTGCTTTATGTATTTCCCCCGGCGTCGAAATCAGGCACATATAAATGTCAGGAAACACGATTGCTGACTGCATGTCAATATCCATGGATCACTGGATATTTGGTAAGTTGTAATGAACACTATATCGAGTCCAACCATTAGTTTAAACTGATAATCGTTTGTTTTACTCGCGTTTTCGCAGTTTCCCCTATTAAATCCAGTCATGTAGCAGCTCTTTTGCCACTCATTCCGGCTGAGGGGGCGTGTTCCGGCGGGAAAGTGATGTCAATGCATACCCTCTATAATTGTCACCATCCATTATACCGCAGTGCATCACAATTGGATTGCGATTGAAACGGATACAAATGCTTGAGATAAAGTAAATTTGCAGTCACCTTCTCTGATATTGCATCTAATAGAAACACCTCTAACCGCAAGAAACGATTAGTGCTTATTTAGACATGTTTTTTACATTAATTTAATTTTATTCTGCATTAAATTGATCAGAAGTGACATTAAAGACATTTACAATGTTAAAACAGATTTCTACAAATTCAAATCTATTCATCTAAGAATCCTGGAAAAAGTGTGAAATTGTGTGTCTTGAGCAGCAAATCATATTAGAATGATTTCTGAAGGATCATGTGACACTGAAGACTTGAGTAATGATGCTGAAAATTCAGCTTTGATCACAGGAATAAATTACATTTCTATGTTAATCGATTTGAAAACACTAATAGTAATAAAACACACACATACACATATATTTAGACACTTTTATGTTGCATGTGATTAATCGATTTGAAAGCACTAATAGTAATATACCACTGAATAACTTAACTCTTATTCTAATTTATATACTGTTATTCATATAATAATTATTAAAGATGCATGTTTAGGTTTTAAAATGTACCCTTTTAACCTGTTTGTCATAGTGTTTTATCTTTGTCTTCCTCAGGATGAAGAATTGGGCAGTTTCTTGTCTACGCTGTTGAAGAAAGGTCTGACTTCCTGACTGCTGATACTGATTTGATGTTTGTCTTTGGTAGGGAAAAAAAATAAAGTTTTTTTTTTTAAGTAAAATTCAGAAGGCTGTCATTTGTGGAAAATATATTTATTTTTTAGTTTTAGATAAAAAAATGAAGTTCAACATTAACAAATTTTTGTAAACAAAACAGTATTTTCATTCGAAGACGACTCAAATGGGCTTTTCCAGTGGTGATACTGATATCTACATCTACTGATATAAATGCAATAGTATAAATGCAATTTATATCAATTCATAATGATATCAAATGAGACATGCAGATATTTACACAAAATATTATAAAACACCAAAACTGCATAAACTACTGACTCAACTGGGGATCAGCCTAGCTGGCAAGATCATTTCAAAATGGTGAAATATTGGCCAATTAATACATGATAGACGGCACTTAAAGTCCCCCTGTAGTCAATCATTTTATCCCTTAAAACTCATCTTTGATCACCAAAATGACATATTTAAACTTTTATTTTTCCTGTGGAAAAAAAATCTTTGTGCCTTAAAAATGCTTGAATGTAACTACACTCTTGCTTCATTTAGTATACGCAGATTCATGAATATGCAAATTAGCCCCACCTCCACTCACTTGCACAAGCTCAAATACAGTCGGCCAACGGCGCTCTTTACAACGTCACGGTGATTATTATGATTATCATTTTGCTTGACTACATTTTTAAACAGCTAATAATGTGTTGCTAATGTTACACAAACCATGTTCCCGTTTGCCATCTCAGCCTTCAGTATCAGTCAGTATCCTTAGAAACACTCTTTGAACAGCTTGTGGAGAAAGACATATAGTTCATCATAACATCGTAATATACATCATATACATAATTCATCCACTATATCGCTAAATCTACCTGAATTTTCATACGAACAGAAAAATATACCGGTATAACCTGGCTTCTCTTGAGATTCTGTCTCACTGCTTCAGAGAATAGTTAATGATATGCTAAAGCCCGCCAGCACATTGGTGTGATTGGTTACAAGGTAGTTTGTGACGTCAGAAACACCAGCGATTTCAAACCGCGTTTTTGAAGTTTATCGAGAAAATACTCAGCAATGGTGTTGACTTGAATTTGCACATGGTTTGTCTTAAAGCTTATTAAACACCATTTAGACATATAAACAACATTAAAAACTAGATTTTCACCACAGGGGGATTTTAAAACATAATAGTTCAGTCAGAACGAAGCCTTCAGAAGCTCAAAAACCCTTGGAAATGGAATAAACACCCTTTTTCTTCTTCAGCCTCAGTCTTTTGAGATTCCACTTGTAGTGGCCAGTGGCAAAGTAGTACAATATCGGATCCAGGAGGCTGTTTAGACTGACCAGAGCCATGGTCACCCTCCGGAGGACATAAATCCAGTCATCATGTTCGATCTGTCTCAAGCGTGACAGGAGGTACACTAGATGCATGACATGATAAGGCAGGAAACACAGAACTGTGATGGCCAGGATGGCGTAGATGATCCGCCATGCCCCGCGGGCAGTGGAGTTGTTGATCCGGGCGATTCGGCGGGCCACGATGGGGTAACACACCAGGATAACTACAGAAGGCAGAAGGGATCCAAAAATGAGACTGCATATGCTGTAGGGTGCCAAGTCATTCCACTCTTCTGAAGTGAAGCGCTCAAAGCACATGTTCCCTTTAGAAGATAACGGGCATGTTAGCATGAAGGCCAACATGACCGCCCCAGAGACCAACCACACGGCGGTGCTCACCAGTGCGGTGAGGCTCGTGTTGCGGTGCTTCAGGTAGGTGTGAGGGTGGACAGTGGCGATGTAGCGGTCCACACAGATGCAAGTCATGAAGGTGATGCTGATGTAGATGTTGGCAAAGAAGACCGTGCCGGTGATGAGACACATGGTGTCGCCAAATATCCAGTTGCTGTCATTCAGATGGTAGTGGATGCGAAACGGCAAGGCGAATAAGAAAAGTGTGTCGGCCACTGCCAGGTTAATGATGTATATGTTTGAAGGGGATTTCTGTTTGATTTTAAAGATGAAGTAGTACAAAGCTCCGAGATTTCCTATCAGTCCAAAAAACAGGACCAGGCCATACACAGGTGGGAAGAGGTAGCGCTGTAAAGGCAAAAACTTTTCATAGTTGTTGACTGAGGTGGTGTTGTTTACCATGATGTCGTTTTCCTTTGGTTAATAAGGTTGTTGGATTTTAGAGATTTGCTCTCATCAACTCTCAATATGACTTACTAGAATTTAAATAAATGAATTATTGTTCATTGTTTTGGTTACTAGTCTGATATTTGGTTCCCCATCAGGATAGAGGTAAAAGTCTGCGAGTGTTTATGCTGTGAAAAGAAAACATTAAAAAAGTAAGTTAGTGACATTGATCATTTGACTATTTCATTGAAGCTCTTTGAAACACCTTAAAGAACATGGTCATCTGGTGCCAGTTGCATAAACTTAGCCACTATGTTAAAGTACCCATGTAGTCAATAATTTTATCTCTTAAAACCCATCTTTGATCACCAACATTACATATTTAAATGTTTTTCCTGTAATTTTTTTTTATTAATGCGTTAAAATAGCTTGAATGTAACTCTACACCCTTGCTTCATTTAGTAAACGCATGAATATGCAAATTAGCCCCGTCCCCACTCACTCGCACGAGCTCAGAAATACAGTCGGCCAACTTACTGAGGTAAACACTGCCTGCACAGGGGCGCTCTTTACAACGTCAGACACATAACGGTGATTAATATGATTATCCTTTTGCTTGACTATTATTAAACAGCTAATAATGTGTTGCTAATTTTACACAAACCATGTTCTCATTCAGTATCAGTCAGTATCCTTAGAAACACTCTGAACAACTTAGAACATCAGTGGAGGAAGGCATATAGTTCATCATAACATCGTAATATACATAATTCATCCACTATATCGCTAAATATACCTGATTTTTCATATCAACAGAAAAATATACCAAGATAACCAGGCTTAACTCTGCTCGTACACTCTGCTTATTACACACACAGGGATGCGCAGCAGCACACAAACATTTTTAAATATTAAAAATAAAAGGATTCCTCTCTGGAGAAGTGTTCAGTCTTTCTGCTCGCAAATTCCGCTATGTAAAAAGCGAATCCGCCATGGTTCAAGCACAACTGGCTTTTAAAGGGAATGGGAGATGAGACTCTGATTGGTTTATTGCATGTTATGGCCAAAACACACCCATGACTCATTAAGACAGGGGTCGGGAACCTATGGCTCGCGAGCCACACCTGGCTCTTTGACAAAAATCATGTGGTCTCTTACCATTTACCAACCAAAAAAATTAGACACATCAACAGAGATCCACTCTCTGCAGAACAAGAATCACAATTCCATTGGTGTACAGCCTACAGAGGTTAATGACAAGTTATGATAATAATATTCAAGTTGTACCGGCCGTGAGTGGTCAGTGCTGTTCGTGAGTGTCACGAGGAGCTGTAGGTAGCTTGTTTAAGGTAACCGAAACCCATTTTTAGGACAGCAGCGAGAATGTAAAAGTAGGCTATACAAACTTTAATATATCCTTTTATTGAAACGGGTGTTTTGCTTGAGACATTTAGAAACATTTCACCCGCTGGTAGCTACTTCCGCTTTTGCCGCAGATACCTTTTATTTTAGATACCAAGTCGAGTATTCACGTAAACACAGTAGATGTTCACTCTCTCACACACACACACACACACAAAAGAAGAGGATTTATGCTCATCAGTTGGTAACTCGACCTCACAGTGAAAGCCCTGCACAATTAACTCCATATTGCAACTTATTGTTTGCTGCATATTTGTTTGTTTTTAGTTGTCTATGGACATAATAATTAGTACTGTTGAAATCTTATTGAAAAAAACTTGTTTTTTAATATTATTATTATATTATTTTTTAATGTGGCTCTTTTGGAAAAATGCATTAATCAAAAATTAAAAAATGGCTCTTTGGTCAAAAAAGGTTCCCAACCCCTGCATTAAGAGAATAGGGACAACCCTTTTGGACCGTGTGCCTGGTGCACAGACCGTTTTTTTCCGTCGTTAAACTAGCAGAAGTGGATTCGGACACGTCCTAAGTGCAGATCGTTGAAATAGCCTGTCTTAAAGGGTTAGTTCACCTAAAAATGAAAATTATCCCATAATTTACTCACCCTCAAGCCATCCTAGGTCTATATGACTTTCTTCTTTCAGCTGAGCACAATTGGAGTTATATTAAAAATATCCTGGCTCTTACAAGCTTTATAATGGAAGTGAATGGTACCTTAGATTTTGAAGCCCAAAAAAGTGCATCCATCCATCATAAAAGTACTCCATGCGGCTCCAGTGAGTTAATAAAGGCCTTCTGAAGCGATGCGTTTGTGTAAGAAAAATATCCACAAAACTATTACAAAATGCTACTTTTATGATGCATGCGCTTTTTTGGGCTTCGAAATCTAAGGTACCATTCACTCCCATTATAAAGTTTCGAGCCACAACTCTGATTGTGTTTGGCTGAAAGAAGAAAGTCATACCTAGGATGCATACACCAAGGATAGCTTAAGGGTGAGTAAATTATGGGATAATTTAAATTTTTGGGTCAACTAACCCTTTAAAAACTAGTTTGACTAACAAGCAGTTAACCAAGGTGCATGAGTTGTACTTTTCCAATTCAAATGACACTATCTACCTTTTTATGTATCTGACTTTAAAAAGTTAGGACCAGTCTTGAAGAAAAAATTTAGATGACTAACATTTAAGACTAGTCTAAGAAGTTTACGCAACCGGCCGCAGGTTAAAGAAATATTGTGGGGTCAATCAACAGCATTTGTTGCATAAGGTTGATTACAAAAAATAATACGTTCGAATTGTCGCTTGTATTCTTGAAGGGAAAAAGGCATAAATGGACAGTCACAATGAGATATCATGAATGAGGCCAATTTTTAAATGATATCAAAGGTAAAATGTGAAGCTTCTATTTGTATATATGTATATATTCTCGTTATTTCTACTGTCATTTTTTACGTTATGTTGTCATCTTAACAAAGTCGTAAAATTTGATAACTTATAGGTACACCAGATGGGTTAGTAAAACCATGTTAACACACATGTTGTTTACATTTTGTGACTATACTTTTGATTTCCAGTAAGTGACACTTTTTAAGAGGTTAACATTTTGAGGTAATCAACATTATGCTACAAGTGCTGTTGATTGAGATTAACTTGCACTAAACACAGAGTATTCCTTTAAAATAGGACTTTAAAAGAAAATCCATGTTCGTTTCTCAATTCAACTTGTCACTCAAATTTGTATGCTAATTTTTAATTAAATTAGACAGAAATGCAAATAAGCATACACCACACAAAAATAATCTTTTGACATGCACTTACAATACTTAAAGGATTGTCCTTGAATCCTTGAAGACTTTGAATTACAGAGAAAAGCACATTTTCATATCAAGTCGTGTGAAAGCTGTTGCTCTGTCGGTGGTGGAAACTTTATTCTAAAAGCTGTGGTTTGACGCAGTGATATGAAAAGACAGAACAGGAAATACAAAAAGTGCAGCCTCCCCCGGTGTTTTGAGGGCGACGTGGGGGACATGCATACATGTGGAAAGTATGCATTTATTGTTCCACCCAGTACTGTAGCTGAGTGTCTAGATATTTTTGAGGTTGCTGTGTTGAAATAAATGAGTCACCTTTGAAATTGAAAGGTGGTCTAACAGAGTTAATGTACACAGATGAGCATAAATACATGAAAATGTATTTAAAACAAAAATACCTCAGTTGAAATGTATCAAAATAAAATAACCGACTACTTAAATATTTTTGTGTGTATTTGACAGTTAAGGAATGCTGCCTGTCAGTGTGCAAATAGTGAATATGAGTTTTCTCTTTCACTGCATTTTCACTATTGCACTTTTAATAACTCTTTATTAGGCCTACTCATTCTTCCATGTTCCTTTATCGCTCTAACGTGTCAACAACTCCTGCCCACTAAAAACAGCATGGATATATTTGCAATATATAAATGATACAGAAAAAGTTGAATCGATTCACACTTTATATCATTGCCATGATACACATCGTCATATCACCCAGTCCTAGCAAACATTAATGATTAAAGCAGGGGTCGGGAACCTATGGCTCGCGAGCAACACCTGGCTCTTTGACAAAAATCATGTGATCTCTCACCATTTTCCAACCAAAAAATTAGACACATCAACAGAGATCCGCTCTCTGCAGAACAAGAATCACAATCACAGCCTTTGTCTTCGGTTGCGCGCCTTAACGGACAAATAAACACAGAAATATATCAAAATGCCAAGTCGAGTATTCACGTAAACACAGTAGATGCTCTCTCACACACACACACACACACAAAAGAAGAGGATTTATGCTCATCAGTTGGTAACGACCTCACAGTGAAAGCCCTGCACAATTAACTCCATATTGCAACTTATTGTTTGCTGCATATTTGTTGGTTTTTAGTTGTCTATGGACATAATAATTAGTACTGTTGAAATCTTATTGAAAAAAAATATTTTAATATTATTATTATATAATTTTTTGTAATGTGGCTCTTTTGGAAAAATGCATTAACCAAAAATGAAAAAATTGCTCTTTGGTCAAAAAAGGTTCCCAACCCCTGCATTAAAGTGTTAGTTCACTCAAAATATGACAATTCTGTCATTAATTACTCACCCTCATGTCATTCCAAACCCGTAAGACTTTCGTTCATCTTCGGAACACAAATGAAGATATTTTTAATGAAATCTGAGAGATGTCTGTCCCTCCACTGACAGTTCATAAAGTTCATAAAGATATCATAAATCTAATCCATATGAATTGAGTGGTTTAGTCCAAATTTTCTGAAGGGACTCGATCACTTTATATGATGAACAGACTGAATTTAGGCTTTTATTCACATATAAACATTGATCAGCTAACATAATAAACCGAAGCTCAACCGAACCTGCTTGACGCGCGTGAACAAACCTCATTGGTTCTTGCAAAGTGCTGCATACACACAAGAACGAACCTCATTTGTTCTTGCACGTCAAGCGAGCATGCTTGAGTTTCTGTTTATCGTAACTGATGTGTGCGTTCATGAATGGTTAGATGTGAATAAAAGCCTAAATTAAATCTGTTTAGCGTATCAAACGATCATGTCTCTTCAGAAAATCTTGACTAAACCGCAATTCATATGTTTTATGATCTCTTCATGAACTTTTTGAAGCTTCAGAGTGGTAGTTGTGGGTTTGGAACGACATGAGGATGAGTAATTAATTACAGAATTTTCATTTTTGGGTTGGCCTAAACTATCCCATTAAACACATTTGATTAGCTAGTTGATGAAACCAACAACCGATTAACTATAAAGACTGACTGACTAACACTATTTTTCGCCTTTGCCAGTGCTCTTTCTTTCCTTCATGTTAACTGAAGAAAAAAATTAATGATGTTCTGTTTTAACCTCAGTCAACAAATAGAATCGACCATGACATCCTCACTTCACCTTATCTTATTCCTTATTAAAGCAGAAAGTTTGCTCACCCAATGCTAGATGGAGTCGTACAGCTGCAGCTCACGAGCATGAAAGTTGGGGTATTTTAAATATGAAATATCTATATATATCTGAAATATTTCCCATCCCTGAATGTACAGTGAGTGAGTACTCCTTATTTAAAGAAGATCTCAGTAGTCAGTCAGCTGAAATTGGTTGTATACTGCTTTTGTGTTTTTGTTCCTCTTGTGTAGAATCGGTTTTCGCTGATCTACACTCACCTAAAGGATTATTAGGAACACCATACTAATACTGTGTTTGACCCCCTTTCGCCTTCAGAACTACCTTAATTCTACGTGGCATTGATTCAACAAGGTGCTGAAAGCATTCTTTACAAATGTTGGCCCATATTGATAGGATAGCATCTTGCAGTTGATGGAGATTTGTGGGATGCACATCCAGGGCACGAAGCTCCCGTTCCGCCACATCCCAAAGATGCTCTATTGGGTTGAGATCTGGTGACTGTGGGGGCCATTTTAGTACAGTGAACTCATTGTCAATTTGAAATGATTCGAGCTTTGTGACATGGTGCATTATCCTGCTGGAAGTAGCCATCAGAGGATGGGTACATGGTGGTCATAAAGGGATGGACATGGTCAGGAACAATGCTCAGGTAGGCCGTGGCATTTAAACGATGCCCAATTGGCACTAAGGGGCCTAAAGTGTGCCAAGAAAACATCCCCCACACCATTACACCACCACCACCAGCCTGCACAGTGGTGACAAGGCATGATGGATCCATGTTCTCATTCTGTTTACGCCAAATTCTGACTCTACTATCTGAATGTCTCAACAGAAATCGAGACTCATCAGACCAGGCAACATTTTTCCAGTCTTCAACTGTCCAATTTTGGTGAGCTCGTGCAAATTGTAGCCTCTTTTTCCTATTTGTAGTGGAGATGAGTGGTACCCGGTGGGGTCTTCTGCTGTTGTAGCCCATCCGCCTCAAGGTTGTGCGTGTTGTGGCTTCACAAATGCTTTGCTGCATACCTCGGTTGTAACGAGTGGTTATTTCAGTCAAAGTTGCTCTTCTATCAGCTTGAATCAGTCGGCCCATTCTCCTCTGACCTCTAGCATCAACAAGGCATTTTCGCCCACAGGACTGCCGCATACTGGATGTTTTTCCCTTTTCACACCATTCTTTGTAAACTCTAGAAATGGTTGTGCGTGAAAATCCCAGTAACTGAGCAGATTGTGAAATACTCAGACCGGCCCGTCTGCCACCAACAACCATGCCACGCTCAAAATTGCTTAAATCACCTTTCTTTCCCATTCTGACATTCAGTTTGGAGTTCAGGAGATTGTCTTGACCAGGATCACACCCCTAAATGCATTGAAGCAACTGCCATGTGATTGGTTGATTAGATAATTGCATTAATGAGAAATTGAACAGGTGTTCCTAATAATCCTTTAGGTGAGTGTAAATCTGTCTGTTTCAGTTTTGGATGTCCTATTTGGCATTTGGACACAAGATGGCGCATAAACCCTTATCATTTTATAGGCCTATAGTTTTAATAATACTACTATTTTTATTTAATATTTTATTTCCAAGGCAAGCATTACTATTACTATTGCATTTGAACAAATTTTAACATGATTTTTCTAAAAAAAAAAAAAAATAATAATAAATAAATAATGTATGAACTAAGTAAACTTAAGTTGCTTCATGAAGTGTTCATCTTGAAATACTAATAACAATATTTTACATCATTTTTTGCTAAAACAGTATAAACTGTCAACAGAAGGCATGTAATAGATTGTGTGCAACAGGTTTTTCAGCAAAGTTTTAATCACGGTGATCATTTAGAGGCCTTAAAAATTTGTCTATCAAATATGATACAGTAGGCTTTATGGGTAACATAAAATAGTTAATTTAGTAGCCATGCACAAACTCAACGTGAGGACAATAAATCTTGTTTAGGATTCTATAAATACCATCTGACTGAATGAAACTGAGTTGGCTGAGTTTGCTGCTCTGAAGTTTGAATCAGAGAGGACAAGAATGAGATTTGTGTTTTGGTTTAAGGGTGGCATTGTGTCCGATGGCCTTTATGTAGTGATAGATGCATTCACTGACTACAAGCCCATCACATTCCACACTTCCTGTGAGGATACACTTGGCATTCATTTCGGAAAATGACTCTGAAATGCCATTGTGGAATACATGAAACTGATTCTGACAGCACAGAATTGTGTTGGTTTGCATTTCAGTATTTGATTATTTGTTATTATAGGATAAAAAGTATGTGAATTAAGAAACTATGTGCTGACCATTAAAGTAACATGGTTTGGAATGATCTCCAATGAGTAGGCTTTCTTCCCTTTGTCTTTAAATGTAAATGTATTATTGAATTGTTTGAAATGACTATTTAGGTTAAAATAGAGTTGGGTAAGAAATATCAGTAGCACTTTATATGCCTTTATACACTCACCTAAAGGATTATTAGGAACACCATACTAATACTGTGTTTGACCCCCTTTCGCCTTCAGAACTGCCTTAATTCTACGTGGCATTGATTCAACAAGGTGCTGAAAGCATTCTTTAGAAATGTTGGCCCATATTGATAGGATAGCATCTTGCAGTTGATGGAGATTTGTGGGATGCACATCCAGGGCACGAAGCTCCCGTTCCACCACATCCCAAAGATGCTCTATTGGGTTGAGATCCGGTGACTGTGGGGGCCATTTTAGTACAGTGAACTCATTGTCATGTTCAAGAAACCAATTTGAAATGATTCGAGCTTTGTGACATGGTGCATTATCCTGCTGGAAGTAGCCATCAGAGGATGGGTACATGGTGGTCATAAAGGGATGGACATGGTCAGAAACAATGCTCAGGTAGGCCGTGGCATTTAAACGATGCCCAATTGGCACTAAGGGGCCTAAAGTGTGCCAAGAAAACATCCCCCACACCATTACACCACCACCACCAGCCTGCACAGTGGTAACAAGGCATGATGGATCCATGTTCTCATTCTGTTTATGCCAAATTCTGACTCTACCATCTGAATGTCTCAACAGAAATCGAGACTCATCAGACCAGGCAACATTTTTCCAGTCTTCAACTGTCCAATTTTGGTGAGCTCGTGCAAATTGTAGCCTCTTTTTCCTATTTGTAGTGGAGATGAGTGGTACCCGGTGGGGTCTTCTGCTGTTGTAGCCCATCCGCCTCAAGGTTGTGCGTGTTGTGGCTTCACAAATGCTTTGCTGCATACCTCGGTTGTAACGAGTGGTTATTTCAGTCAAAGTTGCTCTTCTATCAGCTTGAATCAGTCGGCCCATTCTCCTCTGACCTCTAGCATCAACAAGGCATTTTCGCCCACAGTACTGCCGCATACTGGATGTTTTTCCCTTTTCACACCATTCTTTGTAAACTCTAGAAATGGTTGTGCGTGAAAATCCCAGTAACTGAGCAGATTGTGAAATACTCAGACCGGCCCGTCTGGCACCAACAACCATGCCACGCTCAAAATTGCTTAAATCACCTTTCTTTCCCATTCTGACATTCAGTTTGGAGTTCAGGAGATTGTCTTGACCAGGACCACACCCCTAAATGCATTAAAGCAACTGCCATGTGATTGGTTGATTAGATAATTGCATTAATAAAAAATTGAACAGGTGTTCCTAATAATCCTTTAGGTGAGTGTATATGTAGTGCATTATAAAGTATTTTTAATTTATTAACTATGCCTTGTAATGCACGTTATAATGCATTGAATGATGTTGTGAATAATTGCAACCACAGTTATAATACATTATAATATTTATTTATTTATTTATTTATATTTATTGTTACTTACAAATATTTATGAAAATATACAATGCATTAGGCCTACAACATACACCAATCAGGCAAAACATTATGACAGACATAACATTATATCCTAATATTGTGTTGGTCCCCCTTTTGCTGCCAAAACAGCCCTGACCTGTCGAGGCATGGACTCCACTAGACCCCTGAAGGTGTGCTGTGGTATCTGGCACCAAGATGTTAGCAGCAGATCCTTTAAGTCCTGTAAGTTGTGAGGTGGGGCCTCCATTGGATCAGACTTGTTTGTTCAGCACATCCCACAGACGCTCCATTGGATTTAGATCTGGGGAATTTGAAGGCCAAGTCAAAACCTCAAACTCGTTGTTATGCTCCTCAAACCATTCCTGAACCATTTTTGCTTTGTGGCAGGGTGCATTATCCTGCTGAAAGAGGCCACAGCCACCAGGGAATACCATTTCCATGAAAGGATGTACATGGTCTGCAACAATGCTTAGGTAGGTGGTACATGACAAAGCAACGTGCACGTGGATGGCAGGACCCAAGGTTTCCCAGCAGAACATTGCCCAAAGCATCACACTGCCTCCACCGGCTTTCCTTCTTCCCATAGTGCATCCTGGTGCCATGTGTTCCCCAGGTAAGCAACACATACGCACCCGGCCATCCACGTGATGTAAAAGAAAACTTGATTCATCAGTCTAGGCCACCTTCTTCCATTGCTCCGTGGTCCAGTTCTGATCCTCACGTGCCCACTGTTGCTACTTTCGGCGGTGGACAGGGGTCAGCATGGGCACCCTGATGTCTCCAGCTATGCAGCCCCATACGCAACAAACTGTGATGCACTGTGTATTCTGACACCTTTCTATCAGAACCAGCATTAACTTTTTGCACAATTTAAGCTACAGTAGCTCGTCTGTTTGATCGGACCACACGGGCCAGCCTTCGCTCCCCACGTGCATCAATGAGCCTTGGCCGCCCATGACCCTGTCGCCGGTTCACCACTGTTCCTTTCTTGGACCACTTTTGATAGATACTGACCACTGCAGACTGGGAACACCCCACAAGAGCTGCAGTTTTGGAGATGCTCTGACCCAGTCGTCTAGCCATCACAATTTGGCCCTTGTCAAACTTGCTCAAATCCTTACGCTTGCCCATTTTTCCTGCTTCTAACACATCAACTTTGAGGACAAAATGTTCACTTGCTGCCTAATATATCCCACCCACTAACAGGTGCCATGATGAAGAGATGATCAGTGTTATTCACTTCACCTGTCAGTGGTCATAATGTTATTCCTGATCAGTGTACATTATGAATGCTATACTTTTTAAAGTGTTGCAGAAATGTCATGTGCGATGCAATGTCACTTTGTAACAAAGCGTCCAGATGTAAATTATATCAGATCTTTGCTTTTAAATACAACCCCCTCTCCAAAAAATAAATAATATCCTAAGATTTTTTTAAGTCGTTATTAGTGTTATTTATGGAATAACTGCTTTTCAAAGTCATGCTGCAAGCAAAAAATGCTGAGACAGGATGTTTGCATTGAAATGCACAATATTGTGCTACAGTAAAACACATGGATGATCTTTGCTCTGATGCGTTCATCTGTAATGTGCTGTCAGGAAGTGCAACATGCTTTGACCTTTCACCTTGTCCTTTAGACAAATCCACTGTCCTCCTTCAGCAACTGAAGCATCTTAAGGCCAAATAAACTGTGTGTTGAATCACAGGAAACTCAGTTGAAACTGAAAGCGAGCAGTCATCTTCCATAACATCCTTCCCTACATGTGATGATCTCTCATCTAACTGCTTTATGAATGTGAGTAGAATATTTAATGGAGAGTTTATTGAATCTAAGATTGGGTATTTTCCCACCCTCACCACCTGCTCAGGAGAAGCTTAGAGTCTTCTGGAAACCATGTGAGGTCAGATGCTGTTTGTTTGGAATGTATAGAGAGTCAACATGCAGATCCATTCAAACACTAGTAGCTACAACAAATTGGTTTAGTGTTGTGTAGTTTGTTTGAGCTTGTCTTATTGAGTTTATAGAAATAAAGAGTGTCAATCATAAACCGATACACATGGCAGTATGCAAGCTTCTTTCTGCCTCACAATTCTGACTTTTTTCTCTGAAATTTTTTATTAGAATTGTGAGATATAAACTCTGAATTCAGACTTTTTTTTCCAAGTTTACATTACAATTCAGACTTTTTTTTTCTCACAGTTGTGAGTTTGTAACCGCATTTTAATTACAATTCTGTAATTATTTTAGTAGAATTACGAGATATAAACTTTTCTCAGAATTCTCAGAATTGTGAGATATAAACTCGGAATTCTGACTTATTTCTCACAAGTTTATATCAGTTCTGATTTTTTTTTTTTTAAATTACAATTGTGAGATATAAAATTGAATTACAATCCTGTAATCTTTTAGTAGAATTGTGAGGTATAAACTCACAATTCTGACTTTTTTCTCATCAGAATTGTAAGATATAAACTGACTTTTTTCTCGCAAGTTTATATCTCACAATTCAGAATTTTTTTATTAGTATTGCGATATTTAAACGTGCAATCCTGACTTTTTTTGCAGTTGTGAGTTTTTAACTGCATTTTCATTACAATTCTGTAATTTTTTAGTAGAGTTGCGATATAAACTCACAATTCTGACTTTTTTCTCATCAGAATTGAGATATAAGTTTTGAATTCTGACTTTTTTCTTGCAAGTTTATATCTCTCAGATATTTTCTCTCAGATTTGTGAGATATAAACTTGCAATTTTACAATAGACCCCCTATATCATTTCAAAGCAGCTTGACAGGAAATGCATGTTTCTACATTACAATTAACAGTAAAATGTTACCAGGTGACTGTGTCAAAGTAATGTCTATATTGCAGAAATGTACATTTCAGATCATGCAATTAGTTAACTTCATTAAAGCAGAAACAATGATCATAATGATGATATAACAGAAACACAAATGGAGAATAATTAGCTGCTGTTCACAACATTTCAAGCTAAAGATAATCATGTGCATCTGATCTGATATAACTGGAGTGCAAGGTTATGAGATGCATTATGTGAAAGCTTGGCTGTGTGTCTGAGCCCCGAACTTTATCAGGAAGACTGCAGTGGACTTTAGTGGACTTTGCTAGGTACTTACTTTAGGTAAGTACTTTCTTAGGTACTACTAAAAGACAAGGTCAATACTTTGAAATGACTTGTGGGACACAAAAACTGTAGGCTGGATAGTTAGCTTCATTGTGGATGTCCACATTTTTCTTATTTTGTTTAAATGTCAATTTTTTTCATTTAGTACTGCCCTTCAGAAGCAACAGAAGATACTTACATGTTTCCCGGAAGACAAATGAAGTACAATTTACCTTGATCTTTTCGCCCCCCTGACTCTTAATGCATCGTGTTTCCTTCTGGAGCATTAGTGAATGTTTGAACCTTTTTTAATAGTTGTGTTTGAGTCCCTCAGTCGTCCTCAGTGTGAAAAGATGGATCTCAAAATCACACAGTCACTGCTGGAAAGGGTTCAAATATGCAAAAGATGCTGGAAAACTGAAGAATTTGCAGGACCAGAAGGAAAACGTTGGGCAGTTTAACTGCTCAGGACAAACAAGGGACTCAAGAACAACCATCACAAAAAACTGAAAGAAAATTATCCAGGTAACAACACACAGTGTTAAGAATCAATACATAAACTTTTGAATGGGGTCATTTTAATAAATGCGGCTATTTTTTGTCTTGTGTGTGCTCATTTTCATCTGGTAATGCACACATCCAATAACTGCAAAATAGAAAAATGTCTATTCCATTTTGAATCTTCTTGGTGCAACTGCCCAGATCCTTCATGCTGATCCTAAAACAAGCTCTGGCCTGGTCAAATAATCCAATTGACATCATATTTGCAATTTGTTTCTCATTGCTATTTTCATTTTTCAGACCCACTAAAGGTTTAAATGCTCCCAGATGGTCTAAAAAAAACAGTTATATGAGTTTGTTTATTTACTTTTATAACTTGCCGTTTAAAAATGCACTTGAGACCCATTTTAAGATGTTGGCATATGGGTCTGCTATTGTCTCATATGTTCGGGTGACTTGGAATGAGCTGCAGAATCTGTTTTAGAGGAGCTAAAGGAAATTTAGTAGAATTTAGTGGCATGTGTTGCAAGACTCCTGGTAATCAGTTTTGAAGGTTTGTCTGTGTGTCTGTTGATTTACTGAGATGATGAACTGTTTGCAGTTTGTGTTTCTGGTGGGAACAGAAAACTAGAGTCAGACTGTTGAGACTAAAATGTCCCCCAGTACGAGGAAAGGCCAGATGTACTGAAAAAATGCAAACATGCTGAGGATGAATAATGAATCAGAGACAGTTGGAATTGCACAGTTAGAGAGAGAGAGAGAGCATGCATAATATACTACTGGCAGGAAAGTGGCTGAATCACTCCAGTGTCTGTTGGTTGTAGCACCTGCAGTCAGAAATGATACTGTTACATACAGTGTGTGTTCTGTGGAGGTTTTGCTTCTTCCATCTAGAGAAAGAGAGAGCATTGGGAAGTGCTGGGATCAAAAGTAGGTCATCCTCCCTGAGACTTGCATCTCTCCCAGCAAATTCGCCAATCCACTTCTGCTTCACATGTGCTTGAGATGAGAGAAGAACAGCCAAAATCTGAGCTGACAGGACACAGCGGCTGTAGAACTGCACATGTGCTCTATTGTTCTGCTTATACATCTCCATCTATCCGATCTATCTATCTATCGATCTATCTATCCATCCCATCCATCTTTATAGAATTCTTTATTGAATGCCAGCAAAAATAATGGCACAACTTCAAATGAAAAGATGGAATATTACTTGTAAATCTCTCTCTCTCTCTCTCTCTCTCTCTCTCTCTCTCCCTCTCTCTCTTTCTCTCTCTCTCTCTCTCTCTCTCTCTTCTCTGCTGTTCTTCATTTCTAATTTAGACTGCTGACTCAACAGCCACCAAGAAAGAAATGCAGCTTTGATCTGTGAAAGTCGGGAGAGAAGAGAGACAGGAGAATGGGAAGTCTCGCTGGATTTGAAAAAGCTCTAATTTTAACACCCGTATCAGAGCGGAGGAGGTTTTGCATGCGAGACGCAGCTGGAGGCTGAGACACATGTGCTCTGGTGTCCTCATGATCTCACAGCGACTGACTCCATGACTGCTGGTGTCCTGAGGACAAAATCAGCATTTCACTCATGCTGAAATAGAGAAACTATTTGCTGTTTAGTCAAAGGAAGGTTTTTGACTAAGGGCGGCGTGTGACACTCAAATCATGACGCCATGTCAGGAGCCGCAGCGCTTCAGGCGACTCGAGTTCGAATCTTGGCTTGAAGTGCTTCCGTTCCCCTCTATCCTTTGCTGTCGCTTCCCATCTCTCCTACAAAATCTCCTGTCAAAATAAAGGTAAAATTATAACACAATAGGCTTACCCAGCAATTTGTGTAAGCTTTACTTATAGGAAATGATTTGAGATTATATGACTATACATTTTAATCAGAATTAGTAAATGATCTAATCTTCTTTATTGTTGCATTAGGTGAATCTATGGATGATTGCTTTTGTGATTTGGCTATGCAATCAAATTTATCCTATAGCAGCTTGCTTGCTTGCTTTATTTATTTGTTTGTTTACAAAATTGTGTTCAATTCATACTTTAAACAAGAAAACACAATGCAATGCAATGCAATGCAAAAAAAAAAAGTATAGGTCCTTTAGATATGCGGTTTAGTAAGTAAATTTATATTGTTAACTATTTTAGGTAATTTATCTGGACATTCAAGTGTGCCCTAAAATAAATCAAATAAAACAAATTAAATTAAATTTTTAGTTTGTTTTTTAAATAAAAGTTAAATTACAAGTAGCTTTGAAAATTAACCGGATTGAATCGTAATCTGTAATCTGTCTTGTAAAAACACTAGATTTGTATATTTTCTATTGAAAATGGGAGTGGTGGTTGTGCATCACTCAATGTGTTGTTAGGGAGCTGTTATGCAGTTGCTAGGGTGTTTTTGTAGGTTGCTATGGCTTTTCTAGGTGGTTGTTAACTGCTTATGGTTCTGTCTAGTGTAAATCTGTGAGATTGTTTTAACCTGTTTTATCATCCTCCTGGCAAAAATACTTAGTCCAATGCAGTACTAGCACACCTCTCCTCAACATGGTGTATGTATAATCTATGTCTGTAGCACAAACACTCAGAGATGAATTATACTCTGAAGATTAAGACTTTGAGTCAGGCATTTGTTCTAACTCCAAGTATGAGCAATAGCAATGTGACCTAACTTCCTAGCCCACCCCAAACAAACTATCACGGACAGTCCAGGGGCTGTCCTGACTTCTCAAGAGCAGAAGAAAGGGGAATGACATCATTCAGATTTATGGGAACGGCTTTCCCTGTGTGACTGAACAATGGCATTCAGTAAAAGACTGGAGTAAAATCCATGTGCCTGTCCCTCCCCCAGGCTGTCCCATTTCCTGTGAATTGATAATGCCCTCTATTTTTGGCTTCAAATAGGAAATGCAGGCTGTTGAAAGGCTCTAATTTGGTTCTTGCCATAAAAATGCCATTAGAACAATTGACCTGTTCATATATAATAATACTGGCCATCTACTCATGAATGACCATGTGGATTACAAAGAACAGTAGAGATAATTATGAAGAGTGCATGCCAATGCCAAGAATGCCAAGTTCAATTGTCTTTGTGTATTTTTCTCTTTTAAAAGGGTATTGAGGATAATTTCAGGTTTATAGCCATTTATTTAATTAGTAAGGTCTAAATACAATACATTTTGGAAAATGGTCGAAGACCATGCAATAGTTTGAATATGAAATTTACAAAACAAATCTCAATCTTTGATCCTAAGGAAATGCATAATATAGCCTCATAAGACTATATAACATCAGAATATACACCGACCATGCATAACATTATGACCACTGACAGGTGAAGTGAATAACATTGATTATCTCTTCATCACAGCACCTGTTAGTGGGTGGGATATATTAAGCAACAAGTGAACAAAGTCCTCAAAGTTTATGTGTTAGAAGCAGGAAAAATGGGCAAGCGTAAGGATTTGGGTGATTTTGACAAGGGGCAAATTGTGATGGCTAGACGACTGGGTCAGAGCATCTCCAAAACTGCAGCTCTTGTGGGGTGTTTCAGGTCTGCAGTGATCAGTATCTATCAAAAGTGGTCCAAGGAAGGAACAGTGGTGAACCAGCAACAGGGTTAGTGCCATTGAGTAACCTTTCAGTGATCAATTCATAAAAGAACCATTTTTCCTGTTATATAGTGAAGAACATTTTAATAATCTAAAGAATCTTTTTCCACTATAAAGAACCTTTTGTGCATTTGAGGTTCTATGGATATTACAGTTTTTCCTCAGTTGCTTTGGTACATTTCCCAGATCATATCACATCATAAAAGCAATGTATCACTCTTTTGAACAAAATGTTACAGGCTTTTGCAGGTAGTCCATTGTGTGGTGCTGTTTTTTACTAAAATGTTCGAGAAATGAACTTACGGGTTTTCAAATGTTAAGGCTGATTCGAGAAATGTACCAACGCAACTGAGGTTCTTTATAGAACAAAAGATGCCAATAAAGAACCTTTATTTTTTGTGAGCTATGGTTTTGAATTAGACTACTCAATTCTGTCCACTGAAACTTGATAACAGCTTTGTTTTGAGCAGAAATCTCCACCACATATGTTTGCATCTTTGCTGTGGTACTTATCACAGCCTGCCAGAATGCAAATCCCTCTTAGTATCAGGTTTCTCTGTGAGATCTACAAGTCAAACACTTCCAGATCTCATACAGGAACTGTAGTTGTGTTGTTGTTTAATCTGCCAACTGCAGTTGGAAGGGCAACGATGCTGCAGGGAACTCAAGCCTTCTGATACCAACACACTGAATCAGTTTTCATAACACATTAAAATGCCTTTTCATAGAGGACAATAAGATCAGATTGAAGTGAATACTGAATCAAGGTCATGGGTTCGATTCCCAGGGAATGCATGAACCCAGCAAACAGGAAACGTTCTAAGAATGTTCTGGCAAGGTTCTGAACAAACATTCTTTCAGTAACGTCAATAGAATGTTTGTTCAACCTTATCTGGTCTTCCATGGTCTTTGGTCACTTCTGACCGGAGAATTTTACGTTTTGAATTTTTAAAAATCACAGTTTCATTAGAATAGTACGAAACTTTGGTGACTTGTATGGTACTTGGAATGTGTACATATGAAAAAGATGATTCAAACAGGCTAAGTGGTCGTAAAAAAAATAGTCACACTTGTGGTCTTCTGTAAAAAATGACCGACCATAGGAAATGAATGGGAAATGGACAAAAACACAACAATTCTCTCCACAATTTACAAATCGGCCACAATACTGGAAAAAAAAAAGTACACAGCCGTGAAGGGATGACACTATAAAACATCAAGAGTGTGATATAGACACATCCACTCACACACAGACGCACACACACACACACACACACACACACACATCTATGAACCACTGTCTGTAACAGAGCAAAGTTTTGAGAATATGTGAAATCCATTCAATAATTCAGTTATAGTGCATAAAAAGCTCACAGCAGTGAAGGGGTGACGCTCTAAAACATCAAGACTGTGAAATAAACACACCCATTCACATACTTATACACACCTATGAACTGCTGTCTGTAACAGAGCAAAGTTTTGAGAGTATGTGAAATCAGCTTAATAATTTAGCTCACCGCCGTGATGTGGTCTCACAGGGTGATTGAATAAATTGCATTTGTACTCAATTCTGAATCGAAAAATGGGTAACAAAATGGTTCCTTGCATTCTCTTTCTAACACAATGTTCAGGTTTGACTGTAATCATAATGCAAAAACTAGCACTTCAAATCACTATTTCTAACAAACAAATATCTAAAACTTGACTAAATGTAGTCTTTGAGATTGTTTAAATATATATTCAAATCTTCCACCTAATAAAAATATGTAATTATGTCTAAAAACAACTAGGCAATTCACAAGCCACTTTATAGAGAGATATACAGGCAACTAGTGGTCACACTGTGGCATTACACGTTTTTCTTTTTTTAAAACAACCAGATGGTGCTAATTTGCCTTTCAAAATTGGATTTGAATTGCCATGTCTCTATTTTAACCTGAAATACTGCATCAATCGAAAAAAAATAAAAAAATATTTTCAATGGGAAATAATGCAGAAATAAAAAAATAAAAAAAATACAATTTATGCAGAAATTAATTACTGCATAAATATTAACTAGTACCACAAAACCTTCTAAAATGCAAAATAAAAAATAAAATATATTATTGAACAAAAATGTATTACAATGATTTTACTGAAGAGTTACGTTTCAGGTGCCTGGGCACTTTTGCCCGGACAGGAGTGTGATTCACAAATAAGGGCTACAGAAGGGTTAATGTTCTCAAAATGTTAGCACAAAAAACGTTATTTATAAAAAAACGTTTTTAAATGTAACTACTTGTTTTAGAATGCTCAGAGAACGTTCAAAAGCAGCGTTCCCAATGTTTGCAGAATTATAAAATGGAATGTTTCCTTAACATTTGTATAACCAAGAAAAAACTTTTTTAAAACATTTAAAAAACTGGATGTTTAGGGAACATTCAGAAATAACATTTCCATAACTTAATGGGAACATTAGCAAAATTAAATTCTTAGAATATATTTTTGTTAGCTGGGAACTGATAAAATGTATAGCTTGGAAGCATTACAAATGCATAAATAGAAATCTAATCTAATATTAATGTGCTTTTTCGATCAATAAAACCCACATGATTGCATTGCATATATTTACACTGGCTTGGCGTATCTAATGATAAAATATAGCTGGCTAATATTTATAGTTCCACTGAGACTCGTATTCCCTCTTTATTGGGGAATATTATCCTTTAGTCCTTTAGTGACCCTGATTCAGCAGTCTGACACAGACGGAACAATAGCAACTCTATTCTGTTAGATTAAACCTGTGCTTGGTGTTTAAAATTAAATTAAATCATCCAAGTTTAGCAAGCTTCAGATTCATGTACATGTAATTGATGCCCTCGGTTCATATGTTGCTGGTAGTCGGCAAGATGTTGATATTCCAAGCTGTTGTCCAGGCATTTTATGTAAACTGGTGCTGCTTTCCAGACCTGGATAATAACTAGAAACATTTTAAAACAAGACAGGAAAGAGAGAAGCTGTCATTAAAGTTAAAACATATGTTGAAAGATTTCTTCCATGCTGCAGTAAGGTTTCCTGAAAGAGCGGAAAGAGGAGAATTCATTGTCTAAACATTTGCATAGGATGAAAAAGATGACGTATGTGTATAGATGAATGTTCAACTTTAAAATCATAACATAAAACATTCTTCAATGAAGTTCAAGAGCTACACAGTCTGGAGCTCTATGCATGCATTTACATGATTACTTACAGATCAATATGATTTTGCAAATTTACAGACCTAAAATACACTAATAACATATTGTTTAGGAAAAATAGAGAAAGAAAATATTCCTTATATAACATGTAAAATAGCACATGCCCTTTTACAAATGACTGTTCAAGGTTTTCTCTCTCTCATGTAAATATAAGATTGACAAGGGGGTGTGTTGAGTCCAAATAGATTTAGGGATCATCTTAAAATATTGAATCTTCTCACACAAAAGCATTTCAACAAATCTATTGAAGATAGAAATGTAATGTAAATGCTTCTGTGATTATAACTGGATGCCACTCACTGAAGTAAATCTGCACATAAATATATGTGACAATATAGCATATTACTGCATGGAATATTTTTCAATATATTCAGTGGATTAGTGGATATATTTAAAGCTTAGCTAAGACCTCTGTGGATATATACAACAATGAGGTTCATTCTCGTGTGTTATGCAGCACGTTTGAGTTTCTGCAAGAACCAATGAGGTTCATTCTTGTGTTACGCAGCACGTTTGAGCTTCAGCAAGAACCAATGAGGTTCATTCTGGTGTTACGCAGCACGTTTGAGCTTCAGCAAGAACCAATGAGGTTCATTCTTGTGTTACGCAGCACGTTTGAGCTTCTGCAAGAACCAATGAGGTTCATTCTGGTGTTACGCAGCACGTTTGAGCTTCTGCAAGAACCAATGAGGTTCATTCTCGTGTTACGCAGCACGTTTGAGCTTCTGCAAGAACCAATGAGGTTCATTCTCATGTTACGCAGCACGTTTGAGCTTCAGCAAGAACCAATGAGGTTCATTCTCGTGTTATGCAGCACGTTTGAGCTTCTGCAAGAACCAATGAGGTTCATTCTCATATGTTACGCAGCACGTTTGAGCTTCAGCAAGAACCAATGAGGTTCATTCTCGTGTTATGCAGCACATTTGAGCTTCTGCAAGAACCAATGAGGTTCATTCTCGTGTTATGCAGCACGTTTGAGCTTCAGCAAGAACCAATGAGGTTCATTCTCGTGTTATGCAGCACGTTTGAGCTTCAGCAAGAACCAATGAGGTTCATTCTCGTGTTATGCAGCACGTTTGAGCTTCAGCAAGAACCAATGAGGTTCATTCTTGTGTTACGCAGCACGTTTAAGCTTCTGCAAGAACCAATGAGGTTCATTCTCATATGTTACGCAGCACGTTTGAGCTTCTGCAAGAACCAATGAGGTTCATTCGCATATGTTATGCAGCACGTTTTAGCTTCTGCAAGAACCAATGAGGTTCATTCTTGTGTTACGCAGCACGTTTGAGCTTCTGCAAGAACCAATGAGGTTCATTCTTGTGTTACGCAGCACGTTTGAGCTTCTGCAAGAACCAATGAGGTTCATTCTTGTGTTACGCAGCACGTTTGAGCTTCTGCAAGAACCAATGAGGTTCATTCTCATGTTACGCAGCACGTTTGAGCTTCTGCAAGAACCAATGAGGTTCATTCTCGTGTTACGCAGTCAAGCAGGTTAATTTGAGCTTGTTTATGTTTACTGATCAATGTTTATATGTGAATAAAAGCCTAAATTAAATCTGTTCATCATATAAAGCGATCGAGTCCCTTCAAAAAATTTTGGACTAAACCGCTCAATTCTTATGGATTAGTTTTACGATCTCTTTATGATCTCTTACGAACTTTTTGAAGCGTCAAAGTGTCAATTGCGTAGCTGTCAATGGAGGGACAGAAAACTCAGATTTGAACAGTAAGATCTTCATTTGTGTTCCGAAGATGAACGAAAGTCGTACAGGTTTGGAACGAATTAAAATGTAAGAATTACAATTTTGGGGTGAACTAACGTTAACTCAATGTAAAACCTCTTAACGCAAACGCTTCAGTGGAACACAGATATTTCAGCCTACCGTTTCTCTACTCTGCCTAAAACGTCTAAAAACGTCCACGGCTACCTTCAGACTACCTACTGGCTACCATACTGTAGGTGTTGTCCTTTTCATACCTGGTCATTTTTGCTACGAAAAATAAAATAAATCTTACAGAGCTGCCGTTCAATTTATATTTTTTTATAAATTCTGTAGCATATTGTCATTTATTTAGCTCTAAAATAAAGATAATTTAATGTTGTTGAGCTAATGAAATATGCAAGGACAGAAAGCGTAAGCTACATAGGCTATGTAACCCTTTAAAAACATAGCCTATGTAGCTTACGCTTTCTGTCCTTGCATATTTCATTAGCTCAACAACATTTGTTTAGCAGTCAGGTTGTTAAAAAGTGCTTATGAGAAAACGTCAACACAGTTTCCTCTGATTTATTATATAGCTAATGTCTGTAGATTGGAACTCTAAATTAAATTATCTTTATTTTAGAGCTAAATAAATGACAATATGCTACAGAATTTATAAAAAAAATATATGCCTTCTGTATTATTTTTATAGTACAGAAGAACGGCAGCTCTGTAAGATTTATTTTATTTTTCGTAGCAAAAATGACCAGGTATGAAAAGGACAACACCTACAGTATGGTAGCCAGTAGGTAGTCTGAAGGTAGCCGTGGACGTTTTTAGACGTTTTAGGCAGAGTAGAGAAACGGTTGATAGTCCCTAACTCCAGCATTAGGAGCGTGTGTTAGAGCTCAGTGGATTCACTCTCTGCCTGAGAAGTGAAGAGGCTGTAGTGCGCGGGATATCTTACATTTACACTCTTGTTTACTGACGGCGATGAAACTTCAGTTTTAATCTCTGGAAATAAATCGTCCATCATGACGGTGGATTTTGAAGACTGCATCAAAGACTCGCCCCGTTTTCGGTAGGCTGAAATATCTGTGTTCCACTGAAGCGTTTGCGTTGAGAGGTTTTACATTGAGTTAACGTTAGTTGAGTGATATTATACGTTGTAAATAATGTCATGTTGAGAATGAGATATTATATAGCTTTTGTATATTTTCAGTTATCTGCTATTCTGTTGTTCACTCAATGAATGTATTGTGATCTGATTTGATAAGTCAAGTCAGTGCCACGAAATAGACAGTATGAATTAATTATTTTTTATGTACCCATGCATATAGTGAATATGAATAATTTATATAATTTGAACAGAACTGTTGTTTTTCTTAAAAACTAAATTATTATTATTGACCAGTAAATTTAAAAAATGATCATGTAGTGAGTGAACGTATAGTGTTTGAGTAGGGTTTGAATCTCAGATGGATGTCATGAACTATCATCACCATTGTGCTCTAAATCAAAATTGTCATCGTCTACTATTTTGTTGCTAAAAGGTGTATGATGATATTTTTTACCCGGTCAAACACAAAATCAGTTAGTTTGCAGACTGTCTAGGCTGCTCTTTTTCATGCAATTAAAATGAATGTTGACTGCAGTTTTCAAGCTGCAAAAAGCACACTGTTAAAGGGACAGTTACCCAAAAATGAAAATTACCCCATGATTTACTCACCCTCAAGCCATCCTAGGTGTATATGACTTTCTTCTTTCAGACAAATACAATCGGAAATATGTTAAATAATATCCTGGCTCTTCCCAGCTTTATAATAGCAGTGAATAGAGGATGACATTTTGAAGCCCAAAAAAGTGCATCCATCCATCATAAACGTACTCCACACGGCTCCGGGGGGTTAATAAAGGCCTTCTGAAGCGAAGCGATTCATTTGTGTAAGAAAAATATCCATATTTAAAACTTTATAAACTAAAATAACTAGCTTCCAACAGACGGCCGTATGCATCGATTTACGGCAACATGAGGGTGAGGATGACACATTTTTTGTAACTTAGGATAAAATCTAATAAATGAGTCTGCAGTTTGTTGCTTGAGTCATTGATTTGACCCTACTTACCTGTGAGAACTGACGATCAGACGTTGCATTAGTAATCTGGTGGTGCTGAACTGGCTTAATGGCCAATTTATTGGTCAAGATTTACACTACTATTACACCAAATCTGTTCATTTAAAGATTGAGGTGATTGTAATTTACACCATGTCAACTGACTGAGTGTGAGAGGGATGTTTGGCCAGTTATCCAACGCCCAGAAGTCATTGATTTTCCATGATTCACTCAGCATGGCTCATATCCCGTGCGCTAGTGTCCTGATGTAGGACTCAGAGTATTTTTTTGGCTGTGATTTCATGGGCACTTAAGGCTGAATTTCTTGATAGTTCTTTCCTTGTGTTTCATTGAGATAATTCTCCAAATAATGCCTCTTTGTCTTTGCTTTAAAGATGAAGTGAAATTTCTATGGCAGCATTTATGGATCATGATGGTTGCTAGTTGTCCAGAGATTAGTCAATTAGTTGACTAGTTTATATGGTTATACCTATCATTTATATATAATATATATACTGCATCTGTATATACTGTATTTCTTTTGCTCACCAAGGCTGTATATACTGTAATCTTGTCTTCAGTGTCATGTGATCCTTAAGGAATCATTCTGATATGCTGATTTATTATCAATGATGGAAACAGTTGTGTTGCTTAATATTTTTTTATAACCTGTGATACTTTTTTTCAGGATTCTTTGATGAATAAAAAGAGTTAAAAAAAATTACAGCATTTATTTAAAATATAAATCTTTTGTAACAATATACACTACCGTTCAAAAGTTTGGGGGCAGTAATTTTTTATTTTAAAGAAATGAATACTTTTATTCAGTAAGGATGTGTTAAATTGATAAAAAGTGATAGTATAGATTTATATTGTTAGAAAAGATTTATATTTTGAGTAAATGCTGTTCTTTTTAACTTTTATTCATCACTGAATCCTAAAAAAAAAATCACAGGTTCCAAAAAAATATTAAGCAGATAATAACTGAGTATCAAATCAGCGTATTAGAATGATTTCTGAAGGATCATGTGACACAGAAGACTGGAGTAATGATGCTGAAAACTCAGCCTTGAACACAGAAAAAAATTATATTTTAAAGTATATTAAAATAGAAAACCATTGTTTTAAATTGTAATAATATTTCACAATTTTTTCTGTATTTTTTATCAAATAAATGCAGGCTTGATAAGCATAAGAGACTTCTTTCAAATACATTAAAAATAGTAATGTTTCTAAACTTTTGACCGGCACTGTATATACAGTATATAATACTATACACAGCTTATTTTTTTTAAATAATATTTTTCAAAAGTGTTGATAGTGGGGGATAAATTTATTGAATGAATAGTCATTTTAAATGTTGTAGGCCTAAATTTCCTTTGCAGGAAGGTTGGTTGTCATGAAGCACACTGGGTAAAACCGTATAATTTAATGCAAAGCTGCTGCTGCTTGTACAGTGTGAATGTAAATGGCTGAGAAAATTCCTTCCCATCCGATGGCTCTCTGACAATATATTCCGAGAGGAAGGAGGTATGGTGGTTCAAATGTTATGGTGGAACATGGGATCTAAAGAATTCCGAATGTCCCACGCACTGACTCTAGCTGTGACTGTGGTAAGCACCGAGATCCAGAGGTTAGACAAATAAACCAGCATTCCTTTACTCCCACATCCCCTCCTCAGCACCAGCTCCGATTACTCCCCACGTGAGTGTGTGTGTTGAGTAAATGCGTCGGAGTGAGAGTGTGTGTGTGTGTGTGTGTATGTGTGTGTGTGTGAGCAGGCGGCATAATCCCTGCTCCAAATCAAAGACTTCCAGACTGGGAAGCAGCACCTTAATGGATGCCATCTGGCTGTGTGAGTCAGGTCTCCTCAATCTTTTGAGGGATTTACAGGAACTTTTGAATGTGTATGAAGAAACTAGATTGTTAAATCCTTCTCTTTTTAAGAAGCCACACAATTTGAGGTATCATTTATGTCTGTAGCACAAACGTGCGTTAATACTTTGGGTAAGGGAACCAAAAGAGCAATTGGACGGACGATTATTTTAGAATAATTCTAATTTAATTTATTTTTAATAAAGAATTTTGTGTTTTAAGGACTTTTAAACATCTGGTAAATTATTGAATGGTTTTAAAAAAAATTCTAGGCACAATTTGTAACTAAGCGTGAATTATCTAAAACACTAATGCTACTTTTTTGTATTACTTTTGAATGTATAATAGAAGTAATAAATAAAGTGATCTGTAATGACTTGACATGCTTGTAGTGGTCAGTAAGAGATTATTTAATATTTTCGAACGATGCCTCTTTTGCTCACCAATGCTGCATTTATTTGATCAAAAATACAGTCAAATTGTTACAGATAATATTATAATTTAAAATAACTGTTTTCTATTTTAATATATTTTAAAATTTAATTTATTCCTGTGATTAAAGCTGAATTATCAGTATCATTACTCCAGTCTTCAGTGTCACATGATCCTTCAGAAATCATTCTAATATGAGGATTTGATGATCAAGAAACCTTTAAGCCAAGCGAAATATTTTTGTGGAAACCATCATACATTATTTTAGGATTGTTTGATGTATACATTTCATAAAAATAAAAAAACGTACTGAATTTCAAATTTGACCTATAGTGTATGTACTTTTACTAAGAGACCCGCACTTTTGTTTTGGCTTAATTAGCACCCTGGACACAACCACTGTATTAATGGCTCTTCTGTGGAGGTAAAAGCTGTTATGTAAGATCCCAGGATGTTCTTCTTTATGTAAAACATTTAATACAATCTACTTCCTTCACTTGTTGGTTGCATGCTGCGCATTACCTCCACATGGCTGGTTTTACACACTGACTCTTCACACGGCATCCTTTACAATTATCCATCCCTGTAATCTGGTGCAATTCTATCCCTGCCAATCTCTGGCAACCCTCAAAGACCTTGTGGTTTGGACTCAGACCCGCCTAGTCACTCTTTGATGGTAGTTTGAAAGGTCAAGGCCACAAAAGTGCCAGTAGGTTTTGCATTATGTAGAATGTGGTATTGTATTTGTCCCCAATCAAAAATGTAGTCTTCATAACGGATGTTATCTTTATTTTCCGCATTAAGCTATAGCGTTAACAGATATGAAGCATTGAGCAGATTGTAGCCACCTGACCAAATATTATTCATCATTCCTGACTCAAGTCTGCTGTGTCACCTTTCTTTCCAACCCCCGCTGCGAGCGGACCGATGCATTCCAGCGCCTGGCCAGAAGCTACCCGTTTCATCTCCAGAACTTTCAGCACCAATCTCCAGTTTCATTTAAAATCTTTTTACTGACTGAGGAAACCCGGGGCTTATTCGAGCCGGAGTGCTAAATTTGACGCTTCAATCAATAAAGCGCCTTACGTAATGACTCTGATGCTTTTAATAGAGAAGCTCCACCCTGTGAAGCTTTTTATGCTATTTTACTGTTTCGTTGAGTGCAACGCACACTTTTTCCTACCCCACTGAGGCCATATTTGTCCATGACCACTGAAACCGTCTCTGCAAGACTGCATTTAGCAAGAAAAAGACCTATGGTCAAAATAGAGCTTTTATTCTCATTCTTAAAAAAAAAAGTTTTTATAATTCTGGCATAAATCATTGAGTGGACAGACTATACAGATGTACATTATATTTATTATATAACATTGTTAAACATAGTCTTTTGCAAATCAAATCTCAAAATGAATTTTTATTCTGTACAATGTAATGTTGTGGTGCCTAAATTCACTTCAGCATTTAAAATAAATTATTTTAGTTTTTAATATGTTATGTTTTATTTTATGTAGACAGAATTGTGTAGATTTTTCAAAATCAGCCATAACGTGAATTTAATGTCATTACATCTCTATCAAAAATCCTTTTAAAGTTCCAACATAATGCACAATATATATAAATATATTGCAGTTCCAACTTTTCTAAAGATACAGTTGTTGTTGTTGTTTTTAAATTGCTTCTTTTAGTGGCAAATTAAAAGTGATAATTTTGATATATAATGTAATGCTTTTGAGTTATAGGATTTTTTTGTAATACAGCTATGTCATAATTATTCAACCCCTATTCAACGCTGCTGTTTTGAAGTCACTTATTTGTATGGTATGGTACAAATTGTGTTAAAACACAATTAAGCCTTTGGAAACTCTATAACAAAACTGAATTAGTTTGTGCTGTTACACTTACACTCATGCATGTGCTCAGGTTGAGTAGCAAACATGGCCAAGTCAAAAGAACTCTCACAAACGCTATAAAGAACAAATTGTTTCATTACATTAGAAAGTCTATGGCCACAAGAAGATTTCCAAAACACTAAAAGTTCCTGGAGACAGCTGGCAGCCTTATTCATATGTTTAAAATGAGTTGTATCAGAAAACCTTTAATGGTTTTGAGAGGGAAAAGCACAATATCATTCAGGGGAATAAAATGTTCGATCAGAGCAACTGAGAAAAACCCTCAATTTACTGCCAAAGACTTGCAAGATGACCTGATGAAAGGAGGAACAAACATTTTCAATGCAGAGTAGAAGAAGAACACTAGACAAGCATGGCCTTCATTTTGGGACATCTTGCGGAATGCCACTCTTGACCAAGAAGAACATGGAAGGCCAGCTTGAGATGCTAAAATTCATTTGGATAGACCTGTGGAGTTCTGGAAGAATGTTTTATGGAGTGATGTGACCAAACTGGAACTATTTGGACCCATGGATCAGCGGTATGTCTGGTGCGTAAAGCTTTTGAGCAGAAGAACACCATCTCCATGATCAAACATGGAGGCGGTCCAGTCTTGTTATGGGGGTGATTTGCTGTTGCAGGAAGTGGAAATCTTGATTGTATGAAGGACATCATGAATTCTTGAAGTATTTTTTTCAAAGATGCTGATGCTTTCGGTGCAGAGACTGAAGCTTGAGGATCAATGGACTTTCCTGAAGGACAGCCATCCCAAAGTATACATTCAAATCTACTGAAGCCTGGTTCAGGGAACAGTCGTAGAATGATTTTGAGTGGCCATACACGCACACAATACACTATATTCAAATTTATTTGATAAAAAAATACAGTAAAACCAGTAATATTGTGAAATATTATTAGTATTTTATTTTATGTAGACAAAATTGTATAGAATTTAAATATTTTTAAATATCAGTCATTTTAATGTTATTACATCTCTATTAAAAACAGATCCTTTTAAAGTTCCAGGAAACGTCAGTCCTTGTGACTTTGAGTGTTATTGACTGAATCTTGAATGGACCTGCTGTTTATATGTATGGAGCATATTGTGAAAAGGGGGCACATCCTCGCCCTGTTGCTGTGACCCGCGGCATAAGTTCAGTTTATGATTCACATGTGTCATCTCCAGCTTGTTGCAGAATGTTCTCATTGTCCGTGATGCCTCTCTGTCACACTGGCTTCTTTCACTGAGACGGATCAGTTGGGTCAACACATGATTGGAGACCAACAGCTGGTTGATATATGGCGGCTTCTCATGATCATGTGAGAACTGTAAGACCTGTCACACCAGGGGAGGACTTTTTGGACTTGTGTACAGATTTAATTACTACTAGGTCAGCTGAGTTATGTTTGATTTTGAATTTACAAAGACAAGGCCAGAATGCAAACATAAATGCATAACACAGTCTTGTACAATTTTAATGAGCATTTTTCAAAGGCTATTACAACGGATGTGATATTATTGAGAAAATATGAATTAAACTGTTTGTTTATAGCTTGCTAACTTGAATTTACTCTGTCAGCAAGGTTTTCTTCTGTTGGTCTGATATGACAGTAGTTGACAGTTTACTTATGCATACTATAGTACACTAGCCTGACGTCGTCATACTCAGATTCTAGTCAGAATATGAGTCTGATACTGCTCCACTGGACTGTGATTATGGGGCGTGTTTCAACCGAACCAGGAAAGAAAATGCCTCTGCACTCAATTGGATAGACCTACAACCAATCAGAGCAACGGAGTAAGTGACGTGTATGTTGAACGACGCATAGTTGTCAACGGAACTCAACTGCACGCACGCTGGTAGAAGTAGAAGAAGAAGATGAGTGTAAACGATCTTTGCAGTGTTGTAAATAAGAATTTAAGGATACACAGAGTACTTACCAACACGATCATAATTTTTGAGAGAAATAGTAAAGGTGAATGCATATACGAATAAATTCTCCATTTAGTAAACAAATTCAACCCAAGCGCTCTTTGGTGATGTGGTTGATTACGTTACTGTTGATTATCATCTGTCCATCATCGTATAAATCCCGCCCTGACAATTTGATTGGTCCAAACAGCTCTGGTTCAAGCATAGTTGCTCCACAACGGATCAAGTCCAGACCGAGCTTCCCGACTTCAAATGTTGTTGGCGGGGCTAAGTTCGGCTGGCATCCAGGCTAATAGTACACTGAAATGCAACTAAGGCAGGGCTTCAGACTAACATTTGAGGGCAGTAGCCAGTAAGTAGACCAGTGCCACTAAGATCTACTGATGGTGGCACCAGCACAGTATCTTACTGAACTGACCGACAGCTTCAGTGATTATAAAAGAAACACTCTTTACTTGCTTCCTGTGCAATTCAGTCAATTCAGTGACTTGAAAAAATGTATTGGGGAGTAGAAATAGCCAATATGCCAGTAAGTGCTCCTCTGCTGCCACCTACTGGTTATAGTGGTAATTTCATGTATTTTTATTTCTAAATAAAAATGTTTGTTTGCCACCAAGTGTTAGTTTTCCTATGTCCTTTTATGGGCCGTTTACTTAACTTTTTATGCATTTTGGCCATTCATTTACAGAAAACACAAACTTTTGAAAACTGGATTCAAAGTGCAAGTTTTTGAAAGCGATACCATTGTCGTCTCTTTGTAAACTACAAAAAACAGTGAATTTGTGAAAACGGTGACGTGATGCACATGCAAATTACTTGTCTATAGGGGCATAGTGTTTCTTTACAAAGTGACATCGCCAAATACTGGCCTGGCATGAATAATACAGCATATATTGTTTTGACAATATTGTCGCCTGTACATGAAAAACGCGAAGAGAAGAAAAGGTGTTGGAAAAAGGTGTGTGAAGCACTTGAAAGTCCTTGGATTTTCACTATCAAAAGGTTGTATGAACCCTGAAATTAATAATATAAATACGTTTGACTATTTCTGCCACAATACCATGGTTACAGTTAGTGTTACTACATGGTGAATGCTGGTGATTTTGTTAATAAATAAAATAACTTGTAATAACTTCATTCATGGCACAATGCCATTGGTCTTCTGGTTTCCATATCAGCACTGTTTGATCTGATATCTGTAGTTTATAACAGAGAATTCTGCGCCGAATGCTTCCCACTAGATCTCGCAGCGATTGTTATTAATTCTGCGGCAAATTCAAACATTCTCTCATTGGATCTCCCAGCACTGTGGAGTAACGGTGTCACATGCTCGAGATCGGCCCGTGAATAAACCTGTTCTGAGCTTGTGCTGCTCTGTCTATTATTGGTCTGAGCAGCCTCTAACAAAATTTTGTCTCACTAGCAGGAAATATCGTATTTTGCGACCACTTGGTCACAGTCTGGAACCCTGTAAGGATTATCTGATAGGCCCACTGTAAAAAAAAAGTTGCTGCCTTAAATTTTTAAGTACAATCAACTTGGATGTTTAAGTCATTTGAACTTAAATTACATTAAACTGACTTTAAAAAAATGAGTTGAATCTTGTATAACTTCTAAAAGTTGAAAATTGCTTATTTTTGATGAGGTAAAAGCAATGTTAAAACATAACTTATTGATCATATAATTTTTTACAGTGTGGTTTATATTGATAAGACAATGATTATTTTCATGTACGGATTAAAAATGTATATAATTTTGTCAACAGAAATAAATAAAATAGTAAATATAAGTTACAGTTTTTGTAGGAAGTCTCTTATGTTTACCAAAGCTGATTTTATTTGATCAAAAATACAGTAAAAACAGTACTGCAGAATATTATTACAATTTTAATATTTAATATTTAAAAATGTAATTTATTCTTGTGATGGCAAAGCTGACATTTTCAGCATCATTACCCCAGTCTTCAGTGTCACATGATCCTTCAGAAATCATTCTAATAATATGAAAGCTTGAGCCTAATGAGCTTATGAGCCTAATAATTGTTGTTTTGTGACCTAATTTTAAGTGCTTTATAGGTCATTTATTCATTGTCCTTGCCTATGATGATTTACAGTGCAAACTGTTTACTGGAGCTGAATTGTTGACTTGTTTTTTAGATCCAGTTTTAGACAATGACCTCATACATCTGTGATTCCAGATCATTTTAACCCTGCTTTAGAGTTATTTTGAGCAGATTAAATGTGTTGTCTACAGGTGTCTTAGATAACTGTTGCATATCCTTAGACTAAATACAGACTGTAATTAGTGTCAGGAGAATATATCAGCCTGACCAAGGGAAGCTGACCAAAGATGGGGAATGGATTGCTTTTATCTATAAAACCTTTGTACAAGCTACTTTAAAAGTACGCTAGACCGTTAACCAGTCATTTGATGCATGTTGCACAGAAAAAAAAGAGCAAACCGTTTGACTGGATTTAGAGCAGTTTTCCAGCGTGTCCTCAGAGAGGCAGTTGTCCGGTATGGTCTGGTTGTCTTTAAAGTTGTTCCTGAAGAGTTGCTGTTGCTTTGAGCTGGAAGGGATTTCTGTAACATGCTCTTATTTCTTCTTCTCAACTTCATATTGACCTCCTTCTGTTTTGAATTTGTGCCAGCAGGGTCCGACTTCTTCCTTACCTCGACAGACCCACACGATCACAAGCCAGATGGGTTCAGGTGCCCCTCACATAATTGGCTACAAACCTCTGTGCTGCATGGCTGCGGTCCCTGAAGCAATGTGGTCAAAACAGGTTTCCTGACGGATTAGAGGTTGCATACAAGATCTTAGCCTAGATATTCTCATCTATATTAACATCATGCCAATTAAAATAATAAGCATGCATAGTGAGTGCACAGTTTTGATTTTAAATCAATTTGCATTGCCTCCTTTAGCTCTGTGTATATAGAGCTAATTAGTCGCCCGTCACTTTTCATGCCTTAAAAGACAAATTGTCTAGTTTCCAGAGTCAGGCTCGCCTTGAATGCCGCCTTGTTAATTTAATCATCCTATTTCTACATTATTAAATAAGACGCTGTAAGCTTATATTGATCTTGCTAAGGGTGTCACTGATTTGTCCTGCCTCATGGGACGACGGCCTCAATGTGAAAACAACAGGGATTAGGTCAGCAGTTTAAACATTTTTGCTAATCATGGATTAGCCCACATTCCCTCCTGAACACAGTCCTGGGACGTCAAGGTGTGCGGACAGCTGCTTGATCAACTCTGCTTGATCCAACTGCTCCAGATCCGACAAAAAGCGCAAAACTAAATTAGATGGCTCATTAACTGAATCAAATTTTGGATGTTAAAATATACATATCCTTGCACATATAAAATATAATACAATTATTAACAGATTATGGGCCAGATTTACTAAACAGGGCAAATTAGCGTGAGAACGCAATTCCAAA
Source organism: Rhinogobio ventralis (assembly GCA_039654625.1). Classification (NCBI taxonomy): domain Eukaryota; kingdom Metazoa; phylum Chordata; class Actinopteri; order Cypriniformes; family Gobionidae; genus Rhinogobio; species Rhinogobio ventralis. The sequence continues at coordinate 8,781,925 of CM077203.1, forward strand.
AAAGCGCAGATGCGTGTGGAAAGTCATGCTCGTGATCTTCTTATGACGCTCTAATGAAAGAACACAAACGCAGTTGGATCATTTCCATAATGACCAACACAATCAGTGTAAATTAACTTCTGGTTTAAGACATGCTTTTTTTTGGGCGGTAAATAATGGCGCAAATACCAGTAAATTGACTAGCGCAAACCTTAGTAAATCACCTTGCATGATTCATTTAAATACTTTCCTCCCATAAATTTTGCATCTGAAAGGGAAACTCATGAATATGCAATAAGGTCAGCTGTCCATGGATTTTCAGTGCAAAATTTTCACTGCGTGTCTTTCTACCGCCAAAAGAGGGTTTGCGCTTGCACAAACTGTTAGTAAATCTGGCCTTTTATGAATTGATAAATAAGAATTTGCAGTAATAATATCTTGATGATGCTGTATTTAAAATTACTTTGGATGTAAAAAAAAATTTAAAGACCGCAATGTGCTATGTGTAGTCATTTAGTCTGTTATGTCATTGTTCAGTTCTCAAGTCGGCCCGTTCTGATAGAGATTCTTAAGCTAGGTTAACATTGTACGATTTTGGCCACGATTTGGCCGTCTGAGACAAATGTTGAGAATCCTAAAAGATTCTTCTGCTCTTAGGCCAAAATCTGAAGTTTTTGATTGCTAGTTTGACATATTCGCAGACAGCCGGTTAATGAGTGACCAAATTACCTCTGACAAAATTTTTGAGGCGCAGTCCTGCAGTGTGAATTCCACGACAATCGTCAATCAAAAACCAATAGGAGGGCCAAACCTGAAGATGCAATTAGTGAGACAACAACAAACCACCACTTGATCCACACATGCAAGAGATTGTTTTTGTTTGCTAGCCACCGCTTCAATCCCGCATGTAAATGCAGCTCACAGTCACTGAACGGATCACGGATTGATGATGTAAAACTGCGTGCCTCCATTCTAACATGTCTTGACTGCTGTACAGTCTGACATTAATGACAACTGAGATCCCACAGTGTGACATGGCTTACAGCGGCGATCATGTTCTTACAGCCTGACAAGCAACAGTCGTAAAGCACTGTTATAAATCGTACAGTCAGTGTACTCTGCTTTAGTTAACATTCCTCTGGTATGAGAACCAGCACCATTTTGGTGCAAAAGGGGTAATACAGACTTGAGGATAGGCTTTTTGACCAGTAAGCAAGCATGCAACCGCATAACAACATACTAAAAATCACTCAGAACACCTTAGTAATTATAAAGCAACTGTAGTTTGTTTCCTGCTGTGGCAAACTCCACATTCCTTCCTCTCAGAGCCAGATCTTTTCTCTTCAGGGAATGGGATGAGCCTGTAGATTTTTGATGGTTAAGATTTCTTAGCCAGGCAATGCAGGACAGCCGTCAGAGGATTCCTTCCACGTGATGATAGGACTGTGTGAAAGAAACCAGTCCCTAGACGTGCAGCTGACTTCAGAGGAAGAATAATCTGCAGAGGATTGTGGGGGAGTGGGCTTAGTTTTATGGCTCAGGATATGATCAAGAGACCATGAGATTCCAGTTCTCATCTTTGATTTGGAAGAATTTCGATATTTTGAAGTGTAAATGGGTGTTTCTTCAACTTCGGGCACTTTTAGCACTTAAATTTTAACAAAAAATTGAAATATTTTTACTTAAAGTTGTGGTCAGAATTATTGGCACGCTTGGTAAATATGATCAAAGATGATAAATCTGCATTCTTTATCCTTTTGATCTTTCATTAAAAAAATGCAAAAACCTAACCTTTTATTGAAGTAAAAGAATTGAAAGTGGGGGGGGAAATCACATTATGAAATAAATATTTTTCTCCAAAACACACTGGCCACAATTATTGGCACCCCTAGAACTTTTTATGATTTAAATATCTCTGAAGTATATTCCCATTCATATTTACATTTTAGCACACCAGGGTGACTAGGAACATGAAATTGTCCAGCTATGACGTCTTGTTCCACAGGAGTATAAATATGAGGAAACACAAAGGCCAAATTCCCTTAATCATCCATCACAATGAGTAAAACTAAAGAATATAGTTCTGATGTGCAGCAAAAGATTCTCGAGCTTCACAAAATAGAAAGTGACTGTAAGAAAATGGCTAAAACATTGAAAATCCCCATTTCCACCATCAGGGCAATAATTAAGAAGTTCCAATCAACTAAAGATGTTACAAATCTGCCTGAAAGAGGACGGGTGTCTATATCGTCCTAATGCACGGCGAAGGAGGAGAGTTTGAGTGGACAAAGACAAGGATCACAGATGGAGGATTGCAGAGATTAGTTGAGTCTTGGGGTCAGAAAGCCTAAAAAAAAATCACGGTTCTGCTGCTACCTCATAAGACGGAGTCCAGTGCGGCTACACATTGTCATGTTGTAAATAAGACAACATCTGTATTGCAAACCCCTCCATGTTGCAGCTGTTGTTGTTGTTGTTGTTGTTTTTGGCATATACTGTACCTACTACCTTCCAACGCAACGTCATTGTCATAAAAACCAATGCAGATATTCCGGAAAACGAACGAGCGGCACACAAATCGGATCTGAACAGTTATTATACAAACAGTCAAACAGTCAATCATTTTAGATCAGATCCAATTCGGATACACAAATAATCAGATTTGGACTGGCAGTGTGAACGTAGCCTAAGAACCTTTAAGTCATGTTAAACAGACTTAACTTCTGAGGCAGGGGTGATGTCATTACAGCCTTTTGTGCGCAGGGCCCTGTGTAAAGCCTGGCAGACCTTCCTGACTACAAAAGCTGAATAGCCACTCCATTCACACACCGCCACACAAAGGCTGTGCCTTCTGAGCGGTTTGCAAATCTGCTTTTATGTAACATCCTGGAAGAGTGACGACCCCTAAGAGAGTGCGAACGGTTTATTAAGTGAAAGGAAATCTAATAAGACGGCCGTATGACTCAGTTTGCTTCCTCTGAGATGTTCTGCTCCTGTTTGGCTAATAATGTAGATTTGTTTTGTTGAGTCACATCACAATCCTTTGTTGATGGTTGCACATTGCACTGGAAAAGGCAGAAAAAAATTGGGTGAGATTTTGTTTTTGGAGGCTGGGAAACCTGACACCAAAGTTGAATTAGTGGTTCTTCAACTCACAAGAATGCACATAATATGCATCTGATCTCAATTGCTCTCAGATTTCTGTTTGTTAAGAGTAAATCTCCCACTCGCAATGCTTTCTACAACAGGAGGTTACTGTAAAGAGTTTCCCATAAAGCCCCCCTGTTGATCAGTCTTTCTGATGCCGTCTCCACAGGAAGAACAACATGAAGCCCTTCATTCAATGCTAGGCATTCCCTCTCGAACTTTAAGATATGCAGCATTTCTTAAAGTACTAGTAAACAAGCTCCAATCCCTCAAAACACGGGTAAAGCTGTTAAAAGCCCCCTAGCGTGACGAACAGGTGGATGTAATGGTTCTCAATTAGGATTATCGTCATCCACCCACTCCCATCTTTCCTTTCCGCTGACCCGCACAGGAAGTTCACAGCAGGCAGCATCTCAGCGGGTGGTTATAGTTTTGTAAATCTCTTATAATTCAGAGTTTATATAAATAGTTACCGTAACTCTGTCTGTGGATTATTCATGTACTGTAAAGTGGATTTACTGCCATCAGGCATGAGGCTGGGAAATGATGTAGGCGCTCTTATCTTGTGTATTTAATGAAATTTTAACATACTTTTGCAACGTGATGTGCAATTCTTTTGAAATGAATCGGTTGAATCAATTGGTGAATCATTTGGAATGAAGTAGGTCTGAATCATGGATGGAATCTTTATGTCTGATTTGAGCCGAGAACAGTTAGGGTGTACGTTTTGAAAGCAATGACAGCAAAAAAATACATTATTATAAGTAAATAAACAGAATTAAATTAAATGTTTATTTGTATTCCAATCAAATGAGTCAAGAAAGAGATTGCCTCCAGTTAATTAATTCTACATATTTTTCTTTTGGCTTTGAATGTTACTAAGATCTGTAGCTTTACTTACTGCACTATTCAGAGCAGTTTGGGGAATCCGTACCCGATTACAGACTCCTCTTTATTTCATTACCCATAATGCACTTAGGCTGGGAAGAAAACATAAATGGACCAAAATCAAATTTCCTTCTGAGTGCAGGCAGATACAGAGATGGTCCACTCATATAGAGATGAATGAAATCATAGCAGTTTAGTCCCGGCTTACAGTTAAAACAGCCAATCAACTCCTGACTTCAAATATGCACTAAATTGGCCATGTTTATGTATGATCTAAATGCATAAAGTCCCTACTGAAAGATGCTTTAGATGCTATCTCCCCACCAGGCTACTTAACTAGCAGTGTTAACCAGCCTTTACGGTTCTAGGTCATGTCTTAAGACAGTAGTTATGACATAGTGAACAACTGACTGAACTGCATTTGCTTTGCAACTTTGTATCATATTGTAGTATTATATTAAGTGTAGTATATTAACTTAAATATTGCTTGAATTGTGGATTACAACAAGCTACCACTGACTAGTACTTTACTGATTGATGTACTTTACTCTGTACAGTACAGTAAAGAACTTTACTTTAGAGGAAGTCCAGAGAGGGAATCTGGCATTAAGCTGACTTCTTTATTTTATCTATTTCTTTGTCCTGTGTCTAATGGTTCCTCTTCCGCCATAGATGTGTGTGTGTTGTGAATCATGTCGCTCCGTCTGGTTCTGTTTCTGGGATGTTGCTGACTCACATCTGGAGCTCTCACAAGCATCTGGTTCTGATCGGGCCAAACCCACTCACTTTCTCAGCACGCTCGGGGTCTTTCGCTTTGTGCTGCTCCGTCCTGTCCCTGTGCAGCACAGGAAACGCATGTGGATGATGGTGGCCTACTGGAATATTAACGAAGGTTCGGCAAAGGCAGCAGGGCGTGTGTGTGTGTGTGATTTATTCACTGCACCCAAAGCTCCATTCAAACTGAGTGAGCCAGGTTTTTCAAAGCCAATACAATAGCACATTGTGACATACAGTTCTTGTGTATAACATGCTTTACAGTTGAATAATACAATGACAATAATCAGTAGTGCACAACATTGAGTGTCCTCTTACGTCAATAAAATGTGGAATATGATATAAGACACCAATGTTCAATAGTTACAAATAGTAAAATAGTTATTTATTAATAATGATAGTCACCAAATGTTTTTATCATTTTATCATTTAAAAAATTTGAAATTGTAATTTTATCAGTTTATCAGGTAAATATCATAATATTTTTAAGCAAAACGATTTGCCCTTTTGTTGCTGAACTACCTTTACTAACTGGATTTTCAATGAACGGGTGTGTTATGCAACGGTCAATGTTTTGACATGAAAAATTATGAATTTCTTTCAAACAAAGAACTCTTTTGAACGATAGTGTAAAATGAGCATCTAATTAATGGCCTCATATAATCAGTTACTCCATAAAACCTCAGCTAATGCTCATTAGTGTGCTCTGTGTAATTGTACTGCTTTGCACTGGCTTTCTCTTCACTGCATTGATGGTTTCTGTGTCTCAGGAGAGCCTGCGGTTTGCATTTAGGCTCAATGAGGCATGAGGAAACTTCCTCTTCCCACTGTAGGCCTGTTTGCACACTGAAGCAAGCATGATTCCCAAAATACCTGCTGCCACTTCTAAGAGGACTAAATATATACTGGCCACATTCATCAGTGTGGAACAGCTGAGCTGACATCTCTCCTTCATACCTCCTGTGTTGACGCATTCTTTGCTTCTGAAAGTAAAATGTAGATTATACACCGATCAGGCATAACATTATGAGCACCTTGTGTTGGTCCCCCTTTTGCTGCCAAATCAGCCCTGACCCGTCGAGGCATGGACTCCACTAGACCCCTGAAGGTGTGCTGTTATCTGGCACCAAGATGTTAATATCAGATCCTTTAAGACCTTTAAGTTGCGAGGTGGGGCCTCCATGGATCAGACTTGTTTGTTCAGCACATCCCACAGATGCTCAATTGGATTGACATTTGGGAAATTTGGAGGCCAAGTCAACACCTCAAACTCGTTGTTGTGCTCCACAAACCATTCCTGAACCATTTTTGCTTTGTGGCAGGGCTCATTATCCTGCTGAAAGAGGCCACAGCCACCAGGGAATACCGTTTCCATGAAAGGGTGTACATGGTCTGCAACAATGCTGAGGTAGGTGGTACGTGTCAAAGTAACATCCACATGGATGGCAGGACCCAAGGTTTCCCAGCAGAACATTGCCTAAAGCATCACACTGCCTCCGCCTGCTTGCCTTCTTCCCATAGTGTATCCTGGTGCCATGTGTTCCCCAGGTAAGCGACGCACATGCACCCGGCCATCCACGTGATGTAAAAGAAAATGTGATTCATCAGACCAGGCCACCTTCTTCCATTGCTCCGTGGTCCAGTTCTGATGCTCACGTGCCCATTGTGGGGGGTCAGCATGGGCACCCTGACTGGTCTGCTGCTATGCAGCCCCATACACAACAAATTGCGATGCACTGTGTATTCTGACACCTTTCTATCAGAACCAGCATTAACTTCTTGAGCAATTTGAGCTACAGTAGCTCATCTGTTCGATCAGACTCCCCACGTGCATCAATGAGCCTTGGCCGCCCATGACCCTGTCACCGGTTCACCACTGTTCCTTCTTTGGACCACTTTTGATAGATACTGACCACTACAGACCGGGAACACCCCACAAGAGCTGCAGTTTTGGAGATGCTCTGACCCAGTCGTCTAGCCATCACAATTTGGCACTTGTGAAACTCGCTCAAATCCTTACACTTGCCCATTTTACCTGCTTCTAACACATCAACTTTGAGGACAAAATATTCACTTGCTGCCTAATATATCCCACCCACTAACAGGTGCCGTGATGAAGAGATAATCAGTGTTATTCACTTCACCTGTCAGTGGTCATAATGTTATGCCTGATCGGTGCATTACGATTGATCTCCTATTGAGCGCAACAGCAGGGTTTTAGATTTAAAAATCCCATTTAGTTTCTTAATAGAATTTTTTTTTTAATGACACCGTAGAAACCTTTCAAGATGTTGTATTTTATTTGCAATCAATGATTAATTGTTTTATATTGTATCAGTGATTTGATTACATAATTCACAGTGCTTTATGGGATTTCCTCACAAAATATGATTTTCAAATATTTTACTTCAAATCAAAGTTTGTGATTTTATATAAACTTTTTATTAAATAATTCCCTGAAATGCCTATGGAGAAAATAAATAGGGAAAAATACTTCTAGATAAGTATGTTGGTGGGGTCCACAATTGTGCTGTGTTGGATGTGATGAATATCAGTGTGTATAGGATGGATATTATTCAATGTGTGTAGCTTCCTGTCACTGTGACAGGCGAATGTTTTACTTCACATGCTATGGATGGTTTATCAACATCCTGGTCCTGCACCCACAGGACAACAGCATGGTGACGTCAAGAACTTATTATTTCAGGAAACACCTGGAGGAAGGAGAGATGGGCATAACCTCTGACCTATGACCTCCTTCTGGATTTGTTTGTGTGTTTATCTTAGATAGTTCATTGTGTCATTTGCTCTTCCTAGAAGTCCTGTGGATGCTAGAGCCCCAATCCTTCCACTGATACAGTAAACCGGAATGACCACAAGTCAGCTCTGAATCCCTGTAGCTTTAGTTTGGGCAATTGAACAAATCCTTGCATATCACATCACCTTGGGTTATATAAGGGTAGGGTTATATAATGTGACCCGTGCTGTCAAAATGAGTCGCAATTTTTTTTCTCCATGATACCACAATTGTTTAATTAACATTAATGAAACACACAGCCTATACATTAAGACCAACTATACCATACGGATCATTATAATGTTACACATCAGATGTTTTTCCCCAATAGTTAACCAAATGTTCACCTAAAGGTGGGGTAAGTGATATTTGAAAAACACTGTTTGAAAGTTTGTCAGACCGACACAACAACAGATGTGTAGCCAATCAGCATTAGGGGGGCGTATGACGGTGGAGGAGCGGGAACGAGCAAGAAGGAGATTTGAAGAAAGACTGTAGAAAAAGAGATGCCTGAGAGACATTACAAAAGAGAAAGGCTCATAAGAATATCACAGGAAAATTAAGGGTTATGATCAGGAAAGAGCTTTAGGACCCGCAATAATATTAGAAAAGCTTTCCAGTGCTGGAGGGAGCTGAGCGGGAAGGCCTGAAAACAGCCGCGGAGGTTGCTTTTGTTTTCTTTATTTTACAAAAGCACAGTGTTTTGTTTTTATTGTGAGTGTACAGTTTTACAGTTTTAAATTATGTCTTACTCTTATCTGTATGACCATTAATGATGGAGTATTTTAAGTTGTTTCCGCTGTTATAATCAGGGCTGAACAAATAATTGCATTTGCGATAATATCGCAATGTGATATTATCACATAATATATATATTTTTTTTTACTACAAAGGCTGTGATTACACTCTGGTCACATGACACATGAGAGTAAAGCAGTCTGCAGAGGAAGCATCAAAGCCTGGCCTGCAGGAAAGAGCAGTTTATGTTTAATCTATCTAATATTGTGTTAGTCATACTATACAATAGGGGTGGGGGAAAATATTCTCTCTCCAATGATTCTGGATTGATTCTGAGTTTAGTTTTTAACCGCAGATGCACGATGAGGCTGCGTCTTTGTGCTTTAAAGGTGTAGTACTGCAGTCCAAATTCAAAATATTGGAGATCGTTGTTTCCCCCACCCCCTCCTCCTCAGACTTGACGCTCACGGGTTGCCAGCTTGTGGACACACAACAGAAGCAAGCGCAATTGACAATGAAAGCCACACTGTAAGTTGATGATTTATCCGTGTTTTAATGTGCTTCCGTTTGTAGAGATTTTTAGATGGATGCTGCAGCTTTTTAGGTTGGGTAGAATCTGCGGTCTCTGACCCAGTTTGTTTGCTGGCTATATGGTTGCAATACGATGTGTTTTCCGCCAACTGGCAACCTGTGGTGTCAAAATACTATTGGGTAAACTGGCAACGCGCGGTATCGCACAGACCAAAACAAAAACAGACATTCCGACACGGAACGCACATTTCAAAGTAGAATAACTGGCTGTAGCATTGTTTTTCTGAGAAACGAGTAGGTGAAGCATGTTTCCTACATATCTGCAAGAATATTATGGTATTTTTATACTTTAGTAAAGTGAAAAACTTACATACAGCTCCTTTGAGCCCAAAGTATACTTCAGCCGCGTACAACAGTGCATGCGCAAGAAAGGCAGCCCAATTTTTGAGACTGCGCGGACGGTCCACATACAATAGCGCATGCACCAGAAAGTCAGAAGAGTCACAACAATTGTACTGCGTATGTGTCAAACTCGGCCATCCGCGCTCATCTGGGTTGAGTAGCTATACTTTGAAAGCTGTGGAGCTTTAGAAACACCCGTATTCTGCTTGTTTTTAATTCCTCACCTTCCATACAGTAATCTTTCATAAAGTTCGGAAAGGTGGAAGCGAATTACAATGACATTCCCGGGCTTCATTGCACATGATCTGCGCTGTGAGAAACGTGTGCTTTGCTTGAAGTTACACTTGCAGTGTGAAAAATGTAAAATATGAAACTCACTGACGGAAGACTGCTTTCAATTTCAAATGCTCACGTGCACTTTGTGACGAGTGCTCGCTCATGCAGCTGTGTGCAACTCTGTGTAAGTGGTTTAATGTAAACACAGTCAGTTATGTCTTAAGGGATTAAACAAACAGGACAAACCACATCTTATATTTTTAAAAGAGATCTGTGCATTAGTGTAAATGCATCTTATTAGATCACAGCTTATGACTTCTGTGTACACCCCTAATATACAAATATACATTTGTTTAAAAAGATTGTGCACGATACAATGAACGTAATATTATAATAAAAATATAATGAATAAAACTGACAGGATATGGTGATTTATGCACACACACAAAAAAAAAATTGCCAAAAAAATCTTAGCTGGAACCTTTGTCTTGAAGTTATAGTCTAGTCTCCCACAGAACCTGAGGGGTCTCTGTTTAGGCGGGTGTAAATTGAAGGGAGGCTCGGGTGTTTGCGTGTGGCCTGTGATTAGTTCACCGCCCCTGGGGAACAGACACTTCAGACATGAAGCCCAGCAACCGAACAAAGAGCTGTCACGGTGGGGAGGAAGTGGTATAATTAACCCTTTCAGGTCACGTATTTCGTTCTCACACAATACTGCCATACATTCTGTTCCCGCTACTCAGCCCCACCACTATAGACAAGCGCTCGGTGCACATTCCTTACAGAGCATTTCTTAGATTAAGCCTGTCTCCTTTTTTTAATGCATTACAGTGTTTCATTTCAATTTCAAGCAACTTGAAATATCAGGAATGTAAGATCTTCATGACAGCTAGACATAACACTAGGGGCAAGGACGTTATGTAGTGAAATATCAGATGCAAATGTAGGTCCAGGAGGGAAGATGAAGGGCAGACAGTGAGTGTTCAGGATGTGAAGCGTCTTGGCTAGCTGGGCCGGTTTATATTAGCTCAGGGTGGTCTGTCGTGACTCCAGCGTGCAAAAATGTCAATGGAGATGCGAAGAGACACACACACAGACACACTGTGCCTGTCTGGGCTGAGATGGATTGAGGATCACCTCACAATGTGTCACTGCTGGGCTGAGGGACACAAACAGACTCCCAACTCTCATTCTACAGCAGGGTTGTCCAATCAAGCTCGGGCCACTGTCCTGCAGAGTTCAGCTCCAACCCCAGTTAAACACACCTGAAGCAGCTAATCAAGCTCTTAGGCATGCTAGAAATTTCCAGACAGGTGTGTTGAGGCAAGTTGGAGCTAAACTCTGCAGGACAGTGGCCCTCCAGTACCGAGTTTGGACACCCCTGTACTAGAGAGAGAGAGAGAGAGAGAGAGAGAGAGAGAGAGAGAGAGAGAGAGAACTCAATGAAAAAGAGGGAATGAGGATTTATGATGCAGATTCTGACCTGAAAAGAAAAAAGAAAAATTGTGCATAAATAATCTCCTGACACTGCAGCAGTCTTGGCTCTGTTTGATGTGGAGAGATCTTACATTTTTGTGGGCTGCACTTGTAGTTTAGACGGGCTCTGGAACAACATACCAGACACAGGGAGTTTTTGTTCCTGGAAATGAATCCTGTAAAAAGCTGGAGGACACTTTCCAAAAGTTGCTAAATCTGATTCAGAACAGACAGAGCGGTTAAAACCTTCACTTTGACACAAAATTACGTGTTTTGATTTCCTTTAATGTTTTTGAAAATGCACATTGCCATGATTTTGCCATCTGAAACCAATTTCAGGATGCAACCATAATAACCTATAATAGCCTATAAAGTGATAATTATTATATTTATGTTATTGCTGATGACCGATAAATGACAGATATAAAAATTGGATACTATTTTCTCAAAATAAATTCCAAAACTAAAAACAATAAAGGGTTAGTTCACCCAAAAATGGAAATTCTGTCATTAATTATTCACCCTCATGTCGTTCCAAACCTGGAAGACTTAAATTTTTTGGGTGAACTAACCCTATAATTGTATTAGATGATGGCAAAAGTAATCTAAATGCAAAAATGAGCATCACAATTAAATATCCAACATTTTTCATATTTTCAACAAAAAAATGTATAATAATGTTTATTAATATTATATAATATAATATTTTTTAGAATTATGATGTTGTCTGTCTGTCTGTCATCATTGTTATAGAATATTATATTAAAGTTTCAATTGAATAAAATATCGGTTGATGTTGGAGGTGAATGACGTCGAGTTATGTTGAATCTAAAGTTTAAAGTTTAAATCTAAAATATTAGATATAATGTAATTTTTCTTCAATATTTGCTGTCATGCACAAAGTCAGCGTCCTATATGACATAACTTTGGGACATCCGTGACATGTGTCCCTGTGAATCTGTAGTGAGCTTGATGTATTTTCTTTCTTTTTGTTCTTCCTCCTTCCTGTTTTTTTAGGACTGTAAAAATCCACTTTGTCCATCACTTTGGTCATCCGCTGATGTCGTTTCTTGTCCGTCACATCCGTTAATTACTTAATAGTTTGCTGACATTGCAGGTACCAAAGTGTGCGATTATTAAAAAACAGCGGAAAATGACGCTAATTCCTAGCTCAGGAAGGATGCTTTGGGTCAGTGCTCTGAGGCCGACTGGCGTCCGCCTCTCTCAAATTCACGAGACCCGAGCCAGTGTCTAATGACCCCGTCCTTCTTCCACTCAGGGTTAAATCCCAAAGGATTCACCCATAAGCCCCAGCCGATCCTACTAGTCCACGACAAAGAATACTTGGATAACAAACTTATGCTAACAGCCTGTCAAAACTGACAGAGTAACAATAAACAGTTCATTGAAGAAATAATAATTCTAGGGATTTTTTCTTTAGCAAACCAAAATTAAAACTTGAAAGCGATGAAGACCAAATTAAAAGTTCATTTAGAATTTTTTATTTGGTTTCTTACAACTTTCTGAGAGAGACCCCATCTCATGAATGTTATTGTGTGGAGAAAAGCCATAAACTATTAAACATGTAAAGTGATATTCATTCACCCTCATATCATTCCAAATTCCATTTGACTTGCTTTCTTCTGTGGAACACAAAATTAGATGTTTAGCAGAATGCTCATGCTGCTAATTTCCGTACAATGGAATACGGCTGGACGATAAACGATATCATATTGAGATTCCGATCAAATTTACGGCAATAACGATAATAAGCTCTGGACCTTTTTACTTGATATGGATTAATCTAACTGCCTATCATACTACTGTCAAATAAACTGAAACTAAAACTGAAAGATCTTCACAACAAACCTTCAAAATAAACGTTTGGTTTAACTTCAAGAAATTATAACAAAAATATTTCATTACTGTATACTGAAATGTACTTCTCAAAGTAATAATAATATTTTTATTTCTAAGGAATATCTTTTTTCATCCATATTTTAGATGTATACAGTTCTGTTAGCAGCATCTTATTTGACAAATTAATGTTTTTTTTTTGTAAATTAATTGTTATATTTTGATTTTAATACATATTAAAAGCTTGATTAAATTGTTAAAAGTTTATATAAATTTGTATTAAATCATAAAACAGAATAAAATGGACTAGCTACTCCATTTAATTGTGAACAAACAAGTTTACATTCATTTTCAAGGTCTAACAAATATGTGCAAAGCATTTCATTCCCCATTAATGGTAAATTAATATTGCGATAAATACCGATATCGCATGGTATGGAAAAAATATTGTGATAATATTTTGGCCATATCACCCAGCCCTACAATGGAAGTGAATGGAGACTAGGGCTGCTAAGCTCCAAAAATGACAACAAAGGATCATAAAAGTTCTCCATATGACTTGAGTTCAATATTCCAAGTCTTCTGAATTCATATGGCTATTGTTGAGGAACAAGCTCAAAACCTGGCAGAACACGTCTTGATGTGCCATATTTCATTATGTAAATGTGAATGAGTTTTGAGAGCTGCAGTGGAGGGGAAGATTTTTAGCAAATAACAATTTAAACATCGGAATGTTTGTCATACAAAGCTATCATACTGTATGACTTTAAAAGATGTATAATATAGTGTAGAAGTTGTATGGTCTACCTTTTATGGTGCTTTTTTGTATTTTCTAGCCTTTATTTTCTGACAAGATGACGTGACAAGACATTTTCTTCCTACAGTTTTAGGGGATATATTTGGAAATTTATGAATCAGTAAGTGTATAAGTATATGTTACTCTTAACGGATCAGAATGGGATGGTTTTGGACTATAGCTGTTGTCGGCTGAACTTATGCTTCTTTTGTGGAGCCGATTTTATTGTTTTAACCACTACAGACGCCACAGAAATGAATCCTATATTTTTCTTTCTACATAAGCTCTGAAACACTTGTTTGTTTTATATTGACTCAGTAAATCCATTTGACACATTCCCTCTCTGTTTAAAGACTTGAATTTACCATTGCAATATAGGCTGACTGTGTAAATACTTCTCAGTCTCTGCTGAAGTGTTATTAAAGGGTATTTTGCGTGTGTGTGTGTGGTAAGAATGTCTATGAACATCTCTGTTTTTTTCTCTAGTCAGGATGAGGGATGGCTAGGGCAGCTGCTCTCTCTCCAGGGGTCAGAGGTCAGACTGGAGTCACAAGGTCACGCTGGGATCCTTGGCTGCATCAAAGCCCATTGGTGGCCTGATGTTATTGGCTGTTTCAGTACATTACTTGCATAGCATTAATTGCTTCAAATGGTGTTTGCAGTGAAATAGCTAAAATAGCTCAGTGGTTTATTTTCGCATCAGTTGTTTTGATTGAATTGCACCACTTTTTCAGCAGTGTGTTTCAGTTTGAGCTGTCTCTATGTAGCAGTTTTGGTTTAATATTTTGTCAAAGTCATCGGTGATTTCCTGTGAACAGTACTGGAATATAAAATAAGTAAATGGCTTTAGTGAGGGAAAGAACTACAATCCCATGAAACACTCCAAATAATTGAATAGAAAATTGAGAAATTTAAAAATATTGTTACAAAGATTATTTTACATTCATATAGAAACAATATATTTTACGTTTATCGGAATATATATACAAATATTTAAGTAGCTTGAATGAAATGATGCAGGCTCATGGCTTCAATAAATGCATTTCCAACCTTGTAGCTCACAGAAGGTTTTTCTTTAAATGTTTATAAGTTAAAGGGGGGGTCCAATGCTATTTCATGCATTCTGACTTATTTACACTGTTAAAGAGTTGGATTCTCATGCTAAACATGGCCAAAATAGAGTATTTCTGTGCCAAATACACTCCATCAGGATTTGATTTTTTTCGAGTATGGCCCTGTATGACGCCATAAAGGGCGTAATTCCTTGTATGGGCATTTCTCCCGGATGAGCGTGTGCGCACATCAACCAGAGCGAGAGCACGTCCATCAACAAGCTTCCACCCCGCCCACTGCACGCCTCCACAAGCTCGACTGTTTTCGGAAAAAAATCTGTACAGCGTATCTGTCTTTTATAAATATGATAAAACTAAAGACTCTTCGGAGATATGAAGGATGCAGTAGTACTCTATAGGTATTCAAGATTAACATGAGATTGGCAAAAACTGTGTGTGTTGTGTATCCTTTAATGTTAAAAATCAACTCCACTATGGAGAAAATGAATGGGATTTTTACTTCTAAATTGCTTGTTATATTTCTCATTTGTAATATGCTTTGGATAAAAGTGTCTGCTAAATTAATAATTCTAAAATATTCTTAAAACAAACTGATTTCTCTGGTTTCTTCCCAGTTGTCCCCTCTGATGACTCAATCTACTAAGTTTTCTACCATTGATTTGGTAGCATGATGGTCAGGTTGGTTTGTAATTATCTCTGCAGAATATTCCATCTCATCTGTGTCAGGGCTTTATCTCCTGATGCAGATATGGCATGGATGTGGATGTCAGGAAGGATTTCACGCCCCTGCTGCGTTGTGTCCTTCCTCTCTCATTTCCTCTGGTCATATCAAGACAAAATCAGGTTTTAATGAAGCTTATGCAGAGAAGAATGTGTCCTTTGAGCTACAACTTGTTCTTTAAAGATGTTCCTATCTTTAAACATGCCACACAACTCCTATAGACCACAGTATTGGCATTCCCACTGTGGTCTGATGTTCAGTGGCTGGGCGACAGGAAGTGACCCTGAGCTTTCTGCCAGTCGTGCTCAGAGGTTGGTGCTAGAACATTCCTCCAGCGACGGCTGTGAAGATATCTCAACTCTTTCAGAAAGCACACTGTGAGCTGTGTGGGGTTGTGGGAGTGCTGTCCATCCCAGCTGATTTCAGTTGACCTTTGAGAGCTGAATCGTTTCATTTGCTGCAATGTGTAGCCCTGTATGACTGTATTCATTAGACTTTTCTTTCTTGAAGATGATACGTTTTGCACTTTGCAGTAGATCAATCTCACAAAACCTGTCAAGAACATGTCACATGTCAATAATATTACATATCATATTCATTATATATCTATAATATAGGTCACACTTTAGTTTAGGGTCCAACTCTCACTATTAACTAAATATTAACTACAACTTTTGCCTCCATAAACTCCTAATTCCTGCTTATTAATAGTTAGTAAGGTAGTTGTTAAGTTTAGGTATTAGGGATGTAGAATATGGTCATGCAGAATAAGGCATTAATATGTGCTTTATAAGTACTAATAAACAGCCAATATCCTAGTAATATGCATGCTACTAAGCAACTAGTTCATAGTGAGAATTGGACCATAAACTGAAGTTACCATTATATATTATGTAAAAATATATATGTATTATGTAATATATTGTAATTTTACATGTATATTTTATGTTTAAAAAAATGAAAAATGAAGACCACTCATGACAAACACATTTCCTTTTTTAAAGTAGTCATAACTGAGAATATTTTTACTTGTGACTTTGTTTGTAATTCTCATTATTAGATAATTGAGGAGAATGTGCTTAAAGGGGACCTATTATGCCCATTTTTACAATATGTAATTTAAGTCTCGGGTGTCCCCAGAATGTGTCTGTGAAGTTTCAGCTTAAAATACCTCACAGATCATTTATAAATCCATGTTGTAAATACCCATTTCTGATTATAGTCAAGAACAGGCTGTTTTCGTGCATGTGCCTTTAAATGCAAATGAGTTGCTGCGTACCGCCCTCCTCTCCACACAGTTCCTGCCTCAATCTGCATGGTTTTTATTATCATCTATATTGCGATCACTCTTATGGATTGCATAGTTCTTCTTTCATCATTGAAGTTTATTATTTACATGCTTTTTAAAGTTGTATTAGTTTAAACTTGTAATGGATCGTTTTCTGAGCGCACTTATCTGAAGCACATGCACACAGACTACTGGCTGTCAGACGTCAAGTTTTGTGAGTAACTTCTCTTTCACATTTTTTGTTGTGTTTAAACTGTCAAATACACACAAGGGTCTTGTTCACTGTTCACGCTTGCGAAAACAAAATGGCGGCGCCGTGGGTGGAAACCAGAGACTGTAAAAAAATATATAAACGTAGTGTCCGTGACGTAAGCCGTAGGTTTCTGAAGAGCTTTTTTGAAACCTGAAAGTGGGCGCAGCCGGCCGTCGCCATCTTGGCCGTGCATCACCGCGCGTCACTCCCGGATAACAAGAAAATGGGCAAAGAGGCGGGACGTGGGTGGAGCTGAGGTGCCTGGTTGCTGAAACCACGCCCACCTACCTCGACCATAGCTGCAATCCACCTGTCACTCAAGTGGCCACGCCCCTAATTATGCAAAACTGTAAGGCTTAATATAATTTTAATGGAGGAGTTATAAAAAAATTCACCAGAAAGGCTTACCAAAACAAAGTTACTGGGTTGTCTTTTTTCACGTTTTCTGGGTTGGTAGATGTACCGGGGACCCGATTATAGCACTTAAACATGAAAAAAGTCAGATTTTCATGATATGTCCCCTTTAATTGTCATAAAAATAATTCAGTGGATAAAAAAGGAATAATATAATATAATTAATAAAATTTTTTACAATTAGGTCTGTTTTAGGACCATTAAGATGGAAGATATTTCATTCGTAACATTTATTTTCATGACAATTAAATGCATTTCCCTCTTTTACAGTAATGATAATCATCATTGAGAGTATTTCTACTTTTGACTTTGTAATCCTCATTAAAATAATTGTGCTTAATTGTCATGATAATACACTGTGGGGAAATAAATCTTCATAAAGTTTTAGTATAGATTTGTATCATTTATTAATTAATTTATTTTAAAGTAGTTTCCCACACAGTTCAGGTGTGTATCATATGGAGTCATTTCAATCATTGGATGAGTTGTGATGTTTGTGTTGTCAGGAGTGTCGGCTTCATAACAATCTGCTCTGACCTGTAAGAATGTTAAACCCTGGCCAGTGTGTTTCCCTGGATATCAACATTAGTTAAAACTCCCACACTGCACTGCACACATCCCTGGGTTCTGGCGCATTAGCACCTCAGAACGTCTGGAGATGTTTTGTGACATCACCACTCAGGTGGGAACAGAGTTTTGGCGGGAAAGCATCTGATAAAGCGAGGACCGCCATGATTTCTCACACATGATCCATGCAGGCGGGTTTCGGAGCGGCGATTAGGGAATTGTTTGCACGCACACGCCAGCTGGGTTCACTTTGCCCTGCCAGAACACCACTAAACACAGATAACTCATCGTATCTGGCTGTGGTGGCCTCGCAGGGTCTGGGATGAGGAGGGGTCCGGGTGGGCTCTTTTGCTCATGACACATTTTTGATGCTTGACTGCATGCTGACCCCTCCAAAATCAACACGCTTTCGCCCAGAGACGTCTGAGAGCTGACGTCCTCAATGAGCTGGACGGCCATGTCTGCTTTTGGCTCTTCCTCCACACGCCACACACCCATAAAGCAGGCTAGAAAGGAAGCCCGCTTGGGTTAAATCTGTCTGTGGCTTTTTGGAGAAGTCTCATTCTTGCAAGAGAATAAAACCAGACCTGAATTACAAAACAAACACAGACGCAGTGAGTAATGCTGCTTTAAAGAAGAGAAGTAGCGTCACTGATAGATGTTTAAGGGGATAATGTACAGTCATTATCACAAAAATAAACCTTGCCATGAAGTGGAGGGTGAATTATTATTATTATTATTATTATTATTATTTTTATTTTTTTTCTGTATGGTCCACATGCCAGTATTAATTCAGTTATTCTGCACACTGGCCACGTTAATGAAGCTTTGCTGTTTTTTTTTGCTCAGTGGCCATAAATGGCTACTTAATTTATTCAAAATGTTTAAAGCAATTAGTTAAATGCATTAAAAATCTATTTAAAAAATAATCAATGCATGTTTTCCATACTTCTCAACCAAGCGTATGAATATTTTTTAATATAACAAGTAACAAAGTAACAAACAACATTTACATACAAAATCTGCATTAAAACTGTCATGATATCCACATAATATGTCTTTGATTTATTAATTCAATTATTCTAAACATTGGCCACAATGATGCAAGTTTAGCTCTATTTTTGCTGTTAAAAAGAGCAATAAAACCATTGTGATATTCACACAATTTGTCTTTAAATTAATAAAGCACATTAATAGCATTTTGAAATGCATTACAGTATAATTCAATTATTCGGCACCCTGGTCACACAGATGCAAGTTATGCTCTGTTTTTGGTCAGTTGCCACATAGATGGAGGCTGGAGAAGAATTAAGGCTTTTACTGAATATAAAGGTCCAGGCGGGCACTAAAAGGCGTGCGGTCTAAGAATAGACACACACACACACACTTCGCTCTGAATGACTTACTCAAATACTCTGTTACAAAAGGCCAGCCTCCACTAGAACACTCAGAGCAATCAATCAATCAATCAATACTCAGCTCAGTGATGTCATCATCAGACCCCCACGATGACCTAATCTGGATGGAGACCTTTTTAGCAAATCTGTTTTACTGAGGGGTCTCAATACATGCAGTCAATATTGCTGTTGCTGTATGACAGTGAAAATGTTCCCTCAGAAGTGTGATATGGGTCTGAGAGAATACAGCAGCGGAAACCATCACTAACAGTGAATGTTGTTCCCAGCTGTCCAAATTAGTGAGTACGCTGGAGTGTTTCTCTCATTATGGTGGTCTCCCCGGCAGATGAGGGTTGTGCCTCTTTCAGCTGGTACCTTCTGGCAAATGCGTCAAGGTCAATAATGCAGTTCACTCATGCAAAAACACACAGGGCTGGGCAATATATATTAGTATTTTTAAGCCTTTTCATGAAATTCATTAAAATCGTCAAATGTTTCAGTTTTTTTGTCTGGTAAAAGTCTCAGATGTTGCAAGCATTGTTCAGACTCTCCTTGTTAATTCTGGATTGATTTGACAGAGCTGTCTGAGTCTTGATATGAACAAACCTTGTTCTTCTTTTGTCTGGTTTTCAGCATTGTAGACGGTTTGTGTGGGTAAACAGAGCCCGGCCCTGCTAGGGGATATGAAGTCAGCTAGTCACTAAGCCAGAAGCAAACATGTCTTTGCTGGTTCAGCATCTCAACCTACAACAGCACTAATGTGTGTTATATTGAACAGTCTTCAGTGCTGATCTGTTGTGGTGAACATAAATACACATGCACAATATGTGTGTGTGTGTGTGTGTGTATATATATTAGGCCTGCACGATTCTGGGAAAAATATAAATCATGATTTTTTAGCTTAGAATTGATATCACGATTCTCTGCAACGTTTTTTTTCTCATGAAGTGTAATATAATATCAAAAATATTTGTTTTGGCACATAGAACATTGCACATCACCACAAGCCTGTAAACATAGAGGCTTCAATGAATAAAGAAGAAACACTCTTTAACTGCTTGCCTTTTGTACAATTAACATTCAGCTGGCCATTCAAGTAGGTTACCAAAAATAGAAGTTTAACGCACTGCACTTAATATGGCCTGAACATGGCTCTAAATAGGCTAATTGAAACGCATTGCAAATCACATCAGACTGACCCTCGTCTTCTTGCTTGAATCCAAAATACTTCCACACCACCGAATGTGAGCCTTTTTTCGTAACAAGTTCGTTTTGAGACTGAGTGGTTGGCTGATTAGCGTCACTAGGATCTAGGTTTTCATCAATATCCATTTTGTTTATTTCCGAACTACCGCGCTCGTTCGACGAGTGAAACACGTGACTAAAAGGCGCTTTGTCATTGGCTGAGGGTGAAGCCCAGAACTTTGTGAGAGCTGTCCTTTCAAAATAAAGGCCGATTTTTTTTTTTTTTTTTTTTTAAATTTAAGTCATTTAAAAATTTAATCGTGAACAGGGTGAATCGAGATCACGATTTTATAACGATTTATCGTGCAGGCCTAATATACCACTGTTCCTTCCTTGGACCACTTTTGATAGATCCTGACCACTGCAGACCGGGAACACCCCACAAGAGCTGCAGTTTTGGAGATGCTCTGACCCAGTCGTCTAGCCATCACAATTTGACCCTGGTCAAACTCGCTCAAATCCTTACACTTGCCCATTTTTCCTGCTTCTAACACATCAACTTTGAGGACAAAATGTTCACTTGCTGCCTAATATATCCCACCCACTAACAGGTGTCGTGATGAAGAGATAATCAGTGTTATTCACTTCACCTCATAATGTAATGCCTGATTGGTGTATATATTTATTTATTTATGTTTAATTTTTAGTTTTTATTTCTTTTTTTATAGTATTACAGCTTGACATTTAAATTATACAATATTTTGAATATAATATATATTTAAATGGTCTTAAGGACAAATATGAAATTGTATGCTCAGTGCACTTAACTATTGTAATGTGTTACTTTTCCATATACAGTAAGACACAGTATTCAGTGTAAGGGTGGGGTTTTACCTAAATGTGTTGTCTTTAAACCATATTGCCTTTGTATTCTCTTCATTTGCAAGATCAAGTGATAGTTAAACAAAAGGCAAGTCAGACATAACAGGGTTTGTAAATGTGGGGCTGGCCCCCACAGCGGTTGCCATGGGTACAGGCCCGGGGGGCAACATGCGCATCCATCCTGGGAGTGCCATGTGCAGTGAGCGGGCATGGTCGAGGGTGAGGGAGAGAGTGGGAGAGCAGCTGTGCTTCCACCCAGGAAACACATCAGGAGGTCAGACAGCTGCAGTGGTGCCGGGGGCGTGGCCATGCTGTCGGCCTCATGAGCTCACCGCATTCTCTGCAAAAAGTCCAGATGAAGTTCATCAAGTTGTGAGACATTATATAAGCTGGACCTGGGTTTGTTGTCAGGGCAGGAGTCCCAGAATGAGCAAATGTTTTTTTAGGGATAAAAACAGACTTTATTATGGAGCAGGTTACACAAAGAATGAACAAAAACTTTACTAAACTGTGGGATTCAAAGAGTAACAGTGTATACCAATGTTTGATGAAACAATGCTAACTAGATTTGTATGTTTTGAGAAGAAATCTTTTGCCTAGATGACTGATTGCCAAGATATAGGGGCTGTGGATGATTGTTTCTGTGTAATTGCTAAGGTATTCAGAGTTGCTTTTAGTGCATTGCTGTTTGGTTATAGGCTGTTTAATGTAGGTTTAGGAGATGCATCTGTCTGTTCTCCATGTTTTTTGTCTGCCAAACAAAAATTGTAAGCCAGTGCCTTATGTTAATGATAATTATGTTGAACTTGTTTCTTTGTGTGTGCGTCTTGCAATGAATTTTTACAATTAAATGTAAAAATTATATATATATATTTTTATACAAATGTATTTTATATATGTATGTATATATGTATGTGTGTGTATTTTTATATTAAAGACCGTTGTATTTTGTTTTGTGATACACGCACAAAAAATGTAAAAGCTTATTAATAATAGATTTTAATGTTGTGATGTTTATTTCAATCAAAAGGTGCATACATCTTGTATTGACCATGCAAGAGTCCAGCACTCTGTAAAGTCTCCCAAAGACTCCATCACATCCCAATGGCAGTGTATTATGATAAATTATTTTTCAACATAAATGTATAGTTCAGCCATGAAACTCTAATCGAGTCCGGATTGGTTAATCAAACGTAAGTTCCCAGCCAATCAAATTCAAGTATTCATTATCTCGTCCATATATAGCCTTGACGCATCAAGGATTCACTATCGCCGTGCGCCATGCAGC
Source organism: Rhinogobio ventralis (assembly GCA_039654625.1). Lineage (NCBI taxonomy): Eukaryota > Metazoa > Chordata > Actinopteri > Cypriniformes > Gobionidae > Rhinogobio > Rhinogobio ventralis. Next base: position 8,804,654 of record CM077203.1, read on the forward strand.
AACATTATCTTCAGCAGCGTAGCAGATCTAGTCTAGATTTAAAATGAGAGTTGTCATGACTGAAATAAAAATATTATGCTTTTCCTTAGGAGGCAGGAAGTGACAGTGCATCTCCAGTCTTTCTTTTGGCTCTGATACACTTGTACTACCACGGGACCACGAGAGAGAGGAAAAACAATAGGGGCAGCATCCATTAACCGATCGTGTGTGACAAGTGTGTGTGTGTGTGTTTCTGTACTCAAAGCACAATTGCTTCTGCTCTAAATGGAGAGCACGTGCATCACTGCAGCCTCTCTTAAACACATCACACGCAGAGCACAGCGAGAGACGGCGAGATCAGCTGACTGTAATAGTCCAAAATATTTCAGTTAAATATTAACATAACCTGAAGCTTTAAAACAGCCTCAGAGTTCAGAGGAAAAGCCTCTCTCACAGAAAGACAAAGGGAGGAGATGGCACATTGTAATTTTGGCCCTTCTGAAAATGCCAGATCTGATTGGTCAGTTGCTGAGAATAATGATGTGTTCAGGTCTGGTCAGGATGACCATAATTACAAGATTAAAAGACTTTTGAAGCTGCTGCCATTTTGGATGTCGGAGCTACCTTAGAAGGGCAAGTTTAATTTGACAAAGATATAAATGGTTTTTACTACTCACACAAGGGCTGCAGTGTGTACTTCACTGGCTGTGTGAAAGTATGCATTCTGAGCATGAAGCAAAAGTGTATGCCAAATGTTGAGATACTTCTGCATGAGAGATCATAGTTATTTTTTTTCACTTTGACTCCTAGGTTCATACTAACTGGTTTAGGTTCATTCATACTAACTAACTGCTCATCTTTTTAATTTTCAGTTTTCATTTGGCAATCCAGTTATCCAGTTGTGTGATAGAGTTTGTTGTATACTACACAGTGTAGTTGTCATCTGGGTAAAATGTGCATGCTGTGCAGAGTATGCAGATATAGGAAGATTTGATATTGTGAGCATTTCAATTCTCGCAAACTATTTAGAGTGAATGAGATTGTTCTACAAATGAAATGTAGATCCTTTGAAATCTGCTGTTAATCTGTTCCTTTCTGTTTCATCCATCAAAATACAATCATCGAGCCAAAATAATTCACGTCATCATCTCTTTTGTGTTCCAGGGCAAATATTGATGAGGTGGAGACGGAGGTGGTGGAGATTGAAGCCAAGCTTGATAAGGTAAGATGCTTTAAAGCGGTCACATGACCTTCTAACCCCATCAGAGCGCATTTAGGGCACGCATTTGTAAATCACAGCTTATTCCTTTGTTAGAAATCACATCTAATACCCTCCAAGACCTCTGTAGCCAAACACTGACATCAGGCGCTTCTACAACAAGGTCAAACGGTCAAGCTCAGGCTTTACGGATCATCACTACAGTATGTGCAAATGTTGGTGCAAATCCAGCGGAGAAAGCAGTGTGGTTTGTCATTAGAGAGCAGAAAGAGCACATGCAAAAAGACATTTGTGGTTTATCTCATCTGCATTAACGTATAGTGATGGTAATCCTGTTTAAATGTTGTAAAGATGGCTGGACCTTATTGACGGGAAGATCTAATACTGTAATACTAACGTCTAGTCTAATGCTCTCAATACACTAGCCTTTGGGCACTTGACTGTTGGGCACTTGCCTTTTATTTTATTATTTTATTTTACATGTAGCATCTTTTTATAGTAATTTAATATTAATAAAATTTGCCTTATATTAATTAAATTGACGTCTTATTAATAAAAAATTATGGCAGGTAATGGTGACGAGTTACAAGTTTATCTAACAATATACATATATTCCCTTATACAATCATAAACATTTTAAATATGGAAAAATTGTAATTCTGAAATGAGATCATATTCAAGTTATTTGTCAGCTACCCACACAGATGCACTTGCACACACAGTTTGCATGAGAAGATGAAGATGAAATTATATTTGAGGAAGAAGTGTTCATCTCTCAGATGTCAATGAGCACATATGTTTCTCTAATGCTTTTGTGATCTCCATCTGTTCCTGAAGACCTTGAGTGACAGCTGTCAATCCAGATTACACCCGTGTCACTCTTGGAGTTTTTTTTTTTTTTTTACTATGTATGCATGTATGTATTGTTTATATTCTGTATATATTTTCTTTGTTTGTTTATATTTTGTTTATTATTATTATTATTATTTTGTTTATTATTATTATTATTTATATTTTATTTATTAATTTTATGTTTCATTTATTATTATATAATTTTTTTGTTTATTTTTATTTATTATATTTATATTTATTTATATATATATTTTTTATATTTTATGTTTATTATTATTTATATTTTTATTTATATATTTATTTATTATTATTTGTTTATATTTTATGTATTATTATTTATATTTATTTATATTTTATACAGACATGTGAAAATGTTAGGACACCCTATTGAATTCCATGGTTTTCTGTATCAGGACATAATAAAAAATCAGCTAGTGCTTGGCAGGTCTTAAAATCTAGAAAATAAAGCCTCAGATGAACAACAACACATGACATATTACACAGTGTCATTATTTATTTAGCAAAAATAAAGTCAAGATGGAAAAACCATGGGTGAAAAAGTTAGGGCACCCTATCATTCAATTGCCTGTAGATCCACTTTTAGCAGCAATAACTCAAAGTAATCATTTTCTGCATGATTTATCAGTCTCTCACATCATTCTGGAGGAATTTTGGTCCACTCTTTATAACATTGCTTCAGTTTGTTGAGGTTTGTGGGCATTTGTTTATGCACAGCTCTTGTCACAGCATTTCAGTCAGGATGAGGTCTGGACTTCGACTGGGCCAGTGCAACACCTTCATTCTTTTCTTTTTCAGCCGTTCTGTTGTAGATTTGCTGGTGATCTTCGGATCATTGTCCGGTTGCATGACCCCATTTTGACCAAGCTTTAGCTGTTAGACAGACGGCCTCACATTTTACTTTAGAATACTTTGGTATACAGAGGAGTTCATGGTCGACTCAATGACTGTGAGGTGCCCAGGTCCGGTGGCTACAAAACAAGCCCCTAATCATCCCCCCTCCACCAGCGTGCTTGACTTTTTGAATTAGGTGTTTGTGCTGATATGCTCTTTTCATCAAACTTGGCGCTGTGCATTATGGCCAAACATCTCCACTTTGGTCTCGTCTGTCCAAAGGACATTGTTCTAGAAGTCTTATGGTTTGTTCGGATGCAACTTTGCAAACCTTGTTTTTTTAGAGAGAAGAGGCTTCTTCCTTCCAAACATGCCATACTTGACCCATCTTTTTCTAATTGTATTGTCATGAACTTTAACATGTTAACTGAGGCCTGTAGAGTGTGAGGTGTAGTTATTGGGTTTTCTGAGCAATAGTAAGAGCATTACACAGTCTGATCTTGGGGTGAATTTGCTGTGACGTCCACTCATGGGAAGATTGGTGTCTGTTTTGAATGTCTTTCACTTGAGAATAATCTTCCTCACTGTAGAATGATGGACTTCAAATTGTTTGGAAATAGCCTTGTAACCCTTCGCAGATTGATGGCAGCAACAGTTGCTTTTCTAAGATCATTGCTGATGTCTTTCCTCCTTGGCGTTGTGTTAACACACATCTGAATGCTCCAGACCAGCAAACTGCCAAAACTTCAGCTTTTATAGAGGTGATCACACTTGCTGGTGATCAGTTAATCAAAGGCATTTGATTAGCATTGCCTGACTGTTACTTACCCTCTTAATTCCTATGTTAACAGTAAGGGTGTCCTAACTTTATCACCCATGGCATTTCCATTTTGGCTTTATTTTTGCTAAATAAATAATGAGACGGTGTGATATGTCATGTGTTGTTGTTCATCTGAGGTTTTATTTTCCAAATTAAGACCTGGCAAGGACCAGATGATTTTTTATTATTATGTCCTGATACAGAAAACCATGGAATTCAATAGGGTGTCCTAACTTTTTCACATGACTGTATTTATTATTATTTATATGTAGTATTGATTTTACACATATATTATTTATTATTATTTAATGTATTTATTATTTTATTTATTATTTGTTTATATTTATTTATTTCTGAAATGTTCAGAATTGTATAACAAAGTAATAACACAATTAATCTTATACAAATATTTAATATTAATAAGAAGTCTGTAATATTTTTTTAATTTAGATTTTATTCAAAATATAATTTGCTTTTGTTTTTGCTAAATTAGAAAAGTGCTAATTAATGCAAAAACTGGTTAGCAAACAACAAGATTCCTCTTCAGTGTGACTTCTACAACAGTTTTCTTTGAGAAAAATCACGAGTCTGGATCATTACAGTCTGCGCTGAAGCAGTTATTTTGCTGAGCCTGATGAAATGATCAAAAGTTGCATGTTGTTGTAATTAAAATGCATGGAAACACCAAACAACAACAAATAACTGAACCAAACGCACAAGAGAAAGCCAATTCATTTCTGCATCACTGTGCTAAACAGTAATGCATAACACACATGAATGAGATATTACACAAGAATCACACATGCGATGTATATGTGTATATACACATACTCATGCATACATATGCATATACTAATCATTTTTAGGAAACTAACATTTGGATTCCTATTCACATTGATGCATTTAGATCTATTTTTGCATGACAATGTCTTGTTAGTTCTTGCGTCTGGCTGTTCAGACGTCGAGTCTGTGTGTCTGTTCAGCAGCTGTGTAGAACAAGGCCTCTCTGTGTTTGTTAGTTTGACTCACGAGGAGAGTGTGGGAAATTAAGAAATTTTCCCAAGCCGATATTTTCAAGCTTTCAGGGTGCGTGTGTGGACGTAATCGAAACAACACCTGAGGGAAGAAAGAGGAAGATGAAATACAGAAGAAATTAACCGTTTAGGGAAAAAGGGAACTAAACTTTGTTCTCTGGTTCTCTGCCTTATGCTGGGACAGACACATGGAGCCCATCTGAGAATGCATCCCATCAGGCATAAAACAAACACACAACCACATGTGAAAGCCCTCCACGGAGTCAGGGGATTTGTGGCATGTGCGAAAGTGGGACATTTTTGCCTTGGCCTTTACATGTGGGATCTAGTAATTGGCACATTAGTGAGAAGAATTACCACACAGATGAGACCGCACCTGTTGTGTCTGTGTTTGCCTGATTTAAAGAAATATTCTGTATTAAAGGGATAGTTCACCCAAAAATGAAAACTCTTTCATAATTTACTCATCCTCATGTCGTTCCAAACCCGTAAGACTTCCGTTCATCTTCAGAACACAGAAAGCTCTCGATTTCATCAAAAAGATCTTCATTTGTGTTCCAAAGATGAACGAAAGTCTTACAGGAGGGTAAATTATGACAGAATTTTCATTTTTGGGTGAACTAACCCTTTAAGGCCTGTTCACACCAAGAACAATAACTATAACAATAAAGATATAGTTCTAAAAAAATTCTAAAAGAATAGCATGCAGACTATAAACTATATCCACATCACAACTATAATGATAACAGCACAGAGAAACGATACCATTAGAATCAGTTTCAGGAGGTTTTTTTTTTTATTTTTTTATTTTTTTTGAAAGCCAATCAGAGTCCATCCTACTCGAAAGAGCTCGAGCATTTAAAGCGGCAGACGACAAAAACTGCAGCACAAATAATATTGTCCGCTGGTGTGGATGCTAATATAGTTCTCATTCTTGGTGTGAACGGGCCTTTAAAGTCAACCTAATAAAATCTGGTCCTTGTCAAGTCATCAGACAATTGTGTTATGCTGCAAAATATATCAAAAGGTTTTAATATTCTGCTCTGCCAGCACAGTTGAGGTTAAGTCTTAAAGTTTTCACTAAAACACATCATGTATGGATGGTTTATTGTGTCTTTATGTTAACTTCTTTCTCTGTTTTTTTTTAATAGCTGGTAAAGCTGTGTGGTGGTATGATTGAAGCTGGGAAAGCGTACGTCACCGCCAATAAGCTCTTTATCAACGGCATCCGTGACCTATCCCAGCAGTGCAAGAAGGACCAGACGATATCGGTAATATTCAGGGCTGGAAATGAGGGGGGGCTCGGAATGAATTTCAAGGGTGGACAGAGTTTTTATCGAACGCTATGCAAATTTCATAAATATAGTGGGATTTTCTGCATCCATACTTTAAAAAATATAAAATATGTCCACAACTACAGTCAAACACCTTCAACATTTTCTCACATTATCAGTTTATTCGCTATAGTTTAGAAAATGGTAATAAAATATAAGCACTCAGTTTTAAACTGTGTCAGAACAAATTCATCTTGATAATGTCAGATAACTTTGATAGAAAGGTATGTATTGGATTACAATCAACCAATCAGCTGTCAGCTGTTAAATTTAAGTACACAATTAGATAATAGCAATTTAGGTCAACCAATTACCAAGCAATGCTTAATTTTGTTCAGTGTGTGGTGTAAAAGATCGCATTAGCATTTAAAGAAAAAACCCTTAAGTAAAACATGGTCAGGTCAAAGTGTCCCAAATTTTTTATCAATTTTACTGGTAGTCCACTGTATGAAGGTTTTTTGGGTATAATATGTCACAGTTTATTTTATTTTGATATACTCACTTAAATAAGTGAACTATAGTGTCCTGCACACACTAGTAAAAAATTATATCTGGTGTCTGAATAATTTTAGGTTTGACTGTAAGTGTCCTACAGTCTAGCGAATCTCTGCTATTTCCACCAGTAGTAATATTTGATTATATACGTGTCACACACTTTGGCTGCGTTTACACTGGCACAAAAATCTGATTTTTTTACTCGCATCTGGAATTTGTTGCACACGCGTAAACAAAAAAACCCGGAGGTCAACCATGTCGCATAGTAAAGCGATCACCAGCAGGATCATTTTGGGCGAGGATTAATGTAAACAGATATCGGATACCAGTCGTGTCTAAAGTGAATGTAAACGGGAGGGACAAAAAACGGATTGCCTTGTCAGCCTTGTCTTTGTCAGTTCTGATTACGAGGGTAGGAATAGGAATTGTAAGGAAATCTGATTTCTAACGATTCCATTAATATTTCTTTTAGAACCTTTATGGATGTTATTGGTAACTTCATACTAAACAAAACACTACACAAAAAACAATACTATTTATATTATATAAAACATTCACCCTTCCCTCACGGGTCAAAATGACCCGAAGCCCTTAAAATTATACTTTTTTTCCAGAAAGCTTATATTATTTAATTTTTTATAACATTTTTTTTAAAATTTTTACCTTTAAATTTCTAGGTTTGATCAATAAATAATATAATTTAAGCACATTCTTCACATTCTTTAACCTAAATTAAAACAAAAACTCCAATACATGCACAATCAGCTCAAAATATCTCACAATGGGTCAATTTAGGTGTCTCTGCCGACCTCTTGTGGAAAAAATATTTCATGACTCTTGCCACTAGATGGCCTTATAATTCTATATGGAGCAAATGAGCTGTTCCACTGGGTCCTAAAGTTAGTTCTTGAGTTATCTCTTCAGAATGCATTCAGATACACGTGTAGACATTATAAAATAATTTTTTTGGTAAAGTTTTTGCCTTTTTGTTTGACTTTTGAGCATTTTTTAGGTTTTTCTATGTATACTGAAGCATATCCTCGCATTCCATTCATTCCTATGGGGGTCAAATTGACCCGCGAGGAAAGGATTTGTAATTTTTTTTTTTTATATTTCAACCACATACATTTTTTTATGTGTATTCGTGGTTCAAGTGCAACAAAAGTCCTGAGGTCTTGGACCACTCCGATGGACACTAAATTTTTTTAAAATGAGTTTCAGGTCAAAATGACCTGAGGGAAGGATGATATTTTATTTTTTTATTTTATTTATTATTTTATTTTTAAAGTAGTCCTACCATTTTTCCCCAAAAAAATTCAGAATCTTCCAAATTTGTAACTTTGTCGGATTCAATCAGTGACTCATTATGCTGATTCAGTCCAGTAACTCACAAGTCTTTTGGACCAATTCAATAAAAAGAAGTGTCTCAGAAGAGTCATTCATTCATGAATCAGACCTTATTGTGTGAAACCAGTGAGGAGATTGAAGTAGGGAAATTTATAGTCTATGTAGTATTTTTTTGGCACTCAATATTTCTTTCTCATCACATTCTTTTACCGTGGCACTTGAGATAAACAACGTAGACGTTCAAGAACTGTTAACAAAACAGTATACAACAAACACACACAAGTCTGCTTTTAATTGTGAGCTCTTTACTGGCAGGCTCGCTGACATGAGGGCGTCAGCCTGCTGTTTTGAGTGTCTCAGACACTCATTGACCTTGATTAGACATGGATTCAGTCAAAAAGAAGCAGGCCGGGGCTCCTGTACTCTTGCCTTTTCTCTGTCAGTAGTGCCAGTAGGGTTAGACTCATTGCCGCCATCTGTAAATGCTATTAAGAGTCTTTTTGCCTTCTCTTCCCTTGTACCCAGCTGACTAATGTTGAGCATCTTATGAAAAACCTGCTGCTATTTGCATTTTCCACTGTAAAAACATCAAGTCAGGCCCACAATTACATTTCCATTTCGACAAAGCCTGTTGTGCACTCAGCAGGGCAAGTTTTCCTTGTCGGAAGGACCGGCAGTCCAGAATATTAATCAATGATGATACGAGAATAAACATGCGACTGAATTACCAGTATAATTCAATTAATTTTTGATCATAACATCTTGAAAATTAAAACATAATTTGAATTATAAGGATTGTGACCTGTTCTTATATTTTTGCAGGATTGCCTGGAAAAATGTGGCGAGAGTTTGCAGGAGATCGTCAACTACCACATGGTGCGTCTCGTGTTTTTTCTCATTTCTTTCTCCTCATGTGAATGACTGTGGGACAGGTCCACTGGGACCACCTCGTGGTGTCATCATATTATGAAATGTTGATGTGTTTTCCATCATGTGTCGCTCTGTTCTAGTAAAGGTGCCCTGGTTGTGATGTGTGTGAATGATTTAACATGCTATGATGAGGCGAATCATGAATGATCCTCGTTTTTCATCATGCTGCGTGTAATTCATATATGATGCTCTGTCTGTTGTTGTCTTTTTGGGTCATTAGAGACAATATCTACAGAAGTGGTTCTCGGCTTGTTCAGCTTCAGGACCTACGTTTTGCATTTGACATCAAGTGGTGATGCAAAATGGCAACAGAATTGTGCAAAAGCAATCAGAAATGTCTTTGGGATCAGATGCTAACATTTATTAATATTATAGTTTCAGGATGAAAGTGTGTCACACAACCTGTTGGCATCTGCCTAATTTGGCTTCTACTGTACCAAGCAACAGAATATCGTATTGGTGTAAGTAGATGCACAGCCTTTGGCATTGACAGCAAAAAATACAGTATAAGACAAGACTATTTTCTATCCTCAGTATAAAGTACTGCGCAAATGTCTTAGGCACATTAGTATTTTCTCCTAATAAATGGTTTTAAGCCAGTTATTTGTATCTTTTGCTGTAGTGTGTCAGTAGGAAATATCAGTTTACATTTCCAAACATTTCTTTTGCCATTAATTGTAAAAATCCAGTGAGATTTTGTATGCACAAGGGGTCTGAAAACAGCCGGTATGATCTGATCATACCATCCTCCATCATCATCGAGTCTGTATATATACACCGATCAGGCATAACATTATGACATTATAGGTGAAGTGAATAGCACTGATTATCTCTTCATCACGACACCTGTTAGTGGGTGGGATATATTAGGCAGCAAGTGAACATTTTGTCCTCAAAGCTGATGTGTTAGAAGCAGGAAAAATGGGCAAGTGTAAGGATTTGACCGAGTTTAACAAGGGCCAAATTGTGATGGCTAGACGACTGGGTCAGAGCATCTCCAAAACTGCAGCTCTTGTGGGGTGTTTCCGGTCTGCAGTGGTCAGTATCTATCAAAAGTGGTCCAAGGAAGGAACAGTGGTGAACCGGTGACAGGGTCATGGGCGGCCAAGGCTCACTGATGCACGTGGGGAACAAAGGCTGGCCCGTGTGGTCCGTTCAAACAGGCGAGCTACTGTAGCTAAAATTGCTCAAGAAGTTAATCTACAAATAACTTTATAGTTTTACTCAAGATCCCTTTACAGCCAAAATTGGATGAGAGGATCTTTGCTGAATCTGTCAAGACAATGAAGATTTGTGTGGAACAATTAATTAGGCTCTCGTTTTCCTTTTGAAAGGTCCAGCTGGCATGTGTTGCAGTTGGAAGTGACTATTGTTAGTTTCAATTACCCATTTGCTCATTCTATAAGCGTATTTTTTCCAGCTCTCAGTGAGGTGCTAAATCTGGCCCTTGCTCTCCAAGCCCTCTCTCTTTTAACCTACTAAGCATTTGATGTGCTCTTTTGAGAACCCATGTAACAACCTTCCATTAATGCAATATCATCCCTACCACCCTCCCCCCTCCAAAAAAAATAAATTATATATATATACAGCTTTTGCTTTACCTAATTGCGTGTTAGGTCATGATCAAAGATGTTCTTTATCATACAACGTTCATAAATTCAGATTATAAACTTTACATGAAATTAGAAAAAATTCTTACTTTTCTTGTCTTTCTTTGTTTAGTATTTATTTATGGTAACTATTTTTTATGAATAAATAAATTAAAAGCTGTAGTTTAGAAATATGGTAATATTATTGTAAAAAGTGTGATTTTACTATTATTTTAAAATAGAACTAAGTATTTTTTGTCCATACTGAACAGCCACATCATTTATTTACACAAACATTTAAATAATCTTTTATTATTTAAACAGTAAATGTATAACTTAATTTATATTATTTTATTTAATATTTATTCTTTTATAAAAGTAATTTGGGATTTAAAAAAATATATATTTTATTATCACCTTTTAAAAATAGAACTAAACATTTCATTTATATTATATTAATTTAATTTCTGTTATCAAAATAATTTGGATATTATTTTATCACTTTTTAAAAAAAGAACTTTGTCCATCCTGATGAATAGCCGTTATCACAGAATTTTATTTATAGATCATATTTGTGAACTTATACAGCTAGAAAAGTCATTTTCTCCTGAATGGTCTGTTTTTCTGCGTCTGAACACATATTGTTACAAACTTGGTGTAGATGAAACTCACAAAGGCGAAGGAGAACTCGGAACAGGAACTTTTAATGCACAAACTCACAGGGAACACTCGAAAACACCAGTATACATAGACGTCGACGGACAAACACTGAAGAAACACTGAGAACTAAATCCACAGGGCAAATGAGGTGATGACTAGACTAATTAACAAGACACAAGTGATGGAATGAACTCATTAACACAAAGGCGGGAAAACTGAACAAAGGAACAAACTCAAAGACAAGCAAAACAGACTAGACATGTAACACATATAATAGAATTAACGGGATTTACCTGACTTCTGGACAACATGTTTTTTAAGAAATAGGAAGGAAATGATTCAAACTAAAAAAAAACACATTCAAGTGAAATGCTGCAATAGTATGTGAAGATGGGGAATCTTAGAAAGAAACGGGAGGCTAGGGAGTTATTTGGGAAGTTATGTCATAAGAACACTTCCTGAATTGAACTGTCCCTACAATACAGGGGTTGTTTGGGAAGTGGGTGAAAGGGATTCAAAGGGCTTTTTGCACATTGGAAGTATTTGATGAGCTTTACGTTCTTACAGATTCTCCTAAATCTCATGCAGAGAGAAAAGCTGCTAACCCCTGTGACATATCAGTGTGGTTGCTTGACATTTGGCATTGTGGGTACAGTTAACCTTTTAGTTAGCCCTAGATACTGTTGTCTGCAGAGAGGAAAGGGGGGAATTCAGCACAGGAAGAGCACATGTGACAGTAAAGCCTGGATATTATTCAGCATAGCCACACACTCTTGACATTTAGATATGTTCAGAATAACAATACAATAATTGTTGTTGTTATTTATTTAATTATTATTATAAATTATATGTATATTATATTATTTAATACTTATTTTATTAAAATTAAGTAATAAATGAATACATTTATTTATATTGTATTTATGTATTTAAATATATATTTTATTATTGAAATAAAGTATATACATTTATATTGTATTAATTAAATTGATCAAAATAACTTAATTATATTTTATTAACTTTACTATAAAAACTCTTTTTATTAATTCACTGATTTAATAATACATATTACATTAGTTCAAATAATAAATCTATACATTTAATTTGTGATATCAACATTAAATGCGCATATATATATATATATATATATATATATATATATATATATATATATATATATATATATATATATATATATATATATATATATATATATAAATGTGTAATATAATTTTATTTAGTTTATTTATTTTTTTATGTATTTATGATGCTGGTATCTGTGTGTGATCTCATGCAGAGCCCAGATTAAATACTCACTTAGCACTTGGCAATGTTTTAAACCTCAATATGTCCATCCATGGACCACACACAGGGTGTTTCTCTCCCTTCCTGCCAAAGACCTGAGCCCGGCTTTGCTGTGACCGACTGTGACGGTTGGTTGGGTTCTCGGTTTCCAAGAACCTGCTGCTTCATTTAAAGGCCGTTTGGATGCAGGATAAGCCACTGACATCTATTAGAGCTCTGTTTATTGATGAGCGTTAAAAAAAAAAAAAAAAAAAAAACTGTTTTGTGTTTTATAGAGGGATCTTTGTTGCCTAACCCTAGGGGAGGCTGTATACCTTGACATGAGGCACAGAGGACCACAAAAGCATCGACCTTCATCACCAAGCACCTTATTTGGGCCCTGCCGAAGTTTATGACGCTATAAACCGACTCACACTAGAAAAGAGTGAATTGAACCGCTTAGTTTTAAATGTACTCATCTGGGTCGTTACATCACAATCTGGGTTTATAGCCCTACTGATATTTCAGATCATTTTCCTGTTTGTGTTGTTGTAGTAAAATGTGCTGATGTAATTAATGAAATTTGTTGGGATTATGTTTGCATTATGGAGAGTAGGCCTTCAGGTCTTTTTTCCAAGAAAAGCTGCATGTAATGACACTTGGTAAATTTTCTACACAAATAACCACTGAAAATGTAACCCATATTTAATGTCCGTCCAGCGGTAATAAATACTGAATATTTCACAAACATAAAGTGCTTTAGATTCTTTATGTATTCCTGCAGTCCTGAACAATGTCCTTTAAATCAAAGCTCTAAAAAAGCCCAGAGGGCCCAGCGCTTTGGGATCATTAGTCTTGATGTCCCCCTGTAGCTTCTGTGGTGATGTGGATATGACCTCTCTTGTTTTTCTGTTGTTTCCTTTGCTCCCTCTCCTTTCTTTCTCCTCTTTCATGTCGCTCCCTCCCTGCCCGAGTGACCTATTTTTACTCCGCCGCTGCAGCATGGCATACGCGATCAGTTCAGGCGTCCTTGCGCAGAGACTCGGGCTGAATCTCAATGAGGCGCAGGGCCGTGATGATGATGATGATGATGATGTGTGTGTTGGGAGGTCATACTCGCAGGTTTACATCCTCTACAGCTCAGATTAAACAAATGTGAGAGTGCCATCTAGTGTTAATAGTGGATTATTACATGCAACATTCACAAAAAATGGCTCCTAACCACGTTTTTTTCACAGGGTAATCAGTTAGTGCTGATTTTTGAGTGATTTTTGAGTGTTTATGGTCTAACAATAATCATAATAATCCTAACCTAAGGACAATGATTTGTTGATAAGAATGCTGTTCAAGGACTAATATGTTGACTGATGAAAATGTCCTAATAAATGTTGTTAAGCTTCATCTTGAGCTAGTACTGCCTGCGTTTCTCAGGGAGTAAGCCTGTCTGATGAAGAAATACTCAAACTAAGATGGTACATTTATTCATGTGTATTATTTTGTGTTTTTCAGATCCTGTTTGATCAAGCTCAAAGATCAGTGAAGCAGCAGTTGCACAACTTTGTGAAAGAGTGAGTGTACTGGACTATATTTGAACACATATTGCGGTGTTACTTACCCTGCTAAACAACTTATATTTTACATGTTGACACAATATTAAACCTGTACTTTAAATATCACTATTACTGTAGGCAGGGCTGCACCATATGGGGAAAAATCGAATTGCGATTTTTCAGATAAAAATTGTGATTTAAAATGTGCTAGGTTTTTTTCTCTTTAAACTTTAGGTTTGCTGTGCTTATGTATGATATAGAATTGTGATTATATATGACTAAAAAATAATAATAATAACAATAATTACTATTGAAAAAATTTGTATTTGATTATTTATCAAATGATTAAATGAGTAAATGATTATTTTACAGTACAAGTAACTGTAAAATTACAATACTAATATTTATGGCTGTCTTCGTTTTCAAACAATAAACCTTCAGCTCCTCCATCAGAGTCAGCAAATTGTTTTTTACCAATAAGCCACCCAGAAGACCCTTGCAACGCCTTAGCAACTACTCACAACACCATGACATTTATTTATATATATATATATATATATATATATATATATATATATATATATATATATATATATGGCTTCTTAAAGCTCTTAGTAAAATAAAAGTATATTAGCATGTCTATTAGAGTATGTTAAGAAATATTTTTTTATTGCAATCATATTTTTAGTACCTGATTTTCTCTCCTTTAAAAAGCGAAACTCACTGATTTCACTCTGAAAGGTCAGTGATGTTGAAGTGTTGCTCTGTGTTTTTATTTTCACTTCTGCAGATGAGAAAGTGTTCACAATCAACAATCAAGTGTTTTCTCATTTATTGTGCTTCCCGCAGGGTGATTCTAAATAATGATCTGACTTTTGGAGTTCATTAATAATTAATGTGTCCTCATGGAGGTTAATGGGATTCTTGGAGGCAGGTTCCTATTCATTTATCACAGGTGATCACTGAAGATGCAATGGGCTGATGATTCATGTGGTTAAACTAATGGCATTTCAGGAAGTTGATCACTGCGATGTGAAGCTTTTATTAGATCCACCTGATCTCTCATGTGCATTTTTTTTTTTCAGATAATATTAATATTTCAGAGATATTGTGTTAAAATAAGGACAATTGCCTCTCAGGTTTACCCTGAAAGTGCTAGAGGAATGGCTCACCAAAAATGAAATTTCTCACTGAAAACCTCTGTGAGATCCTAAAAACTTTTTCATTTCCTTGGGATCAAACCTGAAGCCTCCATATCAGCAGCCCAGTTTATTTATTAGGCTATGAGCCATCAAACGGATATCTGTCTGTACTTTCAGTGATGTGCGTAAATTCAAGGACACGAAGAAGCACTTTGATAAGGTGAGGGAGGATCTGGAGATAGCACAGGTGAAGAACGCACAGGCACCTCGAAACAAACCGCACGAGGTGGAGGAAGCCACCAGCACCCTCAACTTCACCCGCAAGTGCTTCCGACATCTCGCACTGGACTACGTGCTTCAGGTAGAAGAAACTAAAAATATGTAACACTTTACAATAAGGTATCATTTGTTAGAAGTAGTTATGCTTGATTTTGTCCATGGGCAGGTTGTCCCGCCCTTACAACAGTAAACACGTCATCAGAGAAGAGATGTTGCTGCAAGAGATTACGGAGGCAAAATAACTATGTGCACGGATAAATAATTTATAATAAATACTACAATATTCCATAAAATGTCAGAATTGTCCATTTTGAATTTATGGTGACTTTAACATGAACTGACAATGGACAAATACGATTTTCAGCATTTTTTAACCTTTGATAATGTTCATAGCAGTTCACAGGTCATTAATGTTAACAGACTGATTTTTCTTAAATTGTCCACCTTTTTATTTAAAAAAGAGTTTTAACCAAGCTCCAAAAGTGGTTAGATAGACAGACAGATTGACTGATAGATGATAGATAGACAGACAGAAAGAAAGACAGACTGATAGATGATAGACAGACAGACTGATAGATGATAGATTGATAGATGATAGATAGACAGACAGACAGACTGATAGATGATAGACAGACAGACTGATAGATGATAGATGATAGATAGACAGACAGAAAGACAGACAGACTGATAGATGATAGATAGACAGACAGATAGACAGATTGACTGATAGATGATAGATAGACAGACAGAAAGAAAGACAGACTGATAGATGATAGACAGACAGACTGATAGATGATAGACTGATAGATGATAGACAGAAAGACAGACAGATAGACTGATAGATAGACAGACAGAAAGACAGACTGATAGATGATCGACAGACAGACTGATAGATGATAGAAAGACAGACAGACAGACAGACAGACAGACAGATAGATAGATAGATAGATAGACAGACAGACAGACAGACAGACAGACAGACAGACTGATAGATGATAGATAGACAGACAGACAGACTGATAGATGATAGATAGACAGACAGACAGATAGATAGATAGATAGATAGATAGATAGATAGACACAGACAGAGACTGATAGATAGATGATAGATAGACAGACAGACTGATAGATGATAGATAGACAGACAGAAAGAAAGAAAGAAAGACAGACTGATAGATGATAGACAGACAGACTGATAGATGATAGACAGACAGACTGATAGATGATAGATGATAGATAGACAGACAGAAAGACAGACAGACTGATAGATGATAGATAGACAGACAGATAGACAGATTGACTGATAGATGATAGATAGACAGACAGAAAGAAAGACAGACTGATAGATGATAGACAGACAGACTGATAGATGATAGACTGATAGATGATAGACAGAAAGACAGACAGATAGACTGATAGATAGACAGACAGAAAGACAGACTGATAGATGATCGACAGACAGACTGATAGATGATAGAAAGACAGACAGACAGACAGACAGATAGATAGATAGATAGATAGATAGATAGATAGATAGATAGATAGATAGATAGATAGATAGACAGACAGACAGACAGACAGACTGATAGATGATAGATAGACAGACAGACAGACTGATAGATGATAGATAGACAGACAGACAGACAGATAGACAGATAGACAGATAGATAGATAGATAGATAGATAGATAGACACAGACAGAGACTGATAGATAGATGATAGATAGACAGACAGACTGATAGATGATAGATAGACAGACAGAAAGAAAGAAAGACAGACTGATAGATGATAGACAGACAGACTGATAGATGATAGACAGAAAGACAGACAGATAGACTGATAGATAGACAGACAGAAAGACAGACTGATAGATGATCGACAGACAGACTGATAGATGACAGACAGACAGACAGACAGACAGACAGATAGATAGATAGATAGATAGATAGACAGACAGACAGACAGACAGACAGACTGATAGATGATAGATAGACAGACAGACAGACTGATAGATGATAGATAGACAGACAGACAGACAGACAGACAGACAGACAGACAGACAGATAGATAGATAGACACAGACAGAGACTGATAGATAGACAGACAGACTGATAGATGATAAATAGACAGACAGACGGACGGACAGACTGATAGATGACAGACAGACAGACTGATAGATGATAGACAGACAGACTGATAGATAGATAGATGATAGACAGACAGATAGATAGATAGATAGATAGATAGATATAACCAAATAAGAGTGTTTTATTATTAATCTCTTTTTTCCCCATATAGATCAATGTCCTTCAAGCCAAAAAGAAATTTGAGATCTTAGATGCGGTAAGTATCAGTGATGTATGTTTTCCTGGTATCTGTAAATGTATAGCTTTATTCTGGACTGTGCAGCATATGTATCTGTATCCTGTTTTCTGCAGATGTTATCCTTCATGCATGCGCAGTATTCCCTATATCAGCAAGGCTACAACCTCCTGGATGAGATTGACCCCTACATGAAGAAACTGGCTGCTGAGGTGAGCAGTGTTCCCTGTGGGTGCTATTGATTTACCTCCCGAGAGCTGCTGGCCAGTTTGGCCGCAATGATTCAGTTTTGTTTGAATAACAGTTGCAAAATGATTTTTTTTTAAAAAGCCATTACCAAATTCATTAGTTTTGTTAGAATTATTTATTTATTTTGCGTAATTAAAGTTATATAAAAAAATTAAGCTATTTGTCTACATTTATAGTCTATTTAATCTATAGTCTTCGTATCATGTCATGTATTAAATTAGAAGTTTTGTATTCATTTATAAAGCTGTACAAAATGGGAATTTTATAAAAACAATAAATATGTATATAAATAAATAAATTACTTACAAGTGAATCAATTTTAAAAATATATTTTATTTATTTATTTGTTTGTTTTGTATAATTAAAACAAAGTATATCCCCAAAAAATGTAATATGTTAATTCAATTATTTGAATCCTTTTTTTTTTTGTTTTTTTTGTTTTTTTGAGGTCGCAATTTTTTTTGTTTGCAAAGTTACGACTAGACATATGGGCAGACCTAGAGTCATACAACTGAACAATTTTTCATGACAAGACTATTCAAACCAAAATTGTCTCTGAAAAAGAGGTTTGAATAAATTTCTCAGCATCGACTAGCCTCACACATTCACCTCAGACCAACAAGCGCCTCGTCTCTATCTGATTTCTGTCTAATTAGTTCATTGACGAACCATGTTACATCACTAGCTTTAGTACTAACCCTACCGTAACATCTGAAAGCGCAGTGCTACAATGGACACAGACAGACAACCGATGCTGAACATGATCATGTTTTCTTAATAAATACACCAGACAACAACAAACTTATAATGACAGATTGTTCATCTTGTCATAGCTGGATCAACTGGTGATTGATTCAGCGATGGAGAAGAGAGAAATGGAACATAAACACGCCACAATTCAGCAGAGGGTAAGAACGGACACACACATAAACAAACTCAGTTAAAGTGCTCCTATTATGCTTTTTCGGATAATACCTTTTATGTAGTGTGTAATATAGTTTCAAAGATCACAGTGCATGATAAATGGAGTTATTGTATCCCAAAAGAAAGAACCAATTATGAACTGCCTAAAACAAGACGTCAGTAATTCCTACATAGGTTTGTAACAAATTTGCATAATGCCGCCCAGCTTCATTGGCCGCCCATGAACAATATCTACTTTTCCCCTCAAACACTAGTTGTAGCTGAGGCCTGGAAGAGTTTGGTTTATGTTGTCGACATGTCGAGAAGACACTGTTTTCTGCTCTGCGAAAGCAAATCCACTTTCAGACACTGAGTGATGCTGCAATGTATATCATGAGAAAATTCAAGTGTTTTTATACCTTGGATGCATGTAAACCTAGTGTAAAACACCTCCAAAACAAAATTAGGAGCCTTTAAAATAGCATAATACGGGCACATTAATGGGTACATAACACACACAGTTTCGGTCAATCTCATATTAATCTTGAATACCTATAGAGTAGTATTGCATCCTTTTATCTCTCTGAAGAGTCTTTAGTTTTATCATATTTATAAAAGACAGATACGCTGTACCGATTCTTTCCGAAAACAGCCAAGCTCGTGGAGGTGTGCAGTGGGTGGAGTTAAAGAGTCACGAGCGCACGCACACACACACACACAATACATCATGGCATTATCCCTGGATAACTTTCGATTCACTATACGTTCGTGTTGTTGACATTATATGCACTTACGTGCCAACAAAACACAGACATTTGATGCAGTTTCACTCACCGCCTGCGGTTTCGACTCATGACCGGGAACACACAAACACACTTGCAGAACTCCGATGCTACTCCGGAAAAACAATCTGCATCCACTGTTCCCTTAACGCTGGGTTATTTGGGAAGCTGAACAAGGTTATCTTTCTCTCACAACCAAAAACACTCTTCTTTAGTGACATTGTTGACTTCATGGTCTAAAAACTAAATGACAGCGCTGCCGACGGCTTCTGTAACCCGAACGAAGCTCGTTGATGGACGCGCTCTCGCTCTGGTTGATGTGCACACACGCTTATCCGGGAGAAGTGCCCATACAAAGAATTCCGCCCTTTACGAAGTCATACAGGGCTGTTTCTAAAGATACTCTATATCTATATACTCTAATAGCACTGTTGACTCTGTCTAATGCCAGAATTAAGCTGTGAAAGACGCTAATCCTCTAAAGAAAGTAAGTCTTCAGCATTCTTTAAACTGGA
Source organism: Rhinogobio ventralis (assembly GCA_039654625.1). NCBI lineage: Eukaryota > Metazoa > Chordata > Actinopteri > Cypriniformes > Gobionidae > Rhinogobio > Rhinogobio ventralis. Next base: position 8,824,791 of record CM077203.1, read on the forward strand.
GTTAGTGATAGAGGATTATTCATGCTTTAATTGGACTAGTCAAAATACTAAAGACTTATCTCCTAATTCCTTTTTTGTAGCACAATAAAGTTTAATTGCAAAAGTAGGTTAAATTCGAAGAGAAAAAAGAAAAAAACTACGGTGCTCACATCTTGCCTGCGTCGTTTTCCTATCCTCTTCTTTTTCATGTTTTCTCTCCATTTTCAAAACATTAAAAGGAATATTGATTTTAAGGTTTTCATGTTGTTAAATAAAGCCCGGAGTTATTTAAAGACATTTTTATGGATGTTTCTCCATCTGTGTTTGTACTTTTGTTTTTCTAGCAGGAGTAGAAAAAATCGTCTGTCCTAAAATGTTCCGTTATTAATGATGTTAAACAGACAGGAAGTAGGTTTGGGTGAACAGAAAATAGACTTTGCTGAAGTTCCTTTAGAAGATTCTCAGCAAGAACTCTGACAGCTCTGCTTGTGTTTTCTGACATATAGTTCATCACCTTTCTGTGAAGAAAAATTTACAGCCAGATATCTGCATTATATTTGCTCCAGTATTATGAGTCCCATGGACACTTAAACTCAGACTTAGCTGCTAAACAGATATTTGTAATTTTCAAATATCCATTGTAATTTTATTATTATTATTATTATCATCCCTAAAATAGTATTACTGGTAACACTTTAAAACAAGACCCAATTAGTTAACGTTAATTAATGCATTAGCTAACATTTTACTAACAGGAAGTTAACACTTATTAAAGTATTTATTAATCTTGGTTAATGAAATAAAATACTGTTCATTAGTCAGGTCCATTAAATAATATTTTCAGATACAACTTTTCACTTTAATCATGTATTTGTAAATGCTAAAATTAACATTAAATAAGATTAATAAATGCTTTGAAAGTATTTTTCATTGTTAGTTCATTTTAACTATGAAGTTAGCAAATGTTAACAAACAGAACCTTATTGTCACATACTGCTCCGAGACACGAAGGAAGAGGATCCAAACGCAGCTTTAATGAAGGGTAATCTACAATCGTAGTCAAAAGTACAGGCAAGGTCAAAACACAGGTAGGCAGTCCAAACAGGCAAACAGGGCAGGAGACAGAGGCAAAAGGGTAATCCGGGACACAGGCAAGAAATCCAACAAATCAAGAGACATGAAACCAGGGAAAACGCTCAGAATTGCAGTGTAACATTAAACAAGACTTAAGCCGGGTACACACTGTGCGATTTATAATAGTCCTTTAAGATTGTTTCTTGTCAGACTGTACGAACATGATCCCATCTGTAAGCCATGTCATACTGTAAGATCTAAGTTGTCATTAATATCAGACTGTACGATGCGTGCTAAAACGGACGCACGCAAGAAAACTCGTCCGTAGTTTTATATCATCAATGAATGACGCGTTCGGTGACGGTGAGCTGCATTACACGCGGGATTGAAATGGTGGCTACAAAGAAATCTCTAGCGCTCATTTTGATCATGGTTTGTCTTGAAAAACGAAGATAATTTGACGGTTGTCGTAGGAGAAGTCACACTGCAGGACTGTGCTCCAAATCTTCTGACTCTGCCAGAATTTCGTCGGAGGTAAAATTTTATCGCAGCGGTCATTAATCGGCTGCCGGTGAACATGTCAAACTAACGATCAAAGACTTCAGATTTTAGCTTAGGATCAGAGGAATCCTTTAGGATTTGCAAAATTTGTCTCAGATGGCCAAATCGTGGCCAAAATCGCATAGTATGTACCCGGCTTTAGCAAAGAATGACAGGGTGAACAGGCTAGATATAGGCAGAGGTAACGAGGTAAATGAGAGACAGGTGAAAACAGTGAGTGCTGATGAGTCCGGGCAAAGGATTATGGGTGATGTATTCTATGATGGAATGACAGTCCGGGTTGGAGTGCCCTCTGGTGGTGATCAGGAGTACTCACACGGGTGAATTGTTACACTTATTCTAAAGTGTTACTGTATTACTATTGTAATATAACTGCACTATAAAATAAATGTAAATTAATATTTCATAATAAGTATATCAATATTTTTTATAGTAAAATTACAATACTTATGTCTTCATTTCTTTACTTGTAAGATTTTTGACAGGTTTACAAATGTGTTTAATTAAATCTAGTGAAATGCTGTAATCATCTGTCCACAAAAATTCAAAGGCCCGTTTTAAAGAAACAGTCGGAGGAAAAAAAGACAGACAAAAACATATATGCAATGCGACTGCAATTACTTTATTTCTGTTATATTTACAATGTTATCTCATATTTCGCTCTTAATAGTATTTATAAACGTATTTTAACTCTTTAACCAGAACTATTGTAACAATCACGACTGAAAACAAAAACAGCATTCAATCTTTGTCCTTCAGTCCCTCAGCTAAAATTAAATGATACTAAAACCGCCGGTAGGTGGCGGTAAATCATTGTCTTAACAAGTGAGTCATTGGGCCCTATCATACACATGGCGCAATGCGGCGCCAGGCGCAACGCAAGTGTTTTTTGCTAGTTTCAACCCGACGCAATTATCATTTTCATGTTCTGCTCCACATTGTTTAAATGGCAAATGGATTTGTGCACCCATGGGCGTGCTGGTCTGAAAACGTGTGTGTTCAGGTGCATTGTTGGCGCGTTGCTATTTTGAAGCAACTGAAAACTACTTTTTTTGTTATTTAAAGAGCGCGTTAGTAATATGCACCTATAGGTGGGTCCACAACGCGCATACACTCTGCTTATTACACACACAGGGATGCGCAGCAGCACACAAACATTTTTAAATATGAAAAATTAAAGGATTAAAATGTAAAAGATTATTATTGTGTACATAAATATAAAAATGCCTACATGTCATAATGGATAGTCATTGCGTGTTTTAGAATTACCTATTTGCAGTAATGAGAAATGAAATTGCCTAATTATTTGACCAATCGTGGCAATACACACATGTATTTAAACTGACTCGTCAGGTTGAGGGTGTCTATATTCCGCCATTTACATAGCGAATCCGTGCGCTTTAGACCATACGCTCAGATCGTTAAAATAGGGTCCATTGAAACATTCAGTCAAATGATTCGTTTAGAACGTCTGATTAATTCAGGGACAACGCAGAAGTGAGTCGTAAAACAGGTGAAATATAGCAAAGGCCGCTACTGGTCAAAACAACCTTGCAAATTCAAAGCATTTGATCATGGAAGTAAAGATATGCATAATTGTGTGTTCACACAACATGTAGAATTATTAGAATTATTTCTAATCTTCATTTTTATTCTGTTTTCTTCCATCTGGTGCTCTGGGACTGTCTTCATCCTGATTAAGACACTGTTACAGGTGAGTGTTTTACTCTAAAGCCCTACAAATATGGCTTATTTTAATGTGATAGAAGCACTCTGAAATTTCCAGATGGTTTTTAGAGGGAAAAAGTGTAATTTCGCTCATAATCCTGTGTTGTGTAACTGATGATATAATTACAGTTCAGTGAGATCGATTTATATGTCCTACAAATGTATCTGGCTTATGTAACGGCTGATGGCTGTGCCATCATCCTCCACTCAGCACAGCAATTATTCAGTAGATGTTTGTCCCTCTATGGACTTATTTTTTCAGCTTCTTGTGGTTGATGAGAAGGCAGAGAGATGTTTTCTGGGATTGCTTTGGATGCGGTTGATCTTCAGCGTTAATTCAGGAAACACTCAGTCGCACTCCATTGTAGCAATTACCCACAAACCATGGTGACAGTATTGGGCTTTTGGCATCAGTTAGGAACATATGGCCTCAGAGCCACTTAAAAGAGAAACATACCCATAATTCCATAATGTTGTGGTTTTTTAAACCACAGATGCCTGTTCTGTTTCTGAGTAATTGTCTAAGCTCATATCTTCTGTCACAAACCCTCTGGTTGTTCATACGAACCCGCTTGTTTGAAATGCATTCAGTGCAATGTTGAACACTTTTGTTTTATTTGTATCAACAGCCAAGTCAAAAAAGCCCTCCCTAAAGTCTTTTTTCTGCATTAAATGGTTGATAGGGTGTTCTGAGTGGTTGCTTGATGATTGCTTACTGGTCCAAGTCAAAAGAGCCCACCCCAAAGTCTCTTTCTGGATTAAGTGGTTGCTAGGGTGTTCTGAGAGGTTGCTAAGGTGTTCTGAGTGATTGCTTATTGTTCAAATCAAAACAAAAGTCTCTTTCTGGGTTATTGTTAAGTGGTTGCTAAGGTGTTCTGAGAGGTTGCTAGGTGGTTCTGAGAGGTTGCTAAGGTGTTGTGAGTGATTGCTAGGTGGCTGCTTATTGTTCAAATCAAAAGAACCCACCCTAAAATCGTTCTGTGTTATTGTTAAGTTGTTGCTTAGATGTTCTGAGAGATTGCTGGGTGGCTGTTTATTGTTCAAATCAAACAAGCCCACCTAGAGGGTCCTTAGTGGTTGCTAGGTGGTTGCTAGGGTGTTCTGATTGGTTTTTAGGTGGTTGCTTACTGGTCCAAGTCAAAAGAGCCCAGCCTAAAGTCTCTTTCTGGATTAAGTGGATGCTAGGGGGTTGCTAGAATATTTTGAGTGGTTGCTTATTGTTCAAATCAAAAGAGCACATGCTAAAGTCTCTTTCTGGGTTATTGTTAACTGGTTGCTACGGTGTTCTAAGTGGTTGATAAAATGGTTGCTAGGTTCTGTGTAGTTGCTAGGTGATTGCTTACTGGTCCAAGTCAAATGAACCCAGCCCAAAGTTCTTTTCTTGGTTGTTGTTGTTAAGTGGTTGCTAGGGTGTTCTGAGCAGTTGATAGGTTGTTGCTAGGGGGTCCAAGTCAAAAGACCCCACCCTGAATTTTTTTGTTAATATGATATACAATGCCAAATCAGCAGAAGCAAAATTTATATATAGAATTTTATGACTGCATACAGTTGGTAGCACCCACAGTGAGGCATATTTCTTGCATAATTAACAAATTATTAATTGTGTTAAAAGCATTTTGACACATGTGCTGACGAAAATCTAGTATGTGTGTTATTTCAGTTGCTTGTGATTTACAGCTTGTTGCAGTCTCAACATACAGCCTGCGAAAAAAGGATAGTGCCACCTAGTATGTGATGTGAAAATGTGTTGATGTTTCACAGATTAATTACATTTTGTGTCTGTTATTACAGTAGACTGAGATGGTGTTGTTTTATGCTATCGGATAAAGTAAGCATGACGTTCTTGAAGTCTTCATTGATGCCCAGTAAGTAAAACTGCTGTTCTAATGGCTTCACGGCACTTCACTACAAATAAGACGCCCTAAATTTGAGATTTAATATTTCATCCAGTGTTTTTATCCCACTGGAATACTTTAAAATTTGATAGACTTTGTAGTTCAAGCAGACGATGGCTTTTGTAAGCACTCACGTCATCGCCAGTTCCTAAAATAGCGCCGATAGTCTTCTGCAGTCTTCCAATGTTTTGTGAGATGCTGCACAGAAGATTTTTCAACCACAGCTGACAGGTATTGAAACATTCAGATTTTTAATCACATTTGTTTTAAGACAAACATTCAAATATTTGGTTAATTGCTCTTTTAAATGATAATGAGAAGCATTTTCACCTTTGAAGTAAAATGTTGACGAGGTGAAAAAGGAATGATGGGTTATGGACTAAACAGCTTGAAAAAATATTTTTATATTATAAATATTTTATAATATGTATAAAAATATGATTGCATAAAATATTATTGTATATAAATAGAAATATTTATATAAAATAATGTGTGTGTGTATATATATATATATATATATATATATATATATATAGCACTAGATCCCTGCAGTCCAGCGTCGGGTGCTCAGCTCGTGGGACAGCAGCTGTATGTTAATGAGCTCTCGCTCAGGCGGTGGGCAGCAGTGGGCAGGTGGAAACACACATGAGTGACCCTGCTGAAGCTGTACGGCTGACTATGAGAGCGTGACTCACACACGCTGCATTGACTGCACACTTGATTGTGCTGCACACTCGCTTAGCTGAGCTGAGCCGAGCCGCTCCTAGAGGATCCAATGATTTTAAAATACATAAAACATTTAAGGATGAAGATCTTCGGAAGGTTGGACTTCACTTTGGTGAGTTGGTGCATTAATGCTGTTGGCTTTCATGTTTACATTTTGGAGCCGAATAGAAAGTGTAGAAGGAATATAGTGGTAATATTCCTATTTTTTTATGTTCATATAATATAAATTTGTCCGATCATTTTGCATTTAAGCTTCACTAAAAATGCATATAGCATATATGTATATGTTCTTTTTTATACATATATGTTCTTTTTATATATATATAAAAAAAAAAAAATATATATATATATATATATATATATATATATATATATATATATAAAAAAAAATATATATATATATATATATATATATATATATATATATATATATATATATATATATAAAAATATATGTATATTTTGTAATATGATATGGGTGATTTACTCAGATAGATAGATCACCCATATAATATTACAAAATATACATATATTGTGTATTATATTGTATAATATAATAGTGTTATATGTTTTTTTATATATTATGTCTGTACATGTTCTCTTTTTCTCTTAATCTTTCCACTTTAATAGATTTAAAGTTATGGGAGCATAACTGCATTTTATCCGTGTGTATGTAAGTGTGTGGGAATATGGCAGAGCAGGAGAGCGAGTGAAAGGGAGGGTGTTTTTTGCACCATTCAGAACTTGAGAGAAGCATTTGGTCTGTGGCTGTAAGCAGACACATAGACTGAATGGATGTGAATGTTTGAACAGTCACCCTGCTGTGGATTTGGGTAAAATGAGTGACTATAAATAAGCCGTATATTGTTCTTAAGAAGAAAAGACTAGAACTTTACATTTTCTGAAGGAAATGTGCAAGCTCCAAGCCACGATACTAAAGAAATGTGGCAGTTTGCTAAGTGGTTAGCAGTGTTGGAGAAGTTACTTTTAAAAGTAATGCCTTACAATATTGCGTTACTCCCTAAAAAAAGTAACTAATTGCTGTACTTTGTTACTTTTTGTGATGAGTAATGCGTTGCGTTACTTTTGCGCTAGTTTTTCTAATCTGGGCTGGGCTTGCTTGTTTGTTTTTTAATAGCAAAAAAAGCCTCAGGCTGAAAGAAATGCAAATTCACGCTTTTACAGTAGAGGGTGCAACTCAATCAAGCCTTTCAGCTGTGTGCTTCTGGATTGCAGAAGTCATTTTTGCATATTCATGTTTGAATTGGATCATCAAAGGTCAGCAGCAAAGACATTGGTTAATAAAGTGAGATTAAATACATAAAGTAGATTTGTGTTTTTTAACATTTAATTATTGCAGGTTTGAGTAATGTGAATTTGCATTCCCCTGTTTTTATTCATTTTGAGGAATACTGTTTTTGTGCAAGTGAGGTGCGTAAATGTCTGCTCACATTTAGTCCAGAACTACAATAACCATCATGTTTACACACAGCGCACACAACGCCTCTGCACTTACTCCCGATTTCTCCCAACATGGGGACAGGAGAGCTGTCAGTCAATACATGGGAAAACAAAGTAACTTGCAATACATTTGAAAAAGTAACTCCGATATTTAAAAGTAATGCATTTCTTTACTAGTTACTTGGAAAAAAAGTAATCCGATTACGTAATTAGGTTACTCCCAACACTGATGGTTATTATATAGTATATTCTGGGTGGTTGCTAGGTGGTTGTTTACTTTTATTTCTCACATGATTATATTAAACAACAGTGTCTCATGTATTTAATCAATCTAACCCTAGCCCAACATTGAATGATGTTTCGCAATCTTGTTTAAGATGCAAGAGCACACTGTTTCTGTTCAAAGAGCTCTTTCAGCAGAACGTCCATTCTCTGTCAGACCTGCTACTGAAGTGTTGAAGCAGCTTTATCTCGAGGTCTTCAGAGGGTTCAAGAGAGGCCAGAACACTTTGAAAGTTTTGACAGTGCCACAGACTGATAGGAAGCTGAAAGCTGAAACTTTTTCAAGGACTTTTTTTTTGGGTTGTGAAATGATCTAGTAATGAAGGCATGATGAATGACCCGTTTATCTCTAGTTGTGCACCCTAATCAGTGTGGCGTCAGTGCATTTTACAACACACACTGAAAGAAATTTACTTTGAAATGATGTTTACTCTGAAATTGCTAGTAAATTTTAACAAATAGGTACAAAGAAACGGCAAGTGGCACATTGAATTAAACATGAAATTTTCAAATAATCTTCGAAAAAACATTAACTAATGAAACCTTATTATAAAGTGTTACCAATTGTACTTACCCCTAAATTTTGAATGGTAGTGTATCACAATTTGTAATCAAAATATTAAGCAGCCACAATAACTGTTTTGAACGTTGATAATAAAATTAAAAATGCTTCTTGAGCAGCAATGATTTCTGAAGGATCATGTGACATTAAAGACTGGAGTAATGATGCTGAAAATTCAGCTTTGATCACAGGAATAAATTACACATTCCAATATATTCAATTAGAAAACGGTTCTTAATAGCATTTCACAAAATTACCCTTTTTACTGTATTTTTGATCAGATAAATGCAGCCTTGGTGAGCATATGAGACTTAATTATTCCAAACTTTTAGTCAGTAGTGTATATCATTTAATATCAGAAGAATTTGATGAGAGGTGTTTGAGTTCATATTGAGATCTCCGACTTTTGTATCTTGGCAACTCAAGCACAGTTTGAGACAGTCTCTTCTAAGGGGACATTAAGGAGTGTTTTTCCCAGAAGAAAATCAAAGCAGCAGAAGACCTCTCAATATGTGAACTTTCTCATTCAGCGCTGTACTTGTATTAAAGTCTTACCGCCTGATGCTTTCCATGTCTCCTTGAGCTTATAATGGTATACCATTAAGCACATGTGAGGGCTAAAGTGTTTGCTCGGCTGACAGCGTATCATTCCTCCACTCAGAAATAATCAATATAAATGACCTGAACTGAGGAGGTTGTTGTCGTAAGGACCTCCCATGATGATTCACCTCTCAGATTCAGCAGAGAGTTGAGAGCATTGAGTGTGCTGCTGAAACAGGAAGAGGACCATTATTGTGAGCAGTAAGTGTGAATATGTTAAACACATCGTTGGTAATCGGTTGGACATGCTCAGATGCTTACGCAACAGCTTGCGTCATTGTCAAAATGCTCTGGTGGGACATCTGAGAGCATTGGATGAGACGCTCCAAGTGTGACAGTGTTTTGCGTGAATTTGTGCATCTCCTCTACTTGCAACCTCTTGTTTAATAATGAAGCATCAGCAGTGCCACAGACTGAATGTAATGTATTTTGTTGCATTGGTTGTTTTAACTATTTTAAACAATGACTTGATGTTTCTCTTGTTCTAAAGCTCTATTGTTTTGTCATTCAGGACTTTGCATATGACGACCCAAAATTGGAGTTTAATGTGGATGCGCCCAACGGATTGGTGATGGAGGGCTATCTGTTCAAGAGGGCCAGTAACGCCTTCAAAACATGGAACAGGTGGGTCGAACCTGGTTAATGGTAAGGTATAAGAAGATATTCAGTATTGGGTGGAAACTAAATGTAATTTGAGGAGACGAAAACTGTGTCAAAACGATCCCTGTTCACACAGATCCACGAAAACGACTAAAAACGCTGTATTATTCATGCAGGCCAGTAGTTGGTGATGTGACTTTGTAAAGAAACACTACACGCCTATAGACTGAACTAGTGTTGTCACGATACCAAAATTATGACTTTGATACAATACCAGACTAAAATACAGATACTGAATAGATACCACGGCAAAAAAAAAAAAGTAACTGAAAAATATGACAGAACTAACTTACTTAACTCACTTGACCAGCATGTACCTGCCCTGTTTTTGACCATTCCCTCCTCTTTATGAAAAAGATATAATAATAGTAATTACATGCCAGTGTGAACATCCTTAAAGAGATGTTTGCAACAATCACATTATTATCAATAATGTTAACATTTGCTAACGTTTCACAATTCTGAACAGGTTGGAAAGACCATATCATTTCATGATAAGAGTAATTTAATTTTTTTTTTTAATTAAATTTTTATAATTACAATATAGATATTTAATTTTATCTTTGTTTTTAAAAATAAGCAGAAATGCAAATTACAAACAATATGACAAATACTATAAAAAAAATTAAAAGTGCTTTATTTTTTTCAGCTACATTATAGGTCTATTTAACAGTAGCATTTAAAAAAGAAATTAATCAAATGTAAGAAATTGCATAGTCTTCACTCTATAAATTAACTATAGACTTATTCTTAATAAATATATTAAAGTTATTCAGTCAAGCATGGTGTTACGTACTGCTCCGAGAGACACGGGTAGAGAATCCAAATGCAGCTTTAATGAAGGGTAATCCACAATCATAGTCAAAAGTAGTCAGGCAAGGTCAAAACACGGGTAGGCAGTCCAAACAGGCAAACAAGGCAGGAGACAGAGGCAAAAGGGTAATCCAGGAAACCAAGAGACGTGAAACCAGAGAAAACGCTCAGAAATGCAGTTGTTACACTACACAAGACTTAGCAAAGAATGACAGGGTGAACAGGCTAGATATAGGCAGAGGTAACGAGGTAAATGAGACACAGGTGTAAACTGAGTGCTGATGAGTCCGGGCAAAGGATTATGGGTGATGTAGTCTATGATGGAATGACAGTCCGGGTTGGAGTGCCCTCTGGTGGTGATCAGGGGCACTCACACTGGTGAATTGTTACACATGGGGTGATTTTTATTTATTTTATTTATTATGGGGTGAAAGTTCTTTTGTTGTTTGATTAACATTAATCACACAGAATATTAGGCTGCCGGTCCGGCCCTTTAAGACCCGCACGGATCCAATACATTGGAACACATCCAATTTCTTTTTACAAACAGTTTATGTTCACTAAAGACATACCTGACTGTGTTTGCGTGAGTACTAGATAAATACAAGAAAAATGTTAACATTAATGTTAACAATGTTGCATCTCCATCACTCTCCATAATAAAATGATACTGTGAATATGGTTGATTTAATAATCAATGCACACCATGCTGTACTGTTTACCAAAAATTGCTGCAAATACCTGTATAGTGTAAGCCATTTCCGCTTAAGCCATTCAAATGTATTGACAGCGCTGGTTTGTTTAGAACTATTGAGAGCTTCATGAACCACGTGACCACGCGCACCGCCGGGAGATGAAAGCATGTCGCAACTGTTTTTCAACAGCTCTGGCACTACAGCGATCTGTTATGCCACATTAAGTGCGTCAAAAGGCTATTTATTGTTTGAATTTCGTATTAAAACTTTAAAAATGTAAAAGCTTAGACTTTGTTTCATATCAAAAGCAGGTTTGGCAATTTGACGTGAGATTTACTTAGGCAGAATGGGAGCGAGACAGAGCCTGAAAGCGTGTCTCACGCCAAATGCGTAAGAGTTGGCAACCTTGACTTACGGTCGAATGGAACACACCTTGTGTGTGTATGTGAGAGAGACGGTTGAGTGACAGAGACGGAGGGAGAGCAGGGAAAGGAAATGCAGCTGAACAAATACGCTGCGTGTTTAAAAAAAAAAAAAAAGAACGAAACGCAGTATGTGGCGGCCGGTGTTGATTCTGTGGCGCACCGCCATAAATTAGTCTATGTGTGGGAAACACTGTCCATTTTTCATACTGTATAACAATAATGTTGTGATGCCTAAATATAGCACAAACATAATTATCGGTATCCGGACAGATTTTTTGTGCAAAATATCAGTGCATAACTAAATAATTATGTTTTTATTGTATTTTGTTGCTTTGCTTCCCTAAAACCCAACCATATCACATGCCTGATTAAAAGCAAACCATGGTTATTCAGATTCGAGAAATAATCTGTGTTATTTCTGTGTATGTAATCTGTGTGTGTGTTTTCTCTTTTTTTCAGGCGATGGTTCTCCATCCAAAATGGCCAGTTGGTTTATCAGAAGAAACTAAAGGTAAGCTCAACTCAGCGTTCAGTGACTGGACACAGAAGTCACAGCAGTTTAGACAGGTAAGCTGTCATTGATTTTAACAAGTAACTCTACTCTATACAGTAACTTGTGCTGGGAGCATGTCAGTGGATCAGCTGAATTCTTCAGCTCAGAATCAATGATGGTGACTCTTCACCGCTCACTGAGCTGTTAGATACAGTTCTAGTTTAGCCAGGCAGCATATCTCCAAAGCACTCGGTCTTTTTGAAGATAACAAACTCATTCCCCGAGAAATCAATGCAAGCACACAGTGCTGCCTGCTCTTCGTCTGTTCGGAGAACGTCTATATATTCCTGTCGAAGTGCTTACTCAGGGTGCTTGCTTAAATCACTGTGACGGCGTGCTGTTTAATGCACTTCAGAGGGGAATAGGTTTATTTAGAGTGCTTTTCTTTAAGTCAGCAAAGTTTCAGGCTTCTTGAGAAATCTTCATCTTCCACAGGATTCGCTGACGGTGGTTGTGGAGGACTTGAGACTGTGTTCTGTCAAACCTTGCGAGGACATCGAGAGGAGGTTCTGTTTTGAAGTCGTGTCTCCCACCAAGTGAGTCCTTGACCAGTTCCTTTTCCTTCTCACACTTCAGATTTTCCTCTTAACCCTTGTGCATCAATTAAATAAAGTTACACATAGGTCCATAGAGGACAAAAATGCCCATGTAAAAAACTGTTATAAAAAATGAATCTTGGGAGCAGTTTAAAAAGTGAAACCAAAAAAAAGTTATGGAGGTTTAAGTATATGAAAATGATTTATGAATATTATTTTATATAAAATATATATTTTATGAAACATGTTGAACTCCAAAACTCTAAAATAAATCTAAACAAGTTGTGTTCCAAATTTGAGGTTGATATCTCAAAAATGTAGCTTTCGGTACGATTTTGTTTGGGCGCAGTGCCAAATCTTCCTCATTGGAAGCCAGCAAGGCTCCCCTGGTGCACACAGCGTCTGGATTTGTGATTTTGCAGTAGTTTCTCTCTCTCAAATATTACAAGCACACACACACAATTTTTTTTATTACACACATACAAACCACACTCTGACATCCATACCAACACACCCACACAATTATAGCTGCATAGTTTATCCAATTGCCTTTATAATATGCAGAAGCAGAAAACAGGAATAAAGTGAGTATTTGCTTTATAGACCAAACCCAACAAAATGGCACCATCTGGTAAAAATAAAAAAAAATAGTAGAAATTAAAAATGTTAAGCCTTTCCAACAGAATGAAAGCCTATTAACAAAGATTGCATCATTTTATAGTTAAATGGCCCTCGGATAGAAAATTGCGGTTTTAATGGGGACATTTTGATCCAAAAGGTCCTGAGAGGAACTATTTTTTGTACCTAGTGCAAAACAGATTTATTACAGGAAATGGGTGTGAAATAGTAAAATTCCCAAAAAAATACTCACCTGTAAATGTATGCAGTTGGCATTAACACAGGCAAAATTATCAAAAAGAACAAAACTGAAAAAGACAAAAATGTCCATAAAGGTTGCACAAGGGTTAAAGAATTTTGATAAGTCTTTTAGAGCTGCATAACTAGTAGTAATTGTTTTCTATGGATGTATATTGTAGGAGCTGTATGTTACAGGCCGAGTCAGAGAAACTTCGTCAGGCCTGGATCCAGGCGGTCCAAGCCAGCATCGCCTCAGCATACAGAGAGAGTCCAGACAATTATTATATTGAGGTTTGTACAGTCGATAGGGCAATATATCATTGTCCTTCTCCGTGCGATGCGAGAATCGATACGCTGCCGCCAAATATCAATGTTTTAATTAAATAAAATAAGGCGCTCTATATATATATATTTCCCTGCTCCCAGTGTCACTACTTCATGGCTCCTCGAGGTGGTGCTCAACACATGAATGAGGGAAACGTTAACATAAGTTAACTAGCCTAAGAAAAAGAGGTTTTTAACAGGATGGCGGACAGCAGTGTGAGTAAAATAATAGATGCCCCAGCCACGTTTAAGTCCAAAGTCTGGAAAACCTGCACTTAACCTTTTCACGGGCATTTTGTTTTCATAGTTAGACAGATATTGAGGACTGTCTAGCAATATATTGATTATTGCAGAATTGCTGTATCATGATAATATCGGTATCATGTATCGTATCCCACACCTAGTGTAAATGTTAATAAATGAGAATCAGTCAGTTTGTGTTAGGGAAATGGTGACAAAATCACTTTATACTCAAATAGGGCTGGGCAAGAAGATACAGTAAATACAGTAAAAATCATTATATACTGTATGTGTGTGTGTGTGTATATATAGTAGCGGTCAAAAGTTTGGAAACGTTACTATTTTTAATGTTTTTAAAAGACGTCTCTAATGCTCATCAAGCCTGCATTTTAGTTTATTAAAAATACAGAAAAAACTGTAATATTGTGAAATATTATTACAATTTAAAATAATGGTTTTCTATTTGAATATACTTTAAAATATAATTTATTTCTGTGATGCAAAGCTGAATTTTCAGCATCATTACTCCAGTCTTCAGTCACATGATCCTTCAGAAATCATTCTTTTAGTAAATCATTTTAAAGTACTATGCCATTTGAAGACTTTTGTAAACCTGATGAGCACAAACAAATCAATAAATCATTGTTTTGTTGAAAGGGAGAGTTGCTTCACATAAATTATTCAAACTTCCCAAGTCCATCATAACTTTTGCCACTGGCATTTAAAGCTGATATGTCATTTCCCCCAGTAATTCTGTGCTCTTTTGTGTGTCTGTCTCCAGCGTTTGGACCGGACTGCCTCACCGTCCATCAGCAGTATAGACTCAGCAAATGAGCCCAGAGAGCGCAGTGGGAGAGGCGAGAGCATTCTGCAGCGTATCCTGTGTCTGCCGGGAAACCAGCAGTGCTGTGACTGTGGGCAGGCCGACCCTCGCTGGGCCAGCATCAATCTGGGCGTCCTGCTCTGCATCGAGTGCTCCGGCATTCACAGGTAAGGCATGAAAGTGATCATAACGTATCACTATACCAAAAGAAAATGTCTGTGACCAGACCAGCCACTGTAAACACGATGTGTCACTCCCCCCGGGCTTGGTCAGGTTTCCTAATTGGATTAGGTCAGATTTGATTCTCTCATTAGTCAGAGGCAATGTGAGGAGGGACCGTAAGAGAGAAGGTCAGCGACTGCTGTTTCTTTCCTGTAGGCAGACAGCGCTAAATATAAAGGAAAATATTATTATTATTCAACCCTTTCATCGCAATTTTTTTTTGCGTAAATTGTTAATGATGATGTTCACTACTACCTACTACTAAAAATAACAATTACTGTTATTATTATTTTAATATCAATGTCAATAATAATAATAATATTATTATTATTATTCAACCATTTCTATCGTAACACAATTTTGCATAAATCACTAATAATAACAATACTACTACTACAAATAATTATTTTTAATTTACTTCTACTAATAATAATAAGAAGAATTCATTATTATTATTATTCAACCATTACAAAACAATTTTGCATAAATTGCTACTACTTCTACCACTAATAATAATAATTATCAGTAGTAGAATTAGTAGCAGTTTATGCAAATGAATATAATATATTTAAATATAATAAAAAACATTAATTTTCAACCATTTTGTCGCAATTGTTTGCATAAATTGTTAATAATAATAATTATTATTATTTTAATATTAATGGTAATAATATTATTTTGCATAAATTGCTAATAAAAACTACTACTACTACTACTACAAATAATTGTTTTTAATATACATCTACTACTACTACTAATAATAATAATAATTATTATTATTATTAATATTATTATTACAATTAATGTTAATATTAATGTTAGTAATACTATTATTATATAATTATATAATAATTATTATTTTTATTGTTGTTATTATTGTTAATATTATTAAATAATATTTAATCAACAGTTCATTGTAATTAAAATAGATAAAATACTTAAATTAAAATAAATATGTGTTGCTTTGATAGTATTTGTGGTTTCTTGCATCAAAAACAGTAGTATTACAGTAAAACTATTTTATTTTATGACTGTTTTCCACCCCTTCTCTACCCCTTCTCTACCCTTGCTCAATTTCAAAAGTGAAAAAAAAATCATGTTTTCCATAATTGTACCCATTTTAAGAGTCCATGAGACACATTAACCTGACCTTTGAATATCAGATTGTTACCTTTTTGGTTTAAAACATGAGACATACTGGCTGTTTATGTATGCAAGCCTGTCTGGACCATCTTATGAATATTCATGCTCTCCCTGATGCCACACCTTTCACACTGTCTGGAGTAAAAGTCTCATGTGAGCTCAGTGTGGCAAACCATCACACAATCTTCAACCGTTCTAACTTGGTTGCCAGGAAACGTGCTGATCGAGTGGGCAGAACACACATTTACATGACAGTGTGGGCCAGCCGCCCGGTGCTGCTCTCCTCAGCTTGAGTGGGAAACATCTTGCTTGAATTGTTAGTGAATGGTGGGAGTTTGACGCCCTTGGAGAACTTCAGCAGCTGATTCAGAAACTTTTCTTTCAAATAAAGTTTACAGTTAGAGGCTAGCAGATATAGCTTTTTATAAACTATAGAATACTGATTATTTGTCAAAAAAACAGATATGCAAAACATATATAAAATATAAAATATTTTTTATTGTTTTATTTCTGCATTTTGACACAATAATAAATAATAATCATTAGAATACAAAAAAAAATAAGGAACATTATCATCATTGTTGTTTTTTAAGCGATTTTTATGCAAAATTGTATAATATAATATAATGAATAACAACAATCATCATCATCATCATCATTTATGTGGTTTTATTTATAAAAATGATAATAATAATAACCGTAATTGTCATTAATGACATTTATGCCAAATTGTTTAGTTAATACAATACTAATAAGAATGAATAACAACTATCAATATCATCATCATTATTTATGCAGTGTTATTTATGCAAAATTGTTTATATATAATAATGAATAATAGAAACAACAAACATCCTTATCATCATTATTAATGCAATTTGAAAAAAAAAACATTATTATTATTCAACCATTTCTAGAACAAAACAATTTTAAATAAGTAAAATTGCATAAATAATAACGATGATTATGACGGTGATGATTGTTTTGTTGAAAGTTGTTTTGCAGAAGAAATAATTTCATATGTATTTTCATCTGTGTTTTTGGGCTATGTTTAATTATCGCATGTGTGATTTATTTTGTATAATGTCAAATATCTTTTGCGGCAAAGACAATCCCAAAGTGCTATGTGACAGGCATCCAAGATGGCGGATAGAATTGAGAGAAATGTTGTGTATGCTTTATATTTAATTCAGTGATGAAAAGAAAAAAAGTAATTAAAATGTAACAGTATTTGCAGTATTTGTGTTGTAAAACAAACCACCTAAATCTTTTTTTTTTTGGACCAACGTTTTTCCTTCTTTTCACAGGAGTTTGGGAGTGCACTGTTCAAAGGTCCGTTCTCTCACCCTGGACTCATGGGAACCGGAGTTACTGAAGGTCTGCTCAAATATCCAGATTGTTCTCTCCAAATCTCTCTTGGATGACCATTCACTGTGACATGAGCAAACATGCTGTGACAATAACTGCTGTCTGTTCTGTCCTAATGCAGCTGATGTGTGAACTAGGAAACAGTATCATCAACCACATCTATGAAGGGAGCTGTGAAGAGAAGGGCCAGAAGAAACCGGGACCCAGCAGCTCCAGGTGAGTGATGAGGGACATGGGAAAAAAAGTGCCTCTTTATTAGCCAGGCTGAATGTTAAATGTTCAGTTGCTGCCTCGATTTTTCAGGCAAGAAAAGGAGGCCTGGATCAAAGCGAAGTATGTGGAGAAGAAGTTCCTGAAGAAGATGATGACGGGTGAGGTTCTGGTTAAAAGCGGGAGAAAATCCGAGCACCGATGGAAATCCAGGAAATGCAGGAGACATAACAGCGCCACCACCGTCCCCAAAGTCCACCGGAAGTACAGACAGGATCCAGGCAGTGCATCTCCTGCAACCCTTTCCTCAGGTAATCAATACAAATGGTTTTTATTAGTGACGTTTAAGAAACTACCATGGTTGTACCATGTTTTTTGGACAATTCAATGCTTGATAACACCATGGTATTGTGTGAAGTGCTTTGGAGTATATACCGTGGTACATGAATATGGAAATCATTCTGTGTCATAGTATTACCGTCTCATACCATCAGTGAATGATGGTATCGTCAATAGATGTGTTAAATGGTAAAAGGTTTTTTGTCTCCAACTTTCAGCAACTGCTGCTCTGGAGAGAAAGTTTAAACGGGAATCCCTCTTTTGCCCAGATGAGTTGGACACTCTTTTCTCCTATTTTGACACTGGTTCAGGGCCTCGCAGTAAGTATTATATGCTGGCCAATGGAATTATAATTTTACACTTGGGTTAATTGCTTGGTTTGTTTGTTTTGTTTTTTCTTAGTTTAGTTTTTTGCTTTGTTTTTTTTGTTTAGCCTTGCATTTAATTAGCTTCATTTTTTTTGTATGGTTTTGTTTTGTTTTGCGTTTACTTTTACTGTTTTTGTTTGCATGTTGATTTGCTTTTGTTTTTTGTTTACTTTTATTTTGCATTTTGCTTCGCTTTGGTTTTCGTTTACTTTTGTTGTTGCTTTGCATTTTGCTTTGCTTTGATTTGTTTTATATTTGGTTTTGTATTTATTTTGCTTTGCTTTACTGTGCTTTGTTTTGCATTGAAATCTGTTTTGCTTTGTTGTTTGTTTACTTTTGTTGCCTTGTGTTTTGATTTATTGTTTTGATTTTCTTCTTACTTTTGCTGTTTTTTTGTTTTGTTTTGCCTTACGTGTGTTTGCTTTGTTTATAGTTTACTTTTGTGGTTTTACTTTTGTTTTGCTTTGCATTTCCTTTGTTTTTTATTTACTTTTGTTGCTTTGCCTTTTGCTTTGTTTAAATTTGTGTATACTTTGGTGTCTTATATTTTGTTTTGCTTTGCTTTTTGTTTACTTTTTTTTGTTTTGCTTTGCATTTTTCTTTGTTTTTTATTTACTTTTGTTGCTTTGCCTTTTGCTTTGTTTTAATTTTTGTATTCTTTGTTGTCTTATATTTTGGCTTTGCTTTGCTTTTTATTTACTTGTGTTGTTTTTTGTTTTGCTTTTGTTTTATTTTGCTATGCTTTGAATTCTGATTTGCTTTGTTGTTTGTTTACTTTTGTTGTTTTGTTTTTGTTTTTGCTTTGTGCTTTTCTTTTACACTTCTGCTTTTGTTGCTTTGTTTTTTTGGGTGTGTGTCATTTTATATAGTTGCCTGTATAACTGTGACACATAGATTCATCATGTTTGCTGTCAGTGCTTGTTGGGTGTTATTGACGCTCTAGAGTTGTAATGCGCCCGTGGTGGGCTTGTGTTGGTCCTGCAGGTCTGAGCAGTGACAGTGGGTTAGGTGGCAGTACTGACGGCAGCACTGACGTCTTGGTGTTTGAGTCTGTGGTGGACAGTGTCACAGAGGAGGGTGAGTCAACCACTGTGTGACTTGGTGTTAACCAAGTCTTCATATTCCATACTGACTGTTGAAGCAGATGAATCATGTGTTACATGTGTTTTTGTAATGTTCAGAGTGTGAGGTATCTGAAGACTCAAGTAATGAAGCTGAACTTGAGCCGGAGGTGTCGGATCCAGAGGATTTGCGAGAACTGGATCCCGGAGCGTTACTCTATAAGGCCTGTCAGGCGCGCAATCTGCCCATCATGGCTGAAGCTCTGGCACATGGAGCGGATGTCAACTCGGTCAATGAGGAGGATGAGGGGAAAAGCCCCCTTATTCAGGCTGTGATTGGAGTGAGTCAGTCCAAAAATATTCAGATGCATTGCTTACACACATTAACAGTAATCTAAATCAAGAAGTGAATGTAAACTTCCAGTTGTTAAACAACCATGATCCATTTGGTGGTTTTAAAGCTAATCCTCTGTTTTTTTTTTGACATCCAGGGTTCCTTGATAGCCTGTGAGTTTCTGCTCCAAAATGCTGCAGATGTCAACCAAAGAGATCACAGAGGGAGAGGCCCGCTGCATCATGCCACATACCTGGGTCATACTGGGTGAGGGCACTTCATTTTCTGTCTTACACTCTTAAAAATAAAGCTTCTTTATCGGCATCTATGGTTCCAAAAAGAACCCCATGGAACCTTTCCACTGCACAAAAGTTGAAAACGGTTCTTCAGATGATTCAAATGTTCTTCAGACTAAGAAAAAATGGTTCTTTAAAGAACTGTTCACTGAAAGGTTCTTCGAGAAACCAAAATAGTTCTTCTATGGCATTAATGGGAAAACCCTGAGTGTAATATTCCCTCTATGAATCAATTTTACTTGTTGGAAACACCACAATACAGATTCATGTTTTACATAATTTTTACTTAGTAGCTCCATACCCTACATAAATGTCCTGTTTGGTGATGTCTCAAATATCAGTATCATTATACTTTTTAATATATACCATTGTAATGAATATTTACCATATTCATGCACTGTGGTGTTTACATGGTACTTATTAGATATTACCATGGTTTTACCATTAGGATATTTACATGGAATGATACATGGCCAAACTCATTTTTATTATTAGCTAAACTTTTCTGCAAATGTATTTACTTTATCTTCTGTTGTTTTATTTCCCAGTCAAGTGTGTTTGTTTCTGAAACGAGGAGCAACCCAGAACGATGGTGATGAGGATGGACAGGACCCACTGAGCATAGCAGTTCAAGCTGCAAATGCTGACATAGTTACTCTGTAAGTTTAAAAGTTCCTATGTGCTTCTATACGGTTTACTCAGGCAGTATTTACACTACTGTTTAAAAGTTTGGGGTCAGTATGATTTTTTGGTCACTCTTAAGAATAGGGTCCAATTCTCACTATTAACTACAACTTTTGTCCTCAGTAAACTCCTCATTACTTCTTATTAATAGTTAGTAAGGTAGTTGTTAAGTTTAGGTATTAGGGATGTAGAATATGGTCATGCAGAATAAGGCATTAATATGTGCTTTATAAGTACTAATAAACAGCCAATATCCTAGTAATATGCATTTATTAGAAATTAATACTTTTATTCAACAAGGATGCATTAAATTGATCAAAAGTGACTGTAAATAATGTTGCGAAATATTTTTATTTCAAGTAAATGCTGTTGAACTATATATTTATCAAAGAATATTTAGAAAAAAAATGTATCATGGTTTCCACAAAAATATTAAGCAGCACAACTGTTTTCAACATTGATAATAATAAGAAATTGTAATAATATTTTACAGTTTTTACTATATTTTTGATCTTTGGTGAGCATAAGCATCAATAACATTTAAAAAATCTTACAGACCAAAAATTTGGAATGGTAGTGTAAATAAGAAAAAATGGTTCCAAATCAAACCTCTCTTTTTTTTGTTCTCTCTTGACAGGTTACGTCTAGCACGTATGAACGAGGAGATGCGTGAGTCGGAGGGTCCGTTCGGTCAGCCAGGTCAATATTCTAGCAGCAGTCCCACAGAGCAGCAGTATAAGAAATGCATACAAGAGTTTATCTGTCTCAACATAGCAGAGTGCTAGAGAGCCCAGCATAGCGCCTTTCCCATCATTCCCACAAAGACCTGCCACGTGTTTATCTGTAAAGATAGGCCAGTCTTGCTGGAAAGTTGGAGTTGTCATTACCTGGTCCAAGCTGGTTTAGGTGGTTGATCAGGCGAACTTCCAGCCCATGGGGCCAAGTTTAACCTATTAGACCATCTCGCTCAAACTGGTTAGGGCTGGTTAACCATATCCCAGAACAGAACTTGTTGACCACTTCACATGCTGCAGATTTTAAATCACATTTCAAAGTTAGTCACATGATTGACTGGCCACCATAAGCCCTGTTTTTCACCGAAAATACCCGGAACAATTTGTCCCAGGAACTTTTTTCCCCCAGCCCTGTTGCTGTCTGCGTTTCCATCGCGGTCTTAAGTACCGTGAAGATAAGTCCGGTGACGTAGGACTACGCGTGACTTTCCAGTTCCCACTGGATTTCGTCCTCTGCATATAAGCTAAATAAAGCCTGAACCTCGTTGTCGGTCCATCTGTCGTATTTTTTAAACTTCCTTGTTAATTAAAATAGCAAACAACTCTGACTGCACGCACCAACAGACTTTTAGGTTTAAATAAAATGCTGCGTGAACTCAACCAATCAGCATGTCCAGTGCCCAAGTCCCACCCCCGAAAGTTCCTGAACTTTGAAAAAGTACTACCTCGTGTGCCAGGGCGGTTTTGAGGGGGACATTTTTACCCAGAACTTTATTTAGACCCCAGTTCCTGCGGTCGAAACACACTGAATACCACCCCAAAGTCCCTATTCCTGGGGAAAGTTCCTGCGGTGGAAACGCGGCAATAGTTTGGCCTAGCAAACAGTGGTGCTACTCATTTCAAGACTAATTTTTTCGTGTCATTCTTTATATTATGGAGGTTAACTGTGGTTTAGATAATTGTGGTGGTTTTGGTCAAATAACAGTTTCACAGACTATTGAAATCGCTAATCTTAAGCCGGACTCAGACTACGGACTCAGAGTTTTTAAATTTTAACCGATTGTGAAATCAGGTTGCATCACACACATAAGGAGAATCTTCTTTCAAATCTCAAACCTGCACACACTACAAGATTTGAAAATATTCTTAAGGTTTTCATGCCAGATTTAGCACCTAACGTGATCTCGGGGAAGCGGATGTAAACAAAATGGATAACTGTGTTGCGGCACCTTGCTGTAGACATTATATGAGGTGACATTATAAAGGCAGCCGCGTTGCCACATTTCGACCAGACGTTCTCTATCTCCGTTGTCCACCGGACCCGTACAGCTGCTTGTTGTTTCACGGTCACCATTTCAAAAGTTCTGTCACTTCAGCCTCCTTGTAGACTAGTCTGTCATTGGCTATTGTGGAAGCACTGACGGAATCATAGTCGTAATCATCCAATTTAAAAACATGTTTGATATTGTCGGGGCGGCCCCAATGTACAGATAAACTCACATTACCAGATAATCTGGGCCGAACATTGGAACCGACCAATGCCCTGGACGCATTTTTTTTTTTCTTTGAATATCAGGAGGGGTAAATCGGGCATAAATCAGCCTGAAACTCCTGTAGTCTGAGCCCAGCTTTACAGAGCCCTTATCTAAACAGTTTGATGAACTAACCTTCAGAGTTGCTGCACTTTCACTCATCACTTACACTTCAAACAGTATTATACAGTATGTTAGGCAGCTGTCTATCTATTCTAACAGTGTTTTACAGGCATTTTTGTACACATGGTTTGAACAGATCTGCCTCTTAAAACTGCTTTGTGCTTGCAAACGCATGCGGAGGGTGGGATCAAAAACTGTGATTTATTATATGTCATAAATGTATAAAATGTCTAATCTACTAACTGAAAACGTGATTTTGACGACTTAAATGCCACTGTTATGCACTTTTTATTAACTCCACTGTCGCTTTTGTTTGCTTTTATGGATGATGGTGTAGAAAATGCCTCAAACAGCATTTTTATGCTTTTATGAGTACTGCCCAGAGCAATAGTGCAGTGATACAATGCTTTTTTTTGTATTGTGGTAACAGATTGTATTTTTGTAACTTCATATACTTGTGAATTTTACAGTTTGCAACCAAACTCAGTTCAGACACCAAAAACAAAATTGGAAATAAAAATTTTAATAAAAATTTCAAATAAAAAAATACAGATTAACAATACACTACTGTTCAGCATTTGGGGTTAGTATGATTTCATAATATTTTTGAAAATAAGTCTCTTATGCTCACTAAGGCTGCATTTATTTGATTAAAAATACATAAAAAAATGTAAAATTGTGAAATATTATTACAATTTAAAAGAACTGTTTTCTATTTGAATATATTTTAAAATGTAATTTATTTCTGTGATAAAAGCTGAATTTTCAGCATCATTCCTCCAGTCTTCAGCGTCACATGATCCTTCAGAAATCATTCTAATATGATGATTTGATGCTCAAGAAACATTTATTATTATTATTGTTGAAAACAGTTGTGCTGCATAATATTTTTTTGGAAACTTTATACTTTTTTCAGGATTCTTTGATGAATATAAAGTTCTAAATAATAGCATTTATTCTAAATAAAAATATTTTGCAACATTATAAATGCCTTTACTGTCACTTTTGAACAATTTAATGCATCCTTGCTGAATAAAAGTAACAAAATCTTACTGACCCCAACCTTTTGAACGGTAGTGTGTTATTGAATAATGCAGTATTTTTATTTTTGTTTGTTCATTTCTGTTATCTTCAGTGCATTGATTGCTGTTGCTCTGATCTGTTTGGTTTCCTGCTGCTTTTTGCCCTTCATGAATCTGTGTGTGCGAATGAAATATCATAATACGGTCTTAATTCCAACGCTTCTGCTTTATAGTGGAGTGGATACTATAAAGCATGAGCATACTATTGAACGAGGTTGTAAACCAGTTAACGTGATGTCATATATAAATTTAGACCTGGCAGTCATAAATGTATTCATGAGACATGTTCTCATGGTGTGTCTTGATTATGTTATGTAAACTCGGATGTGTACCATCACTTTAACTCCAGATCTCAACCAAAGACCACAGACATGTTAGTGTATAAGGACCCTTTTTCCCCAATGCAATCAAAAACATAGCACTTGTTGAGAGAAAATTCATTTGAAAATTTGTGGTTTCTGAACAGGCTATAATGCTGTAAAGTTGTTCCCCGACATGTTTTGTCTCGCTGGCCATTGAAATCGTAGCACTTTCTGTTCAACGTTTTGTGAATATCGAATCAGTATGACTCCTGAAGCGGCGAACAACTGGACTACCAAAAGCATTTTATTCAAAATAAATAAGATGATGCACCAATATTTAAAAAAATACCGTATTACAAGATGGTGGCTGTAGCACATAACCTCTTCTACTGCTTGCTTTCATATTTCCGCTTTTCTTCATGTCGGTGTCATGCTGCGATTTTGTAAATTATGTCTGAATATTGTATAACTGAAGATTCTTGTGTAAATTAGAACCTCTGCAACTTCCCCCCTCCCCCCTTTTTGCTCTTTGTTTCTGCCCTTTTATCTGTCATTTCCTCCTAAACCCGAAAAGAATCATGACAATAAATGAAACGTGAATGAAGTACTAACTGCTTGTGCTTGGCTTTTCTTCTCCTGCCTCTTTCTTCTCTGTCTGCTGAGTTAGTCTGCACTATTATATAACAGTCTGCATTAACACAACTCACTCATGAACCCAAGTTTGCTGCTGTACATTTTTGAGGAAATTCCTTTTTTTCTTCTGGGATGATTTTTTTTTTTCTGTTATTATGTTTAGGGAGAGACCCTGATAATTGTAAAATGTAAAAATAGTAATATTCATTTTGAAATTAACATTTATTTTGCCTTTAAATTATTTGAATATGTTCCTCTGACTGAATCAAATAGAGCTCTTAGAATGTCGGTTAAAGATATATATTATATGTTAAATATATATAATATTAAATATACACTATCTTTCAAAAATGTGATGGTCGGTAAAAATGTTTAAATGTTTTTTGAAGTAATGTCTTATGCTCACCAAAGCTGAGCTTTTTTTATTTGATCAAAAAATGCAGAAAATTCTGTAATTTTGTAATATTATAATTTTGTACTATAATATAATTATAATTTAAAATACGTGTTATCTATTCTAATTTTAAAATGTAACTTATTCCTGTGATGTCAAGGCTGAATTTTCAGCATCATTACTCTTTAGTGTCACATGATCCTTCAGAAATCATTCTAATAGCCTATGATGATTTGATGGCCAAGAAATATTTATTATTATTATATATTATGTTGAAAACAGTTCTGCTTAAAATATTTGTGGAAAACATGATATTTTTTTGTTCAAAACCAAAGCATTTATTTGAAACAGAACATTTAGAAAATTAAATTAAATTAACAATTTAATTAAAATATTACTGACCCCAAAATCTTAAACAGTAGTATATAGTGTTATTATTATTATTATTATTATCTAGTGCTGTCATATCGACTAATCGTGATTAATTGCATCTTACATAAAAGTTTGCGATTAATCGCATCTTACATAAGTTTATATATATATCATATATTTACAAGCTTTTATGTTAGATTAGATTATTCACGATTAACCGATTTGACAAGTGCCAATTCAATGATTGCATTAACTGTTTTAATACAATATTTTTTTCATATAAATATTATTGTGTTAATTACCACATAAAATTATTTAGTATCTCGGTTTGTAAAATAACTCATACCTCAGTTTATAAAAACAAAATAAGTCAACAAACGTGTGCACAACAGGTACATGGTTGACCCATAGACTGCTATTATAAGTTTATATAAAACTCAGCAGAACTCAACTTCTATTTAAACTGAAATATCTCTTTAAATGTTTCTCCTGCACTAGTCAGTACGCATGAGTACCCGTCCTGGGAAGACAGGGACAGTCTCCTCATTGTAAATCAAGCATGTGAAATTCAGTTTGGCAATGTGTTCAAACCCACCCTTTTGTCTCAGTTGTTGTCATGGTTACAAGACAGTACAAAGACCCTATATGGCACAAAGATCTGGAGAAGGTTCATTTTGATGGGGGTGCTTTATAGTGTCGTTTCTGTCCCTTAATTCTAAAGTGTGATGAAAACACTTATTGTAATAGACTTATTTGCCTTACTTTGCAATTCAGAGGCCTGCTTTTTGCATTAGTAAAGCTTTACTAAACTTCTAACATAACTATTTTAGCATCATTTTCAATTCTATGTAAAGCATATGAAAGTTTGTTTCACCACATAATTAAAAGTAAAAGGTAACTGTGACTTTTCATCTCGCAACAATTGTGAGTTTATATCTTACAATTCCTAGAAAAAAGTCATGATTGCAAGTTCAAGTTAAACTCAAAAAAGTCAGAATTTTAAGTTTATATCTTGCAATTCTGACTTTTCCCCCCAGAATTGTGATATAAACTCACGATTGTGTGAAAAGAGTCAGAATTTTAAGTTTATATCTTGCAATTCTGACTATTTCTCACAATTCTGAGAAAAAAAGTCGGAATTGTGAGATACAGACTCACAAATTAAAAAGGTTATTGTGACTTTTTATCTCACAATTCTGACTTTTATTCTTACAATTGCAAGTTTATAAATCAACACTGATGTGTAAGGTATCTATTATATCCCGTATTATAAAATAACGATTGTGTCGATTACATTGTTACAAGTGATTGTTAAAAATGTATTTGTCATTAAATCATTTATTCAAGAGATTCGTTCAAAAACGTTGATTCGTCCAGTAATGAAAGAAGTGAAGTCTTTATGAGTGAGTCATTGAATCATTCATTCAACACATTTTAAAAAAAATATTCATTCTAATTAATTAAACAATTTTAAATAGACTGCAACAATTAACATTTTGTCAGAACCTCTGGTAATTTACATGTTATTTTATTTAGTTGTCTGTTCAGAATCTCAATTCTCACTGTATCCAGTATCATGCAATTCAACTTTTTTCACCGAACTGTGAGATATCAATTCGTAATTGCAAGTTATAAAGTCCAAACTTGTGATTGTGAGATAAAAAGTCACAATCATCTTTATTTTTTATTCTGTGGCTCCATTCACTTTACAGCTGCATTTAAGGAGTTTTGTATAGTCAAAATTAATGGTGTTTGCTCCTATTTTAGGTGACACGACGTACCTGGATATTTTCCGTGAGTTTTCCCATATGGCATCCCACAATCCTGAGAAGCTGAAGCGGAGGAGCGTTCACTTCCGTCACTCCTTCAGGTAGCTGCATGATATCCATTAGTTATATGTTAGATAAATGCAAATATTGCTTGATAATTGCACACACATACAGTATAATTTAAATATTTTCTTCTTAATCTATTCTAGAGTATGAACAATCAACTCTGTTAAACTTTGGACGCCAATCAAGCTGGAGCAGAAGACACTTTGACTAGCTGATATAATAAGTGTGACGGAGATGAGTGTGAAGGACTTGAAACAAAAAAATTGTGTTCGTGTTGAATGTTTGTAATGATTTTAATGATACTTTTTTGTAACTTTATGGGGGTCAGCTGGACTTAACCCCCAATGTTTTGTGTTTGTTTTCTTCATTTGCATTCTCCTTTTTTTTTTGCTATAGACAGTAACAGACATCAAAACAGCTACATGGTTACACGTCTGTTAAAACATATAATCAAATGATCATGCATGAACGCTTTCTCATTTTACATTTCATCTCAATACTATTACAAGCATCACTATTACGCTCTATTATAAAACATATCCAGCACTGATTGTTTTTTCTTTCTTTCTGTTTTTAAAGCAGTTGAAATATTAAGGAAGTTGTTTTTGGAGAATCTGCAGTGATTTTGTCTGTTGCTGTAGTGATGAATGTACTGTTTTGTATTGACTACGCTGGTGTAGTCTATATATTTTATCTGTACAGCCACTATAAATCATTGCAAATTCAAATGCATATATTGTATATTGTCTTTTTAGATGCAAATTGATAATATAAAATGATGGTATTTTGTAAAAATGCAAAAACATTGTGTGGAAAATAAATATCTCTCAAAAAAAATCTGTTTTTCATTTAAAAAGTGCATGAAAATGATGATTTTGATGTATATTAATTTGGGTTTTCGTGTATTTCTGCTGAAGACAAAATGAGTTAGGCGATTAAGATGGACAGGACATTTGACGGACAAGACATCCCTCAGAGTTACCTTACATTCGTGTGTCCACATGAAGTAAACAATCGAGAAAGAATCGATATTTCATCCATCCCGGACGAATGAATCGTTCTTATGAGCCGGTTCTTCAGTGAATCTAAATGATTCAGTGCAATTCTCAAACGAATGACTCTTGTGAACCGGTTCTTTATAATGAATTAAAAACATACGTTGCGTCCCAAATGACGCACTATACACTATGCACTTATAAACTACGTACGTATACACTGTACTTAACCCTGGAGAGTACGAATTTTATACGGTTATTTTGTCATCTGAGTCTGAAGCCCCTCCCCCTCCGCAACGTAATTAAAGCTGCGACAGTTGAGAAAAGAGAACATTCCATGGCTTCGTTTTTTCGGTTAATTAAGTGAATCATCGGGGTATTAAAAGTTTATTTTTCCTATTTGTTGTTTTCAGTGTGAACACACTACTCACTACTCGCACTACACAAACTATATATTTATTAGTGCTTAAGTACACGAATTGTGACGCACAGTTCTACAAGTGTAAACTGATTTCCGAACAAATGACTCCTGTGAATCGGTTCCTTAGACTGATCACTGACTGCTTATAATATGTTCATATGGCACGTGTAGTTAAATATATACCTTTTGTATAAATAATGTGCTATATAAATAAATTATTAATAAATATTATATTTGTTGATCAAATCATTTTTAAGAATTG
This sequence comes from Rhinogobio ventralis, assembly GCA_039654625.1. Classification (NCBI taxonomy): domain Eukaryota; kingdom Metazoa; phylum Chordata; class Actinopteri; order Cypriniformes; family Gobionidae; genus Rhinogobio; species Rhinogobio ventralis. The sequence continues at coordinate 8,854,296 of CM077203.1, forward strand.
TTTGACATTAGAAAATCCGACCAATACTTTTATGTCAGTCTAACGCCAGACATTTATTTTGAAAAACAGCCGAACGCTTTCCAGAACTTTTATTTTCCCTTTGACATCATCACTTCCTTGTGTTGCGGCAGCCATATTGGCATGGGGGATAGATGACAATTTCACCTCAGCCGAAGAGCTACATTTTTGTTATTTTTGAAAGTTTATCAAGGGCGTATTCACTCTGAAATAAAGGGATATCAATACATCCACCCAATTTGACCCTGGTCGATCCCGTGGAGGGCGTTGAAAGAGGTGAGGCGAAACCGTTAAAAATCCCCTTTCAGTGTCTAAGGCTGTGGTTTAAAACCTAGTGAACTATCTACTTAGACAGCATCTGATGCTGCCATCATAACGTATAACTGAACGCGTCTGTGCCACCTAAAGATGCTGTCTAGGTAGGCAGCTAACTAGGTTTTGAAACAGTACATGTCTCCGTGTAAGCTCCGTGTTTACACATACTGTTGTTATTTAAGCGTATTTACACCTGTCTGTCAATGTCTTATTTTTGTCTACAGTCGCTGACCGCTCTGTAAACATATGCTACCACGTTGTTCTTAAAAGCACAATAGTTCTGGTCATTTGCTTAAATGTCTGCCGTTGTGTATTCAATTTTGTACAGTTAAGTGTATTGAGAAGACGATGTACGTTACTATATCCGTCTGCAATCATACACCCATTTCAAGCTGCTTCCTTATTGACAATCATAACAATATTATGGTTGCAGTTAATGTCAACAAACATGATCTGAATAGTGTTGATGTATTTCCGGATGTATAGATTATTGTAAATATTCTGTTATTTCATATTAGTGTCTTTTTATGAAGACTAGGAAGTGTTCGGTTTGTATTGTGGAACTGAGAGTGCCATGTGATTTCACAGATGAGCAACAACTTAAACAAGAGGGCCCCAACAACAGCAACACAGCGGTTAAAACAGGACTACCTCCGCATCAAGAAAGATCCAGTCCCGTATATCTGTGCTGAACCTCTGCCCTCCAACATTTTGGAATGGTACATTTGATTTCCTTCAAAACATGTATTTCAACAGATAAATAGAGAGATAAAATTTTTACGTGACTTCCTGTTTTTACTGCCTTGAGGTTTGAGTTTGGAGCTCTGTCAAGTTTTGGCTGTTAATTCTTAAAGTGCCTTATCTTTCATGTAGTGTGTAATACAGCTGTTTTAAATGTAAAAGATCAAAGTGGATTTATTGTCTCCTAAAAGAAGGAACCGATTCTGAACTGCCTGAAACGAGTCATCAGTAATTCCAGTCTTACTTCCTGCATGAATCTACATAGGTTTGTAACAAATTTGCATAATGCCTATGGACGTCATTGGCGCCAGGAACAACTTCAAACTTTGCCCCGCCCTGTAACATTGTAGTTATAGCTGAGGCCTGGAAGAGTTTGGTTTGTGTGTGTCGATATATCAAGAAGATGCTGTTTTCTACGCTGCGAAAGCAAATCCATAGACCAGTCATAACAGACCAGGTCATCTGACCAATCAGAGCAGAGTAGGGGTTTCAAGAAACTGAATCCTTTATCGAACCGTTTAAGATACTCTGAGAAAAGATACTCTGTATATTATGAGAAAATTCAAGTGTTTTTTCACCTTGGATGCATGTAATCCTATTGTTGGAGACCTCAAAACTAAATTAGGAACTTTTAAAATAGTATAATAGGGGTGGGTACTTATAATCGTTTCACAATTCCTATTGTATTGAGCAGAATGAAGTATCTGCATCCATACAATGAGAGTGAATGGAGACGGATGCTTTTGAGCTCTTGAAAGGACAAAAATAAAAAAACACCATGAATCAATATGGATTCTATATGAATCAAAACAATGCAGTCTTATGAAGCTGCATGCTAGCTTTCTGTGAGGATTCAGACTGAAATTTGAGTGCACAACTTGGATATGGATATACTATGGATATACTTTTATGGTGCTTATTTGTCCTTTTTGAAGCGTGTCAGCCCAATAACTGTCACTATGCTTTCGCTGCATGTAAAAAGTTGTGTAAAAATTCTTCAAAACATTTGACAGGATTTTTATCACTTGTTATAGTGACTATAGTAAGTGATAAAATAATATTTATCTCTTATTGTACTTTAAAGACTATCCCCTGGTTTCACAGACCAGGCTTACACCTAGTCCCAGACTAAAATGCATGTTTGAGCTGTTTTAACTGAAAGCAACTTGCACTGACATCTTAGTCTATTATTTTGTCTCAAGATGCACACCAGTAATGTTTGTTTTTTTCTAGGGCACGTTTATAAAAGCTACTTAAATGCTCTAATTGAACTAAGGCCTAGTCCTGGCTTAATCTAAACCAGGCCTTTATGTATTAATGGTTGTAATCATATCACTCTAGATACTATCGCATGTTTCCTTCTCTTTCAGGCATTATTTAGTACGTGGCCCTGAGAAAACGCCATATGAAGGTGATTTCCCCTTTAATTTCACATTAGTGCTTCCCTTTTTTAAATTGTGCATTGTGCAATATCTGCTTCATTTTGACTTGTCTTGTTTTTTTTAGGTGGTTACTATCATGGCAAACTGATTTTCCCACGGGAATTTCCCTTCAAACCACCGAGCATATACATGATCACACCCAACGGCAGATTTAAATGTAATACAAGGTAAACAAAATGTATCTTTTCAAACTCAGACCTTTTACTTAAGTGTGTAAACAGTTATTTTGAGCATAGTTAGAGCTAAAAGCTGTTGTTCTGCATGACACAATCGTGAGTGCCTTATTGCTGCTATGAAATGTTTACTATATAATAAAAATCTTTCATTAAAACATTATTTTATTGAGCAAACTCATGAAGTGCCATGATCCTCCTCGTGCTACACGTAAACTAAGTTTAATAGTTAATCTCTATTAGTGTTGCACATTTTTGCACTGTTTGCATCCAATATCACATACTGTCTGAGTAGGTACTATATTTGAATTTGAATTTACTTTGCAACCATTAAAAAAGTATGCTCTATGTAGTATGAATATAAGTAGTATGAATTAAATTTGGACATACTACATCCGCCATGTTGTTACTGTCACGTGACCTTCCAGTGTGAGTTGGGTCGCTTCACTTCCATTCACAAATCCTCTCCCGTGGCCCCATGGGGTAGTAAAGTGTCCCTTGAATGCGCACTTCAGAATCTTGCTCGAAGTAGTAGGTCATCCGCTGTAGTGACTAATTGGGAACACTCGAATCAGAAGAACAGTATAATTCCTGCATAATGACTAGCTTTCACTTTCTTTCAGGTTGTGTCTTTCCATCACAGATTTTCACCCTGACACGTGGAACCCTGCGTGGTCCGTGTCCACCATCTTAACCGGCCTCCTGAGCTTCATGGTTGAAAAAGGCCCGACTCTCGGCAGTATTGAAACCTCTGACTTCACAGTGAGTGTCACGCTGATTTAAAATCACAGGGAAATGCTTTGACCCGTGTTCCTCCTCATGGTGTTTTTATTTTATCCTCCTCAAGTTATTATTTTATTATTTAAGAGGGCTTTTCACACTGTGCTTAACCCTGGTTTATCATCGTTCTAAACACTGCTTTTAACCCCAGGTAAAGGAACCGGTTTCAATGTCAAATGCTGACAGAAAACGCAACAATTTAATTGAAGAAGAAACCGTTTCATCCTTACCTTTTATAGTCCGATGTATCCATTCACTATAAACTTGATAGTACAGTCAGCAATGCAAGGATGCAATGCTAGAGATTTTATGTAAACAGGTTGCATGCTGCATTCATTCATTCATTCAATCAATGACACTGACCCTGCAAATATGTAAAGAAGAGCGTTAACCCAGGGTTTAGGAATGTACAATGTGAAAGTCAGTTTATCAATACCCAGGATTTATTGTTAACCCCGGGTAAATTATGAGCAGTGTTAAACGTCAAGCAAGATAACCCAGGATTCAGTTTGCCCGAGGTTTAGAATGACCCAGGGTTAACTATTTCAAGTGTGAAAAGCCCTAAGGAATACTTTACCCAAGTGAATAATTAAAATGTTTTAATTTATTATTAATATTTATTATATAAAAGCCTTCAGCACTTACTTTTGCCAATACTTTTTTAGGATTGTGTAAATATTGTGCCTCATTCCGACCCTTTCCTTTTAAAGCAATGCACTTTTGCTCCTCCTTAATAGGCCACACTTATGGTACGTTTACACGACAAGTTGTTCTTTTGTGTTTTTCGTGTGCAGATGACAACACTGTCAAAATGATCCCCGTTCACATGGATCCGTGAAAATGACTAAATAAGCTGTATTCTGCTGCCAGGCCAGTAAATGGGGATGTGACTTTGTAAAGAAACACTACGCGCCTATAGAATGAACACATAATACACATGTGCATGACGTCACTGTTTTGAGAGATTCTCGTTTTTGTAGTTTACGATAGCATAATGATTATGTTATGAGACAACACCATTTACACGACACCATTTTCAACTAAAAAAACAAAAAAATGAAATCCTTATATGCTTTTTGGCCGTTTATTTACACAACAACTACATTTTGGTGGCCTGAAAATGCAGTTGTTTAGTGCAAGTAAGTAATATCCTGTAACATGGCTTTTGTAAAATCCAGTCTGCTGCAAGTTGTGCTTGATATTAAAAAGTTATTAAAAGTGCAAAAGAGAACTTGTGCTGTTCCCTGGGCGGAAACTTTAAGTGGCATTTTTGTAGGGCGGGATTTGATTTTTATCCATTTAGAAATTGTCAAAATGTAGATAGACCAAGTTGTAATTTTATTTTAATTTGAGAAATTCTTGAAATGTGTGTGTACTTTATATATAGGAAGACGGTTACTCTGATTACTTATAGAAAGTGCAACGCCCAATACGGTGAATAAGCCCTGCCTTCTAAATGAAAGAGCCAATCGTTGATTAGTAAAGTCATCGTGTCACTGCAGATGCCGTTAGAAGCTCCGGTTGCTATAGAAACAGGCAGTGTTCTAAACAAGTGTTCATGATTCGAGCGTTTATCATCAAAATGTATGAGACAGTATCAGATTTCATTGGTGATTTCAAATATGAAATTTAATCACAAGCTTGGCAAACAGTTTTGGAGAATTTGATGTTTCCCCATTCAAAGAGATAGGAGCTGTACTTGCATGCCCGAGAGGCGTTTCAAAGATGTCCGTCGAGTGAAATGACTTGTCTTAAAGGGAAAGTAAGTGAGATCAGTTTTAATGCTGTGTTTGTTTGAATGTGTTGCCTGCAGAAAAGACAGTTGGCCTCCCAGAGTCTTGTGTTCAACATCAAGGACAAAGTCTTCTGTGAACTGTTTCCAGATGTTGTTGAAGTAAGTATTGGTGCCAGACTTCCACACAGATGTATGCATGAGCAGTAAGCTCATTCTCTCAACAAATGTATTAATACTTGATCCCGTTCGTTCCCCATCAAACAGGAAATCAAGCAGAAGCAGCGAATGCAGGAAGAGCTCAGGTCTCGCTCACAGGCGCTGCCCCTCCCTGATGTGGTGCCGGATGGCGAAGCCCACCACGCGCAAAACGGGCACCTGCCCCTAAACGGGCACCTGCCCCCGGGTGCGGCACACCCGCCCGACCTCCAGCAGGTCAACCGTAACCATGGACTCCTGGGTGGAGCGCTCGCTAATTTGTTCGTCATTGTAGGCTTCGCCGCTTTCGCCTACACGGTCAAGTATGTTCTGCGGAGCATCGCGCAGGAATGAATCGCCCAATGAGAACCATCGACAGGAGGGACGAAAGGCTGGTGCTGTACTCACGACCAAATAAAACGAAGCAGTGTCCCGTTAATGAAATTGAGAGCTTGGTGAGTTCCTCCATAGTGGTGACAACCAGATCTCGTGTAACACGGCCACTTAAAGGTCAAGGTCACATGAAAAGATGGCTTTATTCATATGTAAGGAAATTTTAAAAAAGCGAATTTTCTACCTTACACAGTTCCCAAAGGAAGCCAACTTTGTGTGACCGTGAAATTAATCAGAGTGGGCTTTTTTTAGGGCCTGAAACAGCATTTGTTTTGTTTTTTTCATGTTCTTTAATGATCTGTAAGATTTTAAAATCTGCACATATAGGATGCTGGGTTTTTATGTGGAAGATTTAAAGAGAAAAAGTCCAATCATTCCTTAAAAACAAAAGAAAGGAAAAACAGTTCTGATGTGTGTCGCAACATTTATTGCTGTGACGAAAATCCCAGAGTATTTTATGTAACGGAAATGGCTCGACTGTAACATGCTTTACCGATGGAAACTTGTTCTTAAATGCATTTGTGCTCACCTACGCTACACCAACCGTAACAACCAGTTAGGCCAAGAAAGAAGCGATGTGAAATGAATTATTTGTCTTCTGTTTGTCTGTGATGCGGCGCTCCAAGTGTACATTAACTTTCTTTCAGAGGGAGTCACTGCTGGCTGAAAGAAAAGCACATGAACTCATTTTTTTCAGGCCATGTAACACTATAAATTGTTTTTGTGCAATATGTAGGATTGTCAGCACTATTTGGCTTTCACGATACACAGCACTTCTTTTGTTTCCAAGGGTTGTGATTTATGCAATAATTCTTAATAAATTGAAAAATCCATTTAATTCTTCTTATAAACATAGGCAAGCGGATATGCATTAAATTCGTACATTTCCTGTTGTACCGTAAGATCTTTGGTTGTGTTTATTAGGAAAAGTACCTCGAGTTGCACAAATAATTCATAATGTTTTGCAAGTCAAAGTATAGTTTGCTGAAACCTACCTGCACCGCAAAACATCTCTTTCTGGGTCAGAACGGTCGTGTCGCTGCTCATTCTGACTCGGGAGTGAATTAATGCTCTCATTGCACCGGTATGTTCTGGTCTTCGCCCAATTCAAGTGTTCTGATGTCCCAATACTAGCAGTAATACTTTTTTCAGCACCTCCATGAACACTGTTGATCGATATCCTTTTCTTTAGAGGGGCGTGTAATCAGAGATAGTCATGTTGTGTTTACATTTTGAATAAATAATATTCTATTAAAGAAAATGGTTGCTCATGTGTGATTCAACTCCACTTCTTGCCTTGTTGCATTTGATGAAAGACAGTGATGCAATGTCAGCTGTCAACAAATTCAGATGTTGTGCTGATACTCGGAGACAAAACATTTCTTAATGTCATGCCATGTTATTTTACACATTATAGGCTTGTTATTTACAACCATTAAGATGAAATTGCATTTGAACACTCCCAAGCCCCTTAAAATATCAGCACATGGATCTTTGTATACACATGCAAATACTAATGATCCATACTCAGAGTTATGTAATTTTTGATATCACTCTTGGTATATATAAAATGCATTGAGTACTGTTCCAAAACTGCATCTCTTGTGGGGTGTTCCCAGTCTGCAGTGGTCAGTATCTATCAAAAGTGGTCCAAGGAAGGAACAGTGGTGAACCGGTGACAGGGTCATGGGTGGCCAAGGCTCATTGATGCTGGCCCGTGTGGTCATAACAAAGAGACGAGCTACTGTAGCTCAAATTGCTCAAGAAGTTAATGCTGGTTGAAAGCGCCAACAGTGGGCACGTGAGCATCAAAACTGGACCACGGAGCACTGGAAGAAGGTGGCCTGGTCTGATGAATCACATTTTCTTTTAATCACGTGGCCGGTTGCGTGTGCGTCGCTTACCTGGGAAACACAAGGCACCAGGATGCACTATGGGAAGAAGGCAAGCCGGCGGAGGCAGTGTAATGCTTTGTGCAATGTTCTGCTGGGAAACCTTGGGTCCTGCCATCCATGTGGATGTTACTTTGACACGTACCACCTACCTAAGCATTGTTGCAGACCATGTACACCTTTTCATGGAAACAGTATTCCTTAATGGCTGTGGCCTCTTTCAGCAGGATAATGCGCCCTGCCACAAAGCAAAAATGGTTCAGGAATGGTTTGAGGAGCACAACAACGAGTTTTTGGTGTTGACTTGGCCTCCAAATTCCCCAGAACTCAATCCAATCGAGCATCTGTGGGATGTGCTGAACAAACAAATCCGATCCATGGAGGGCCCAACTCGCAACTTACAGGACTTAAAGGATCTGCTGCTAACATCTTGGTGCCAGATTTCACAGCACACCTTCAGGGGTCTAGTGGAGTCCATGCTGCGAAAGGTCGGGGCTGTTTTGGCAGCAAAAGGGGGACCAACACAATATTAGTCATTATGTTATGCCTGATCGGCCTAATATTGTGTTGTAGTATATATATATATATATTAGTGTTGTAGTCAAGACCACCTAATCCGAGACCAAGACCAATGTGTTGTCAGACCAACACAAGACCAAGGCAGGGCGAGACAGAGTCTAGACCAAGACCAGACCAGCACTCCTTAAATTCATAAAGGTCGACATTATCGCCTGTGAAAGAACTTATTTTTAATCAATAAATATAATTAGAAAAAGACACTATATAGAGCTGTTACCAATCAAATGAAATCATTAACAACAAAATTCTTCTTTGCACTGCAGAGGTGGTACAGAAGATGCATCTGAATTGGTAAATGCATAAATACAAATGCCTAAATAATGTTAAGAATAATGTTTTAAAAATATATATATTGAATGTTTGTATAAAAGCAACATGTTGGCAGTCATGCTCAAATTTGTGAAAACAGCTCTCAGATCTCAAAATCCAGATCTCATACAAGTACTTTTTTGCAACAATATCTTGAATTTTGTGAGCATTTGTATTAATTTTGGTGAAATTTTTGACACAATTCCTCATTAATTTCTGAACCGGCACAATAAATAAATCAAATTAGAAATAAGTTATTGATTGCATCTGAAGCAGTAAGTTTTACACACACACTTTGTGTATGTATTTACAAACTACTGTTAGATGATTTGACAGCACTAGTATATACACTCACCTAAAGGATTATTAGGAACACCTGTTCAATTTCTCATTAATGCAATTATCTAATCAACCAATCACATGGCAGTTGCTTCAATGCATTTAGGGGTGTGGTCCTGGTCAAGACAATCTCCTGAATTCCAAACTGAATGTCAGAATGGGAAAGAAAGGTGATTTAAGCAATTTTGAGCGTGGCATGGTTGTTGGTGCCAGAGGGGCCGGTCTGAGTATTTCACAATCTGCTCAGTTACTGGGATTTTCACGCACAACCATTTCTAGAGTTTACAAAGAATGGTGTGAAAAGGGAAAAACATCCAGTATGCGGCAGTCCTGTGGGTGAAAATGCCTTGTTGATGCTAGAGGTCAGAGGAGAATGGGCCGACTGATTCAAGCTGATAGAAGAGCAACTTTGACTAAAATAACCACTCGTTACAACCGAGGTATGCAGCAAAGCATTTGTGAAGCCACAACACGCACAACCTTGAGGCGGATGGGCTACAACAGCAGAAGACCCCACCGGGTACCACTCATCTCCACTACAAATAGGAAAAAGAGGCTACAATTTGCACGAACTCACCAAAATTGGACAGTTGAAGACTGGAAAAATGTTGCCTGGTCTGATGAGTCTCGATTTCTGTTGAGACATTCAGATAGTAGAGTCAGAATTTGGCGTAAACAGAATGAGAACATGAATCCATCATGCCTTGTTACCACTGTGCAGGCTGGTGGTGGTGGTGTAATGGTGTGGGGGATGTTTTCTTGGCACACTTTAGGCCCCTTAGTGCCAATTGGGCATCGTTTAAATGCCACGGCCTACCTGAGCATTGTTTCTGACCATGTCCATCCCTTTATGACCACCATGTACCCATCCTCTGATGGCTACTTCCAGCAGGATAATGCACCATGTCACAAAGCTTGAATCATTTCAAATTGGTTTCTTGAACATGACAATGAGTTCACTGTACTAAAATGGCCCCCACAGTCACCAGATCTCAAACCAATAGAGCATCTTTGGGATGTGGTGGAACGGGAGCTTCGTGCCCTGGATGTGCATCCCACAAATCTCCATCAAATGCAAGATGCTATCCTATCAATATGGGCCAACATTTCTAAAGAATGCTTTCAGCACCTTGTTGAATCAATGCCACGTAGAATTAAGGCAGTTCTGAAGGCGAAAGGGGGTCAAACACAGTATTAGTATGGTGTTCCTAATAATCCTTTAGGTGAGTGTATATATATATATATAAACATGGTGCTTTTTTACCTGTACAAAACGTAAAAGCTTACAATTATATTTGCATTTGTGCATATAATTTGTGAACATAATACAACAAACTGTGCCTCAAAAAGACAACGCTAATAAAATTCCAAAAAGTCCAAATAGCAGCAAAGAATGAATAAACAACATAAACCTAAAGAAACATTAAAGTGCGATTTTAAAGTTTTCTAATTTAGTTTTGGAGGTCTCCAACAACAGGTTTACATGCATCATGCAACATTTAATTTTCACATAATATACAGGTGCTGGTCATATAATTAGAATATCATCAAAAAGTTGATTTATTTCACTAATTCCATTCAAAAAGTGAAACTTGTATATTATATTCATCCATTACACACAGACTGATATATTTCAAATGTTTATTTCTTTTAATTTTGATGATTATAACTGATGATTATAAAATCCCAAATTCAGTATCTCAGAAAATTAGAATATTACTTAAGACCAATACAAAGAAAGGATTTTTTTGAAATCTTGGCCAACTGAAAAGTATGAACATGAAAAGTATGAACATGTACAGCACTCAATACTTAGTTGTGGCTCCTTTTGCCTGAATTACTGCAGCCATGTGGCGTGGCATGGAGTCGATCAGTCTGTGGCACTGCTCAGGTGTTATGAGAGCCCAGGTTGCTCTGATAGTGGCCTTCAGCTCTTCTGCATTTTGGGTCTGGTATATCGCATCTTCCTCTTCACAATACCCCATAGATTTTCTATGGGGTTAAGGTCAGGCGAGTTTGCTGGCCAATTAAGAACAGGGATACCATGGTCCTTAAACCAGGTACTGGTTGCTTTGGCACTGTGTGCAGGTGCCAAGTCCTGTTGGAAAATGAAATCTGCATCTCCATAAAGTTGGTTACCAGCAGGAAGCATGAAGTGCTCTAAAACTTCCTGGTATACGGCTGCGTTGACCTTGGACCTCAGAAAACACAGTGGACCAACACCAGCAGATGACATGGCATCCCAAACCATCACTGACTGTGGAAACTTTACACTGGACCTCAAGCAACGTAAATTGTGTGCCTCTCCTCTCTTCCTCCAGACTCTGGGACCCTGATTTCCAAAGCAAATGCAAAATGTACTTTCATCAGAGAACATAACTTTGGACCACTCAGCAGCAGTCCAGTCCTTTTTGTCTTTAGCCCAGACGAGACGCTTCTGACGCTGTCTTTTGTTCAAGAGTGGCTTGACACAAGGAATGCGACAGCTGAAACCCATGTCTTGCATACGTCTGTGCGTAGTGGTTCTTGAAGCACTGACTCCAGCTGCAGTCCACTCTTTGTGAATCTCCCCCACATTTTTAAATGGGTTTTGTTTCACAATCCTCTCCAGGGTGAGGTTATCACTATTGCTTATACACTTTTTTCTACCACATCTTTTCCTTCCCTTCGCCTCTCTATTAATGTGCTTGGACACAGAGCTCTGTGAACAGCCAGCCTCTTTTCCAATGAACTTTTGTGTCTTGCCCTCCTTGTGCAAGGTGTCAATGGTCGTCTTTTGGACAACTGTCAAGTCAACAGTCTTCCCCATGATTGTTTAGCCTACAGAACTAGACTGAGAGACCATTTAATGGCCTTTGCAGGTGTTTTGAGTTAATTAGCTGATTAGAGTGTGGCACCAGGTGTCTTCAATATTGAACCTTTTCACAATATTCTAATTTTCTGAGATACTGAATTTGGGATTTTCCTTAGTTGTCATATATAATCATCAAAATTAAAAGAAATAAACATTTGAAATATATCCGTCTGTGTGAAATGAATGAATAGTTTCACTTTTTGAATGGAATTAGTGAAATAAATCAACTTTTTGATGATATTCTGATTATATGACCAGCACCTGTACATTGCACATCACCGCAATGTTCAATGATTCTCAAACGACTCGATGGATGCATCAGTCTCTCTAAATCCTTTCCGCGAGCCTACTCTGCTCTGATTGGTCAGATGGCCCAGTCTGTTGACTCTAATTCTTGATATCAGTAATTGTATTTTCACTAGTGAAATGTCCTCCATTCAAATTCAATTTTTGATATCAACAATTAAATTGCCACTAGTGACAATGTTAATTTCTGATATAATGAATGTGATTGTTACTAATAAGAAAGCCATTTTAGATATCTGAAATTATATTGATATCAGGAATTTAAGTATTGATATCAACAATTAATTTCTTGTTATCAGAAATGCTAATTGTTGATATCAGGAATTTAATTGTTTTCAAGATATCAACAATTGAATTTGAATGGCATGGTGACATTTATGGCAAGCTGTTTTAGCATTAAATACCCCTGGCTGTACTATTGATAATTTAGTTTTGACTAGTCAAAATTCCTATTCCAGATATCTATTCTGCAATTTTGACTAGTCGTAATTTGAATTAAGATATCTACAATGTGATTAGGACTAGTCATAATATGCACTGAAGATATCTATAATGCTATTTTGACTAGTCAATTCTTCCATTGACTTTCATTGGAAAATATTTTCGGATATCTTCAAATGAGTTTTGACTAGTAGAAATTGTAATTAAAGATATCTATAATTGATTTTGTCTAGGCATCATTATAATTAGAGATATCTCAAATTACAATTTTACCTGTGATAATTAAATTAGAGATATCTCTAACTGAATTATTACTAGTAAAAATTATAATTAGAGATATCTCTAACCGGTGTTTGACTAGTCATAATCACATTTAAGATATCTTTAGTTCATAATTTTTTAAAGATATCCAAAATACATTTGTAGATATCTGAAAATAATTTATTACTAGTCAAATTACAATTGTAGATATCTTGAATTGGATTTTTGACTAGGCAAAACTTAAGCGATATCTTGAATTGGAATTCTTCTAGTCAAATCTCATTTAAAGATATCTGCAATTTAATTATAGATACCTCAATCTGATTTTTGACTAGAAAGATCTTTCTTTGGAGATATCTGCATTTAGCTTTGTGACTAGGAAGAATTTCAATGTAGATATCTGGAATTAACATTCTAGTCAAAACTCGTTAATAGATATCTTAAACTTACATGCAAATATGCCTTAGCTAAGCCCCACCTTAAATATTTTATTAACCAATCCTACCATGGAAACCGATGTCATCCACTATTTTGTCTAAGAATTGTATAATAAAGGTCCTGCGTCTTTGGGTTGTTTTACACTGCTTTATACAGAAGTAAATCAAAAGTATGAAAATAAAAATGTAGCTGGGGCATGTGTAAAAGTGACATATAATATGCAGAGAAGACTCGAGAAGGTCTTTGTCGTATTCTATATCTTAAAGTAGAATAAAGTTGAGATGTGCATGCTGATTAAATTGTGTTAGCCTTTATTCCCAAATGAACACATTTAAAATCATTAGGCTAAGCATTTGGCCTCTTGTCTGGTGCAACATTAAATTTGCTACAATTTTAAAATAACTTTTCAATGCACTGGCTCTCATCACTCAACAAAGCAGAATATCACCGGCACAAATCTTTTGCTATAATACAATACATGTTCCCACCTTGTGGGTTATTACCTTTATGACACGAGTAAACACAACGCAATGTACTAAACAATGTCATCAGTACATGTCAAAGCCATTTAAACATTTATTAACCTGTAATCTTTTTAAAATCATCCTTCACCTTTTTTGACTGGGTCTGCCTTTATTCTGAAGCATTATTCTTGTCCATCACACGTTTATTTTCATGTTTTCGGGGTATAATTCCATTGTTCTTTACACTTGTCTTTTCAAAATATAATAAATTCAGATGAGCAATGTGCGGTTCTCTGTCTTTATTGAACATTACACTTCAGTTGGTCTGTTTTGCAACATGATTCAGTTAAAATCACAGCACTAAATGCATGCATGCTGGAGACCTTTTACCATATGAATGCATCCAGATGTTATTTAATAATCTCTTAAGTAATTTATCCAGTAGCTTTTCTTTCTGTGACAACAAAAGCAGACTACTTTACTGTTGTTAGCAATTAGCACTAAGCATTAGGCAGGGAGGGGCTCTGGTGAGGAGGAGGAGCAAAGTAAATTTAGTCTTACATCACGCAACAGAAGATTCGACAATATCAATTCAGATATCTTAAAATATAACTGTGTCTGTAAAGTCGAAACTGAATTAGTGAGGTCTCGAATTACCTTTGCGGATGTGTGACACGTCTATTGAAGATATCTATGACGTCTTAAATGAGTTTTGACTAGTCAAAAATTTATTTAGAGATATCTTACTAGTACAATTATAATTATGACTCGTCAAAATACATTTATGACTATCCAAAATATATTTATGGATAGTCAAACCATAGTTTTATATGCTAAAACGGCTTGCCATAGATATTTCACTAGTGAAAATAAAATTACTGATAAGAAGAATTAGAGTTTTTACTAGTGAAAATTGAATTGTTGATATCAAGAATTAGCATTTTAACTAGTAAAAATGTAATTGTTGATATCAAGAATTTATATCCTGTGAATGAATAAAATTCAAAATGGCTTGCCATTAATCCAGTATCCACTGCAGTGTTTGAGGTGGTGTCTGCGCAGTGTGCGCTTAAAGGCCCACTGAAGTGCGTTGAAACGCACAGCATTATTCACTGTGTTGACGTAATTTCCCCAGAAACGGCTCCAGCTGTTAGCAGCTCCTCCCCTTTTATGAAACAGCCAATAGCGTTTTGCTAATACCACAGTTTGACTAGAGCCTTTCTGTTTGGTAAAGCCACAGTTTCCTCCTAATCTCTGACCGTTTCTCATCATAATCTCCTCCATATCGCTTTCAAATACAGCATTCTGTGCAGAATTTAAATGGGTGCGATATGTTTTATTGTATGCGCAGACTCGCGCATATGACCCGCGCTGCGCTCTTGTGTCTCTAGTCAACGGCTCTGGTCTAGACTATGTGTGTGCTGCGCGTAAAAACTAACGTGAAACCAGACTTCATTCGCCTCAACTGAAAGCATATTTACACTGTCTTTCCTACCACATGTATAGTGCGCTATGTGCCATTCACCATGTAGGAAATAGTAAATGTGTGAACAGCTCAATGGCTTAAGCATCTATTTATAGTGTAGGGGGCGCGACGCTTCAGATTGTATAGAGAGCATTTGAATGGACAGAAGATGTGATGAGAAGCTGAAGTCTGCAATGATGTCATCAAAATCTGTGATCGATTTTAACGGAAGTGAGAGACTGTTAGTTTTGAATGCTTATATGTCCTAAATGCGAATTTTGTCATTGTTTTGGAACACACCAGCTTATTTCTAACCTTAAGGCTAACATAGTCATACTAAAAGCTAAAAAACTTTAATTTTGATTTCAGGGGGCCTTTTAAGTGGACGGGCAATATGCTAATGTTTCATCCTGACGTCACAACGAAACGGCTTGCGACTCGTTTGAAAAACGATTCGTTTAATTGACTCAGAGTCGACTCTTACTTGAGAGACAATAACTTTATATACGCTTCACTTTCAGATTTAAAATTTTGCAGGATGTTTTCATTCACTTAGAACTATGTTACACACTACATGAAAGGTACTTTTCAAAGATCCATAAAAAATTATACATAAATAAAATATTACACAAGAAAAAATACCTTCAACATATTACATAGTTTTAAGGGTTTTTTGTTACACGTGAGTTTAAAAGATTTGAAGAAGGTCAACAGTGCTGCAGCTACAAGTTGTGACTCAAAACAAGTCTGGCCCACTGATTTATACATCACGTGATATGCGTCCGGCCAATCAGTGCACGATCTCACATCCCGGAAATGGTTCCCATTTGATGTCCTACATTCCTCTCCAGGTCTCAATCACATTTCTGTTCGCTGTCCTTGCAGTATATTGATGTGTAACGATGGTGTTGACGGTGCGTCGCACTGTGTCTACTGTTATTAGATACCTGAAAGCTCGTCGGCCTTAATAAAGCGATGTTTTTACCCAGGAACAATTTGATAATAAAAGAAAAAAACAATGAGGCCTAATAGGAGAGATGAAGAACAAGTGTCAAGCTGAGGAATTCAACACACAACAGGTGAGCTGCAAAGATGCTGCATTGCACGACAGACAGAAAATGTGGGGTTTTATAAAGCATGTCGCGTGCACACAGCACGTCAGGTTGTAACGTTATTTACGCAGCCAGCGGAATCTGACACGACAGTCACGGGATTTGTTGGCTGGTAAGGTTAGTACATATTAGTACATGTTTGACTTGTCACATTGAAAGTTGAATAGTTTATTTGTACTACATTTGTCGCTGCCACACCTCTTTTTTTTTTTTAATCACACAGTAGCAACCATTGCCATGACAACCCCTTCCTGGCTACAACCGTTTCTATAGCAACCACCCTGGATCACCTAGCTAGCGCGGTTGCTATGGAAACGGACGTTTGATATGTTCTTGGTTTGGATATTCAGAAATACAGTAAAATTGCAGTCATACAGACAATTACTTGAATACATCTCTAAAAGTGTGTAAATGTAACTGAAAATTGTCATTAAAAAGCAGAAAAAACTTAATTGTAACATAACTAACTTATTTTCAGTGAAATACTTAAATGTTGTGTTCGTCAAATGGAGTAACCCAAAGAAAACTTCTTTATATTTGTTCTGAAAATTCATATTTTATATATTTTTTAAAAACAAAATAATTGTAAAAATATGTGCAATGAAATTATTTAAGCCTTATTGTCATTTTATTCACATCAAATGAAGAAACCCCAAGAAAACATCTTTATATTTGTTCTCAAACATTCATAATATTTATAGAAAGTTATGCAAGGTGCAATGAAATTATTTTATAAACCTTTTTTTCTCTTAACATTTCCAGGCATGTCCTCCCAAATGCAAGCGTTTTCCTCTCCCTCCGTGTCCTCCAGTGGCCTGTCCCGCTCCAAGAAACTGAAGGTGGAAAACCATGTATGGAACGTGAGTAGCCAATCAGGCGAGAGCAGCTACTACCAGCACAGCCCGAACCAGACGAATGGCTCTTCCCCCTCCACATCTGGATTCAACTCCAATTACAACTCCTCCAATCTGGTCTTTCCTCCTCCTGGAGGCTCGCGGGAACAGACAGTGGTACGTGCCGCAGACAGCACTGGCAGTGTCCCGGAGCCTTCATCCTCCTCATCATCATCGTCCACATCCAGTCGGCGTGGAAAAGATGAGGGCTCCACCTCTCTGACATGCGAGGGCTATCAGAAACAGGGCAGTCTGAAGCGGAAGAGCGAGGAGGTGGACAGCAGCGACAGTGTGCAGATTTTGGAGGAGCTCTCGGCTCCTGTGCTCCCCAACCGTGTGGCCGGAGGTGGAGGCAACGCCACGGCTCAGTCCATTGCTCATTCCACGTCCACCACCAAGAGCAGCAACTCTCACAGTGAGGGCGACTACCAGCTGGTGCAACATGAGATCCTCTGCTCCGTCTCCAACAGCTACGAGGTTCTGGAGTTCCTCGGCCGGGGAACATTCGGACAGGTCGCAAAATGCTGGAAGCGTGGAACTAATGAGATTGTGGCCATCAAGATTCTCAAGAATCATCCATCATATGCCCGCCAGGGTCAAATAGAGGTGAGCAGCTAACCAGAATCAAAACCTTTCCCAAATTATTGTATTTTAGTAGAAAAAAAGCTGCAAATTATTAAAGCTCCTTTGTTCCTCAGAATAAAAGTGAAAAGTGTAAAACAAGAAATAAATAACCTGTTGCCATTGTGAGAGATAATCCCCCGGTTTCACAGACAAGGCTTAAGCTAGGCCTAGACAAAAATGCATGTTTGAGCAGTTTTAACTGAACATAACTTGCAATGACATATCTTGAAATTCGTCAGTGCCATTGTTTTGACTCAACATGCACACCAGCAATGTTTTTTTTTGTAAGGCACGTTTATAAAAGCTACTTAAATGTCCTAATTGAACTAAGGCCTAGTCCTGGCTTAGTCTAAACCCTGTCTGTGAAACCAGGCCATAAGGTTGCAATATAAAGTGGAGAAATAGCTGTAATCGATCTCAGTCACAATTTTGAGAAATAGTGACAATTGTGAGATATACCATCACAATATCAAGAAATTGTCACAATTGTGAGATGTACAGGCGCAGTTGCGAGAAATAGTAGCAATTGTGAGATCCAATCACTATTACAAGAAAAAGATGCAATTGTGAAATATACAGGCGCAATATCAAGAAATAGTCGCAATTGTGAGATATACAGTTGCAATATCAATAATTGTAAGGTATACAGTCGCAATATCAAGAAATAGTCGCAATTGTAAGATATACAGTCGCAATATCAAGAAATAGTCGCAATTGTGAGATATACAGTTGCAATATCAAGAATTGTAAGATATACAGTCGCAATATCAAGAAATAGTAGCAGTTGTGAGATATACAGGCGCAGTTACTAAAAATAGCAGTTGTGAGATACACAGGTGCAGTTACGAGAAATGACAGTTGTGAGATATATAGGCGCAGTTACGAGAAATAGCAGTTGTGAGATACAGGCGCAGTTACAAGAAATAGCAGTTGTGATATATACAGGCGCAGTTACGAGAAATAGCAGTTGTGAGATATATAGGCGCAGTTGTGAGATATACAAGTGCAGTTACGAGAAACAGCAGTTATTAGATATATAAGCGCAGTTACAAGAAATAGCAGTTGTGAGATATACAGGTGCAGTTACGAGAAATAGTAGTTGTGAGATATATAGGCGCAGTTACTAAAAATAGCAGTTGTGAGATATACAGGCGCAGTTACGAGAAATAGCAATAATGAGATATATAGGCGTAGTTACGAGAAATAGCAGTTGTGAGATATACAGGCGCAGTTACGAAAAATAGCAATTGTGAGATATATAGGCGCAGTTGTGAGATATACAGGCGCAGTTACGAGAAATGACAGTTGTGAGATATACAGGCGCAGTTACAAGAAATAGCAGTTGTGATATATACAGGCGCACTTACGAGAAATAGCAGTTGTGAGATATATAGACGCAGTTGTGAGATATACAGGCACAGTTACGAGAAATAGCAGTTATTAGATATATAAGCACAGTTACAAGAAATAGCAGTTGTGAGATATACAGGTGCAGTTACGAGAAATAGCAGTTGTGAGATATATAGGCGCAGTTACTAAAAATAGCAGTTGTGAGATATACAGGCGCAGTTACGAGAAATAGCAGTAGTGAGATATACAGGCGCAGTTACGAAAAATAGCAATTGTGAGATATATAGGCGCAGTTGTGAGATATACAGGCACAGTTACGAGAAATGACAGTTGTGAGATATATAGGCGCAGTTGTGAGATATACAGGCGCAGTTACGAGAAATAGCAGTTGTGAGATATATAGGCGCAGTTACTAAAAATAGCAGTTGTGAGATATACAGGCGCAGTTACTAAAAATATCAGTTGTGAGATATACAGGCGCAGTTACGAGAAATAGCAGTAGTGAGATATATAGGCGCAGTTACGAGAAATAGCAGTTGTGAGATATACAGGCGCAGTTACGAAAAATAGCAATTGTGAGATATATAGGTACAGTTGTGAGATATATAGGCGCAGTTACGAGAAATGACAGTTGTGAGATATATAGGACCAGTTACGAGAAATAGCAGTTGTGAGATATACAGGCGCAGTTACGAGAAATAGCAGTTGTGAGATATATAGGCGCAGTTACGAGAAATAGCAGTTGTGAGATATACAGGCGCAGTTAGAAAAAATAGTAGCATTTGTAAGATATACAGTCGCAATATCAACAAAGTCGCAATATTAAGAAATAGTCGCAATTAGTAGCAGTTGTGAGATATATAGGTGCAGTTTTGAGATAAATTACCAAATGTGAGATAAATTACCACAATTAACACCAGTAATAGTTACAAATTGAAACGTAAAAGAAATAAAGTTGCTATTACCTTTTTAATTTTTACTCTGAGGTGGAAACTGACTTCAATAACAAATAACAATAATTAAAATTGAACTGATGCAATAACAAATGCCTAATGCATCTATTTCTAAGTAAGCAATTAATCATCAATCATGTGCTTGATGTTAATTAGCTTGAATATAATGTTTCATTTGAACTCAATCCTGATTTTTAAAGGTGAGCATCCTGAGCCGTCTTAGCACAGAGAATGCAGACGAGTTCAACTTTGTGCGCTCTTACGAGTGCTTCCAGCACAAGAACCACACGTGTCTGGTGTTTGAGATGCTGGAGCAGAACCTCTATGACTTCCTCAAGCACAGCAAGTTCAGCCCGCTGCTCCTCAAATGCATCCGGCCGGTCCTGCAGCAGGTTGCCACGGCACTGATGAAGCTAAAGAGTTTGGGTCTCATCCATGCTGATCTGAAGCCTGAGAACATCATGCTTGTCGACCCCATCAGACAGCCCTACAGAGTCAAAGTCATCGACTTCGGGTCAGCCAGTCACGTCTCGAAGGCGGTGTGCTCAACCTACCTGCAGTCTAGATACTACCGGTAAGGGATATTTGATGTCAAAATGAACTGACAGTTGAAGTTGAAGTACATTTACATTTGTGCATTTAGAAGACGCTGTCTAAAGCAACTTCAAGTCCAGGTTGTGTAGACTATATGTAAATTATGACCAGTAAAAGTTAATTCATATAATTTATATGATGGAACCAAATGCATTTGGCAGAAATGTAACTCTTTTTAGGGTTTTATAGTTTTACATGCTTCCAAAGTCAGTCATTATAAATCATTTTAAAATAGCATAATTATTATGCATAAATAGCTGTACATTTCTCATATTGATGGCAGGCTACCAATATTGACCTCTAGTCCTCTATTGTTCTCAATCATTCATACATTTGCTAATACTAATGGTCAGCTGATATAATTTTTTTAAATTGCTGATGGCAATAATTCTGATATATGAAATATAATATAATTTATAGATAACATAGCTAAAATTACACACATATATATTAGTAGGTCTGCACGATTATGACAAAAACATAATTGCCGATTATGACAATTGTAATTGCGATTTATTAGTTACGATTACCACAATTTACATTGAATGATGTTTTGAATAGCTTTCGGCCTATATCATTGTTTGAAGCAACTGGATGCCATATTTTTATATGAAAATAAACAAGCTGAAAACACTCTTCCTGAAAAACTTGTATTGCTTTTCTATAGCATTAAACCTCAAATGTCAACTATAGATTGGTTTGGTTTCTTCTTTAAATAAGAAAAAAGTAAAAATATGCATGGTATTATATTGTTATACTAAAAGTAAAACCATGGAAAAAACCCTGATAACCTGTATAAAACACACACACACACACATCTTAAGCACACAGATTATTCTAAGTAGACTTTTTTTGTAATTGCGCCTTTGAACGATTATGTAATTGTGGCATCAGTAATTGTAATTAGATTTAGAAATTCAATTAATTGTGCAGCCCTAATATATAGTATTAATTTGAAATTCACTAAAATATTTACTTAAAACATTGAATTGAAAAAAATGTTTATCTCGTTGTTTTACCTCTTTGTGGAAATTACACAAATTGAACATTTGGAGGATAATTGGAGGCATTGGAGGATAATCATAAAATGGGTAAATAGCAATATTCTGTCAATATCAAAGATAGATATTATAATCTGTCTATCACTTACTATCCTTCATCCCTAAAGAATTTGTTTACATGTACTACATCATATGTGTCGTTCTACCTGTCCTCCTCCCAATCTTCCCCCCAGTCTGCCAATGAAATTAAACTAATTTCTCATTACTTTATTATAATGTATTATTAATTTGTCTGTTGCGGTGCAGAGCTCCTGAGATCATTCTGGGCCTTCCATTCTGTGAGGCCATTGACATGTGGTCATTGGGTTGTGTCATTGCTGAACTGTTTCTGGGCTGGCCTTTGTATCCGGGAGCTTCAGAATATGATCAGGTCAGTAATAAGGTTTTGTTGCTTAAATGTAATCAGTTCTGTGGAAAAGCTATTAGTAGATTTAGGAAGTGATACAAGGGGGCACTAACACTTCTACTGAAGAGTCAAGCCAATGCCAGTAAACTCACAACGTAGCCTAGAAATCTAGATGCACCATGGCGGCAGCAAATGTAATTTGCAACCAGGGTCATCTAGCAACTCTCCGTTGGCTTGCGTGCTTGAACCAAACTCAAGAAGAAAAGCCAAGAAGATGGCTGCTGCTGGGGAACAGCGGTCTTTCGAATCGGCTTTGGCCGCGACTCTGGAAGACTTGGAGTTAAGCTTTTCTTTGAGAAAAGAACAAAGAACGGCACTGAAGTCATTCTTAAAAAAGGACTCTCGCTCTGACTACGTCACCTTCTTCGTTGCTCTGGTTGGTTGTAGCGCTACCCTATTGCGTGCAGAGGGAATTCGAAAGACAACCGTTTATCCCGCCAATGATGTGTTCCTAGACCCAACATCTTGATGTGGGCCTGGCTTGTCAGGCTACTCACAACGGCCAATACTGGCAGATGTATTAGGCTTTGTTCAGACTGCATGTGGTCCTTAATCTGATACAGGTCAGATGTTTTGTAATGCAACCTCAGTCTGAACAGTCATATCAGAATTCATGTGACTTTATGTCACTCTAGACTAGAGCAACATTAGTCATAATTCTGAAAATCGGATCTGAGCAATAAATTGTAATTTGAGCACTAAGGCTCGCAGTCTGAACGTAGACTGACGGTGCATTCACATGGGGCGCCGGCGTTAACGCTTCTTATTTACTTTGAATGGGTAACGTCATGCATTGCTGAACTAAATTGTGGGTTTTTCATTGCGTCGCATCACTGGCGTTGCTTGCAGCAGAAGTTGAAAAATTTTCAACTTTTCACGTGCCAACACAAGCATCAGCCAATCAAATCGCCTATGCAAATACTAGGGATGATCTGACGATTTTGTGTGTTTGATCATGTGTCTTTCATGCGTAGTGACACATTTGAAAAACAACAGCAGTAGGACTGTGCGATAAATCAAATTTTAGTTACGGTTTTGGCTTCCATTGATTATGAAAATGTGGTAATCAAGGTAAAATGGTCATTGTGCCGCATGCCGTTCCTTTCCTTTAAAGTGGTGTGCTTTCGCCCCTCCTTAAAAGCTTAAACTTAACGTCCAAATCAGTCAAATCATGCAACGTGACTGTTGTAAAATGCTGTCTAATGTGGGACATGCTTTATTTATGTGAGCTCTGCGCATCCAGCACGAGCTGCAGAGTCGCACACAATGCAGCAGGAATCACAGTTCACTGATCACGTGAAGAGAGTAAGGTGAGATGACTGACAAGAAAGACTATGTCAGAGGATTCGTTGCGCAACAGAACGTCTGATAAATGTCTTATTATCTTGTAGAATGCGCGCTCAGCACCGCCGCTCCCTATGCACATAGTACATACGATCACGAATCGAAAGTAAACGCAAGCTTCCTGATGCGCGCAAACTAGGCGACATACCTGTCTCCCAATATCAAAGCTATCTTAGGCTGGGCTGTGTAGTTGTAACCACCTCTTAGCTCTGGTCTCTGTTTGCACTTTGAATATTGAGAGAGTACTTTGATTATGGTTGCACTTATTGTTTGCACTTAATAAGACTAAGATTTTTTGTTAATGTTGTTATTTATACTGTTTTTATTTCTATGTTACATTTGTGGAAAGGGTTCAATTAGGAGGTCACACACAGCCTCAGTCAGAAGTTCTGGAAGCTCATAATTCATGTACTGTAGCCTAAGGTCTGAAGAGATTTGTGTGAATTCATACAGGGGAGAAGCCAGTCAGTTGAGTTTGTGGCAAATCCTTTTATAGTGCTTGAGTATTATTGTCTTACAATGCAATTCCTACTAAGTATAGCTAAAATGACATTCATTACAGGATGATTAATTAAAACATTTCAAAATGCACCTGCAGACTATTTTTCCAGTCATGAATTTTGTCATTGAGGATTTCTTAAAAATACTGTGCAAAAATCTCGTCTCATTCTCGTGAATCAAATCTAATGTCTTGTCTGGTCTCGTGAGCTAAGTGTCTCGTCACACCCCTAGCAAATACCCTAGCACAGACGCTAGCCAATTGCATTCATGCAACACCGGAAAAGTAATGTGATTGGCTGTTGTCGCTATGACGGTCGCATCAACTCCAAACTTCAGACACACCCTTTGTCGAGCGTTGACGCTGACGTTGAATGCAACATCAGTTTATTATTTATTAGTAAATATTCATTACAAAGTTCTGTCATGAAACTCTAGATGGCGCAGGCTGGTAGTTCCTTAACTCAATCTGCTTGCAATCACATAATTTTCTATAGGGCACAGCTGATTGGTTCCTGCTGTATAAGTAGCCAATGAGCTTGCAGCTCAACCTTCAAATACTTGGTCAGCATTTGCTGTAGCAGTGGAGCGCGCTTTCAGAAACCCTCCACTTTCCCCAGCTCCACCTGTATAGATCTTCTACGGGTAATTCATGTATGCTAAATAACTCACAACAACGTAACGTGTATGTATTGGCAGTATCAAGTCCCGTACTTGCTCTACAGCAGCAGCAGCGCAGCAGATCTATTCTGCCAAGACCAAATATATTAACATTGTCATATCCATGCCAAACACTCCAAGAGTTGTCATGACAGAAATAACAATTATGGACTAGTTATCTGTCTCTGCATACACTACTTGGCTACAACAAACTTTGTTTACAATGTGTCCATCTAAAGAATGGGTGTATAATCTACATGTAATGTATATGCCTGGTTTTCTACAGATTCGGTACATTTCCCAGACTCAAGGTTTACCAGCTGAGTATCTCCTGAGCGCCGGCACTAAAACCAGCCGTTTCTTCCACAGGAGCCCAGACTCCAGCTTCCCTCTCTGGAGGCTCAAGGCATGTCTCCCTTAAACCACTGCTGTGTATTTAATTTTCTAAGACATCAGCGGCAAATACATGATTAAACGCTTTCCTCACTGATGTGTTTCTGTTTTTAGACTCCGGCAGAGCACGAGGCAGAGTTTGGGATAAAGTCCAAAGAGGCTCGGAAATACATTTTCAACTGCCTCGATGACATGATGCAGGTAGTGCCGTGTCTACAGTAATGTGCGGAATAATCAGATACAAATGTGTACACTTAGCCTCATGGACGGCACATGTAGCGTGGTTGAAAAATAGAACACAGGTTTTTTAAATTGTAATAATATTTCACAATATTACTGTATTTACTGTATTTTAGATCAGATAAATGCAGCCTTGGTGAGACTTCTTTCAAAACACCTTGGTTAGCCAATCATAAAAGAGGTTGTAAATACTTCCTTATGACGCTTAGTGTTTTTGCTTTTGTTTTGTTTTGTTTTTTCAATATTGAAACTTATATTATTGCTAGGTTTCAAAATAGTTATTTCTCACACTCCAGGTCAACATGACTAACCTGGAAGGCACGGACATCTTAGCGGAGAAGGCTGATCGGAGGGAGTTCATTGACCTGCTAAAGAAAATGCTAACGCTAGACGCAGACAAGAGGATCACTCCCACTAAGACCCTCAACCACCCATTCGTGACGATGGCTCACCTACTTCACTTCCCACACAGCTCACAGTAAGCCCTGCTGATAAGTTGATTATCTACATATAATGTATATAGAATAGCCACATTTCTGTGGACCTCTGAGGACACTAACCTCAGTGCTGCCCTCTCTTGTTGTGTAGTGTGAAGTCCTGCTTCCAAAACATGGAGATCTGCAAGCGCAGGTGTACAGCTTTTGACAATAACAAGAACCTGTTTGCCAGCCACAACACCCCCAGCGCGGCTGCCAACCTCACTGTCACCTTCAGCAGTCAACTCAATCAGCACAGTCAGGTGTGTGCTTCTGCACAGATGCATTATATGAAACTTAATTCGCTTGCAACGCATTTGCATTCAGTATGGTGCTTGTAGTGGAAAAATATAAGAATATAATTATGCAACTGAATATCACTGGTAATGTCAAGCTACTTTAGTGTGTGTGTTAAAGCCATAGGTCACCTAAAAAATACAGTTCTGTCATCATTTACTCACCCTCGTGACGTTCCAAACCCATATGCCATTTTTTCCATGAAAGACAAGAATGATTTTTGATGTAGCTCTTTTCCATTCAACGGCAGTTTATTTTGGCCATGTCTGTTAAAGGGTTAGTTCACCCAAAAATGAAATTTCTGTCATTAATTACTCACCCTCATGTCGTTCCAATCTTCATTTGTGTTCCGAAGACGAACAAAGGTCTTACGGGTTTGGAACGACATGAGGCTGAGTAATTAATGACAGAATTTTCATTATGGGGTGAACTATCCCTTTAAATCTCCAAGAATGACAAAATACTTCCACAAAATCAATTTGTATGACTCGTGCAAGTCTTCTGAATTTATATGATTGCTGTTAATTTGTTAACCGATGCAGCCGAATCAGTGAGTTGAGAATCTTAGAACCGATTGAAGCGAACATTGATAAGAGCAAAAGATTCCTTCACAAATCAGACTGATCTGGGTCTCAAGTTCAACTCAATGACTCAATTATTCAATTCTCGAGTTAGATCAAAGGATGGCAAGATTACCAGGGAATTTGAATGAAACTTCGCTCTGTTCCTCACACAAAGCTAGCATATGACTTCAGAAGACTTGGAATATAGCAGTTATTTTAGTATTATTTATTTATATATATATATATATATATATATATATATATATATATATATATATATATATATATATATATAATTACAGTATTTAAATGATATTTGAATGAGCTTTTATTTTTTATATTTTCAGTTTTCATTTTAGTTTACTTTTTCATGATTTTTGTTATGTGCTTTTGTTGTTTTTTATTACTATTATTATCTTTTTTAATATATCTTAGTTTTCTTGTATTTTTCTTTCAGTTTTAGTCATTTTTGTATTTCAATTGATTTATTTCAGTTAGTTGCCAAACCAACATTTCTTATATATATATATATATATATATATATATATATATATATATATATATATATATATATATATATATATATATATATATATATATATATACACACACACACACACACAGTGTTGGGGAGTAAAGGAATACATGTACCGGCGTTACGTATTCAGAATACAAATTATGAGTAACTGTATTCCGTTACAGTTACAATTTAAATAGTTGGTATTTAGAATACAGTTACATTGTTGAAATCAATGGATTACATGACGATACTTCTCTGTTTCACGAGTTTATTCGCTCTCTTTAAATTAAGGCAACTCCATGCATTTCCCAGAAGGCCCAATATGAAAACGAAAAAATGCTCGGTTTGCGTGATCAGTCACAATGGAGTCTGTGATCAGCAGTAAACACTGCTCCGCCTGGAAGCACTGCGAGTTTGAGTCGCTTATAACGTGCATTTGAAAAAGCAACTCGCGTCAAAAATCTGTTGTCCAACAAAATACAACGTTTAGTAACACGTTTTAACTCACTTCATATAGTCAGTCGAGTGTTTGTGAGCTGATGTGGCTTCTTATCACAGAATGAGGCAAACAATGCATTATTTTATACGACAATTCACCATGACGTCACAACAATAATAGACGTTCTTCCGGGTGGCGAAAGCCGAAGCGTTCCTATGGCAACGCTATTAAATTGCTTGGAAGGGAGTCCCACCGTCGGCACTCGGCAGTAGCCTAATCTACATTTCAACAGGTGATTCAAAAACAGACGTGGTGGAAATTCAGACATAGTTAACATGATCATTGAGGGACTGATGAACTAATTCAGGAGATAGCAAAGCATGAAATGCCTAACCTTGGTCTAGTAGATGTAGCGCTAGTCTACTACCATAATGTTTAAATGAGCCTCAGCCTACCATTGAGTAGTTATTTTAGTGACTGTTGCTGTTTGACTTACAATATGTTAGGCTATGGTGGATGGTCTGTTTCCCTGTTATCTAATCTAACTAAAAAGGCTATGATCGTTTTCTGTTGCTCGGATCGGATGGCACAGATGTGAGCTTTTGACGGTGAAAAGGATAGCGCGCTACTCAGCTAGGCATTCACTCAAACTAAACTCCCGGTGATGATGAAACCAATGTGGTACACGCATCAATCATCCATCAGCAGTAGCCTACAACTGTTTTGCTTTTCCTATTTCTTCCGTTGACATTTGATCAGTAGCCTACATGACACTAGAAGTTCTGTCTCTTCCTTGTATAATACTTTTACTTCAGGCAGTGACTACGTTTACATGTGCACCAATAATGCGACTATTTATAATAATCAGAGTAAGGTCTTAATCGCAGTAAGATGTTTACATGACATGAGCAGAACTCTTCACTCCAGTTTACATGCAATTTTCATTATTCGGATTATTCGCTAATAAGTATGGTTATACCACACTCAGATAGACATACAGTATGTTACCGGCCATTGTTTTAATCTATTCGCATCAAATTCAAAACACATTTTTATGGACGTAGCTTACTGGATATTATCGGCGCCGTGATGAACATCGCAATGCGGGGTTTGCCTACGCTGTCTAGATGAAGATACGGAGCAGGCCTCCAGTATGAATGAAACTTTTGGGTAAAAAAATTAGAAAAATAATACTTCTCTCTAAATAAATTTATGTTTTTCTTCAATGTACAGGAGTTTTCCCCCCACAGTGGATGCATAAGAGGCTCATATTTCATATTAAAGACATTTTTAGATTTTTATAATAATGATTTTTTTTTTTTACAATAAATCCTTAGACCTTTCTAATTATATTTAGTCATATGTCTGCATATTAAGAGGTAACCTTTTTGTAAAATCTAAATATTATTATTATTATTATATTGTTATATTTATTCTTAAATACTCTATTTTTAATAATGAAAATGTTATTGTAATAGTAATATTTCTTAGTTTTGTTAAAGATTTTTATTTAGCAATAATAATAATAATTATTATTATTATTAGTCATATTAATATATAAACACAAAATGTTATATACACACTTTTCATTTGTAAAAAAATAAAAACAAAAATAAAAATCTCATTTTAAATCGCAATTCTAACCAGAATAATCGCAATTAGATATTTTCCCCAAATCGTGCAGCCCTAGTCAGCTGTAACAACCTTGACATTTTTTATGGAATGTTTCATATCATCCTTTAGATGTAATGGCAAATTCTGTACAGAAACAGAATATTTTATTTTTGCTATTTTCACACTTTAAACAGCTGAGTAAATAAAGAAACAAAAAAAAGGGAAAATTGGTAAATTCTTCTCTTTTTTTAACCAAGCAAAACATCTTTTGCATAAACATACCCTTATAGTCTTTGTTCCTCTACAGCAAATTATAATACATGAGCAAAAAAATGCACTTTCAGGGAGATTTGGGCCTAACACATTCAGCCAGTTGGAACAGAAAAACACACCAGAATAGACCTGATTTGATGGCCACATTCCTACACTTATAAAATGCAATTCAATGTGGAAGTAATCCAAGTATTCAGAATACGTTACTTCGTAATGTAACGGAATGCGTTACAAATTACATTTATGGGCATGTATTCTGTAATGAAATACGTTTTGAAAGTATCCTTCCCAACACTGTGTATATATATATATATTAGATGAAAAACCTGAACTTAAAAAAACTTTTTAAGAGTTATTAATAATTTTATATTTTTTATCAAATTTTAGTTCGTTTCAGTTAATAATGACAACACTGGAATATCTTGCACAAGCCATATGAACTACCTTATATGGGGTTGGTTTTGTCATTTTTTGGAGTTTGGCAGTCGTGGTCACTTTGAATGGTCTGCGTAAAGAGGTTTGGATCAACATGAGGGTGAGTAAACAATGTCACAACTGTCATTTTAGGTAAACTATAGCTTTAAAGCGTAGTATGCATGCTATATGCATGGTCTTCAGTGCTATTTCTGTGCTGTTAAGAATCTCCCTCTCTTTCCGTAACTGCCAGATGGCCTCCACGGGGGGCCAGTCCCTGTCTCTTAGCAGCAACGTTCCTTTACTGAACTACCAGCCTGGTCTGTACCAGCAGGCCACTATAAATATACCAGGCTTGGCTCAGCAGAGTGTGCCATTGCAGGCTCGCCCTACTCAGCTGTGTGCCCAGACTGAGCCCTTCCAGCAAACCCTCATTGTGTGCCCTCCTACCATCCAGGGTGAGCCTGTACCTTACCCCATTTACCCAACCCCCCACTACAGCTTTGTCCAAACCCACTTCTCCCTACAGCCTACCCTCCTTTCCTTTAGACTCGTGTTGCTTCCAAATGCATTTGAACTGAATCACTCGTGTTTAAATCACCAGGGCTGCAGACCTCAAATAAACACACTGGATATCCAGTGAGAATGGACAACTCAGTACCCATAGTGCCCCAGAACCAATCCACCCAGCCCCTACACATTCAGCCCAGCATGCTCACACAGGTAGGCGTCATGTTTGTGTGTCCATGTATAGTATGTTATCTGGAGGTGTTTCTCCTCTTTCACTGTTTCATATGATCCTTGTTTCTCTGTTCTTGTGATTCCCTCCCTCTTAGCACGTAGGCATTAATGATTAAGTGTTTGTTTAATCATTTAATTCTTCTTTTATTTGCAGTAGGAACAGTGAAGACTAAAAACAAAAGGCACAGTTGTTTTGAGTCCTTTTGAGTCAGCGTCTCACTAGACGATTTTTCAAATCGTGTGTTCCATGAACTGTAAACACAGAGTCTTTCCAGGAAAATATCAGTTGGCGTTTACATAAAATATGATTAAACCAGGATCATTTCACGTGCACGCTGCATTTTCTCCATATCAAATTTTCTGTTATCTGATCTGTTGTAGTTGCAGTTTCTGTTCATATTAACTACTGTTCAAAAGGTTGTGGTTGAATGTTTTTTAAGAATTCTGTTATGGTCACCAAGCCCCCATTTATTTGATCGAAAAATACAGTAAAACTGTAATATTATGACACTTTAAAATAACTGTTTTCTATTTTAAAATATATGAAAATGTCAAAAAGCTGAAATTTCAGCTTCATCGTCACATGATCCTTCAGAAATCATTCTAATATGCTGATTTGCTGCTCAAGAAACATTTCTTATTATTAATGTAGAAAACAGTTGCTTAATATAATATATATATATATATATATATATATATATATATAATATTTTTGTGGCAACCATCATACATTTTTTTTCAGGATTTTGTAACATTATAAATATCTTAACTGTCATTTTTGATCAATTTAATGTGTCCTTGCTGAATAAATGTATCAATTTCTTGAACAAAATCCTACTGCAGTGTTCCTCAAATCTAGCCCTGGAGGGCCACGGTCCTGCTGAGTTTAGCTTCAACTCTGATCAACCTCCCCTACCTGTAATTTTCTAGTAACTCTAGTAACACCTTGACTGTGTCTGAAATCACCCCCTATACCCTTAAATAGGGCACTTTTTGAGGGGAAGGCCATTTGTAGTGGTGTCCAAAACCATAGTGGACGTTATCGAGTGCACTCTTTCAATCCCATGATGCACCGCAATAACGAGTGTACAACCAATGTATGCTCAACCTCGCTCAATGGCTAGAGAATTCCCATAATGCTCTGTTAGGGTCATGTCTGAATGAATAACGGCATCTGACCAGAAGATGGCCCCCATAGCTGAATTATCCATCCATCCATTTTCCATTTTAACTGATTATTAAATGGTTTAATTACAGATTAAACGTGCTAGTTTCCATGAAAGAGTTCAAGATAAATCTTTTCATTACTACTGGAGCTGCCAGTTTGCTGTTTCAAATTATTAAACGGCAAGCTCAAACTATGCAAAAGTGGCAACCCTTCCTGCGCACTCAGTGTCCGAATTCATTCACTCCTTCAAGTGGACTATATTAGTGGAGTAATGTAGGGAATAGTAAATGAGGGTATAGGGGGTGACTTTGAAAACAGTAATTGATGAGCTTGCTCAGGTGTCTTTGATTAGGGTTGGAGCTAACCTCTAAAGGGCTGTGCTGGATTTGAGGAACCCTGTCCTACTGACCCCAAACATTTGAACAGTAGTGTATTTTAAGTGAGTTTGAAAGAAAACAGTGAGATCCGCATAAATAGTTGGTAGGTTGTTTCAAGCCGACTAGTGATTTGCTGCCTTTACTGTCAAAAGATATTGATCTGTTTTGTATTTGTTGTCAGTGATTTTGTCAATATTACAATGATGATGGTAGTGGAAAGTTTTTGGGTGGGTTACTTTCTCCGTCCACTCAGCCGGCGTGTTGTAACCGTGCCACCCTTTCCTCCATCCTCAGTTCCTCCACACATCCCTCTATCCCTTCCCCAACCAGAGCAGCAGCAGCACGCCGCTAGCGGTGGCCTCCCTGCGCCTTCCAGTGGCGGGAATGACGCCGCTGGCTTTGGGCTCTCGGCGTCTGGAGCAGAGTGCCACCATGCTGGTAAACCTGCGCCCTGCCATGTGACACGCCTGTTTCCTCTTCTTTCTGACCCTTTTTCTTTTACATTCTTTACCTTGCTGCATGTTGCATTTTTAGGCAAAACACCTGAATTGAATGAGATAAGACAGCGTACCAAACAATAATTGCAAGAAAACATATTTTGATTGAGATGTGCTCATGGGCTGCACACCG
Organism: Rhinogobio ventralis; assembly: GCA_039654625.1. Lineage (NCBI taxonomy): Eukaryota > Metazoa > Chordata > Actinopteri > Cypriniformes > Gobionidae > Rhinogobio > Rhinogobio ventralis. The sequence continues at coordinate 8,887,076 of CM077203.1, forward strand.
TATTATGCGACCACCAATCAGTGTAGCGTAATTCACAACAAATGACTCTTATGAACTGGTTCTTTTAATGAATCAATCAAAAAGACTCATAACCTGAACAGTAGCCACTTTGAATCAACTGGATGAAATCTTCACTAAATGACTAAATGGTTCCTGAATCATAACTCACTTAAACTGCAAGTTATCATTACTTTCAGTGATGTCTAAACTTAATTCAGTATCAGTACTGACTAGTTGCTCATATGACAACTAACCCTAACTTGTAGATGCATATTTGCAGTGTTTTTTAATAAATGCTATTTTAATAATAATACTTTTTATAAATTAGATTTTTATTCAATAATAATAATAATAATAGTTATAGGTTTATATATATGTTTTAAAAAAAATATTGTATTGAAATTAGTGCTGTCAAAATTTATTCATCGCGATTGATCACATCCAAAAAAAAAGTTTGTGTTTACCTAATATATGTGTGTGTACGGTGTATAATTATGATGTGTATATATAACTACATTCTCTTCCATGTATATATTTTAGAAATATTTGCATGTATATACTGTATATATATTTATATAATTTATATTAATATATAAATATTTTAAAAAAAAACTTAAAATATATACATGCATGTATATGTGTAACGATACCCTCATGTCAGGATTCGATACATATTACGATGCTGAACTCAAAATACGATATTATTACTCCAAGGCGTATGGTAAAAGGTTAACAAAAAATGTATTGTTGATTTTAAAAGGTAAAGTGGGTATTACAATGGGGGTGGAAATGAATATGCTTGGACGTGGTGCTGGTAACCCCGTGCACAAGGCAATATGACACCAGGATGAAAATATTCCTGATTCTGAGGCTGAAAGTACAGAATTATTTTAGACGAATATGCTTTCACTCTGTCACTGACTAGATACATTTAAAATAATGTAGGCATAAGACATTTGGCATTATCAGGACCCACAAATATTCCCCCATTGCATTATTATACATTATATTCAACATTACATATGATGTAGTACTGACACTAAAAGTCTATAAACTTTTCGCACAGTAATTTTCATTTATACACAATACAGATTGTCACTATCCATGATACATATTGTTGCATTTTTGTATTGCGGTATATTGTGGCCCGATATATTGTTACACCCCTAATATATACTGTACATAATAATTATACACAGTACACGTTTTCTAAACACAAACTTTTATTTTGGATCGATTTGACAGCACTAATTGAAATATAATTTATTAAAAATTAACAAATATGTGTGTATATATAAAATAATTTATGTGCATTTGCGTACATGCACAGACTATGATTGTGAGCTAAAGTGTCATAGGTAGCTAATGTAAATCCACTGCACATTGCTATTGCTCTGTGATGTTGTGAAGGCAGTTGAGCTGCACAATTAATCGTTAAAAGAGCGCAATCTCGATTCAAACACCCATGTGATCTCATTCCTTAATGGTCTTTTCAACCACACAGTTTTGTTATTTCTGTGTTACAAAATTCATATTATCACAGAACATCTGGGATAAATAGTTTGGATATAAGCACTGTCTACGGTAGAGATCAAAATAGAGCAAATCCCCATTTGAAAGTAACATGGCTCTTCAAATAACGATTGTGAATTACACCACCAGGTGCGACAAGTGACTGTTAAAAAATGTATTTGCCATTAAATCATTCACTCCAGAGATTCATTCAAAAACGCTGATTCATGAAGTATTTATGAGTGAGTCATTGAATAATTCATATTCAGATTTATTAAATATTATAAATAAACTGCAGCAATAATCATTTTGTCAGAACCTCTAGTTTAGTTGTCTAAACTTGTTAGTTGGGAGAATTGTGATCTCTGTTTGAAACCATAAAAATTTTGATTTTCAATTCATCCAGAATCGTGCAGCTCTTAAAGGCATTTATGAATGGAAAATATTTAATGAACTGATGTGATTTGCTATTTGCCCCTCATTTCTTTAGGAGGTTTTTGGTGGAAAGTGGGCCTGTTTTAGTTTTGTTCTCTTCTTTCTTCACCTATCAATCGTGATTTAACAAGGTGGTTTTTCTTTTGGACTGGAGCTGCATCTCTTCTGGGCCCCAGGGCTCTATCCAGTGAAGCATGGCTGCTTGACTCTCTGCAATCCAAGTGATTTCTCTTTCCGCAGACCCACTCCTGTGGCAACAAATGTCTCCCCATTGACTCATTCTCCTTTTTATTCCACTGCTAACCAGTCACTTCCTCTCTATGCAGATCAATGGACTGGCAACCGTAACTCGTCACTTGGGTTGCTTTGGTGATCACTTGAGTTTCCCTGCTTAATTGTTATCGTTTTCTTTCGTATCTTGCATTTATTCTTCTCTTTATAAAAGGCTGATCTGTTCAAACTTCTTTTTGACTCCCATTCACGATTATTCAAGAAACGTAATTGAGATGAAATTGACTTTATTACTGTGTTTTGTGTTTTAATGAAGTTCTGCATGATTTTAAGCTTGCGGGACAGGATCCGCTTTTCACGTATGACAGGAAGAGATCGAACAAAGACAGACTGAGCAACGCCACGGTGCTCATTATGCATCTGTCAATCAGTGCATCAGTGTCTTAAGGCCTGTTTGCACCAAGAGTAAATATTAACTGCAAATAGAGCCAAAAGGAGTGATATGAAAAGCAATTAATATGAAAAGCAAAAAAAACTTTACATTAAAGCTTATGATGGGAGTGTGAACAGGCCTTGTTGCTCCAGATGAATAGAGTTACTAAAAAAGCAAGTAGTTTTGGGTTTGTTCATTTGTCGTGTGTGTGTGTGTGTTTAGCAGGGATGGCCAGCAGGCACACAGCAGATCCTCATTCCCTCTTCATGGCAGCAGATGTCAGGCATGGCCATGCACAATCCCAGCCAGCCTGTGCTGTCCGATTCACCCATGGGCTCTCTGTTCTCAGACAACACCACCCAACAGAACAGTAGCTGGAGGTCAGAACTGCACCCACGGCAGCAGTTTACACTGAGCTTTTGTTGCAAACCTGGATTCAATCAACCATCAAGTTTGAGTTGCATGATAGACTTACTGTGGTGTTGCACTCGAGTCCGAATGCATCTGGGGTTTGTCAAAATATGTCTAAGTCACATTTCACCTGGGGTTATTTTTATTACTGAAACTAAAACCACAAAAAAACATTTTCATTACTTGAAATAAAATAAATGTTTCCTGAAAGAATAAATAAATAAAAACTTAAACTAGCTAATTGCCAAGGAAACATTTCCCATTTTTGTTTAGTTTCAACTTGATGTGCTAAAAAAACTGAAACTAAAACTGAAATTAATAAAAATGCAGCAAAATTACTAAAACTTTATCTGAAATTAACATGAAAATGGAAAATATATACATAAAATCTAATTCTAAAAATTAATAAAAACGAATAGCATCTCATTAATGCTAAAATAACACTGATTTCACCTCAAAATTAAAAAAATATTAATAATAATAATAATAATAATAATACAATTTAATAAATTAAAACAATATATATATTAAGCCTATTTTTCTATAATAATAAAATTCAAATATATTATTATTTATTTGTTGTCATTGTTATTATTATTATTATTATTATTAGTGTAAAGTTTTTTTATATTATTTGATTTACAGGTAAGCAACTTTCCCCACCTAATTTCCATAATGCAAAACATTTTCATTCTAGTTACTGTAGGTGTACAAATAAAGTTATTATTAAATATTTTCCCCTTTTTAAATTTATACATATTTAAATAAATAAAAAAAGTATTACTATTAAAGTTTGTAATATATTTAGTGGTCAATTCGATTCATCGTAATTAATCGCACCTAACATAAAACGTGTGTGTGTGTGTGTATATGTATATATTAATTATACCTTTATTTTTTATTTTATTTTTTTTTTACAATAGATAAAATTATTTGGATTTAAGGTGAAATATGACCTGGGCATTTTTTTGGCATGTTTTGTTTGAGTCACATGTGCTTTATTGCCTGATTACAGTGACAACACTTCCGGTGGTGCTGAGGTTGGTGACAAAAAAAGCATTTTGCAAATGTACTAGGTGTGAAAACAACTTAAAAGTAATGAACTGGAATATTGCACCCAGCTGTTACCTGTGCTTCCAGATGTATTTCTTTCTAGAACAAATTGTAGACTGACGTTGTGATTTTGTTGCTGCTGATTGTAATGTAGACCAACATGCCTCTGCAATGAAAACTGAATTCTATGAATTGCAAATAGCTAATAACCAGTTATAACCATTCTCAAAACCGCATGCATTTAATACACTCTGCCAGGGGTCGACATGGAGGTCAGTGCGATGGGACGCAGCAGGGCTCTGCGCAGGGGCGTAATGTGAGCGCTCAGCCCTCCCACGCGGGAGCCGCTAGCAATCGTACACAGCAGAGCGGAGTGAAGAGGTCAAAGGGTCGACGTGCCGAGAGCAGAGCCAGGTAACGCTCTTAATGAGTCTCAATATGAGCAGCCATCTCTGAATAATGATAAACGGATGGAAAAAAATCAATTGTTAATTTCAAGTCATTTTCATTTATTATTTATCTCGCAGACCCACGTCCTCCCAGCAGCCGGCCTCTTTGGTAGCGCACAACTGTGGTGATGCGTCCCAGCCCATTGTCATCTCCGACACGCCCAGCCCTGCCGTCAGCATCATCACCATCCACAGCGACACGGAGGATGAGGACGACAGGAAGTTTCCTCCTGAAAGGTGTGATCACTTTTACATGCCAGTGTCTCTGTAGCTGTCCAAGCGTGCTATATGAGCAAAGTAAATTAATAATAAAAAGGAAAGAAATATCGGATCATCCTCCATAATGCGGTCGCTATTTGCCTCTCATACCATCTGTAAACTCAAGGCAACGACTGATGCATTTGTATTGCATTCCAAAGAGGTTTGTTATCAGCCCCACAGTGGAAAATTAAACCATATCCGTACCAGCTAGGCTGGATTGGCAAGGAATAGAACGGTTAAGCAATAAGAAACGGTTTTGACTGACGTTGGAAATGCGCCTATACACCACCATACGCTACAATTTTTGGCCAGTAAGAAGAAAAAAGATACTTTTATTCAGCAAGGACGCATTAAATTGATCAAAAGTGACAGTAAATGCTTTTATAATGTATTTATTTCAAATACAAATTTCAAAATGTAATATTCATTAAGATTCAAAGAATCCTGAAAAAATATATATCACTGTTTCCACAAAAATATTAAGCAGCACAATGTTTTCAACATTCACAATAATTAAAAATATTGGTTACACTTTATTTTAAGGTGTCGTTAAATTAATATTAATTAATAATAATATTAATTAACATGTATTTACTATAGGGTTAGGGTAGGATTTGAATTTGGTTGAGGTTTAGTTGCATGTAATTATGCATAATTTACTGTTATTACTATGGTAAGTACATGTAACATATGTAACACTGTAAAATAAAGTGTTACCAAAATATTTCATAAGCACCAAATCAGCAATGATTTCTAAAGGATTACTGTATGTGACACTAAAGACTGGAGATTTTTCTTCTTACAGGAATAAATTACATTTTAAAATATAAACAAATATAAAACAGTTCTTTTAATTTGTGATAATAATTCACAATAACACCTTTTAAAGAATAAGCGCAGCCTTGGAGATCATAAGAGACTTCCTTCAAAAACATAAAAAATCTGTGTTCTCTTATATGGCAGCTGTAGTGTGAACCAGCGTACAAACGTCATCAGCTGTGTGACTGTCCATGACTCCCAGGACTCTGACTCCTCCACCAGCACCCCTCTCAGTCCCAAACGCCTTTCCAACTTTGTCGAGAGCAACGCACACTCCAAGTCTCTAGCCATGGTCACGTCCTCAGTGAAAACACAGCTCTGGGACGAAGGGCTAGGAGGTTCGTGAGAGTCATTCTGACTTCTAATCATCTGAATATTGGGTTTTGATTCATTTAAAGGAGTTTTTTTTCCATTCATGATAGTAATTGCTTCTTACACCAAAAACAATCATAATCAGTTTTAAATGCCTATTTTAGAATTTAACAGGCTTTCGTGCTACTGTACCTTAATAAGTAAATGTGTATGTGAAAGAACAAGTTGTTGAATTTTGAATAGACTTGGTTATGCCAGTCATATGATAATGTGTGACATCATAGCTGCGCAAATCTGATCCTTAAATATTGTTTTCTTTACTTCCAGAGAACAGTGCTAATAGTTCTGGAAAATCAAAGAAAGGAACGGCCTCACAGTCCAGCGACCGGCATCAGAGGGTGGCATCAAACAGATCTCAGCCTCTCAACCTGAGCCAGGTACATCTGTACAGACCACATGACATCAGAATTGAAGTTTTGTGGCTTTTAGTCAATATCGGTTAGCTTTGAGCTCATCTACTACCAGTCAAAAGTTTGGGGTCAGTAAGAAATCAATACTTTTATTCAGGAAGGATGCATCAAATTGTGACCGTAACATTTGTAATGTTACAAAAGATTTATATTCGGAATAAACATTCTTTTAAACTTTTTGTTCATCAAAGAATCCTGAAAAAATTTATCAGGGTTTCCACAAATATATTAAGGAGAGACACTACAGGCAAAAAATATTTTGGACTTTTCAGACTAGTGGAAAGAAAACATTCAAAATATACTTTTAAGTGTATCTTTTATATCACTTTATCTATTTGCATCTGTAGATTTCACTTACTGTACATATCTTTTTTTCCTCCTACTCTGAGTCAGAAATCTCCATTTCAGAAGCACTTACTTAACAGTTTTATTCCTATCTATATTCTGAAGGTTTTTACAGAGGGGTATGTTCATATATAATTTGCCAGATTTTATACAAGTTTTTATTCCTAAAAAAAGGATTTATTTCTATTTTTTTCTGCCTGTTGACAGTATTTTCTGATTTATGGAGTGATAAAATCCTCTCTGTAAAAACCTATTACTCTAATATGTCAAAAAAATGAAGAATTTTGAACCTGACTTCATCCAATGTTCAGCTTTTTTGTTCTAGAAATATATGCAAATTAGTGCATATTTAATTAGATAATGCCTCATTTGCATATTTAAACACAACATTTCAGAAAACTTGTAATACAAAAATGTTTGCAATAATTAAAGGGGGGATCTAATGAATTTCATCCATTCTGACTTATTTACACTGTTAAAGAGTTGGATTCTCGTGCTAAACATGGCCAAAATGTCAAAAAAATGAGTTGACGTATGACAGAGTATTTCTGTGCCAAATGCACTCCTTCAGGATTCGAACAAGTTTCGGAAAGTTTTTTTCGAGTATGGCCCTGTATGACTTCATAAAGTGCGGAATTGCTTGTATAGGCACTTCTTCCGGATGAGCGCATGAACACATCAACCAGAGCGAGAGCAAGAGCGCGTCCATCAACGAGCTTCGTTCGGGTTACAGAAGCCGTCGGCAGCGCTGTCATTTTGTTTTTAGATCACAAAATCAACAATGTCACTAAAGAAGTGTGTTTCTGGTTGTGAGGGAAAGATAACCTTGTTCAGCTTCCCAAATAACCCAACGCTATGCAGTTTGTTTTTCCAGAGCAGGAACAGAGTTCTGCAAGTGTGTTTGTTTGTTCCTGGTCGAAACCGCAGGCGGTGAGTGAAACTGTATCAAATGTCTGTGTTTTGTTGGCAATCGGCGCGTAAGGGCATATAATGTCAACAACACGAACATATAGTGAATCGAATGTTATCCAGGGATAATGCGATGATGTGTGTGTGTGTTTAGCTCCGCCCACTGCACGTTTCCACCACGAGTTCGGCTGTTTTCAGAAAGAATTGGTACAGCGTATCTGTCTTTTATAAATATGATAAAACTAAAAAATCTTCAGAGATAATGAAGGATGCAATACTACTCTATAGGTACTCAAGATCAACATGAGATTGGCAGAAACTGTGTGTGTTATGTACCCATTAATGTAATCCAGCAACTGGGGAAGTATGGTGATATCTAGTAGTTAATGGTTTTACCAGATTCACCTGGGCTGTCTTGCCTTAAGCACCACAACAGTTTTCAACATTGTGCGTAATATAATAACTTAGATAATAATAAATGTTTCTTGAGCAGCAAATCATCATATTAGAATGATTTCTGAAGGATCATGTGACACTGAAGACTGGAGTAATGATGCTGAAAATAAATGCAGCCTTGGTGAGCAAAAGATACTTCTCTTGAAAACGTACAACAACCCCAAACTTTTGAACGGTATTGGAAATGTTAGTATACTCCTAAAAGTTGACAAACCAAAATGTAACAGATAAATTCATGTAATATGTAATATATCTGTCCCAACAGGTGCAGCAATCAATGATGTCATCCCATGATCGTGCAGGGGGTGGATCCCTGAGACGGCAACCCACCTACCCTCCTACAGGCCCCTCCCACTCCTACAGGCTTCATGAAGCGTCGCTCTTTGGCTCCGCCTCCAGCCTGTACGCATACCCGGCATCTGCAGCCCTGGCCTCTGTGTCGCAGGCGGTGGACCAGCTGCACAATTCAGCCGGTTCCTCCTGTTCCTCTTCCTCCGGCCGGCACACACGCACCGCCGGGCCGTACTCTGCCTCTCTGAGCCTTCTGCAGAAGAACAGTGCCATGGGCGTCATGTGTCAGGCTTCAGCTCCGTACCAGCAACAGCAGCTTTCGGCACAGTCCTACCAGCGTCCTGCAGCGTTTCCCCTGAGCCAGAGGAAACTCAACCAGTACCCGTACCTGTGAGGAGGACCAGACATCTGGACGTGAGGTTTGATAAATGCTGGTGGAAAATGTCATGAAGGTGTCATGGATGTTCAAGTGGAAATGCCCTTTTAGCTTCTTTTATTCATTTTAGTGTTTTTTTTTCTTTACAGCATTTCTGAGCACTTCTTGCATTTCAAACATGCCATAAACATGTTGGGTTTATTTCAACCATTTCTTAAAATATCACTCATTATGTCTGAAAACAAGCCACTGGACGTCCAGATAAATGCATCAAAGGCACTGTTTACTCCTGGTATTAAGATGCGTTTTGGCCGATCGAATCACAAGTAAATGACACATTCCCGTTTACACCGTGTGTTTTAATCTGTCTCTTTTGTCCACTTTCAACCACTTCTGTCCTAAATTCTTCTAGGGGAGGGTCTATGGCCGGATAAATGTATGGGCTTTTTCAAATCCTTCGATCTAATGGACAAAACAAGCTCACTCAATTTACATATGAACACGACTGGAGACGACGGAAAAACATACGGAGAGCATCAGCTTTCGTTTCTGCTCTGACAGCCGCAAGACCAGCCGAACGCTACGAGTGTGTGTTAGAAATCAGGAATGGTGAGAGAACATTGTGTTTGGTATGTTTTTCATCTTCAAACCAAACTTGGGTCTCCAGCCGAGCAAATTTAAACCCATCTGGCTGGCGCATTTCACATAATATTTACACATTAGGTCGGTAGGCGGAGAGTAGGCGGTCATTTGCGGCTGTTCAAGCGCATTTGACCACGAGTGTTTACACTACAAAAGCAGTCCGGTCGAATGCATTTTCGACTACCTCTGGAAGTGGTCAAAAGTGGACACGCTCAAAACGTTATAGACCCCGTTTACACCTGTATTTAGCGTCGTCCACTTGTGATCCGATTGACCAAAACGCTTCTTAATACCAGGTGTGGACTGGGCCGAAATCTCCTTAAAACACATCAAACTTGAAACTGATTTTGATTTGTTTGGAATAGCATGCTGGCATACTAATGTGTACAGTATGCAAAGGAAATGCCTGTATGACCTACTAGATTTTTATGACTTACAAATGATTCATACTAAGATTTTAACATCTCTCTCTTGACTTATTTGTTGGACTGGCAAAAAAGACATTTTTATACAAAAATAGGATTAAAAATGCAAAAATAAGAAATATTATTATTATTATTGATAATAAGATTAATTTAAGAATCTTATGTTATGATAACATAAGATTTTAATTTTGTTATATTTTCATTGCAACTAAGCACATTTACCCACCTAATTCTTAATACCAAAAATTGTTTTGCATACAGTTTTTTATGCAGTGTACACTGCACAGTACGCTAGTATTCCATGTAAAAGTGTCAAGTCTGAAAAAAATCTGGAAAGTCTGGAAAACTGGAATTTAGTTTAAAGTGGCAATCAGACAATTGTTTCTTAACTGTTTAAGCTGTCTGTGGGACGTGCGTCAGCAGGAGCGATCTCTCCTCTAGAAAGATATTTATGATACAGGATATTGATGTTACTCTGACAACACTAAAGCGTTCTGTTGACTGACCCAAATTTTATATTTGGGATAGTTACGTTTGCAACATATTTTGAAGTGGCGGCCACAGACACAGGATGTCATCGCTGCTGTTTATTGGGGATGGGAACCTGAACAGGCCAAAATACCAGGAGAAATTGAATTTTATATATCAAATTTATTCTGAAATATATTCCTAGTTGAGTTTATGATTAGCATTAAACAGCTATAGATCACTCGTCTTGAAATAACCATAAGCACATGATTTAAAATATTTTTGATTAATAAGTGACATTTTATTGCCATATCAATTATTTACGCACTAAATAATCAAGTTTTCACTTTCAATGTATTGTCCTTAATTTATTTATTGAATATGTGTAGATTATTAATGGAACTTTATATCTGTTTTTATTTAACCTAATAATGATTACTCTTTCTTTTAAATCCTTGTATTTCTTTTCAACTTTGTATATTTTTACGTTGATTTGAAAGTATCATCTTATTCTACTAGCACTTAGTTGATTCTTTTTTTATTTGTATTTTAAGTGTTTTGTCCATAACCTAAGACTGAATTTGTCAGTGTGAATTGTGTGGACAGTTACTTGTTATTTGTTCTGTAATGTCTAAAAGATGCTGTTTGGATGGAGTGTTGTCATGTGGGAACTTGCCCTTTGTGCACAGTGAAATAAGAGCGAGACATCTCACAGATAACACTAATTCGATAGCGCTAAGACAGATGGGTAACATGTTAGCTGTTCATCTCAGTTGATCTTAGAGCACTTGATGTGTTGTACTGAGCTCATCTCGTGAATGTTGCCGGGGTTCTTGGCTTTGGTGCAATGATGGCTGTTTGTACCGTTTAATCACCATGTGAAGTGGAGTACAGAGTAGATGAAATCACAATAAACGTTCATCCTGAACACGGTGTGTGTGGGCCTGATCAATCTGAGTTACAGTAGCCAGCCTGAGTGATGAATGAACCACTTACTACGCTCTAGCTATGGGTTTATTTTTATAATCTCTAAGGGGAATGTATTCTGGTGATGATCCATTGTCACTGCCATTTTTAGAGCCAGTTTGGCATTTTTCCCACTGGCACTATAGGAAATGATGATTTTACAGACAGGTTGAGACTTGATCTATCCCATGTGAATAAAATAGTGTACTGTATATGTATTGGGTGTGTGTGTATGTATATACAGTACTGTGCAAAAGTCTAAGCACATTAATATTTTCACCCAAAAAAATTGTTTTACGCCAGTTATTTGTATCTTTTGCTGTAGTGTGTCAGTAGGAAATATCAGTTTACATTTCCAAACATTCCTTTTGCCATTAATTTTAATAATCCAGTGGATTTTTGAGGAGTCTGACAACAGCCGGTAAGATCTGATCTGACCATCATCGAGTCTGGGATTACATGAAGAAACAGAAGAAACTGTTATAATATTTATTTGACCCTGCATCTAATAATATTTATATTTAATACTTACGGAAAAAGCGTAACTGGCACGAAAGACGCTACACTTTCTTCTTAAGTTGAAGGAAGCTAGATATTTACCTTCATAAAGTTTTAAATATGGAAATTTTTCTTACACAAACGCATCGCTTCGCTTCAGAAGGTCTTTATTAACCCCGTGTGGAGTATGTTTATGATGGATGGATGCACTTTTTTGAGCTTCAAACTCGTGAGCCCAGTTCAATGCCATTATAAAGCTTGGAAACATCAGGATATTTTTAATGTGTTCATTAGAAAGAAGACTCTTTTTTTTTTTTTCCTCACAATTGTGAGTTTATACCCTGCAATTCGTTTCGTTTTCAGAATTGTGAAATATAAACTCACAATTGTGAGTTATAAATTCCAATTCCGAGAGGGAAAAAAGTCAGAATTGCAAGATGTATTGTAAACTCACAATTGTGACAATTTTTTTAGAAACAAGCTTCCATAAGGACCTTATTGGAAAGTGTTGTTTATTACAAATGTTATTAGAGACGGCACCCACAATCATGAAAATATTGGAGAAGTTTTAAATCGGAAAAGTCATGTATGTTTTTCCCAGTAATGCTTGGCTAAATATTGGCATAGGGACCAATGTGTTAACAAAAAATCTAATTCATTTTTCCTGAATAAAGCTCCTAAATGGTTCCAGAGTGCAACCATGTGCATTTCTAAATACTAATTTGCTCGCCAGGATTTTTAACTCTAAAGTAAATAAAAGCATATGGGTGAACACAACGATTACACATTCTAATCTCAGAACATCTTTTAAACTCTGTAGACACTGGTGCTGCTGTCTTTGGATGTTTCAGCAGTGTGACATTGTGAGAGGACTCGCAGTGGGTTCCTGGCGTTGACACACATCTGCCAGGTGAACGCATGTGACAGATGCCCTCCCTGCAGTGATGTGACCTATGCAAGGGCCGCCAATGATAGTGGCACCCAGGAGACCTCATGCTTGGAACCTGGAGTGATAATCTATGAAGCGCTAAAGCAAAGATGCATCGGATCAAGGTCAAGACACAGTATGAGTGTAGTTTGTTGGCCTCACAAGTGTTTTTACCTGAGAGGGTTAAAACTGCAAAACAGCTCAATATTGAGCCATGATCCACAAAAATATATCATATAAAAGACATTGCACCTACCAGTGGAATCCATACTGTAAATACGCCAAAGCGACTTACAAATGAGGAGAACAATAGAAGCAATCAAACCAACAATATGCAAGTGCTATGACTAGTCCCAGTTAGTGTAGAACAGTACACATGCACAGCACACATAGCAAGTGTTTTTTTTAATGAAATTAATGAAAAATAAATAGATATACAGAATAAAATAGTAAGTGTTAGTACTAATGGTTCAAGTGTTGACAAAAAAGATCTTGAAAATGGCTCAAGACTCAGCAGCTCGGGTTGAGTTAGGCAGGTCATTCCACCAGCATGGAATAGTCAAGGTAAAGGTACGTGAAAGTGATTTCGTGTCTCTTTGGGATGGCACCACAAGGCACCGCTCACTTGCAGAATGCAAGCTTCTGGATGGCACATTTATACCTAAACTCACTGAAATAGTGAGTTTAAGTATAGGGGTGCTGAGCCAGTGGTTGTTCTGTAGGCAAACATTAGTGCCTTGAATTTGATGCGAGTGGCCATTGGCAACCAGTGCAAATTGACGAAGAAAGGTGTGATGTGAGCTCTTTTTGGCTTGTTAAAGACCTCTCTTGCTGCAGTACTCTAGATGAGTTGCAGAGGTTTGACAGTGCATGCTGGAAGGCCTGCCAAGAGAGCATTACCATAGTCCAGTGGGGATAGAACAAGAGCTTACACAAGTAGTTGTGTAGCATGCTCCGATAGGTAGGGCCTAATCTTCCTAATGTTGTATAAGGCAAATCTGCAGGAATCTGGTCTGTGAAGTTTAGCTGCTCATCACAACTCCAAGGTTCCGTTCCTGGCTGTCCTGGGTGGAGTTATGGTTGACAAACCTAGCTGAAAAGTTGGGATAAAGTGTTGGGTTGGCTGAGACCACAAGCAGTTCTGTCTTGGCAAGGTTGAGCTGAAGGAGGCGGACCTTCATTCAGCAAGAAATGTCTGTCAGACAGGCCGAGATGTGAGCAGCTACCGTCGGATCATCTGGCTGGAATGAGAGGTAGAGTTGGGTTTCATCAACATAGCAGTGATAGGAAAAACCATGTTTCTGATGACATGTAGATGGAGAAGAGGTCCAAGCACTGAGCCCTGAGGTATCCCAGTAGCTAGATGTTGTGACTTAGAAACTTCACCCCTCCACGACCTACCTGAGGTAAGATTTGAACCACTAGAGAGCGGTTCCTGAGATGCCCTTTATCATGAGGGTTGACAGGAGGATCTGGTGGTTAACTGTGTCAAAAGTAGCAGACAGATCCAATAAGATGAGTACTGAGGATTTGGAAGCTGCCAGTCTCAGAGCTTCAATAAACGAGAGCAGGGCAGTCTCAGTTGAGTGGCCGCTTTTGAAACCAGACTGGTTGTTGTCCAGGTGGTTGTTCTGTGTAAGAAAGGAAGACACTTGGTTGAACGTAACTTGTTCAAGTGTCTTAGCAATAAATAGAAGAAGGGATACCTCTCTGTAGTTTTCTAAAAGTGCTGGATTTAGAGTGGGTTTCTTAAGCATTGTGGTTACCCGAGCCTGCTTAAATACTGTGGGAAAGGTACCAGTGTGAAGAGAGGTGATGATGATGTGAGCAACTGAAGAAGAAATGGCTTGAAGGAGATGAGTGGGGATAGGATCAAGCGTTCAGGCAGTAGGGTGATTGGCGAGAGACTTGAGAATGGAGTGGAAGTGCCCAGGTGGAGCAGAGAGGCAAAACTACTGTACTGACCTGTTTAGGACTTCAAGTGCTGGTCAGTTTCCTCTGTAATCATAAAATAGGTTATTGTAGTGTTGTCTTTGTTTACTTAGTTAAGCATTAAACTGCCAGCAACTGTTAGCAGTATTTGTAGTAAAACTCTAGTTATACAAACGGTAAACAATCCGCCAAAAACATGGTTACTAGCTATACTTTTACTATAATAAAACCATGGTTAATTTTCATAAGGGAAAAACATGACTCATGATAATGCAACATGTTCAGTATTAGGATTTTTCTATAAAGATATTTTTTTTATGATGTAGTTATCATTGTACTAATTTTGACATTTAGGCAATTTAGAAAGTCTAGTTTTGATAAATCTTGTATTTAAGTCATTTTAAGATAAAACAATAACACATGGTCATAATGTAATATTTTAAATTTAAGTCAAATAAATGTATATTATGTGCAAACTAATTACAATGAGGTGCTTGTTTTGCAACAAGGTGGAGATGTGTTGATGAAAAAGTTACAGGTACAAGAAAATTTGCGAAAAATGTAAACACACACACACACAAGTGAGAGACAGAGAGATGGGACAATAGAAGAGAAAATTAAGAGAATAAAAAGTCAGAATTGTGAGATATAAACTTGAAATTACCTTTTTTATTCCGTGGCTTCCATAGACTGCTACTGCGGAATTGTCGTAGGAAAAAAAGAGTGTAGCGATGAACAAAGCACCGCTCACACAGAAGTCAATTTCAAACCAAGCAGCTTTATGTTGGTCAACGCAACAAAGTTACATGACCAACTTGAACCCGGTGCAAAATCTTCATGGGGAAAGCTTTCACCCTGTATTCCTATTCCACCCTGTGTGTATTCCTATTGAAATGACTGTATTTCGCTCAAGAAAATTCACAGAACAGTGGTAAATGTGACTGCACCTCTACACTGAAAAAAATAAAATGACTCCGTAATTTTTTTTGTGTTCAAGATTTACAAAAAGTATATAATGAGAATGTACAACATGAATCCATTTTCCAGTTTTTGTCTTGCCCAGAAATATTGTGGTACCCTTATAATAAGTGTTTATATTGGGACTATTTCAGACCGGTCTGGTAGGAACCGCTGCGGAGGAGCACAGTCCCTGCGTGACTCACCATAGACATAAACAGAGAGAACAGGCTGCAATGTTCTTCCGCAAGACGCATGCAGTTCTGTTTATTAACCGCTAGAGTGCAAAATGTTATGGACTGCAGCTTTAAAGGAAAATTCCAAGTTCAATGTTAAGTTTAATTGACGCATTGTGTTGCATAATATTGATTACCACAAAAAATATATTTTCAATGGTCTGTCCTTAAAAAAAACAAGTGAATTTTTTTGTGTGTTAATCAACATTATGCAACAAATTTGTCAATTAAACGAAACATATTAAAGAATTTTTTAGTCGAAATGAAACAGAAGTTGTGATAGTGTTTTCTTCCCTATTGTGATGTATATTCGAGTGAAACAGCTTCTGGAACAAGAAACATGTAGGGCGGAATCCAGCACTTTTGATTGGATGGTTGTTGTTTGCTATTGGTGGATCTCATGTGAGTGGATCTCATTATAATATGGGCCCTACCATACACTCGGCGCAATGTGACGCCAGGCCCGACACAAGTGTTTTTTGCTAGTTTCACCCCGACGCAGTTATCATTTTCACGTCCGGCACCATGTTGTTTAAATAGCAAATGCACTTGCGCCCATCTGTTCGCCCATGGGCGTGCTGGTCTGAAAGCGAGGTGTGTTCAGGTGCATTGTTGGCACGTTGCTATTTTGAGGCAACCGAAAACTACTGCAATATTTTTTTGTTATTTAAAGGGCGCGTTAGTAATATGTACCTATAGGCGGGTGCACAACGCGTGTACACTCTGCTTATTACACACACAGGGATGCGCAGCAGCACACAAACATGCCAAATATTAAAAATAAAAGGATTACAATGTAAAATATTATTATTGTGTACATAAAGATAAAAATGCCTACATGTCATAATGGATAGTCATTGCATGTATCAGAATTACCTATTTACCTAATGACGAATGAAATTGGCAAATTATTTGACCAATCATGGCAATACACACATGTATTCAAACTGACTCGTCAGGTTGAGGGTGTCTATATTCCGCCATGTAAATAGCGAATCCGCCATGGCGCACACGCAACTGGCTTTTAAAGGGAATGGGAGATGAGACTCTGATTGGTTTATTGCATGTTGTGCCCAAAACACACCCATGACTCATTAAGAGAATAGGTACAACCCTTTTGAACCATGCCGACCATTTTTTTTTCATCGTTAAACTAGCAAAAGTGGATTCGTGCACCATGCACCGTGCACTTAGATCGGTAAAATAGGGCCCTATGTAACACATTTTGTTATCATACAATTATATTTTTTGGAATCCTCCAAAAATGTCCACATTCACTTCCATTGTTGTTGTTTTTTTGTTTGTTTTTTAAGAAAAAGAAAGACGAGTTTAAATTTATTTTTTGGTGGTAATTAACATTATGACAAATTCTGTTTGCGCTCAACTCATTGTGTTTGGAATACTAAGGCTAATCAAACGTCCTTTCAAAACGTCCTTATGGTAAAAATTATTGTAATTTACTGGTGTATGTGATGAGCCATTGCTTAAAGGTTACCTTCCAAAACGCAGGTGTGTATCTGTAAAAGGAACCCACTTAAACAAACAAAGGCCTTCATGTGATGATGCATTTCACAAACAGCAGATGAATAGTAGTGTTTATTCAAACGAGCACCATTCTGAATAAAACAAATTCATGTCCATGTGTCGAGGAGGCATAAAACTCTACCCTCATGCAAAGGTCACTGTAAAATGTACAGGTATCTTTATTGCAGAGAAGATCAAATTCTTTTAAATGTTTACGTCTTTTTATTCTCTGTATAATCTTATTATGTCTTATTGCACCCTCCCCTTTGATATATTTTAGTATGTAACAATTCATATCTTGTTTCCCTGGTTATTGTGTCGTGATCGTTTGGTTATGGTTGGCTTTCTTGCTTTGTTAGAAGCATCCGTAAACATCATTTACAATAGGTCCATATGAGTCACCATATACATCGCACGTCGGTGTCACTTCATGTACCATTCTCCCTTAGAAAATCAAAAAGTTTTAAAAACCGCATCGATAAAAAAACAACACCAGCGAGGAAATCGAACTAAAAATGCAATAGTGTGCTAGATCATGAGAGTCTCGCCAATAGAAACTCCAGGAATGAATGGCGCCAATGTCTCACGCATTGTTCGTCGCGCTCCCGTGTGCATTCCTGTCTGTTTAAAAAGTCGAAGTGAGACGTTATGCAAGGAAAAATCCCAATCATCCTGGCTTTTGCAGGAAAAGGCGCTTGGAGCCTGAAACGCGGTGGCATCCTCTCCGGTCTGACCTCATACGGTCGTGACCCGCATGACCACCTCGCGGTTGGTGGCGGTCCCGAGCCGCGGGTCGCTGGGCCGCAGCTGGCTGAGGATGTGGAGGATGGTGTAGCCGCAGTGGTGGTTGAGGATAGTCCTTAACCTGCGCACTCGCTGGCCCCCCCTGCTGCCACTGGCCAGGCCGTGCGGGTTGCTGCGTGAGCCGCGGTTGCCTGCCTTACTGCTGGAGCTCAGCGGGTCTCCCAAGTCCTTCGACTTCTCATAGTTCAATACTTTCCACTGCTGGTTTACAGCCTGCCATCGCTTGAAAATTCTGTACACGGATGAGCCCTCGTGGATTATAAGGCCTGTGAGGGAGTATAGATTAGGGGATGTTACTAATCGATTCGCTAACACTTTACAACATGGTTCCATTTTTTAGACTACATGAGAAAATGCACTAGGTATCATAAACTAACAATGAACAACATTTCTAACAGCATTTATTCATCTAGGTTAATATTCCTTTATAATACACAGTATGTCACAAATTAATATTAGTAGTTGATAATAGTATAGTCATATTTTTGTAGTATATTAAAAATATACATGTTAAGGTATGTTACGTTAATTTATATAAATATTACTTTTAATATAAAAAATAGATACTGTATTTATTTCATATGCATTTTATATTACATAATACATTACATACATTATATATATATATATATAATAAAACTAAAATTAATTACTTTTTTAAATATTATTAAAATTGTTTATATAAATAAAACATATATTCATTTTATATATATATAATGTTTATGTAAATTATGTTTTAATTTATATAAACTACTTTTAATATTTTAAAAAAATTATACGAATATATTAATTTTATTTTAAATGCATTGAACTTTACATAATTCGTTACATAAATTATATATATAACACTAAAATTAATTACTTTTTAAAATATTATTAAAATTGCTTATATAAATTATTATATATATATATATAATTTACATTAACATTATTTTTAATGTTTAAAAATATTTAATTTAATTATTTTGTATTCACTTGAATATTACTATTAATAACTTAGCTGATGTTCATTCACAATATACTTAAACTTATTATTTTGTAATATTAAAACATTCACATGTATTAGTATATGTAGAAATTTGCATCAAACTAAGATTAATGAATGCTTAAAGTATAGTTTATTGTTAGTTCAAGCTTTACAATATTACAAATGATATATACATGCATAAGTGTGCATAAGTTTTCTATATAAACATAATATTTAATAATATACAAATTATTTGACATAATATATTGCATAAATGAACACGAGTACCATCAGTTCACATATTAACAAAAGTATCATGAAAGTTATTAACAATAGTATATTTATTACTATTTATTGTTCACAAAATACAACTTTTTTTATTGTAATGTTAAAATGTATTAACATATGTAGAATTTAACATCTAAAAATGCTTAAAAAGTATCATGCATTGTTAGTTGAAGATACCTAATGCATTAACTACTGTTAGCAAACCTTATTGTAAAGAGTTCCCATATTTCCCCATAACAAATCAGTGTGTTTGCACTGATTTACCCATGTTGTTCTACTTCTCACCTATGCACACGATGTCCATGAAGCCGTACATGCCGTAGCAGATCTGGAAGAGCAGGTCCTGGCGCTGCCACTTGGCGGACGGGCTGAGAGAAGACCACACCAGCCACGAGATACTGGCGATGAGGAAGAGTGAGCCCAGGATAATAGCGGCGATCTGCACCTTCTCAATCACCGTCAGAGAAATCGCCTGCCACTGAAACACAA
Source organism: Rhinogobio ventralis (assembly GCA_039654625.1). NCBI lineage: Eukaryota > Metazoa > Chordata > Actinopteri > Cypriniformes > Gobionidae > Rhinogobio > Rhinogobio ventralis. The sequence continues at coordinate 8,906,963 of CM077203.1, forward strand.
CAGAAAAAACAACACTATTAGATGGCATTTTCTTGCTTTGCTTGTAGAAGCCTATAAATAGAGATGCTAGCCAGTGCTTAGCCCTGACCCAGATACTTCACAGTTGGAGTTAGAGGAGTGAACTGACGCTTTACCTGCAGCGGGTTCTTGGTGCTGATGGCCAGGACTTGGTACTTGAAGTAGCAGAGCTCACAGCTCCAGGAGCCTCGCTCACTGATCCAGCGGATCAGGCAGGGCTGGTGGGTGCAGCGCACGGAGCCGTCGCAACGGCATGGGCTCAACAGCTCCCCCTGCGGGCAAGAGAGAACGAAGTATGACTGTAAAAAAAATATAGACATAGTGTTCGTGACGTCACCCGTAGGTTTCTAAAGAGCATTTTTGAATCCTAAAGTGGGCGGAGCCGGCCTTTGCCATTTTGGCAGAGCATCACTGTGCGTCACTGCCGGATAACAGAAGTAGGGCAAAGAGGCGGGACGTGGGTGGAGCTGAGGTGTCTGGTTGCTGAAACCATGCCCGCTTAGCTCGACCATAGCGGCAATCCACCTGTCACTCAAGTGGCCACGCCCTTAATTATGCAGAAATTTAAGGCTTAATATAATTTAAACAGATGAGTTATAAAAAAATCCACCCCCCTCACAGTTGTCATGAAGGGCAAAATTAGCTATATAGACCAAAACCATTTTTTGTACCAGACTGTAAACATCTTTTTTTCTGCTGGAAAGTTGGGCATTTTAACATGTGAGAGATACAGAATTGACTCCCTGTTGGAGCCAGTCTCTAGCGGTCAATGAATTTCAGTTTAAGTCACTTTTGTGCTGGCTTCAAGAGAGCCCGTGGGAGGTTGCCGCTTGACTATGATCAATTATTACTCCCCTAATAAACGTTTCTAGACTTATAGACCTTATGCGCCAGAGAAACAAGCGCGCAGCCATCTTTAGAATTTTGCCTTTGAACTGTTTTTGCGGTAGCTCTGTATATTTCTATGGCATCGCTGTCGAAGATTAATTTGTGAAGTGAATTTGACTTATTGTAGAGTTAACAAAAGTTATCATGAGCATTGCAATGTTTGAAGCGGATGTTATAATATAAATAAAAGATTTTAAAACGAGCGGTTCATTCATAAACCCGTAAGATCAGGAAAATATAATGTTTCATCAAACATAATAACTTTCTCTGCCTCTGAACTAACCTTTTATCTGCTGGCATCACCAAGGCTGTGAGTAGGAAGAAATAAGATTAGCCAATAATATCATAGCCTAACTATTATGATCCAATCAAATCCTCATCAACACAATTAAGTCCAGAGTGACCTACATTATTTCCAGCTGCATATTCAGTTTTAATTGGAAATGTAGAAGTAAATTAAACTGGAAATTATATTTTATTTTGTATTTTTCAATAGTTAAATGATGTCATGCATTGGATTCTCGTGCTAAACATGGCCAAAATTTCAAAAAACAAGTTGGACGTATGACGGAGTGTTTCTATGCCAAATACACTCCATCAAGATTCTAAGTTTTTTTTTCGAGTATGGCCCTGTATGACGTCATAAAGGGCGGAATTGCTTTTATAGGCACTTCTTCCGGATGAGCGCGTGCACACATCAACCAGAGCGAGAGCAAGAGCGCATCCATCAACGAGCTTCGTTCGGGGTTACAGAAGCCGTCGGCAGCGCTGTCATTTTGTTTTTAGATCACAAAATCAACAATGTCACTAAAGAAGTGTGTTTCTGGTTGTGAGGGAAAGATAACCTTGTTCAGCTTCCCAAATAACCCAACGCTATGCAGTTTGTTTTTCCAGAGCAGCAAAAGAGTTCTGCAAGTGTGTTTGTTTGTTCCTGGTCGAAACCGCAGGCGGTGAGTGTAACTGCATCAAATGTCTGTGTTTTGTTGGCAATATAAAATATCAGTTTTCTGTATGAATAATATATGTTAAAATGACATTTATTCTAATGGCAAAGCTGAATTTTCAGTTAAACTGATCAACTGACCAATCAGAACGATCCTCATGACTGGACGCTGCCCCCCAGGACAGCGTTGTGGTCGAGTTGATTTACATAAATGAGATATTACTCATGAACTTGTCCGCCGTTACAAATGATAAATCGATCCCGGACACAGTGTGCATGCGGCTGCTGACATGAGCTTTGGACTCCAGACTTATGAGCGTGTGTAGAGGATCTGAAGAGTGTGCAGTTAAAAGACGGGTGAGTTATTCTCGAATCTACTGCTCCAGACACTCAATCAATACACACATCTGAAAGTCCTGCAGCTCTGCAGGTACAACACTCGTCTCTGGGTGAATTGTCGGGAAAATGCTTTTGAGAAATTTAATTGGGAAAACAGCGGCTTTTGCAAACTGTCACTATGGTGCAGTCTGTGGTTGCTATGCGGTTGCTAGGCTGTTGTCAACAAAAGAGAAGCTTTGAGAAGCTTTCCCTGAATTTTTCTGCCAAAATAAAAACTTTATGCTTTAATGTTTGGAAATTAAGACACCCATGAATATTACATTATTATTATTATTATTATTATTATTATTATTAATAAATACAAATAGTAAACAAAATAATACATATTATTATTGTAATATTTCACTGTAAAATGAGTATTTAAGAAAAATACAAAAAAGTATTATTATTGCTATCATTATTTTTATTACTATTGTCATATTGATAGAAATATTAACCAAAATAATAAATATTACTACCTTAATATTTCACAGTGAAATAAAATTGAGTATTTAAAAAATATTGATAAAAATAGGGAGTATTTACTAGTACTACTAATAATAATATTAAACAAAATAATATTATAATAATAATAATAGTATAATAATATGTAACATTTCACAGTAAAATAAAAATATAGAGCATAAAATAATATAATAATAACAATAATAATTATTATATTATTGTTGTTATTATTATCACTATTGTCATACTGATATAAAATATAAACAAAATAACAAATAATACTATTGTAATATTTTACTGTAAAAAATATAAAATAAAAGTATAAAATAATAATAACAATAATAATAATTATTATGATTATATTATTCATATTATTACTATTGTATTGTTGTATTGTCATATTGATATAAAAATATTAATCAAAATAATAAATATTACTATGTAATATTACACTATAAAATAAAATGGGATATTTAAAGAATAATAACAATTGTTATATTATTATTATATTGTCATATTGATATATAATCACAGAGTTTTGGCCAAATTGTGCAGCCCTACAAACAAGTACAGCAAACTGGAGCTTTTTACAGCATTTTTAATCACAATCGCAATTTTTATCAGAAAAACTACCCCCCCCCCAAACCCCCAATTTTGCAGCCCTAACAAACATGTGTGCAAGTGTGCAATAACATCTAAGGTTAGGGGGTTGTTCATATCCTTAACCCTAAGCATGAGCAACAACCACTAATAATCAAAAAGCAAAACAACTAACAGTGACTGTGCCAGGTATATTTAGCAAGAATCCATGAATCAACTAACATTACAGATGTAACAGCAGCATTTAGAGAGTTGCCTAGAGAACATGCAATAGATACAATGTGAATAACAAGTCAAGGATAAAGAACCGAATATGCAACTGTGAGGCAGAGATATACAGGACTGTAAAATTGATATAATCTTTAGAGAAAGACTGCACACAAAGGAAACACTGAATGGCTTCTGAAGTACTCAGGTACTGCGGCGTAAAAGAAGAAAACCGAGAAAAACAATCTGTGGTCATTAATTGCATCGATTCGTTAACTGTGGTACCAGCGTGTCTAAATGCAATTTTGAGGTGTGACTAGAATGAGAACCACTTTAAGCTTAATAATCATTATTGATTCTGAAAAGAAACACCGATTTATAATGTGTTCGTCTCAATTTGTCTGATAAACACAGAAACGGGCCAGTAAAGAGATCAGGCTTTTACTCTGCACTACTGAGTCAGTCCATTACGTGAAAAACAAACAGTGGGCTCTACTGCATCCACAATAAAAATCTGGAAAAATTATTATTATTATTAATCAATTAATTAAGTAATTTAAATTATTAATAATAATAATAATAATAATATAATCATTTTAGTTTTAATAAAATAAATAAATGTAATTAATTTTACTGTGGAAATAAATATTAAGTTTGAACATTTTAAAACTATTTTACACTATTTCCAGGTCACCAGTCACTATACTTAAATATTTTTTTTAATGACATGGATTTTCTTGCTTCCATTAGGGCACAATCATGCTGGAGAAGATGGTCATCGGGTGTGGATTATATTAACTTATTGCTGAAAATCAAATGGTAATTATTATTAATTTTCTATTTAACCTTTCACTTATATTCTAATTCAAAATGCATCAAATTAAAGAATGCAAAAACAGCATTTTCACTTCTGAACCCTACGGTTCTGCACATTTCCCATCAAGTTCTCCAATAGAGTTGACATCACGAGTCTGTCCAGTCTGATCAATGTGAGCGTTACGATAAGTGGACCTAGATGAGTCATACTGTGCTTTAAAGTACAGCCTGTCCTCCTCTTGTTTTTTAGTGTATCTAGCTGTTATCGGAGATCCAAGGCCAGATTTCATTCAGCCAAAATCGAGCTTAAGCAGCCGAAGCTCTCGGAACAACAGCCGAACGTCTCTACATCTGTACGAAGCACTCAAATCAATCTCTCCACATAGTAATCATTGACAAAAAGCTTTGTTTTGTGACTGAAAAGAGACGGCAGCATCATGGCAGATCACGATCAACGAAATATATTTAAAAAAAAACCCTCTCAGCTTAATCTGATTAGAGCTCGTATCAAGCACAAACACATCAAAACAAATGAGTTTTACATGTTCCAGAAGCTCTGACGGATCAGAAGGCTGACTAATGAGGACTGATATATCACACATCCCCCTTCAGCAAGGCAGTCATGTTTAAAGCAAGGTCTATCATTCCTGGGGCTATATATGTTTGCATTGTCATCCATCTATACAGTTCAGCTTGAGCAGGAAGTATGCCATTTGAAGCGTGACATCATTATGCAGACGGGTTGCGAGCCAATCAGATGAGCCGTAAATGGTGACTAATCACTAAATAGAGATTTGACATCAAAAGCAGCAAACAGGAAAATACTCTAAAATAATCAAAATAATAAATATTGTTTATAAAATATATAATAGTTCATTTAATGGTTATACGAAGCTTCAAAACAGAATCAGGCACTGATTAAATACCTATAATATAATGAAACATTTGAAATTTGTGCTTGCAAAAAATAAAAACACAGCACTGTAAATTAAAATTGAGTATTTAAGGAAAAATAATAATAATATATTGATATATAATCACTTTTTTTTTGGCCAAATTGTGCAGCCCTAAAAAAAGCACAGCAAACCTGGAGATTTGTATCGCATTTTTTATCTGAAAAAAATGCAATTACATTTTTTTCCCCAAATCTTGCAGCCCTAAATAGCATGAGCAATTTTCTAGATAATGATCTTCAGCTGTGACGTCAAAGGGAAAAATATTACAAATTATTATATTTTAAATATTAAATATTGTTTATAAATGATATAATAGTTCATTAATGTTTTTAAGAATTAGGCACTGGTAAAATATCTACAATAATATAATAAAATATTTTAATACAATTAAAAAATCTGAAAAATATACAGCTAATTTTTAATGGACATCAATGTAAAATATTTTTTACCTCCAATTATTTTAATTCTAATTTTTTTTTTTTTTTTAAGTATGCTTTTTTTCAATGAAAGTCAATGGGGTCCAAGTCAATTAGAGTACAATGTTCCTCAAAAACATTATTTTGTTTTTTGCATAAAGTCATGTAGGTCTGGAACAACATAAGAGTAAGTAAATTACAGAATTGCCATTTTTAGTTGAACAAATGGTGCAGTTATGACATCCACCAGCAGGGGCCAATGACCCCTTGATCTATTCTGATTAAACTGAAGCTAAACAACAACTATGAATGGTAGAGTCAAACAGACCTTAAAATCCTGACAGCAAACTCCTTGTGTTTATTCTAGTGCCTGTTTTTCTTCTGTCAGTCTGGCACTTTCAACAGCACATTAAACAATCTACCTGAGAGGCAGGCTTCCACTGAAATGCATCTCGCATTGAAAAAAGACACAGAGGCTGACATAATCAGATGGACTGCCAGATGGATTGTGTTGGTACATCACTAACATCTTTCCATATTAGCTGATGTCTACGGCTAACTTGCAGCAGACGAGCTTTACAGGTTTCGCACATCTGTTGTTTCGCAGCTTGGCTGCTGACCAAACATCCATTCCCTGTTCCGCCTATACGATACAAATACAAACGCACGCTGATTTATCCATGAGAATCTGATTATACTATTACAGACGTTCAGTTCATCGGATGACGAATCAAGCAGGTCATCCATCATGCGATAGAAAACAAGTAGATGACCAACATCTATTTTGCAATTTTAAAAAATGAATGCAAGATGCAATTATTACTGTTTTTCCTGACATTTTAGTCTTTCAGACCATGCGATTCCTGCTCGCGGCCTATGTAAACATAACTGTCTTTGCATTGCAAATGAATCAGCTTCAGGCTGCCCGGGGCTTCAACATCCACACTAGGATCTATACATTTCCATACAGAGTGTCATTGAGACATCTATTGCTCATAAAAAAGCAATAGAAAGGTTAATTGTGTGGAGATATTGAACCTGTAAATCAACACGCTCCAATGGCATACCTGTATCCCATCAAAAGGAAATGCATTGTTAGGTTGCATGTTGCCGATGGTCTTTGTTCCAGGTGGCGTCAGCGTGAGCTAAACATGTTGCCAATACTTCCCAAACAATTTCTTGCAACTTCGACACTCAAGATGCACACCAGTAATGTTTTTTTTCTTCCAAGGCACATTTATAAAAGCTACTTAAATGCCCTAATTGAATCCTGACTGAATCTAAGCTCTGTCTGTGAAACCAGGCCTACATGTTTTATATTTAATACAAGCAAGCAATGCTACAGAACAATATAATTTAAATATTATGCATGTTTTGTAGAACTAAATGCATATTTGTGCAAATAGTTTATTTTAGTGCTGTCAAATCGATTAATTGCGATTTAATCGCATCCAAAATAAAAGTTTGTTAACATAATGTATTTATGTACTGTGTAAAATTATGTATATATAAATACACACTCAAGTCATTTATGTGTATATTTAAGAAATATTTGCATGTATATACTGTATATATATTTATATAATTAATATTATATATAAATATTTTATATAAATATAACACATTTTTCTTAATTATGTACATGCATGTGTGTGTATGTATAATTATACACAGTACACACACATATATTATGTAAACGCAAACTTTTAATTTGGATGCAATTAATCGCAATTAATCGATTTGACAGCACTAGTTTATTGAAAAATAACCAAGAAAAATAACCTGCGCATGGGTTTTATCAGATGACGATATATTTAGTTAAATAAAACACATGTAAGGGATGATATTGTTGATGATTTACCTTGGATGGATACGAGCGAGAGTGAGCCTGCAGTGTATTCGCGCATAGCACAGACGGGAACAATCATGCTCTGACGCTGGACCACAACAAACGTGCCCAGTGTAAAAACACCCTGAGACTAAAACTCAAACATTTTTGCCTCATATCTTGAATTTTAGGGCCATTCTAACTGCATTCTATAGGTTTCATCACACAGTGAGTTGTTTCCCTGCATCATAATCTTCATCAATCAACTGTATAAAATGATCTAAGTAGGTCTGGGGCAGGGCAAGTGCTTTAATAATTTTAAGCGTTATTTTTACCGTAACTTAATCTAATTAACGGGTTAAATCAACAGTCCAAATATATAAACATAATAATTATACACAGTAAACATATATTATGTAAACACGAAATTTTTATTTGGTTGCGATTAATCGCGATTAATCGATTTGACAGCACTAGTTTATTTACATTAATAAATATGATAAAACTATTAGACAACACATACTTAATACCAAATTATTTTTCTGCTTTTTAATATATTTTTTCAAATTATTATTATTATTATTATTGTAGCGTTCACGTAAGTGTATTTACATAAAAATATTTCAGACAGCATTTACTTGGTGCATAATTACATTGTAATTATATATCAGTGTATTGACAAAACTGAACAACATGTACTTTGTGGAGATGTAGTAACAAGCAGCATGTGTGCAACATGGTGTACCACCAACATTTACATTTAAAATGGCAAATATGCCCGTAATTCTCTAAAGCAAATACACACAGGCCTTGTTATTGTGTGATAAAACGGCGTTCGGGTAGCCTACCTGCTCGGGCCCTTGGAAGCAGATTCGGCACTGGGGTGTTCTCATGCCGCTGGCCGTGCTGCTGGAGAGGCTGACCGCGTCCAGGCCCGCCTGCAGTTTCGGGTCTTTCTCCTCAAACGCCAGGCTCCTGGGCCTGGGGTCGCTCCCGTAGTATTCTTCCTCATCATCGCGGCTGGAGCAGTCAACGAAGGGCGGCCATCCGCAGCCGCCCATCCCGAGCCCCCTCATTCTGTCGGAGCGTCTGTTCGGCTCTGCGTCACTGTCGGACCGTCTAGAACCGGATCGCATGAAAACCAGCACCTTCAGTTCGTTAAAAAACATGCGGATCCGGTTCTTGAACATGTTTGACTACATGTGTATGTTGTATGGCTGAAACGAAATTGTTTAATTGTTGACGAAAATAGTGGTTATTTTTATTAATAGTATATATAAATATTTATTACTATATTATTGTTGTTGTTCTTATATATTGTTGTTATTATGCATTATTGTTTTTATTAGTATTGGTGTTGTTATTGATTCGTTTTGGCCTGTTATTAATATTTTATTCAGCAGAAATGCAGTTGCTACCCTAAAACCTCAGAGGAAAGTGTCCAAACCAAAGGTAATTGGTCAGAAAAATCTCTGGGCTTGTTGTTTTCCGTCTGATGGCATGTATGTGCCTGTTAGGGCCGATGTTGTTTCTCTAGATGCTGTTACAATCATAAGTCGCGAGGATGACAATAAGAAGCCTATGGTATTGCAATGAATAGCCAGCAGTGCATTGTTTCAGCTCTAAAGAGATTCAATTTTCACAAACTCCCAGCAATCCAAAGCCTGGATGCACGGATGAGAGACGAGGAAGATGCAAAATGGCATTTCAGAGCATCACTGCCACATGCAGTCATCGTCGCGGATTCTTCAGCATAAAAACATAATCCAAAATATCTGGAAGTTATTTTCAGGTTCAATCCTATAGTTTTTTTGTTTATTGTTCATCAGAGGCATCATGACGAAGCTTTCACATCATTTCCTTGTGCATCTCCCCATTGACATATTCCAACGCCACCTCCTATCCCAAACACAGAGCTCAGAAGAATCCATTAGGTTGATGTTTTAAAAACAACAATAATAATGGCAGTATTGGCTGAGGAGCAGGGGGGAATGCCAGCATCTTGTCTCCATTTGAAGTTCATCACCATCCCCCTCCCGGCCCGATATGCTTCCTCGCCACGTTCACGTTCAAAGAAAGATGGAGCTTCCAGAAAGGAAAAATAAAAGGCACCGTGCGCAGATTCGCCTATTTTCCTTCTTCGCAGGGTGTGATAGTCAGTCGGAGCGGCTGATGCTGTGGATCGTAATGTGATGGGGATGCTGATGCTGATGCTGCTCCCCTCTGATTCATCCTCGAAATGGACGTTCTGCCGTGCGCATCAACACACGGCCCTTGTTTCCAAGGCGCGCTCTCGCCCAATCAAAATGATTCATTTACAAACGTCTCGCTGCCGTGCGCGCTCCTGCTCGATTCTCCCGTGGGAGATTCCAAGTGTGCTGATTTTTGACGACCGCCGCTGTCCAGGGTGCTGATCTCTCGCCGTGACGTTTCCCCTACGTGTCAAAGAGACGCGGGAAATATAAATGAGCTTCAGGTCATTCCTGCTATATGCAGCACCCATTGAACTCTGCAACACGAAGTGGAAGCATATTTATAAAGATTAAACCATAATGTGCTCTGATCAAGCTCAGTCAACTTTAGGGGAGACTGTGGCTATTTGGATAAAAAAAAACTAATAAATGAGATTTTTTTTAAATTACTATATTTTACACAATATATTTAAAAATATAAAAGGGTCATGAAAATGTTCTGCGTAACCGGATTGACCCATGATATAACGATAGGCTTTAGCTGATGGGTCAGCACTCTAATGCAGTTTATTGATTGAGATTCTTGTCAATTTTTGCCTTACACCGGCAGCTCTAAAAATTGATCTTTCACACCCTGCCCTTGCATTTATTTCATACTGTGTTAAGCTAGGACCTGGAAGAATGAAGTGACAATTGTTTCTTTCATTGCCTACTTGATGTACTACTGATACTGATACAGATTTACCACTACTGTGATTCCTAAAGGTACATGTACAAATGTCAAAATTAGTCCTGTCAAATCAATTAACCGCATCTAGCATAAAGGTTTGTGTTCATATAATGTACTGTATGTGTTAGTGCTGTCAAATACATTAATAGTGATTAATCACATCTAATATAAAAGTTTTTGTTTATATAATATATGTGTTAGTGCTGTCAAATTGATTAATCACGATTAATCGCATATAACATAAAAGTTTGTTTATATGTTAGTGCTGTCAAAACGATTAATCGCATCTAACATAGAAGTTTGTTTATATACGTGTATTAGTGATCGCAAATCAATTAATCGCAATTAATCGAATCTAACTAAAGTTTGTGTTTATATAATATATGTGCGTTGGTGCTTTTAAAATCGATTAATCACAATTAATCAAGTCTAACAAAAGCGTGTTTATATAATATATACACGTTGGTGCTGTCAATTTAATTAATCCCAATTAACGGCATCTAACATGAAAGTTTGTTTTACATATGTGCGTTGGTGCTGTCAAATCGATTAAACGTGATTAATCGCATCTAACATAAAAGTTAGTTTATATGTGTTAGTGCTGTCAAAACGATTAATCGCATCTAACAGAAGTTTGTTTATATAATATATTATATTTAATATATATCCATTTATTTTATGTATTCCATCCATCCATTCAAGATTCTAAATTCCATCCATCCACCCTTCATACATACATACATAGATCCACCCACCATCCATCCATCTACACCCACCATCTATCCATCCTCCATCCATCCATCCATCCTCCATCCATCCAAGACTCTTTAGAAATGTTGGCCCATATTGATAGGATAGCATCTTGCAGTTGATGGAGATTTGTGGGATGCACATCCAGGGCACGAAGCTCCCGTTCCACCACATCCCAAAGATGCTCTATTGGGTTGAGATCTGGTGACTGTGGGGGCCATTTTAGTACAGTGAACTCATTGTCATGTTCAAGAAACCAATTTGAAATGATTTGAGCTTTGTGACATGGTGCATTATCCTGCTGGAAGTAGCCATCAGAGGATGGGTACATGGTGGTCATAAAGGGATGGACATAAACAATGTCAGAAACAATGCTCAGGTAGGCCGTGGCATTTAAACGATGCCCAATTGGCACTAAGGGGCCTAAAGTGTGCCAAGAAAACATCCCCCACACCATTACACCACCACCACCAGCCTGCACAGTGGTAACAAGGCATGATGGATCCATGTTCTCATTCTGTTTACGCCAAATTCTGACTCTACCATCTGAATGTCTCAACAGAAATCGAGACTCATCAGACCAGGCAACATTTTTCCAGTCTTCAACTGTCCAATTTTGGTGAGCTCGTGCAAATTGTAGCCTCTTTTTCCTATTTGTAGTGGAGATGAGTGGTACCCGGTGGGGTCTTCTGCTGTTGTAGCCCATCCGCCTCAAGGTTGTGCGTGTTGTGGCTTCACAAATGCTTTGCTGCATACCTCGGTTGTAACGAGTGGTTATTTCAGTCAAAGTTGCTCTTCTGTCAGCTTGATTCAGTCGGCCCATTCTCCTCTGACCTCTAGCATCAACAAGGCATTTTCGCCCACAGGACTGCCGCATACTGGATGTTTTTCCCTTTTCACACCATTCTTTGTAAACTCTAGAAATGGTTGTGCGTGAAAATCCCAGTAACTGAGCAGATTGTGAAATACTCAGACCGGCCCGTGTGGCACCAACAACCATGCCACGCTCAAAATTGCTTAAATCACCTTTCTTTCCCATTCTGACATTCAGTTTGGAGTTCAGGAGATTGTCTTGACCAGGACCACACCCCTAAATGCATTGAAGCAACTGCCATGTGATTGGTTGATTAGATAATTGCATTAATGAGAAATTGAACAGGTGTTCCTAATAATCCTTTAGGTGAGTGTATATTATATGAACAAACTTTTTTTGATGTGATTAATCGATTTGACAGCAAAATGCATTAATTATCAAACAGCTAAATATCAAACCAAGTTGCCTTTATTTTAAAGCACAGGAAAACTTTAAAAATAAACCGTAAAATTTGTTGTTATAAATTATTTAAAGAATAAAATAACATGTTCAACTACTGAACATGTTCATAGTTCATTTGATAAACAAAGAAACTGGCTTCATCCACTAAAGATCACTGCCACTACAGTTGATTAAAAGCAAAAATTAAAAAGTTTGTTAAAAAATTGTTTAATGAAATGACATTTAAGCACTTTTAAAAGTGACTTAAAGGAAAAATTACAATTCTGTTATTATCATTTACTCACCCTCATGTCGTTCCAAACCCATATGACTTTCTTTCTTCTTTGGAACACAAAATACTTATGGGGCTATACTGTACATAAACACATAATTGCATAACTTTATTAATCCTCATCAGTTATAATGGACAGTGAGTCAGGTTGAGTTGTCAAAGCTGTCCTCTCTGGCAGTACAGATCAATCTCAAACAAATCAGCGCAGACATATTGTCGATTTATTGTTATGGCATGACTATGCTGCACAAAAGCATATAGTGTGTCTGTTTTGCACATAAATAGTTGAACTTTTACCAAGTGAGTGGACACTTACACATACATTTTAATACAGACAGACACGTTCTGGGAAATATTTAAATAAAGAATAAAGAATAATAATTAAATTGATGAAATTTGAATACCTCATTCAGACATTAAAGATACAATGCAACTGATGGGCTTTCACAACTGAAACCATTACTGATATACTAAGAAGCAATTTGTTTATTTTTGAACACATATATATATATATATAAACGTTTAATAATACAGTACAATAAAATGTATTAAAATTAACATTTTATATTTAACAATTTATTAAAAAATATTACCATACAATACACAATCGCCCGCAATTCATACTATACATACACAAAAAAAAGGGTGTTGGATTTATGATGACTCAAAGTAGTATCAAAGGGATCGTATATAGTTCCCTTTATTTAATTTATTCAATTTCATGTATTTTTATGTCACATGACTAAATTATAAGATTGTACTAGCTAGCTAACAATTGCAAATTTTAGAGAATTACATTAATCACAAGCAAAAAAAGTTTAGTGGGTGGATGGATGGATGGAATTTTGAATCTTGGATGGATGGAGGATGGATGGATGGAGGATGGATAGATGGTGGGTGTAGATGGATGGATGGTGGGTGGATCTATGTATGTATGTATGAAGGGTGGATGGATGGAATTTAGAATCTTGGATGGATGGTGGGTGGATGGATGGATGGATCGATGTATGTATGGAGGGTGAATGGATGGATGGATGAAAGGAGGATGGGTGGAATTTAGAATCTTGGATGGATGGATTTTAGTTTAGCAAGTGCACAGGTTGGCTTGTTGCTCCAAACACTGTACCAGGACTGTCCTCTCCAAACAGGTGACCAATCGGAGTGTACAGTACACACTCAATGCTTGTTTGTCACAAACAGACGGGCTGGTCCGTCTTCATTTGTACTAACAACATGCATCTAGTCTGTTCCATTATTTATGCGGCTATTGACCCGCTTGTCTCCCCGTTCTGATGAGAGAGATTACGCTTCCTGTTTGTCCAACTGGATCTGTTTGAGGAATCGCAATCAGCTCCATCATCTGTCCTCATCAGACCATCAGACTCAGCCAACAAATATCACATTGGTCATAGCAGAGAGAGATGTTTTCCCATTACTGATCACAACACTCCATATGTTGCACTTCTACATTTAGGTCCTTGCTTCTCAAACATCTCATAGACCTTTTGCTATATCTGTCTCTTGACGGGTGGTCAGACTGGTTTGTGCATATAGACACTTATGGAAAGGAGGGAGAACTGGCACGTGTCCCAACCTTGAGTCTGAGTGTGCTGACAGGATGGGGGTTCACTTTGCTGAGCATGACCCAAGTCCTGTTGACCGGAAATTCAAGGAAACCAGACACCTTACAGTGCACATTTTACTAACATAAGCACCCAGCAGAACATAAAGACGAAAAATAAGCAGTTACATTACCATTCAGACCAGCTGCATAAATTGTACATTTTGCATGTAATTTAAAAACAAAACTGGTCCAAATAACATTAAAATGCACCATTCTTCCATTTTAAATTCAGCTGATGTGCTTAAGGTCTCAGCTGTGAAGCATTCAATCTATTTGTTGTGGCCAATGGCAACAGTTATTGATGCGCTGAAGCTCATCAGTGCAAATGTGGTGATAACTTGAATGATAAGTGCAAAGGATAAGACTCAAAGATTAAACAAGTGCATATAACACTGCAGAACTCTGAACTCCAGGAGGATTGGACAACCCTGCTATTGAGGGCTTTGTTGCTTTTGCTTTTTGTTCCATTGGGCACCACATGGGGGCAGTGTCTTTTGAGAAACAAAGACCCTTGCCTTATAAACCGCCTTGACTTCACCCATGATGTAAAATCACTGAGCATGGACACAAAACAAATCAGCAGACACACAGCAGGAAGTTTGGTGTTGATGCTGAGAATGAAATGGTTTGCCTTTGCAACAAGAAAATGTACCTTTACAGCAAACTAACAGTGTTTTGTCTCTCACTAGGGGAACATTTTGAAAGATAACATTGTTTACAGTGGAATATTTTTTCAGAGCCAGTATGAATCATTTTACACACTCATCCCACACAAGTTGCATAATCTATATATAACAGCTTAGTGTAAGTTGTTTGCAAAAAACAAGCACCTTAACTGGAGAAATGTTTTTTTTTTTTTTGTAGAATTATCCCCGTCATAATAGATTATTGGTTGTGGAAATAAAATGCTGTAACATTAATGCATATAAACTCAATATGAACTGTAAACCTGCTGTTTTCTGTGATTTCCAGCCAAAGTAATGACAGCAAATGGCAGTTTGCTTTGATATTCTAATCCAGTGGTTGTCAACTGATAGGCTGCAACACATTTTTTGTGTTTTATTATTATACAAATAATAAAATGTTACAATGCACATTAATCTTCCCATATTTTTTTCCCATAAAGGCTGTGTGTCCTATAAAACTATGGAAACAACGAAAACTATATGGGTGGGGTAGAGCAAGATCTATGGTAACATCCAACCCATAAAATTAATTTTTTTTACTTTACAGGTTAACAACAAAACAAAAAAAAGTTGTTTTATAAAATGATAAACCCCACATTTCAGCCTTTAAACCATTTAAGAAAATCTTAAGAGTCAAATTTATAAATGATTATATTTACATTCATTTAAGATAGATAGATGATAGATAAATAATGGATTCAATCTTTTACTGTAGTGTGTCAGTAGGAAATATCAGTTATCATTTCCAAACATTCATTTTGCAATGAATTGTAATAATCCAGTGAGATTTTTTTTTTTTTTATGCACAAGAAGTCTGATAGCAGCCGGTCTAATCTCACCATCGAGTCTGTCTGTGATTACATGAAGAAACATAAAAAACTGAGACAGACTAAATCCAGAAAAACTAAGACAACGTCTCCCAGACACTTGAGGAAACCTTCCTGCAAAACTACAGTACTGTGAAAAGTTTAGGCACTTATCAGAATGCTTTAAAGTGAAAATGCTGTCAAAAATAATAACATAAATAGCTTTTATTTATGAATTAACTTCTATTAACTAAATCAAATCGATATTTGGGGTGACCACTCTTTGTGTTTTAAACGGCTTTTGTCACCTGCATCTATTCCTACACCTATTCATGTAGTTTTGCAGGAAGGTTTCTTCAAGTGTCTTGGAGACGTTGCCACAGTTCTTCTGGATTTAGTCCATCTCAGTTTTTTATGTTTCTTCATGTAATCACAGACAGACTCAATGAAGATGAGATCAGATCTCCATGTGGAGCATAGAGACTATTGTCAGACTCTTTATGCATACAAAAATCTCACTGGATTATTAAAATTAATGGCAATTAATTTATAAATGTAAACTGATATTTCCTACTGACACACTACAGCAAAAGATATAAATAACTGACTTAAACCCACTTTTTGTGTGTAAAAATACTAGCAAGCCTAAGACTTTTGCACAGTACTGTGTGTATATATACACTCACCTAAAGGATTATTAGGACCCCTGTTCAATTTCTCATTAATGCAATTATCTAATCAACCAATCACATGGCAGTTGCTTCAATGCATTTAGGGGTGTGGTCCTGGTCAAGACAATCTCCTGAACTCCAAACTGAATGTCAGAATGGGAAAGAAAGGTGATTTAAGCAATTTTGAGCGTGGCATGGTTGTTGGTGCCAGACGGGCCGGTCTGAGTATTTTTACAATCTGCTAAATTACTGGGATTTTCACGCACAACCATTTCTAGAGTTTACAAAGAATGGTGTGAAAAGGGAAAAACATCCAGTATGCGGCAGTCCTGTGGGCGAAAATGCCTTGTTGATGCTAGAGGTCAGAGGAGAATGGGCCGACTGATTCAAGCTGATAGAAGAGCAACTTTGACTGAAATAACCACTCGTTACAACCGAGGTATGCAGCAAAGCATTTGTGAAGCCACAACACGCACAACCTTGAGGCGGATGGGCTACAACAGCAGAAGACCCCACCGGGTACCACTCATCTCCACTACAAATAGGAAAAAGAGGCTACTATTTGCACGAGCTCACCAAAATTGGACAGTTGAATACTGGAAAAATGTTGCCTGGTCTGATGAGTCTCGATTTCTGTTGAGACATTCAGATGGTAGAGTCAGAATTTGGCGTAAACAGAATGAGAACATGGATCCATCATGCCTTGTTACCACTGTGCAGGCTGGTGGTGGTGGTGTAATGGTGTGGGGGATGTTTTCTTGGCACACTTTAGGCTCCTTAGTGCCAATTGGGCACCGTTTAAATGCCACGGCCTACCTGAGCATTGTTTCTGACCATGTCCATCCCTTTATGACCACCATGTACCCATCCTCTGATGGCTACTTCCAGCAGGATAATGCACCATGTCACAAAGCTCGAATCATTTCAAATTGGTTTCTTGAACATGACAATGAGTTCACTGTACTAAAATGGCCCCCACAGTCACCAGATCTCAACCCAATAGAGCATCTTTGGGATGTGGTGGAACGGGAGCTTCGTGCCCTGGATGTGCATCCCACAAATCTCCATCAACTGCAAGATGCTATCCTATCAATATGGGCCAACATTTCTAAAGAATGCTTTCAGCACCTTGTTGAATCAATGCCACGTAGAATTAAGGCAGTTCTGAAGGCGAAAGGGGGTCAAACACAGTATTAGTATGGTGTTCCTAATAATCCTTTAGGTGAGTGTATATATATATATATATATATATACACACACACACACACACACACACACACACACACACACAGGTGAAGTGAATAGCCAAGCCGGTGGAGGCAGTGTGATGCTTAGGGCAATGTTCTGCTGGGAAACCTTGGGTCCTGCCATCCATGTGGATGTTACTTTGACATGTACCACCTACCTAAGCATTGTTGCAGACCATGTACACCCTTTCATGGAAACAGTATTCCCTAATGGCTGTGGCCTCTTTCAGCAGGATAATGCGCCCTGCCACAAAGCAAAAATGGTTCAGGAATGGTTTGAGGAGCACAACAACGAGTTTGAGGTGTTGACCTGGCCTCCAAATTCCCCAGATCTCAATCCAATGGAGCGTCTGTGGGATGTGCTGAACAAACAAGTCCAAACCATGGAGGCCCCACCTTGCAACTTACAGGACTTAAAGGATCTGTTGCTATCATCTTGGTGCCAGATACCGCAGCACACCTTCAGGGGTCTAGTGGAGTTCCCTGTTTTGGCAGCAAAAGTGGGACCAACACAATATTAGGTCATAAAGTTATGCCTGATCTCTGTGTGTGTGTGTGTATATATATATATATATATATATAGTGTGGTAATGCAGTAATTTATTGATTGCGAACTGCACTGAAACCGTGAGCTTGTATAATGCACAACAGCACCGGTTTTTACTTAAAAACATGCAGTGATTTTAATTAAATCGCCTTTTGAAATTTAATAAATGACATTAAACCATGTCACGATTTCTGTTTTTCTGTCTCCAAATGTACGACATCTAGAAATAATAATTAAGACTGTTTTTTTTTTTTATGTCTTTAAAGGGCTATTTTTAGAATTCAGAAACCCTTGTTATATAGCGACGCTAGTGGCCGTTAAGTGAACTGCAGCCAGCAACTTATTGCTTGTGCTCGCACTCATAGGGCCAAATTTACTAAGCAGGGCAAATTATTGTGAGAGCGCAATTCCAAAAAAAAACGCAGATGGGAGTCGAAAGTTCTGCGCGTGACCTACTTACAACATGCAAATTAAAGAACAGACACAGCTGGATCATTTCCATAATGACCAACACAACCTACCAAGAGCAGCAAAAATTAGTGTCTGTAATTAATACATGCTTTTTTTGTGCAGAAAAATAATGTCGCAAATACCAGTAAAATGACGAGTGCAAATCTTAGTAAATCACCTTGCATGATTAATTTAAATACTCTCCACCCATAAGTTTAGCATCTGAAAGGGAAACTCCTACAAATGAAAATGCAATAAAGCTCATCCACAAATCCGCCTTTTCAGCGCTAATTTTTCACTGCGTCTTTAGTAAATCCTGACAATAGTTTTTTTTAACGCCAAATGAGGGTTTGCATTGGCGCAAGCTGTTAGCAAATAATGCTATTAATTATTGTAAGCCCATAATTTACAAGAGACTGAATGTGATTCAGTGCCCTAATATACTCAACAGCAAAGTTCTTTTTCGATCTACGCTTAGAAGTAAAAGTTGAAAATACATTTGCAGCGATATACTGTTAGCAAAAATCTTGACGACATCCACACTGCTGAGAGCAACGTTTAGATGAATATGTAAATATGTGCTGCACGCTTTCCACTCAATAACAAAATAATCACAAAACAAAAATGGCAGCAGCTAAGAAATCGTAGCGATGTGGATATGCTTGCACCAGCTCTGCAAATCACCGGCATCATGTTGATGGGTGAGGTAATTACAATTACACTCTTATGATAGTTTGATTATACTGTAAAGTATATCTGAGACTACAGACTATGTAGATCTGGCTATGTGAGACTATAGTGTGAATGAATCCCTTTTCTTTGCATGACACATTGACATTACAGTACAGAATGGCTCTTTTATGGCATTAACCTAAACATTGTATAAGCATTCGTTTCATGTGTCATGGAACTAGAAGGAGGCTCTCAGGAGCGCGCATTAACGTCACATCCATCGGATTTTCCAGGCAAAAACGTACTTCACATAAAAAAAAAAACAGGTAGGCTGTGTTTTGTTACAAGCTGTTCACACATTGCCAACAAAAAAGTGATTAATACATGAAAACTCTTACATATAGCCCATTTAAATTTGATACAACTGAATTTAAAACTTTTAAAAGACTTTTTAAGGACCTTAAAGAGCTGTGCAATACAGGTTTAGTATTGTGTTGAGGTCGCCACTTGATGTCAATGTAAAATCTTGGGTTTGGAAGTAAAACAAGTTGAGAAACACAACACAACTCATGATGAATGCATGATAAAAAAAAAATAGAATTGCATAGGTATTGATCTAAGAATATTTAATTGGAAAAGTCAGTTTCAAAAATACAAGGCAAATCCAGGGAAAATGGTGCTTACAGCTCACCGAGTCGGGTACTGCGGCCTTCTCACAACGGCAATAAATAACTATTATAGCACAGACACTGATTTCACCTCCTCAAAATCCATCAGTGAAACACTCATAATACCATGACCAAGTGAAGCAGAACAAATTTGAGCTGTACAGAGTGATGGTTCAGTGTTCCCATTTTCTCGATCATGTGGGGCGGAAACTAAAGTGGTTAAGACTGAGTACTAGCCAATATGTTCTTCTATTAATATAAGCAAATTAACACAAGAACGTATTGGACATATGGAATCACGTGCACATAAGGTATTACAAATGATCTATCTACTACAATAACAATGTTCAACATTGCAAAAGACACACTTAAATGGAAACTTAACACTTTTAGCACAAAAATTAGAAACGCAACAAAAAAATGAGAGATTTGGCAAAACACAAAATAGGAAGGATTTAACTGAAATGGCACATTATTCAGTGCTAAAATGATGGACCTGATGCTGTTAGTAGTAAAAATAGCCGAAAATAAGCGATACATGATTGCAAATAAATGGCACGGTGAGATTATTTCAACACAAACATCCACAAAACAATGCATACTAATTTTAAAACATTATATCCTCGAGTAATACTAAGCTTCAAAGGAAATCGAGAACTTAAAAAGTCCAGTGAGAATAGCGAGACCCGGCTGAGGCGGTAGGGTCTCTGTGTTTTAAATAAGGATGGAAAAGAAGCGGTAAATCGTTGAACGTCGACCCTGTCACGGTAAAGACTATGTACAACAGGAGGGCTGCAGTCCATCGGCAGGGGAAATCCTCCCGTTCACATGGCTCAGTTACACAAGTTTTTATTTTAAATATTCACGTTCTACGCCTAATTCCTAAACTAATATCCCATAGGCTGGAGTGGTCACCTCATTGAGACGGATTCCATAAAGCATTGCACAAAACACCGGTGTTTATCAGGTCTGTACTCATTCTGGACGCTGACAGAATTTCACCCTGACTACTTCATTAACTGGTACTAAACATTAATATAGTTTATGTGGGATAACTTTCTGTTACACTGAAACTATTTCAGCACTACATACCTGGTTATGTGTACACAAGTGAGCTGACCATGTCACAGAAAACAATTCTGAGGCTATGAACATGCAGACATCAATGGCTTTTACATTGCAGATTTTCGGTTTGCATACACAGAACAGGAAGAGCTTCTCAATTCAAGGATGGGGGGAGTGCAAGAACGAGCATCCTATCATACATGATACCTCCTCCTGCTGGTTTAAATTAGCCCTGTGCAGACCTTGTGTGGAAAATGGGTCAGATCGAACATCAAAATGGATGTGTTTGTATGTGCAGTGTGGTGCGTTAGCTCCTGTGTTCTGAACGCGGTGTCTGGGATCTGTGGTTGTGTTCTGTGTTTAATGCTTTAAATGTCTCTTGGTGCGCTCCACTCTACCTGTGCAAAAGGGAACTGGAATAGCTGGACTACACTAAACATAGTTTAGGACAGACGGTCTGAGAGACTATAAGAAAGCACTGGGGTTCGCTCTCGGGTCCTTTTGATTCCTGTAGCGCATGGCCAGCCAAACTCCTAAGATCTGAGAAAAAAAGGGGGGGAAATAATTATAAATGCAGTACTGGAGTATAATAGCTATAATGAGAAAAAGTCCATGTGATAAAGTGATTTTATCATCATAGGCAAATTAACACTAATGCATGACTGGAAGTGACTTATTTATATATAAAAAATATTATAAAAGAGTTCAGTGTTTAATGTTCAATAAATATATATTCAGTAATAATATTATATATATTCTAACATTATTTTCAAAATGTGTGTGTGAGTGTGTGTTATTAAAAATAAAATGCTAGAAATAAAGAAACAATTTTGTTAATCGTTTTCGTTATAAAAATAAAGCTATAAAAAATAATGTTTAATATTTTAATAAAAATAAAGCTGAAATAAAATAAAATAAATATTAGATGAATAGCATTAACCTTGGAAACTTACTGAGATAAAATAAAGTTGAGATACAAAAATTACTAAAACTGAAATTAAATCTAAATAGAATTTTTTTTTCTAATTATATTTAATTTATTTCAGTTTAAAGCTAATTCAACAGAATAAGAGCTCCTATAATAGTATATACATAATAAAACGCAAACATACACATTAATATGATACTACTACTACTACTACTATTACTACTACTACTACTACTACTAATAATAATAATAATAATAATAATTCATTTCTAAGGAACTTACTTAATATAATTCAATATATTCAACATAAAATTCAACTATTGTACAGTCTCAAGTGTGTGTATGTTTTACAATGACTGAATTTTTTTCATTAAATTAGATTTTAAATAAAGAACTAAGTATTCCTTAGAAAATATTCCTTTAAGTTCTCCTGGGAAGTTACAAGCTTGAAAGTCATACTTACAATGTAATGTACTTGTTGAACACATGGGATTTTATTACTAACAAATCACAGCAACTTCTTTTGTTGAGCTTATGCAACAAAATTCAAGGATGAGCTTTAGATGTATAAATGATACGTTTTATGCATTTTACCCTTCTAATGATGATGTAGTTGTAGTTTGTACATTTAGTTTTTGTAGGATGCCACATTCTTAATTACAATTTATTTATGATCAATAATAATTTATTTCAACCATGATTCTCTAACTCGACCTCGGAAAGACAGGACACAAAAGAAGTCCAGGTCTCCAGTTTCCTAAACGTTTTTGTGGCATTCACATGAACTAACCTCTGTAAAGCTGAAAAAGAGGCCAACTCCTCCCAGAATCTTCAGAGCTTCTGATGAATGTTGGAGCATCTTTTCACCACAGGTGAGGCAGGATTTCTTTTTTATACATGGCTGCGGGAAAAGAAAGCAGGGTGTTAATCTCTCATTTTTCTTATTTGGTTAACGTAACATTAGAGCATGATCTCGATTCAAACATCCACACAATCTCATTCCTTAATGATGACAATTTCCCTGTGTCGATTAAACCTTTGACACGGTCACACCGGAACATTCAAATCTGATTTGGCGATGGCGCTGACCAGAGAGCAGTTGTCATGTATAGGTATTAAACAGCTTCACAAAAGTCTTTTCAATGACACAGTATCATTATCAAAATAGAGCAAATCACCTTTTGAAAGTAACTTGGCGCTTCAAATAACGATTGTTGAGTGTAATCCATTACTACTGCATTACAAAGTAATTAATTAGTTTGCCCTTGAAAAAGTAAAGTAAGGGATTACTCTTAATTAAGTCATTTATTACACTTACTTTTGATGTAATTGAAAAAAAAAATACTGCATAAACTGTAGAACAGTTCTATATAAAACATCAGTGGATTTAACATCAAAATTTAAGGTCTAAATTAAAAATGTATGTTTTTAATGTAACCTTCCCCCTTTAAATACTTTATTCAGTTCAATTAATTCATTTATTTATTCAAGAATAATTTTATGCAATTTTTTGTAATTAGTAGCTGGTAATTAATTACTTTTTTTGGAGTAATTAATTACTGGTTACACCAGTAGGTGGCGACAAGTAACTGTTAAAAATGCATGTCATTGAATCATTCATTCAAGAGATTAATTCAAAAAATTCTGAATCATCCATTGATGAAACAAGTTAAGTATTTATGAGTGTGTCATTACATTATTCACTCAAACTGATAATAGATTAAATAGACTTCATTAACATTTGTCAGAAGCTCTAGTAAATTACATGTTATTTTGTTTCGAATTTACGATAACAGTGTATATTTGCACTAAGTGTAAATAGCCTGCCTTGTTAGCAGAAAGTCGCTCATCACTTAACGTCTGCAGTGGCGTAGGTCATAGGGAGAGTGGTGCTTGAGAGCAGAACTCGCTCTTCTCCCTTTTCCCCGTCACATATGAGATGTAAAACTTATAGCCTAACATAAAGGTCTCTAATGTTATATTTTGCCAACAAAATAAAATCGAAACCATGATATGGCTTTGTGCATTTATAAAACAACAAAAGAAAGTGGTTTAATTAAGCATAGACAGTCTGTTTGTGTGATTTGCGTGATTTAAAGAGAAGTGTGCACTTTGCTCACGCGATCAGCTGGTGATCTGGTGTTAGTTTTCTCCAAAATAAAAGCTCAAGGGTTTATCTCTTGCAAGTGAAGAAATTAGGACAAATGTATTGTAATATCTCTATACTGTAGTGTAAAGTAAAATACACTTATACAGTACATTTGTTTTACAATAGGCTATATTGATATTACTGTCATAGGAATAATTATATAAATCATTATTATTATTATAATAATTGTTTGACATCCTAAAACACCAGTGATAATGTAATGTAGACTGAGACTCTATATAAATCACAACTAAAAAGATGTTTGGGCCCTCTTTAATGTCCAGGTACAAGTCAATGCTTTTTCTTTGTTCAATTTGCACACTGTACATGGGTTGAAATTCTTAATTTTGACCTCTCAAAGTGCACCAGATTAATGCATTTAACCTTAAAATGTACAACATTTTCTACTGGGGGGCATGTTCCCGGACCCCCCTAGAGGTACAGAGGTCCACCCAACATAGTTTTACAAAATTCTGTGGGAAACACTGATCATTTTATGAACTTTACTCCAGCATAGTACAACAAAGTTCCTTTTAAGTAATTTGTCCAAAGTCCTTGGACAAATTACATTTTGGCTAAGCCCCGAATGTTTACAATGTCTGGCTCCGCCCCTGGTGTAAATAGAATCTACAGCTATTTGCGCTTTGTGTAAATAGCATCTATTGCTAAGAAAATATGCTATTTTCACTTAGTACAAATAGCCGCTGCCTTCATGAAAATGACACCATGTATAACCAATAAAAAAAATCTACAAGGGGAGCCTGTAAGACATTGTGCCCAGGGGCCTCTAAATTCTTAATCCTGCCCTGGATACAGAAGGATATGCTGCATTTACTGTTTTATATCGATCTTTCCACACTCTTTTTCAGCTACTGCACAGTACAGCACAACTGTGCGCAGTCACCTAGAGTGGACTCTTCATTGTATTTATTCATAAGTAAATATTAACAAATACAATACAGTGTCTCAACATTCACCTTGCGTATGTGTTGTCGTACAGCGGTCCGCTGTTACATCCACATAACCCGTCCACGTGCAGAACAATTTTTGTGATTGCGCGGACGGGTTATGTGGATGTCTGCGGACCCTCTCAATGACGGAAATTATGTCATGCGGACCGCCGCAGAACACGAATGGCTTATACTTTTGGGCTTAAGTGACAGTTCTTCGCCAGAATAAGATCAGACCAGATTACATTTTTTGTGACTCATGCTCATTGTATCTGCCTTTTCTCAAAATCCTGTCCTCTCTCTACTTCATCTATCTAATAAAGTGGTAGAAAGCCAAAATAAAACAAAAAAGGAGAACACAAGGAGGTATTCTTACAGCGTCACAGAGGTGCAAGTCAGACACAAACTCTGCCAGGTGATTAGTATTGTTGAACAGGCCACAGCAGTCCAGTTTGTTCTCAAGGCTGATTCTTGTGTCGTTACTCATTATTCCCCAGGACGAGTCCAGCAGCTTCTCCTGTTTTGGTAATGGTGACATGACAAAAACCAGGAATCACACTCAGTTTTTCAACAAACAATTGACAATTGATCGGTAAGCCCCTCCCCTTGAACGCAGATGAGCAAATGGCAGATGAATATCAGTTGCATGGGGAGCGGAACTCGGACATCTTTAAGTTTCAGCACTATAGAGAAACATTGGAAGATGCGAAGTGCTCGTCGGTGTTTATGCTACAAAAATGGTAAAACGATGCGCCTGGGGTACTTGTAACACTGATTCCAGGTATCCTGAGAGGATTTTCTGGTTGTCATACTCTCATTAAGTTACGACTAACGTTAGTGCGTCCATGCTAACGTACAAACCTAAATAGCTAACTGTTCTCACGTCATGAAACAGTGTAGGTCAAAAACACATAAACGAAGGTCTACATTTCAGTGCCTCTCCATATTAAACTGGTTACATGTAGCCTACATTAATTTAATCTTACCCTGCGGTACATGAACAGTGTTGATCCTGGAATTTGTCATCTGCAATCATGACGACCGTAACATGAGGCTTCTCCCGCTTGCATTGTGATCTGTACACCCTCGCTTCCAAATTAATCTTGTACCCACCATATTTAGTTTAAAATATTTTATATATCCCTCCATGGCATATTAAAGTCCCACTTGAATGCTCTCTGACGAGATGTGGCCCTTCTGTGTCCAAAAACATCTTGGGACTAGGTTTTCACACTGACAGCTTTGTAAGACAGTTAGCAACTCCATCTGTTTGTCCGAGTTAGCAACAGTAACTAAGGGGGGCGGGGCTTACCGATAAGTCAATTTTGCAACAAGGGTGCTTTAAAATGAATTAGGCCTACCTGTTGACCCTGGTTCATGGCCAGGCAAGAACAGGAAACTCCAAACTGGAAGAGGAAGACGATGAAGAGAATGACCATGTACTGTAGAAAAGCATGTGTGGTCAAGGACTTTACAACATTCAGATGGGAGGACTATTAAAATATTTACAATTATAACAATTTTTATGGGCATAGAATTACAAAAAGCATGGAGTAAAAGGCTGCTAAAGGATACAAAGAAAAGCATGACTTGGTGATGGTGGACTGCTCCAATGAGCCCCACAATGGAGATCAATAGCAGAAAGAAGCCCACGGCAATCACGCCGCCGATGATGTGGATGCTGGAGACAATGCCAAAGCCTTTCCCCCATGCCGCTACGACAATCAACAGGAGACCCACCAGCTGAGGATGAAACAAGAGACCAATTAGAAACACACAACAGTACAAACCATTTACACTAGTTTAAATTGTATGAAATAACTATATTGTGCTTAAAGTCAACATGAAATAGCATTCACAATCACAACCCATTTTACTTCCATAATGCGACATATTATCAAGTTGAGAGAAAAAGGGACTTGATTTTATCCATAGAGTTGATTAAAAATATAATTAATTAATTAATTAGAATAAAACAAAAATAATACACTGGAAAGACATCTAAAACAAAATGTTACAATTAACTTACATTTTAATTGAATTAATTAATTTAGTTTTTATTAACTTTTAATTTAACTTACAATTGATTAAAAATAATAAATTAAATAATAATAAAACCAAACAAAAAGTATAAATCAAATAAAAATAGTACACTGGCAAGACATCTTAAATAAAATGTTACAATTAATTTATTGCTTGCAAAATATGAATGGTTATCGGAAAAGATGTTTATTGTCTGCAGATAGTGTAGTTATGACTACCAGCAGCGGCTAACCATATCATGTTAACCAAATGCTAGCTGGGTGTGGTCTCCAAATGACAGGTATAGTTGGAGAGGAGGATTTTTAAAAATATGACAAATACCCGTCATATGGAGACCACACCCAGTTAGCAAAGTTGATTTCATGTTGACTTTAAGTGACGTCTACAGTTGTTAAAACTATGGGAATTTTGTATGCCTCAAGATGACTACTTTATATTGTGTTTCAGTTCATTACAACTACGACAGCAGCATGAAACACAAGTCACATGTTGTTATGCTTCTAAAATGTGCATTTCTACACTTCATTTCTATAAGCTAAACTGTGACTAGTGTCGATCTACAGTTCAAGGGTTTGTCTGGAATCTATATAACCCATAGCAAAGGTCTGCAGGATAAAGATTGTAGGTCCAGAGAGCAACATATTTACCAAACAGCAGCACATGGGCACCATATCACGGGCCAAACCCAAAGCCGAACAATGTACACAGTGTACACAGTCCCTCCTTAAATGCCAGCATGAGGGGTACGATTATGACATTATGGAGAACATTGTGAACCAAATCCAAGCCAAATACATCACAAAATGCTTTCTGTGCAAACTCCATATTAAATGACTGAATTTACTCAATGGTAAAGTGATTTACAGCAGGGGTTTTTAAAATGGGTACGCAATGGAATTCTAGGGAGCCCGTGCAAAACTATAAAAATACATGAAAAAAAGATTAAACAAATAAATAAATTATTAATATAAATAAGTAAATCTAAATAAATAAAATCAACAATACAGTACGAGTAGAGAAAAATGTAATGTAACAATGGAAATGATATATTAAATATTTTCAAATAATACACATTTAAAATATACATTTTTCACAGCATAAATTGGGTCTGCTAGGGAATACTAGGGGGTCAGTAGAAAAAAATAATTAATAAACGAACAAACAAACTAAATAAAGTAAAACAAACTAAATAAATTAAATTTAAGGAAAGAAAAAGAAAGAAAAACGTAAACAATTTTAACAGCACAGTACTATAGTGAGCAGAAAAAAAAAAAAGTAAAATAAAAGAAATGAAATATTGTAAAAAATATATATATATATATATATATATTTTACACATTTATAATATAAATTTTTCACAGTATAAATTAGGTCTGCTAGGGAATACTAGGGGGTCTGTAAAAAAATAATTAAGAAATAAATTAATACAAAAAAAAAGATTAAATAAATAAATTAGTAAAACAAACAAAATAAATAAATAGATTTAAAGGGATAGTTCACCCAAAAATGAAATTAACCCCATGATTTACTCACCCTCCAGCCATCCTAGGTGTATATGACATTCTTCTTTCAGACGAATACAATCGGCGTTATATTAAAAATATCCTGGCTAATCCAAGCTTTATAATGGCAGTGAATGGCAGCCCAAGAAGAAAGCGTAACTGGCGCGACGATGACGTCGGACGTAGCGTAAGCATTTTGAACTGCGAGAGCCGTTACACTTTCTTCATAAGTTGAATACAGAAGGCGGTCCGGCGAAAGCTAGATATTTTACTTTATAAAGTTTTAAATATGGATATTTTTCCTACACAAACCCATCGATTCGCTTCAGAAGGCCTTTATTAACCCCCCAGAGCCGTGTGGATTACTTTTATAATGGCTGGATGCACTTTTTGGGATTAAAATTTTGGGCTGCCATTCACTGCCATTATAAAGCTTGGAAGTGCCAGGACATTTTTTAATATAACTCTGATTGTATTCGTCTAAAAGAAGAATGTCATATACACCTAGGATGGCTTGAGGGTGAGTAAATTATGGGGTAATTTTCCTTTTTGAGTGAACTATCCCTTTAAAGAACGGAAGAAATGTAAATGATCTAACAGTACAATACTATAGTGAATAGAATTTTTTTTAAATAAATGTAATAATAATAATAACAATATTTTACAAATATTTATATTTTTCCACCATATAAATTGGTTCTTCATACATAAAAATATAATCTTTTAAATTTTAGGATGGGGGTCCATAGCACAAGGATGATCATATTTGGGCCTCTTTGTCTGTGACATCTAAAATATTGAAAACCCTTGACAGACTACACTTACACCAAAAAGAGCCCCTGTGGGGTAACATGAGGTTAAGTGTCTCTTTACCTTGAAGGGTTTTAACCTTTGGGTTACTAGCACAGATCTTGAACCACTAAACCACCCAAAGTCATTTAGCACTTCTCATTTACAGCTCTGGCTGAGTGCAAAGTCCTTTATTTTTGGCTGAGTGTGACTGTGCCACCTTAACCCAGTATTGTCATCACACATGTGAATCAGAGGCATTATAGAAGCATGATCAGTGACTCAGGCCTGTGTGTACTAACTCAACAATATTTGAAATTACATTTGAGTTGAGTTTTGACAGATACATGCATGAAGCTGCCAGACCAAAGTCTTCTAGAACAATCAGTCGTGATATAGACATAAATACACATGTATTTTATAATTTTGAAATACACTTTAGAAAGAAAACAAAACGAGTAAATAAAAAAAAACAGATTACACAAACACAGGGACGGTTATGCAACACCGTGCAACATCATTCAGGAGATTCGACAAAAAAACAAACTACAAAATAATCTTAACATTAACACATCAAACCGTTTCCTTTCAATAATAACGGTAAAACAAGAAGGTTTTAACTAGTACAGCCTATGTAGAAAGGCAGCTAGCTGATTCATCTACTGTTAGCTATAAAACAAAGATCTCACCTGCGACCTAGCAATAGAAGCTTTGGGAGTAAATATAAATAAAGTAAAATGTCTACAACACGCTTTTTATCAAGTAGAAATGTTGAAATAAAGTGAACGAAATGTTAAGAATTTATACAGGACTAGCCGTTGCTAGCAGGCTAGCTGAGCTATATAGATTCATGTATGTGCGACTCACCATATAAACTACATTTAGTGAACAGAGGGCGTTTTTCGAGCACGTAAATCCTCCGCAAACCATGTTGAATCTTCAGGCATTTACCGGTGAGATGAAATGATGAGCTACTGATGTTGTTTTCGCTGATGTGAGTGAGTATATGCTATAAACTGCTCTTCTTCCCTTGTGGTGAGCAGTAGCGATGTCCGAATCTTGAAACGAATCGTTCGTTTGAGTCGAATCTTTTCGACGAATCTGAACTGAATCATTCGCGAGTCAGCGACTAAATGAATCTTAGCATTGTTTAATGTCAATGCTAATTATTTTTTTGGTTATAAATAAATACCTGTGTTTCATGAGCTGAATCAACAAACTGAACTAAGACACATTCTAGGGAGCCTGTGGAAAACTTGAAAACTTAAAAAAAAGGATTAAACAAATAAATGAATTATTAATATAAATAAGTAAATATAAATAAATACTTTAAATAAATACAATCTATCAATACAGTATACTATGAGTAGAGAAAAATGTAATAATGTAACAATGGAAATTCTATATTCAATATTTTCAAAATAATACACATTTAAAATATAAATTTTTCACAGCATAAATTGGATCTGCTAGGGAAAACTAGGGGGTCGGTCGAAAAAAAAAGATATAAAATTAAAAAATAAGATTAAACTAAATGGATAAATTAGTAAAACAAACAAAATAAATAAATACATTTAAAGAAAGGAAATAAAAAGAAAGGAAGTACAAAATAACGAAAAAAGAAAGAAAAAAAGACAATTTAAACATTTGATCTTAACAGCACATTACTATATTGAGCAGAACAAAAAATAATAATGTAAAATAATATAAATGAAATATTGTAAAAAATAAATAAATAAATAAAAAATAAATAAATATTTTACACATTTATAATATTAATTTCACAGTATAAATTAGATTTGCTAGGGAATAGTTCTAGCGGGTCTGTAAACAAAATTATAAATAAATAAATAAATAAATAATACGATTAAATAAATAAACTAGTAAAACAAACAAACAATACATTTAATAAAGAAATACATTTATTGAAAGAAATGTAAATTAGAGTACAGTACTATAGTGAACAGAAAAAAATTAATAATGTAACAATAATATTATTTATTATAAATAATAAATAACCTCAAATAAAACAGAAAACACACAAAAACGTTTCTAGCCGAAATGTCAAGGGACTACGTGACGACGCATTTGGGTCATGAAATAAATGAATCACTGAATCGTTTTTAATTGATTCTTTGAAATGAACTTTTCGAAAGAACTGATTCGCGGAAATCGGTTCCCATCACTAGGGCTGAGCCAACCGGTGACGTCAATCGGAGCCGCAGACCCTCTAGCGGCAGAACTTTCACTCACGTGCTTTGTTTGTACCAATTTCCTAATCATAGCCATACAATTTAAAAATAATTTTTATTGACATAAACCTACTATATTAAAAAAATATACAAACAACAGCCGGGGTGTACAAAATATTAAATCATTAAAAAAAAACTCGAGAGTTTTCTTCCCTGTTTTATATCACACAATTAAGTTATTAAATTCAATAATTATTAATTAAATTATTATTTCCAATAAATCTCGCGATAGCAAACGCTTCTGCCACCAAATAGCACGCGCGTATTTTCATAGTGTCCCAGTTATTTAGCCTACAGCGGCCAAAATACTTAGTTAAAGACATTTAATTTTAAACATTAAACATATTAAGAGAAAAAGACATGATCAGGGGCGGTTTCACAGTACATTTGCCCTCCTAGCCTGCTTCATCAAAGGCAAGTATTTTCTAATACATGCTTAATTTACATGCTTTACGCGATTTAGTTCATAATGCTTCTGAATATTACTATGTTTCTGATATAATAATAAGAGGGCGCTGATTTAACGATTATAGTAAACACTGAACCGTGTGGACTGATATTTAAACCAGCGCTGAAGTGAAGCGTGTGTGCTGCTCGATCCTCATTGGCTGAGCAGAGTAGCAACAAACAACGTCACACTTCGGCCCGCCCTCTCTGTCGTCACGGGCGTGCGAGCCACAGGATATGCTGCATTGAGGACTGATGATAAAGACAGGCCCATATTCCACATCAGACACTATGAAGTATGAATGCCTCAAGACACCACGACATTTATGTTTAAGTATGTATTTTCATCTCATGCGACAAATTCCTGTAAATGCCACATTAATATTTTATGGAATTGTATAGGGGAGGCTGAGGCTAATTGTCACACTTTTTCAATTCAGTCAATATTTCTCAGGATTTGGGTTTATTTTTGAATGTTAATTTATGTATAGGCACATACATTAAAGCATTTGTTACAAAATAAAGCTACTGAATAAGATTAAATTAACACATGTTGACACTATATGAGATAAGTTCTCTCAACGAGATCCTGATATTAAAAAAAACCTATAATATGAAATAAAAATGCAAAAAAATAAATAAAAGCATTATTAAGGATAAAATTTATTGTAAACACTTACAGTAATTAATGTGACAAATTGACCAAATTGACATTTGTGACCCTGGTCCACAAAACCAGTCATAATTTGCATGGGTATATTTGTGGCAATAGCCAACAATACATTGTATGGGTCAAAATTATCGATTTTTCTTTTATGCCAAAAATCATTAGGATATTAAGTAAAGATCATGTTCCATGAAGATATTTAGTAAATTTCCTACCATAAATATATCCAAATGTATTATTAGTAGTAATATACATTGCTAAGGACTTCAGTTGGACAACTTTAAAGGTGATTTTCTCAATATTTAGACTTTTTTGCATCCTCCTTTTTAAATAGTTGTATCTCGGCCAATTGTCCTATCCTAACAAACCATACATCAATGGAAAGCTTATTTATTCAGCTTTCATATGATGTATAAATCTCAATTTCAAAAAATTGACCCTTATGACTGGTTTTGTGGTCCAGGGTCACATTTATGGAGAATTCCCTTGTCTTACAAACAGTATGTGACAACTACCCCCAATTTCTCCTATTATACTCATAATATATTTAGTTCTCATATCGATGCTGATGTTTTACCACTCTAGCTCTAAATCTGATAATACATTTGAGGCTGCCTTTTTGAAACCCTATTTTTTTTTTTTTTTTTTTTTTTAACGGTTGTCTTGAATTTACCACAAAATCCTGTTTGCGAGAGAGCAGCCTATGAGATGGTGACACTTTTTAAAATCAGGAAGTGAATTTGGAGAGAGAGAGAGAGAGAGTGAGAGCGAGAGAGAGAGACAGAGAGAGAGAAAGGAAATTCATGCAAGCAAAACTACTTCTGCTCTGAGCTGCATGCTTTAGAGTTTGAACAACATGTTACTGCTCTACGTGACATTGACATGAAAGAACGGGCAGGAAATGCTGATGGGTTACAGGAGAAACTCCATGCATTTTAAGCAGTCACATTGGTCTAAATATGAATAGCACAAATAAAGTTGTAAACTCGACTGCAATTAGAGCTGAGGTGAGAAGACATGAAAGTTTGCAAAAAACCTTAAACAAATTTCTCAAACAGCTGGAGAGGGTTGAGGACCAGCAGCTCAAGACAGGACTAAAGGTTTTCCTTCACAGCATACAAGGTGAGCCTGAGTTCAGTCTCATAAATATCATGAGATTGTTTATTTTTTCCCCTAGAACACTTGCTGATAGATTCCTGTGTCATTTTGCAAAGTGTGATGTTTACTTCAGGGCCCTTAGGTGGTCTGTTACATACCGAGGAGACTGACTTGCTCGTAAACAGCATGTTTGGGTTGAACTCTATGTTGATAGTATTGCATATCTAAATAATTCACAGAAGATGAATTATATCACAGCTCCATGCGTGATATAATGCAAGGAATTACGCTTTTTTTACATGATTTGATTGCTATTGATTGTTCCACTTTTGGAGCATTATGTTCACTATCTTGAGTTTTGTAATAATGCCAAATTGAAAAATGTCCCAAATGTACATTTTAGAGAAGGCAGACATATAAAAAGGAATATAAATGTTTTAACTCATGGTAAATTTAATTATATAACCAGCAGACGTCTCCAAATGCACATGCTCCTCCATTAGCCTGTGATGATGAACTATACTACAGTCCGGATGTAGAATCATAATCGTGGATGTTAATTTAAAGAGGCCCAGGTTGAAACATTAGCACCCTCTTATAGACGTAGTCATGATGGCAGGCTTTTGAACACGAAGTGCTGGTCCATTTCCTGTCTGACGCTCTCTTGCTGCCCACGAAAGCCACATCCTCTTCATCTCAGTCACCACCTGTCTACAGTGCTACTCTTACTCTCCCTATCTGACCCTATTATTTTTAGTTTTCCATAAGATTCCGCTTTTCTTGGGGGGTTTTGTTTGACTTTAAATAATCTGGCATCCATTGAAGCTCTAGCCTAATGAGCCGGGCATAAAGGTTAATTATTTTAAGATGCAACATTTATAAATTGTGTTCGCAGTAAGCCTCTGCACAATGCATATTTTCAGGTTGGAACTTATGGTGACATCACTTAATGCATCTTTAATATAGTGTTTGTCGATGCTCCTTATAATTTACTTCCTCCTCACACTTCCTCTTGTGAGCATTAACGCATCCGTCACTCTAGATTTCAGATCAATATGAAGACGCTATCAGTCAGCATAATGTCTCTTTAAACCAAAACCAAAATGAAACTAGGGTATCCTGGTTGCTTATTATATGGATTTCTTGTTTCTATAATATTGTGGTCCCGAGATATTGCTCTGATTTTTTGTCACCCATTTTATCATTTTCAAGGAGAAAGTCATTCACTTGCATTAACCAGCATCACTAATGATGTTCTGTAAACAAAGTTGCAGAATAGACTAGATGAAATAGTATGGTTTATTTAGCCCACATAGTCATATGGTGATTCAAATTATGCTTGATGGGAATAAAATAAAAGTGAAGGAAACTGTAAAGGGGAAGTCATTGCTGTTGGCTTCTGAGCATAGGGATTTGAGAATAGGACTGACACATTTAAATGTTGATTACTGCAGGGAGCCAAGAGAGTGGGAGACAGAGTGAGAGCGATTTAGGGGAGAGAGAGAGAGAAAGAGGAAAATATATTTATCAGTGCAAGTTCTCTAAGATGTCTACCATGAAATTTTAGCACAGGATATAGAATATATACTATATAAATAAACTAAAGCTTTGCATTTTCTGATAAAAATATGAGAGGCGCTTGCCTGTGGTTGCCAGGGTCTTGCTATGTGGTTACTAGGCTCTTCTGGTTGGTTGCTAGGGTCATTTTTGTCATCATTTGCCATTCCAAACCTGTATGCATTTTGTTCTTCTGTGGAACTCAAAATAAGATAAAAAAAATCATATGCTGAATGTCACTGGGGTTCTTTGTTGTTTGGTTCCCAGTGTTCATCAAAATGTATTCTTTTGTGTTCCACAGAAGAATGTAATGCATACAGGTTTGGAACAACATGAAGGTGAGTAAATGATGATACAATTTTGAGTGTACTGTCCCTTTAACTTAACTATGAGCAATAGTAATAGTCACAACATTTGTCTTTCTCTGCAACAGGGCCGTAACCACCATATTTCTTAATGCCGCTCTCCATTACGCAGCACTCTGTTTGTCGTTAGGATGGCAGACAGTTAAAAAATGTACATTTTTAGGCTAGTCTGCCTGAGCGGTCTAATAGCACTCATCAATGTCAAAATGATGGCCAATCAGATCAAAGAAGGCAGGGCTTAATGTTCACTGAAGATGAGTGTGAATTCCAACGCGACACTTTAAGTTTTTACGGTGAAAGAGTGCGTGCGTGGTAAGATATAATAGCTAAACTGTTAATATTTGACAACTGTTTTACGATGGATACATTTAATGACCCACAGTAACATACAGTGATGCAAACTAATCAACTTTTATATTAATTACAACTTTTATAATGTAATTTCGCTATTTCGCTAAATATGCAATAATTTCAATGATGTCATTCATAACCGAATGAGAAAGTCAGAATAAACTAAGAGGAATACTTATGTTTAAAAAATAAGGGAAAGAACTAATACAAAAAAATAGATGTATATCTGTCAAAGGGGTAAACCAATTTTAATAAGGAATTAAAACTGTGTAATTAATTTTGTAAATTTAAGAAAATGTTTAAAAACAAGGTGATAAAAAATTATATAACTCAATATGAATAATTGGTGTATGTAATACTTAAACTATTGTATTAATATTTGAAATGTGTACATTTTTAATTATGTATGTACATTTTGGAAAATGTCTTATGTAACTCTATTGTTTATCTTGTATTTATCAAATCCAGTGGAAAAAAAAGTGTACTAATCATTAGATAAATGCGTATAAAGGGTAGGCATAATAAGCAAAGGCTTCAGCCTACACCTTTTTCAGTTATTATGTATATTTTTGTTTTATTTATTATGAAAAATTGTCTGTAAGGACCGAAATAAATAATAATGAATAATAAATAATATGATGAGACATATTAGACATACTAACATTTTTTAATAAAATATTATTAGCAAAAAGTTTAAATGGATTACTTCACAACTATATAGGCTATAATTAGATCTAGAACTTCTTTTACTGTTCTAATTTCTTCTTTATTCCCTTAAATCCTGTTTAATCCTTTAATTATGTAATTTCTTTAAATAAAAACACCCCCCTTTGCCCCCCCCCCCCCTCCCATGTTCAAGACATGGTTACGGCCTTGCTTTGTAATAAAGTAACAAATCAATAAAAAGACCAAATGAGAGACATTCATATACAAGTAACTGCATGCTCTCTTCCTAAATGTTGTATTATATTGTGTGATCTGTATGACACCTGTCTTCATGATTGATAGCAATCAATGTCATATATTATTTATTTGTGAACTCTATAAGACTGCTAATTAACATTTTAAAAACTCCTTTCTCTACAAGATAATTTTTTGTAAATTATATTTATATATATATATATAAAAAAAAAAAAAAAAATATATATATATATATATATATATATATATATATATATATATATATATATATATATATATAGTTTTGTGTAGGACATTTTTTTTTTACTCTCATCCCAGTTATTGAATGAATTCGAATGTAGTATTGACTCCAGTCAAGCACATTTGAACAGATCAATCAATAATTTGTCAATAATATTGCATGCCCTCACTCAATCATCTACTCATTCATATACACCTTGGCAAGGACAGAGGGTGCACAGAGCAGCGGGTTAGATATGGAGATAGCGAACGGGAGACTAGATGGAATCAGTGCATGAAGGAGGAGGAGTTTAGCCTCGGAATACCTTGGTAACAAGCAAGCTCAGTGTCTAGGACAGAAAAGGTGGGGGGACACGGCGGCTCTTGAATCACTGTACTGACTGTGACTGTGATATGTGGCACATTGCCGCCTGATACAGCACTGGATCGAGTGCAAAATTTGCCTCATTGATGTGTCAGTCTTGATTATCTTTCCATAACCACTCATATTTGTGTTTTTCTTGTGCTGTGGACCTCTTTTCCATGTCAGAACCTTGCAAGCTTTACAGTCTGTCTTTATTCCTCAACACATCACTGATTCTCGCTTTTTAAGCAGGAGAGAGTGTGCGAGCGAGAGAAAAGAGAGGGAGAAGGCGAGGGAGGGAGGGTGAACGAGAGGAGGGGGTAGCAGGCTGTGGAAAGCAGGGGCTGGGAGCTGTCTGGCTGGTGACAAGGGCAGAGAGAGAGAGAGAGAGAGAAGCAGGAGATGGAGAGAGAGAAGCAGGGTATTCCTGCACGGTGCCGTTCTGCGTGGGTTTGAAGAAGACCTTCCACTGGAGAGATCTGAGAGACCCTTGTTCATGATGCGTGACTCGTCTAAACCTTTAGCGTGAGATGCCCTTCTTCTCTAGAACGAAGCATGATTGTCTCGCGCGTCTGCATTATTGACAACCCCGACTGCTTGACGCACTGATCACCGGAGGCGTGATGGATAGACTCTGTTTGGGGACATTGGGATCTCTCTCTGTGGACTTGCCGTAAACGTTTCCACCGATGCATGTGGCACGTAGACTGACTCCTCAGTTCGACTCGAGTCTGTCAGCATCTCCTCCGCACACTGTGGAGCAGGTTGGTGAAACGATGTGCCTTGATCTGAGGTTAACAGCTCTGCATGTCTCCCAGATGTAATTTTACTGTTTTGTCGTCCTTGAAGGAATTTTCGATCCTGTTTCCATCATGTGCATTGTCATTTTTGCCTTTGAATCTGCCTCTTGTTGAATGTAGTCAATGGAATCGGGAGCATGCTTTTCATGCAGGTGTGGAGAGGTGGGCACATGTCTGCATGCTTAAAATAGGTGTGAGAGGACCAGAGAACAGCAATACGAAAGGAATTAAGTCTGGGAAGAAACACAAAGGTGTGAAAGAGCACAAAGGACATTAGCTACATTTTTTCACACTTTAGGGAACGAGGGCACGGTTCACTTCTTTTTGACAAACTGGCCTGAACTGTCTTTTTTCTATGAATTCTGTGATTTCTTTCTGCTGTGGGAGCTAATGAACAAGTGAATAACAAGATCATTTGATTCTTTGAATTAATTTTCTGTCCTTGATCTGCTGAGAAATTCTGGACCACATGAACCGAAGCGGGACATCACAGTCAAAAACCACCTACCTTATCTCCCTCACCTTGGTGAAGGTAGAAACCACTGAGGAAAATGAGTTGGAGAAGTCCAGGCCAGCTGTGGAAGGAGCGGTGTATGATGCTGACGGAGCGAAGCATCTAAAGCACGCTGGATCCAATAATGAGGGCCAGGAACGCCAGAAAATGGGTGAGGCTGTGGAGCTGGAAGCTGGAGAATCTGTCAAATTCTCAGTGGAACAGGAAATACTCCAAAGCCCAAGGGAGGACAAGGCAAATTTTGCAGATGGTGTTCACCCTGGTGATAGACAAAAATCAATGATCTCACCCACCACAGAGAATGGAAGAGCCAGAGAATCCACCGGAATGTCCCAAACCTCTTTTTCCCGGGATATAACCAGACATCTGGGGGACATCCCGGTCCGTGCAACCCAGCGTCCCGTGTCTCTTCTTAAAGCTCACGGCAGTGGCCGTGAATTGAAGGAGTCTAGAGAGAGCATCCATGCCTCCTCAAAGAGCCTTGACCGTAAGGACAGCCGGACCAGGATTCAGTCCCCAACTAGCCCGACTCCAGGATCTTTTCGGGCATCATGGGCTGTAAGCGAGGTAAAAACTTGCGATGAAGACCTTAAAGGGGGTATTGGGATGAAGAGGCCCACTGAAGGGGACATCATAGCCATGCGAACCCAAAGCCCTCGAGCCGAGAGATTAAAGGCAGGATCTACATCTCTTCCGACCCCTGTCGCCTTGATTACCAAGCCTCAACGCAAAGGAAAGAGTCGCACCCTGGACAACAGCGACTTGAATTGTCTGTCTGAAGACCTTCTTAAGTGCAAAGGTGGTCAAATGGTATCTGACTTTAGAACAGCTCAGTCCCAGGGGGCTTCAGCACGTGACCGCAAGATGCTAAGATTTATTAGTGGCATTTTTACCAAGAGCACTCCAGTTCAAACCAGTGCAACCATTGTGACCCCAGTCTATAGCACCATTCAGAGGGAATCCAGTGAAGAGGAAGGTAGGAGAACATGGCTTACTCACCCATACACAATTCAAACTCTCAGATAAGCAGAAGCAGGGTTGTTTCTGAAAATGGGAGGAGGACGCATTAGATATTTGGCACATTTAAAAAAAAAGAGGGATTCTTTGTGTAGAGTTTTCTAAATGTTATGTTCATATTAAAGGGATTGTTCAGCCAAAAATTTAAATTTTGTCATCATTTACTCTCCCTTCATGTCATTCCAAACCTGAATGACTTGCATTCTTTTTTTGAAAAATGCTTTAACTATCTGTTTTTGTCAATGCAATGAAAGTCGTCAGCATCCAAAACAACATTGGACCCCATTGACTTATTATCTAGACAAAAAAAACATATTTTTTGTTGAAGTCTGTACACACATAAATGGAATTCTGGTTTTATTAATTCTAATGCCTAGGGTTGTAGAGTTAAGATGCTGAAAGCATACTGGTCTTTTATTTATAACCACCCCCTACTGTTTCTGTTTCTGCACTGGAAAAATTGGAATGGGAAACAAATTTGATAATACCCGTGCCACAGGCAGCATAATTTTGCCCAACATCCTAATCCCATCTTTGATGTTCCGCCCACTTCCTGTATTCTGATCTCATTCTTTCACGGAAGCTTCAATCCTTTCATCACCAGTCTCTTAATTTCAAGCCATATCCAGCCATGCATTTTAGCTCCCTAAACCGGAGGTAAAGCACTGATTTCTGTAGTGAAGAAACATTTTAAATAACATAAAGCAGTATCTGAATCAATTGGATGGATATGCTTAAATTTTGCCACATGCATTTTAAATCCACCCAAACAAAGTAAGTCTGTTTTTCTTCTAATCAACTATAATGTTGCAGAGATGCCTTCAACTAATTTACATCCAGAGCTTGTTGAACAAAGGCTTCTTTTCAAACATCTGTATTTCTCGACAATATAGATAATTAGGTCTCTTATTTTGTTGGATTTAATTGATAATTGCACAAGTGAATCTCAGTATAGGTGTGTGTGGTCAATATGCTACGAGCAAAAGGTCTGATGTGTCTGTTCACATGCGCATGCGCACACAAAATATTTACGTATGTGTTCTCTGAGTGAACAGAAGCAGCGGCTGGAAGTGGGGTTGTCATGGCAACAGGGAGGGCTGAGAGAGTTGCCTGTTGTGTGGCTGTGTTATATGCCAGAGAGCGAGCCACACATGAAATGAATGGGAGTGAGGGTATGCAAGGAGGGGTCCTTTTGAAAAAGAGAGAGACCAGAATGTGTCACATAGAGCGTCCGTTTAGATGGAGGGGGTGGCGTGTCGTATATGGCACATAAGGATCACACTGTCTAACCGCACTGGCTCGACTCCTGATGTGCCCCGCCGTACAATGACCTCATAGAATTGCGCTGAATTCGGAGGGGGTTAAACCTCTTCCGTTGTGTCGTGGGTGGCGTGTGAGAGAGGAAACTGCAAACGGCATGAGTGCCAACTCAGATCGTACGCCGATCTAAGCTGTGAACTCCGTCGTGAGCTGCTTTAATCAGTCCACAGCGGTCATAAGGGTGTATCGCACCGATCCTCCCCCCGTTAACAAAGCATCTTTTGCCTCTCATCTGCCGCTTGATGCACCCACAGGGCGACACAGCTGTGCAGCTACACAAAAAACAAGGTGACATGCCCGTCTATCATTGGGTGCCGGGTCTGAACCGCTGGTGAAAAATATTGAGAGTGTGCTAAGACTTCCAATATAAAGCGGAGAGGGGTGTGGGTTCTCCATGCTCGCTGCTGCATGGATACACCTGCAGTCCTTCACACCCTGTGAATTACCACAGATTTATAACACCTCCAGATGAACTGTCGTCCGAGGCTAAGGTGCAATCAAATTGCACTTCGATGCAGAATAGAAATGTGCAAAAGAAGGGCAACGCCTGATCTGTGTTTACATGGTCACAGATTGGCATAAGAAACAGACAGCATTATTAAGCCTGAACTGACTTTGATGATCACAAAAGATAATGTGGCTTGACGTGAGGGGAGGTGATAATGTTATTAATTCTGCTGCTAGATGCTTGGAGGTTCTGAATGTTGTGATCACTGTATAATCATTCAATCGTGTCAAACTTGCTCTTCCTGTAATCGAGTCATCTGAAGTTTCACACCACTGACATCAAGGGTCAGAAGGATGGGATTTAAGCCGTAGATCAATATGAGAGATCTTTTTTAGAAAACAGAAATTCAGTAGCTGACCTACTGAGACATAATATTAATAAATCAGCACATATCCCATCTCTTTTTGGTTATATGATTAATTCATCTATTTTTCTGTTGTACTTTTATTAGTGGTGCTTGCTAAGCACCTCTAATAAAGATAAGAATATGACCCATGATCAATTTGGTGTTCCTGTTTCCCTTTTTCATTCATTTAAAGGGATAGTTCACCCAAAAATGAAATTTCTGTCATTAATTACTCACCCTTATGTCATTCCAAACCCGTAAGACCTTCGTTCATCTTCAGAACACAAATTAAGATATTTTTGATGAAATCCAAGAACTCTCTGACCCCTCCATAGACAGCAACGTAATTGCAAAAGTCTTATGGATTTGGAACAACATGAGGGTGATTAATTAATAAATAAATTTTTGGGTGAACTAACCCTTTAATCCCATACCATGGCAACTCTGTTTGACATATCAAAAATATGTTTGCAATTCAGCATCTTTAATGTCTTGGCCTAATGTTGACGAAGTTTGGTGACGATCACATGAATCCCCTTGGAGGAGTATTAAAACAATTCAGACATTAAAAAAAATCCACATTAAATCCAAAATATCTGACTTCCTGTTGGATGGAGCTAATGAATGTCATGAGAAAGTTGTTTAGTT
Source organism: Rhinogobio ventralis (assembly GCA_039654625.1). NCBI lineage: Eukaryota > Metazoa > Chordata > Actinopteri > Cypriniformes > Gobionidae > Rhinogobio > Rhinogobio ventralis. Next base: position 8,949,888 of record CM077203.1, read on the forward strand.
TGTTGAGATTATTATATGTACCGAATTTGGTTACTGTAGGTAAAACTAACCCCACCACTTCAGTCAAAAGGGGGCAGCCTTTTGAATATAGAATATCGAACTTGGGGACGGGCTCTTTTTACTAGGCAACCACCTAAAAGACCCTAGAAACTGCATAGCAACACATTAAAAGCCATTCAAAACACCCCTGCAACTGTATAGCTAGCAACACATTAATAGCCACTCACCTTAGCTACTTCATAGCAATACCCTGGAAACCTACAAGGCAATAGAATGTTTGTGTTGCACACAAATTTTCTTCATTGTTTTGAAGTTAAGACTTAACTTTGACTTTTCTTTTTTCAGCATCATGTGCCAATAGCCAGGAATGGACCTTAACTCGCGCTATTCCAGAACTGCGATTGGTGAGAACACCTAAAGTTTTTTTTATTTCTTAAGCATATAAACAACAAATTCAAATTGTTTTAGGCATACATCTATGAAAACAATATTTCATTTGGTTAAGTGCACTAAAAAGAAGATTTATTTAGATTTTTTGTCATACTGATGAGTAAGGATACATCTTTGACTGCAGGAAGGAAAAAAGGTTTTTCTAAACATTAACAAAATTAAAAGAGCACAAATAAAGACTTTTGCTTACATTTTGATTAGGTCTCAAATGTGTCTCCTCAGGAGTTTCAGACGAGATCTCAACAATGTCAGATAATATATATTTTGTTTTTTGATGTGATGATTAAAAGTATTATTCTTTCTGCCGCATACAGGGGGTTCTGGGTAGCCTTCGCAGTGGAAAATCTGCTCTGGTAAACAGATTCATCACAGGAAGTTACCTTCCACTCGAATCGCATGAGGGTGAGAACTTTGTTCTTTCTCATCTCCTTTTTGAAGTCATTTTAACTTTTTAGAGGCTTTATTGTTGTCTTATCTTTCGCCTTTATCCTCTTTTTCTTCTCTGGAAGGGGGAAGATATAAAAAAGAGGTGTTGGTGGAGGGACAGAGTCAGTTATTGCTGATCCGAGAGGAATCTGGTCCACCAAGTGCACAGGTGTGTTAATGTTTCCGGATGAACACTTGAGTCAGGATTATACTGTCTGCACAACAAAAATATTAAGTCAATGCAAGTATGCATCTCCTGCTTTTCATACTTAACATTAGTGTGGCGGTAACAAACCTACAGCAAATTGTCCATGCTATTAAATCGGTTTCCGTTTAAAGGCACAATATGTACGATTTTTGGATCAAAATATCCAAAAACCACTAGAACAATGTTATATATTTTGTTGACTTGTGTACTTACATTATCCCAATGTTTCCAAGAATGTTTAAATCCAGAGAAATAAGCAATTTTAACCAGAACACGGACTGTATCTGTGCGTCGCCTATCAATGACATCATACCCACGTTACCCTCAATTTCAAGTTTTATTTTGTAGAAACCATGGAAAGACCAAAGACGCTTTAATATATTATGTGTTTTATTAGACAGGTGAGCAACTGTTTGGATATATTCATCGACAAAAAAACGAATTATTGTTTTATAGCTCAACACAGGTAAGTCTTATTGTTTAAATCTCGTTTTCATGATTTACCACGAGTGCCATGTTTTACCACGACTAATATCGATCCAGCTCACTGCAGTGTGAACAAGTGTCTCATAGTAGCCACCGAGCGAACGCACAGAGTAGCATTATAACATAGCTTTAAACACACTTAAATGTATCTAATTATTTTAACTCAGTTTTTAGACTTGTGAACTTCCCTATGCACTTTCCCTCGGGGGAATCCCCACCGCCATTTTGAAGTGTGTTCAACTTCGTCAAGTGGTCTAGGGAAGTTTATTTGGACAGACCCTCGACCCCTTGATTTTGATAGAGGGAGCGAGTCTACTCATTGTGCACTTCAGGCAGATCCATAGACCAAAATGCTAAATTATTGTGATGTCACAGCAGATCACACTTAAAAGGAAACTAAAAGGTTAGTTCAACCAAAAAGGAAAATTCTGTCATTAATTACTCACCCTCATGTCGTTCCAAACCCGTAAGACTTTCGTTCATCTTCAGAACACAAATGAAGATATGTCTGTCCCTCCATTGACAGCTACGCAACTACCACTTAGTCAAAATTTTCTGAAGAGACACGATCACTTTACATGATGAGCAGATTGAATTTAGGCTTTTATTCACTTATATACCAATACCAATGTGGTTCATTCTCGTGTTATGCAGCACGTTTGAGCTTCAACAAAAATCAATGTGGTTCATTCTCATGTGTTACGCAGCACATTTGAGCTTCAGCAAGAACGAATGAGGTTTGTTCTCACGTGGCTGAGCTTCTGTTTATGTTCGCTGATCGATGTTTAAATGTGAATAAAAGCCTAAATGAAATAGGTTCATCATGTAAAGTGATCGTGTCTCTTCAGAAAATTTTGACTAAACCGCTCGAATCATATGGGTTAGTTTTACAATCTCTTTATGAACTATATGAATTGTCAAAATGGTAGTTGCGTAGCTGTCAATGGAGGGACAGAAATCTGTCAGATTTCATCAAAAAGATCTTCATTTGTGTTACGATTAATGACAGAATTTTCATTTTTGGATGAACTATCCCTTTAATTTACCCCCGCCCCACACAACTCTAGTGTATGATATTGGAGCTATTTTGACATGTAACCGCATAATACTTGTAGCAACCTTAATCTGACCTTAAACCTTAATAGTTTATTGTATTTGTTAGCATTTTCGTTTGTGTAATTTTGTGTAACAGCCCAAGCATACATACAGGCCTATAGAATGGTGCGTAAGGAAAAGCTGTAAATAATAAATCAGCTTCATAGTGGACTCCAAGTGATCAAGGGCTTAGGGCTTTCCATTTAAACACATTGCAAGGATTCTGCCAGTAGTGGGCACTTGTGCAACGTAAGCAATGACGTACATATGGAATAAGGAATAATGCAGGAGTTTATGCAGAACGTACAATAAGGAAACGAGATTTAAACAATAAGACTAACTGTGTTGAGCTATAGAACAATAATATAGAACAGTAATTTATTTTCTCGATGAATGTATAATAAAACATTAGACACCTGTCTAATAAAACACATAATATATTAAAGAGTCTTTGGTGTTTCTATGGTTTCTACAAAATAAAACGGGAAATCGAGGGTAACGCGGGTGTGATGTCATTGATAGGCGACGCACGGTCCGTGTCCTGGTTAAAATTGCGTATTTCTCTGGATTTAAATATTGTCGGAAACATTTGGAATAATGTAAGTACACAAGTCAACAAAATATATAACATTGTTCTAGTAGTTTTTGGATATTTTAATCCAAAAATCTTACATATTGTGCCTTTAAGTAGTTTGTACAAAGACTAGTCTTGTTTGATCAACATAATAAAATTATGCAAAAAAATGCATCATATTTTTAAAGTAAATCATTACTTTTATCAGATTATAATTTTGTATGTCACATGATCCTTCACAAATCATTCTAATATGCTGATTTGGTGCTCTAGAAACATAAACTGATTATTATAAACATTGAAAACAGTTGTGCTGCTTGTTATATTTTTGTGGAAATCATGATATATATTTTTTTGGATTCTTTGATGAATAGAACTTTCAAAAGAACACCATTTATTTGAAGTAGAAGTCTTTTGTAACATTGTAAATGTGTTTACAGCCAATTTCAAAAGTATTAGTTTATAAAAAAAATGTACTGACCCCAAATCTTTGAACAGTAGTGTATTCTGCATTATACACTTCCATCCCCCTGTTTTTCATTCCTAAATTTGTGATTTGTAGATCTGCAACTGGCTCGATGGTGTCATCCTGGTTTTTAGTCTGGAAAATGAAGCAAGTTTCCAGGATGTGTACAAGAACTACAGTGAGCTAAGCGTGCATCGTAACATAGCAGAAATCCCAATTATTGCGGTTGGAACGCAAGGTAAAAGCTACACTCGTCTTGGTTTCAGGGATGTTTTATTGAGCAATATGGTGTTGCGTACCAACTCTATGACCATTTTTCTTCCTGCAGATAAGATTAGTAGCACTAACGCCCGTGTGATTGAGGACAAGAGAGTCCAGCAGCTGTGTATAGATGTGCGTCGCTGCACGTACTATGAGACCTGTGCCACCTATGGACTTAATGTGGACAGAGTATTTAATGAAAGTGAGTTTCATCTCAAAATAGGGGCTAAAATAGCATGTTACTTCTAAACAGGATGATAGTGTTGATTGGACAAACCTGTTTCCCTCTTAGTGACTCACAAGATTGTCTCTGCCAAGAAGCAAGCTGCCCTTCTGGCCTCCTGTAAATCTCTCCCGAACTCCCCGAGTCACTCAGGGGCCTCGACTCCAGTGTCAGGGCCCGGACAGGTATCTCAATGCTTATGAGTCTCTCTGCTGCTTGGATGAATCTCATGAAAGCTGTCAAGAAATGTCTAGGTCAATTCTGGGTCATAGAAAATATCATTTTCATTACTACAGTGCAAAAAAGTACATTTGTGAAGTGCAGTTGTTTGTCATCATTATTTCTCACACTGAATTTAATTTAAAAATTGGTAACACTTTATAATAAGGTTTTATTAGTTAACATTAGTTAACATGAACTAATAATGAACTGGACTTCTACAGCATTTATTAATCTTAGTTAATGTTAATTTCAATGTTTACTAATACATGTTGATGAAGTTGAATTTGTTAACATTATAAAATACAGATCATTGTTTCTTCATGAACAGCTGTATTTTTATTAACTAATGTTAAAGATGAAAAACAGTAACAGTAACAATTGTCTTGCTTATGGTTAGTTCATGTTAGTTAATACATCAACTAATGTTAACAAATGAAACCTTATTGTAGTGTTACCATAAAATATTTTTCTCATTACAGTATTGTGAATTTGGGGAGAGTTTTATTTTATTTTATTTTATTTTATTTTATAATTTTAGGTGTTGTTCTTTTCATTATTCTTGAGTATTGTTGGGGTGTAAAATATTGCTTTGACAAATTGTTTTTATCTAATTAGTTTCATATTCTTTGCTTATATGCTATGCATAGCAAAATCAGATATTTGGTCACATTTTTGTTTGGATTAATTTCATTATTATGGTAATTTTACAGATTTAATCATTTTAATAAAATTAATAAAAAGAAATTACATGCTTATATTTTATTGTAGATGTAATTATAAATTATTAAATTCCATATCAATACATAACATTTTCATTTCAGACCGATACATACACATTTGTATATTTGTACATTACACATCCCACTGTTGTTGAGTTTTAAGTGATTGTGAAAACCTTTGTCTCCATCACTCTGTCTACACCATTCACCATTCCACCAACCTCTGTCTCTTTCTTCTTAATGTCCCATCATCCTCTCTTAGGCCAGTAATGGGGGTCAAAGTAGTGACTACCCCTCCTCTTTGCCTTCTACCCCTGTGATAAGTCACAAAGACATACGGGGTGGGGCAAGTGGAGACGGGGGCTCACAGCGAATTCCGCCCCGACGACGGACCTCTTTATTTGCGGTTAGTTCTTTGAGCTCATTACAAAGAGTTTAAAATCTTGCCAGTTACAGTGAAACTAGATGTGCAAAATGTTGCATTGTATTATTTATTTTTTAAACATGGCTGGACTTATGTCTAAATGATTATAGTAATCTGAGGTGATGTGTGTAATATTTTTATGGTAAAATAATTTCTTCTATCCCAATTTAATATGTGAAGATAATATGTGAAGTGGCAGTATGAAAACATGACCAATGGCAGATGGGGAAACCTGTTCGAAATTGAAACCTGTCATTGTTTTTTAAATTATTTTTGGTGATACTAGTGAAATTACACACTTGACCTTTAAAATGCTGTTTCAATACAACAGAAGTATGACAGTATCTTTAGTCTGAGATTCTGTTTGTGAACTCTCTGTCACTCTAACACTCACTTCATCTCATGAGTCACATCTGTCTTCCTTCCTTTATGTGTTTCGCTTTCCTCTCATCTGTACTTTATCTAACATGTCTGTTGTTTTAGAACCGTCGTGGGAGTGACTCTGAGAAAAGAGCGTCAGATAGCAGAAGTGACATGAGCAGTCGGTCGGTTCCTATCAAACAGGTAAATGTAAGATCTCAGCGTTGACTTGAGGATGTGACGTGAGGGGTTCTGTGAAATGCAGTGGCCCTGAAAAGTGTTGAACACTCAAAAAAAAAAAACTGTTGAATGAACGTAATTAAATTAAGGAAAAACATTTTCTAAATCTAATTAGTTTGAAATGATTTGTTGTAATCTTGTTGTATGAACTTAAATTAATTTAGTCAAGACTACTAAATAAATTGTGTCATTCCAACTACATAAAGAAATTATATATATATTTTTTTTTTTACCGTTGTGGTGAAGAGGTGAGCTTGTGCTTAGGTTGTGAGTAGCTGCCATACACACACATACATGTTCCAAGATTGTGTGAGAGGGGTAGAACTGATGACCATATGTAGACTGTGGGAACTAAATCAAACTTATTTTATATCTATAAAAACTAATAAACAACACAAAACTTGTTCACATGCTAAGTGAAGTGTAACTTTTGTGGCATGCAAGTAATGATCAAGTAAAACACTTGTCTTCTGGCATTACCACACTTACAGCTCATTAAGAACAGACTTATTTCACGTAGCCACCCACAGCCTAACCACAAGGTCCACACTTCACAACAATAGTAACCTCAAAAATCGACATAACAAACTCTTTTAAAATGTTACATATAACTAAATACCAAACTTTAACAGGTCTTTCCCTTTACTAAAAAACACATTAAACAGCACTTAATTTCAACATTTACTCTCCTTATCTATTCGTATGCAAAGCATGCTGGGAACTAGAAATACACTGCCCAGTTCAGTCAGCGCAACAGAAATGATTAATGTAGTCCCAACACAAATGGTTTAGGTTAACTTAACATTTTACACACTTCATTTCATTTAACATAATAAAATTGAGTGCAAATGGCAATTAAGTAAAAATACTAAAGATTTGTGTTGTTTCAGCTTATTTTATTTTAATAAACTGAGCAAATAGCTAGAATATTTTTTTTGAGTGTAGAAGGCACTGAAAAAATGTCTGAATCTCATTGCATTAGATGTAAAAAATTCTGGAAAAAATGTAATAACAAAAAAAAATGTAATTGCCGTGTTTTTTTCCTTTGTTAGGGAACTTTGTGGAAGCGCAGTGAACGCTCATTAAATAAGGAGTGGAAGAAGAAGTATGTGACGCTGTCAAACAGTGGCATGCTGACGTATCATTCAAATATAAACGTGAGTAATGCTCTCTTGCAACCCATACTGTTTTCATCAGAGCATTAGTGTTTGTGCTTCTGTTTTTATAATCACAATTGTGTTTTGCAGAATTTTACGTTGTCCATTTTTGTACCAAATTGAATACTGCTGTTCATCACTGTGTTTTTGTAGTATTTTTACATTTGTACAGTATTTTTAGCTTTATTAGTTTATTATAAAGTAGTGTGTCAGGTGTGATGCTGTAACTATATTTAATAATACTGCTTTTTGCCAGGAAAATAACTAATGCACTGCACAAAATGATTTTCTTACTCGGTATTTTCATCTTGCTTTCCAGTACAAATATCGAAACATTCTTAAATCAAGATATTTACTTGAGAACCAAAATGACATTAGATATTAAGTCTTGTTTACAGAAAAATGTATCAAGATTAAGAGAGTTTATGCTTAACACAAGAAAAATATTTGTCCGTGAGGTAAGAAAAATAATCTTGTTTTCCCTTTGAATTAAGTTTATTTTTCTAACCCCACTGGCAGATTTTTTTAAAGCATAAACTCACTTAATTTTTGAGATTTATCCAAAAAACAAGACTTAATATCTTAATTGATTTAGCTTCTCAATTAAATGCATCTTGATTGAAAATGATTTAGAGATTTGTAATGAAAAGTGTGTATAATCATATTAAATATTTAAATACCATTTAAAATATATTATATAATACTATTATATATACACATACATACAGAGTATGATTATATTTTTTACAAGTGAATACAAAATCATATAATTATATTTTGGGTTTGGAATTATAGCTAATCTGTGTTGTAATCATCAAATTCCTGTGCAGAAAATGTTTTAAAATATTACTCTGTTTGTCGGAGGGAGGACTGGGTTTTAGGTGCAAAAAAAATCAATGTTATTTTGATGAAATTGCCTGATAATATTTACACAACCTTTACAAAACCCAAAAGCTTGAATGTTTTGCTATTTTTGGCTGTAGAAGGGAACTGGCGTATTTGTGAGTTAAGTCCATGGATTGTATTGTTCATAATATAGTATGTTATATATACAATCCATGGACCTAACTTACAAATACACCAGTATTATGCATATATTTATGGTTTTAGGAGTTTATGCAGAACGCTCAAGGGAAAGAGATGGACTTATTGCGAGTAACAGTAAAGGTGCCAGGAAAGCGTCTTCATCGCGCTGTCACTCCTGGTGGGCCGTCCCCTGGCCCTGCTCTTGTCCCTGTGCCCGGTGTAAATGGGCTTAGTAAAGACAAGCAGTCGTCTGAAGGGGGCGCTACATGTAAGTGAATATTTTTTTAAATTGTACTCACAAATAAAATAAAATAAAATAATATGAAGGATTTCTCACTGTCATGGTTTCTCTCTTTCCAGCAAATCTTCTGACTGTAGAAGAGGCATCCAGAACTGGCTTGTCATTTCATAATGATCAAAAAGTGAAACGTTGCCCGTCATCAGTGTCTAATAAAGGGTTCAGTGTGGGTACGTAAATATTTTGTTTATACCTTCCATTCATTCATTCTAAAACATTGTTGGAGAATAATTAATTAAAAGTACTGCAGCAATGCTACTAACCTAAAAATGATAGTAGCTCAGCATTGTTTTTTCAACTGCAAAGTGTAATGATTCATTTGAGTTTATATCAAGCTTGTATGCAGATCTGTTCATTTTACCAGTTCATTTTAAAGATTTATATCACTTAGTGGTGTTACTTTTTATTATTTGTCCTTTTTTTGCACTGAAATATTTAGTTAAATACAGCAGTCCATGACTGTTTTTGATTCAGTATTTTTCTATTTGATTCAGTATTTTTAGTTTTATTAGTTACATTTAGTGTTAATGGGCCCTATTTTAGCGATCTAAGCGCATGGTCTAAAGCGCATGGTGCAAGTGCACTTAGGGCATGTCTGAATCCACTTTTGCTAGTTTGATGACGGGAAAAATGGTTGGTGCGCCAGGCACATGGTCCAAAAGGGTTGTACCTATTCTCTTAATGAGTCATAGGTGTGTTTTGGGCATAATGTGCAATAAACCAATCAGAGCCTCATCTCCCATTCCCTTTAAAAAGCCAGTTGCGCTTGCACCGTGGCGGATTCGCTAATTTGCGAGCGGAAAGACTGAACACTTCTCCAGAGGGGAATCATTTAATTTTTCATATTTAAAAATGTTTGTGTGCTGCTGCGCGTCCCTGTGTGTGTAATAAGCAAAGTGTACGAACGTTGTGGACCCGCCTATAGGCGCATATTATTAACATGCTCTTTAAATAAAAATAAAAATAAAAATACTGCGCTATTGACTTAGGTTTTTGTTAGTTAAAGGTGCAGTCATTTTCAGTTGCCTCAAAATAACAACGTGCCAACAATGCGCCTGAACACACCTCGTTTTCAGACCAGCACGCACATGGGTGAACATATGGGCACGAGTTCATTTGCTATTTAAACAACATGGCCCAGGACGTGAAAATTATAACTGCGTCGGGCTGAAAACTGAGTGTATGATAGGGCCCAATGTGTGTGTTTAATGCTGTAACCTTAATTGAGATGTGTATTCTTTTTTTCCCCTGGAAAATACTCAATATAATTATATTGTATAATTATATTATTAAAAAATGATATAGTATATTATTATAGTATAATATATAGTATATAGTATAATGTATATATATATATATATATATATATATATATATATATATATATATATATATATATATATATAATTACATTATAAAATAGTATTATATACATTTTACTATAATGTTTAAATATACTCAATATATTGAATACAAATATAATTATTTTAGATTTTGGGTTTGGATTTATCATTATAATAGTTAAAAACAAAAGAAAGTCCCGCACAATATCTACTTTCAAAAGGATCAAAAAATGCTTTATACGTTTCGGTCCCATGACCTTCATCAGGAATATGGGACTTTCTTTTGTTTTTGATTTGTGACTTTTTTTGGTCCTTTCTCCTACGCACCTTCCATTACCTGCAGGTGTGCGAGGGTAATTGTTAATTGATTGCTTCATCAGAGTAGTTACAAATCTTATGCAGGAAATGTTTTGACAAAATTCTGCCTTCTTTTTTGTATTATCTTAATAGACTCAAGCATTGAGGGGGCTACAAGTCCTCCCTTAGGAAAAGACCACATGCCGTCTTCTCCAATGACTGACAGGAAGAAGAAAAAACGAAACAGAAGTATTAACTTGAAAGGAGACGCAGCGGCTGGACAGGCTGAGGGTAAGAGATCAGCTTTATGAAAGATTAACAGATGTGACATTGATCCAGTTTTACTGATAAAGCAATCAGATGTTTGTAAATTTTCTTTCCTCTCTTTTCCTTTATGTATCTAGTATGGACCTGAATAATTGCTTTCTCTAAGGTCCTCTTACAATCTCTTTTACTTCTTTCTTTCTTCTTTCTTTCCTTTCTTTCATTCCTCTTATCCTCTGCTGCCCTGGACTAATTTCTTGCACCGCAAGCCAAGCGCAAAATGTGGAAATTAAAAAGCTTTGGTAGCTTGAGAAACATTAACAAAACAGGTAACCTGAATGAATGAAACGTACGTGTGGCTGAGCTGACTCCGTCTCGCTGTGTTTTCTACAGTATGTGTCTATGTCCATCTCTTGTCACATCATTAGATTACAGCAAATGGATCTGAGTGTTTTTTGTCTGTGTTCCTGTCTCCTCAAACACATAATTATACTGAGACGATACATTAGACCGAGGACACAATGGGTGTTTTTATTGATCCCTTCCTCTCGTGTAAATAACTGTTGCTCTCTCCCAAACAGAAGAGGAGAGCGCAGACTTCATCATCATATCAAGCACAGGACAGAGCTGGCATTTTGAAGCCCAAAGTCAAGAGGACAGGGACGCCTGGGTTCAGGCCATCGAAAGCCAGATCCTTGCGAGTCTACAGAGCTGTGAGAGCAGAAATAAGGTAAAGAGGGCATTCAATAATTATCTAACAAGCACTAATCTGATCTCTATCAGTCTGTCATTATTGTGAGCATCTTTTAAAGATACTCATAAACTTTTGACACTTTTTCACTATTTCTGTGCAATATGCATCAAAAGATCCATTACATTTTTTGTGGCCAGTAAGTGCCCCTATTATGCTTTTTCAGATATTACTTTTCATATAGTGTTTGTGAATGTAAAACATTGGCAAATTTTCAAAGATCAAAGTTCACATTTACAAAGTTACATTATTGTCTCCCAAAATAAAGAACCGATTCTGAACTGCCTGAAACGAGACATCAGTAATTTCAGTCTTACTTACTGATCGTACCTACATAGGCTTGTAACAAATTTGCATAGGCCTGGAAGAGTTTAGTGTGTGTGTTTTCAAGAAGATTGTTAAGAAGATGATGTTTTCTGTGCTGCGAAAGCAAATCCACTTTGCTGCACTTTCAAAGGATGAGGACTCACGCTCAAATTGATATGGTAAAACCGACTCCTTTGTTACTGTTCGTATCACTGTGTATCAAGTGCCGAGGAAGATCCGGAGCTGAAATTCAGATATGGTAATGGAGGTTTTCGTTTTTCTGAGGCGCACTGTAAGTGGTAGGGGTTGCACAGACTAGTCGACTTTAATGCTCTGCCATGACGCTTTAAGCTTGACATCAACTAGTCGCTGGTCATGGCCTATAGAGGGCGCAACAGGATAAGAAATCTTTGAAGTCCACTTTTACGCTCCGTTTCCAAACAGTTAAAATGACATGTATTCTTAAAGAGCGCTCCACATGATATGTTTGGTTATACCATCTGGATGCTCAATATTGATCTGAATTCACGCTTTAAACCGCTTATTGTACACATAAGTTCGTACACAAATCGCCGTTCTAAACTAATGCGCTGCTGCATTGTAACCGATTGTAACACACACATAGACAGTAGCTTGCACATCATGTGCAGATTGCACACACTCAAACATTCAGTAGAGCAGAAATGGATTGTCAACACTGTTCTGTGATCTATCAATACAAAAGCTTAGAAACTAAAAAATGTTCTAGCATATATTTCTTAGTAACTAAACTATCACAGCTTCACTATTAGTAGAGAGACACTGCCAGGTAGAATTAATTCACACGCAATCGCTCTCTCACTAATGCATTCATATAAATCATGTAATCTTTACTGCGCTACTTTATCTGTGTCTGATTTAGAACAAGCATAAATCTGTGAGAAATATAACATCCCGAAGACAAACTAACTGATAAAAATAAGCTGTTATGTATGAGCAATAGTCTGAAGTCTACCCCTAGTAAGCGGTAGAACAATAACAACAGACTGGGTCATCTGACAAATCAGAGCAGAGTATTCTCTCGGAAAGCTGGTGTTTAGGAAGACCGAATCCTTTATCGAACCGTTTCAGACACTGAGAAAAAAGTGTTTTTGATCTTGGATGCATGTAAGCCTATTGTAGGAGACCTCAAAAACAAAATTAGGAATCTTTAAAATAGCAAAATAGAGGCACTTTAACTCTTCCCTATCCCTAAAATCAAAGAGCAATAATTGGTTAATAGAATCAAAAAATGGACTCTGATTCCTCCTACATACGTAAATCATGTTAAGCAGCAATATACTATACATATTAACAGTTTGCTCTGTAATAATATAAAATAATGGACTTCCAACTCTCAGGCTCGAAGGAACAGCCAAAGTGAAGCTGTTGCCCTGCAGGCCATTCGAAATGCCAAAGGGAACGACCTCTGTGTGGACTGTGCAGCACCAAGTAAGTGTTGTCCTGAAATAAAGTATATGTTGAGATCTCTGTCATTGTTCAGAATATGAGAACATTATGCTCTCCTTGCAGCTCCAACATGGGCGAGTCTTAATCTTGGTGCTCTAATCTGCATCGAGTGTTCGGGTATACACCGGAACCTGGGGACGCACCTGTCCCGTGTGCGTTCGCTAGACCTGGACGACTGGCCCAGTGAACTTACAAAAGTGCTTTCGGCTATAGGCAATCATATGGCCAACAGCATTTGGGAGACCTGTACCCAAGGGTGCCAAAAGTTGACACCTGAAGCAACGAGGTGAGCTGGCTTTGACTGTGAATGTCATTGTGGACAATGGTTCAGTAAGTTTTGTTTTACAGAGACATACACAAAGAAGATCAGGGAGAAATTATTATAAAGCATGCACTGTTAAATGTAAAAAACATATTTCTCAAAAACGGTTTATTAAAATACTGTTCAAAAGTTTGGGATTAGTATGATTTTTTAAAAGAAATCTCTTATTCTCACTTTAGTTGCATTTATTTAATCCAAAAATACAGTAATATTGTGAAATATTATTACAATTTAAAATAACTATTTTCTGTTTGAATATATTTAAAATGTAATTTATTCCTGTGATGCAAAGCTGAATTTTCAGCATCATTACTCCAGTCTTCAGCGTCACATAATCCTTCAGAAATCATTCTAATATGATGATTTGCTGCTCAAGAAACATTTATTATTATTAATGTTGAAGACAGTTGTGCTGCTTAATATTTTTGTGGAAACCATGATTTTTTCAATATTCTTTGATGAATAGAACGTTCAAAATAAGAGCATTTATTTAATATAGAATTTTTGTAACATTATAAATGTCTTTACAGACACTTTTGATCAATTTACTGCATCCTTGTTGAATAAAACTATTAATAAAAAAAACTTCCTAACCCCAGACTTTTGAATGGTAGTGTACTTAAATATGAAATAAAATTAAGTGAAATAAAATAATTAAAGCAAGTGAACAAATCTCCAAATGGCAGACAAATATGCTTATATTCAAGATATATTATCTGAAATCATATCTTATAAAGTTGTGCTGCTTAATGCACAGGGGTTGGACAATGAAACTGAAACACTGGCCAATGTCACGCATATATATGTGGTGGCCAATTCTCACTGATTTTACATTTCATCAGTAAGTGCGAAGGTTAAATTAGCAGAGCAATAGCACAGCTGTACATAAAATATTGCAGTCCACAAAACATAATGGGAGTCAGAGTTCAAAAGAGGACAAATTGTTGGTATGCATCTCACTGGCTCATCTGTGACCAGGACAGCAAGTCTTTGTGGTGTATCAAGAGCTATACTATCTAGCTCCATGTAGGACGAACCACATCCAACAGGAGTAACTGACGACGCAAAAGGAAGCTGTCTGAAAGGAATGTCCAGGTACTAACCTGGATTGTATCCAAAAAAACAAAGCCACAGCTGACCAACTCACTGCAGAATTAACACACCTCAACTCTCCTCTTTCCACCAAAACTGTCTGTCAGGAGCTCCACAAAGTCAATATTCATGGTCGGGCTGCTATAGCCAAACCTTTGGTCACTCGTGCCAATGCCAAATATCGGTTTCATTGGTGCCAACAGTGCAAATTTTGGGCTGTGGACAATGTGAAACATGTATTGTTCTGCACCAGGTATTGCACCAGGTGTTTCAGTTTCATTGTCCAACCCCTGTATATATTTGAAGTATGTTAAAATATTTATTTTTGCAGAAAAAGATAAAAATGCTGTTTAAGTAAATAATTTTTTGTAGCATTAACCAAAAACATTAAAAAGGTTGCGATGCTTCAGTCCTCATAATGAGACACGGTTAGCCACTATGGTAATAATTTGGCCTTTGCTTTGTGTCTCAGAGAGCAGAGGGAGTCGTGGATCCGTGCCAAATACGAACAGCGGGCATTTGTGTCGCCCTTGCCCGCTCAGTGTTCAGAGGACACAATGTCGACTTGGTTGCTTAAAGCAGTAATTGACAGGGACCTTCCCAGACTTCTACTGCTCCTCGCGCACAGCACCAAGGAACTGATCAACATCCCGCCTGAAGGAGCAGCGCAGCAGCATCACAGCTCTTTACATGCGGCCTGCCAGCTGGGTGACGTGGTCATGACACAGCTGCTGGTCTGGGTGAGTTATTCAGCCTGTCTCTTTGAGTTAACCCTCGAAAGCCTGGCATGTGAAATAAAAAGCCCAAAAAAATGTTTTAATCATAAATTGTTTGGAACAGGTTATTGAACCTTCAGACAAATCTTTAAATGTGTTTATGTGGAGTATCATATTTTTATACATCAGGCTTTTATGGCTCAGATAGTATGATATAGGAGAATACATATTCAGAGGCCCAAACTTAGCAAAAAATGTGCAGATGCTGATATATTTATGTCCAAGTAATTTCTGATAGCTTGTATAAATCAATTAATCTTTTTATAACAGTATAGCAGACTACTTACATAAAATGCATATAATTATCTCCCAATAAGATTCATTAAGATGATATTTAAATGATTACCCTAGTGAAAAAAAACAATTAAAATACATTTATTTCATACTAAGTATACTACAAATCTATTGACATATTTACTGACATATCGCTTGAGACTGATGATACTGATATAAAAATTATAATTAAACTTTATTTGGAGTATTTCCTTTTTGCACAATGCACATTTCTTAATATTAAGCCTATAATGTGTTTTAATAACACTATTAGTAAAGATAGTATGATCTCTGCATAATATCAGCCTTTAAATGCAAGATATTTAAGTGTACCTAAAGTTCCACTTTAGCACAGTCAAATATACTTCAGTATATCTTTAGTTGGACTAAAGTACATGTACAAAATTAGTTGTTCCAAATTAGAAGACTTTAAGTATATCAATTTAGTGTACCGAAAGTACAATTGCAGGGTAATTATAATAAGTACATACATATGTAGCATACTTAGCATAAAATAAAATAAATAAAATATAATTTTTCACTAGGGTAGTTTTATAATAAAAGCTCTGTAGTTTTAATTGTGAGGGGCAACACATATAATGCACTGCAATACAATGATGATTGAGATAAATAAATGCTCCTCGGAATCCTGATGGATCATATCTGACACTCACATTTTAAAACTCCAGTAAATGTTCTTCTTGAAATACTGATAACAATATAATAGTTATTCTTACGTTTACTTCATAAAAAAAAGATTTCACAGCAGAAAGTGACCTGAAGGTGGCGCGTGAATTTTCATTACTTATTGTTTACATTTTGGTGTAAAAGGGTCTTTACATTTGCCCAAAAATCTAACTTTTTTGTTATAAAAAAAAAACAAGCCCAGCCCAGGTGAAAAAAAGTAACGCAACGCATTACTTTTCTTAAAAAGTAACTAAATACCACAATTAGTTACTTTTTAAGGGAGTAACGCAATATTGTAATTATTCAGTAACGCAAGTAGCTTTCCCCAACACTGATTAAAAGGCCTTTTACTTGCTAAAAAATATAAACTGTCAGACGACAGAAGGCATGAAGTAGATTGTGTACGACGGGTTTTTTTTTTTTGCAAAGGTTTAATCATGTTGATAATTAGAGGCCTTAAAAATGTGCATGTCAAATATGATACAGTAGGCTTATAGTGTTAAATGACTAGTTTACCCCAATTTTTTGCTGAATTTTCTTTTTTGGTTGAACCATTCCTTTAGCTTTTGCACTTTCAGTATTGCATAGTTTGCGCATTTCTAACGGGATCTTTTTTTGCTTAATTGTGCTCGACAGTACGGCAGTGATGTGAAGTCAAAGGATCCGCAAGGTAGAACCGCACTGACGTTGGCACGCCAAGCCGGGAGCAAAGAGTGCGCTGAGATTCTTCTCCAGCACGGCTGCCCCAGCGAGACATCACCCACCTCCCCGACTCCTGTTCTCTCCCGCAAAAGTAGCATCACAAGTGTCGGACGTGTCAATTCCCGGAGGAGGGTCTCGTAACCCATGAACATTCATGATCATATAAACATTTTCTCCAGAGCCATTTTTATTTCTTCATACAGAGTTGTGTGTTCCGTGCGTCTGTGATTTTTTTTGTTTTGTTTTTTTTTGTCCCAGGATATCGCCAACAACGCTGTATTTATATACCGTACGTATATCCTTGCGGATTCCTCAGTAAAGGGAAAAAGTAAAAAGAAACAAAGAAACTCTTAATTGTCCATATTAGAAGGCTTAGATTGACAGATACAAAATTTCAACATGCCTTTTTAAAGAAAATGGAAGCTGTTTTACCAACTAAAAAGCAATATTTATAATATGCTGATTAATATACTGTAATATAGATGCATTACATGGTAAAATGTAGCTTGAGATTTTCCCATAGCATTCTGAGGGAATGTATTTACCATTATGACTGTCATTACCATTGTTCTTTAAAACAGACATCCATGGCTGAGGGTAATGTAATGTAAGAACATGTTTATATCCAGAAGAAATAGTATTTGTCATTGTGCATCATTTCTAAATACTATAGACAATAAACTCTGATCTTCAACCTCTCTTTGGTACTGCTTGTTAAGTTTCCATCTTTTTTAATCAAAAAGCTAATGTTTGCACATTCATAGCCATCACTATCATTGAAGGCCTGTTTGATTTCAGAGAATTCAGCTGGTTAAAATATAAATTGTGCTATCATATGTGTCAATACAAATACCATGTGACAGAGCTCATTATGCATATAATGCAAGGTTGCCTTCGTAGAATAATGTTTCTTGGCCTTATCTCATATTTGCATTTTGCATCCATAAACACATCTGATAATAGCCGTGAAGATGGTTTAGCTGCAGCCACTCTTCCAAAATGTTCCTAACTTGTTTCTTAGACTACTCCTTCTTCAAATTACAATAAAATGTGGCTGTGACTTCAACAAGAAACCTGGATGACAACAGCAGAGTGGCCACATCTGAACAAATTTGTGCAGAAAAAATGTGAATTTTATTAATATGTGTGTGCATGTGTATGTGTGGTTCAGGTATTCCCTAAGTTATGGGGACAAAATGTCCATCAATCTATCACCGTAATATATTAGCCTTAAAATCCATCATACATTTCAATTTGGGACATCAAAAGAAAAATACTGGACACACACACACATATTGGGTTTTCATGTTGAATGGGGACATTCCATAAACAGTGCATTTTATTCTGTACAAACTGTATATTTTATCCCCTAACCCTAAACCTACCCATCACAGAAAACGTTCTGCATTTGTACAAAAAACATTTTTTTTATCACTTAGTATGATTTAGGAGCGTTTTTTCTTATGGGGATCAAAAATGTCCCCACAAGGACAAAGATTTCGAATATCGCCATCTTTGTGAAGATATCCATAAGTAGTAGATCAGTATGTTGGCTTTATATGCACAATAACTGCTTAACACAATTTTGTACTATAAACACAAACAAACATGTTGCTGAGGGAATGTGGACGTTTTCCACAGTAGTAATGGGATTACATTGATTTCCATGGGAGGCGCTCCTTCTCAGTGTTCGGTGTTGAATTTGTTTAGTCCTATATGACACAATGGCCGTGTATTAAAATTGCCTGTATAGTGAGCTCTTTTTGGGCATCACAGGCACGTTCTGAAAGAACCGAGTAATCTAAGTAGGCAGCTTACTAGGTTTTGAAACACCGCCGTGTCTATGCAGGGACGACTGTCTGGGCTAACAGGATCCGAGTGGGATTATTTATCTATCATAACCTAGCAACACTCTCTGGGTAAGCAAACATTAGATTTGTTATGTGGTTTCTGAGTACTAGTTAGTGGCACAGCGGTCTGTTTTATTTCCACTTCGAGAGATGATGCTAACGTGCTACTTAGCCACACATGCTAATGGAATCCAACGGCAACCGGTTAGCTACGGCTAAACGAATTATGTACTAAATAAAGGTGCATTGAGCAGTTTTATTGCACCTTAGATTGTGTGCTGCACATATATATATAAATATTTTTGTTACATAGGGGTTGCAAATGTTGTGTTAATCTCCAAAACACAAATCCTATTTGTGTGTGGGTTGTCTTTGTTAGGACACCAGTTGTTCACGAATTGTATAATTCATGTGTACATTTTATTTTTTTACATTTGTATATTTATGAATTGTGTGTTTGTGTATAGTGTTTTTAGATTTGTTATAATGCAAACATATCTAAAGCTATCCTGACTTTCTGTGTTGAAACTAGCTTGTGATAAATGTAAACTTAAGTTAAGTGTCATTTCATGTGTAGTGGAAATAAATATTATTTTATTTATTTTTCATTTATTTATTTATTTGTTTGTTTGTTTTTTTAGGTCGATGTTGGGCATGTTTTATACATGCACTATATTTCAAAGAATGCTTGTCTTCATAATCTTTAATCAAAATGTAATTGACTCTGAAACGACTTTATGATTTGGCTGACGTCACCAAGGCCTCCTATTTTTCAAACACCTGTCATATCGTCTTAATATAATACTATTTTTCTACCTTCTAAATTCTGTGCAGTATATACTGTGTGTATACCAGATAAAAGTGATGAGGACAGTGTGATGAGGTCATGTGACAACAATGTAGTGTACTACCCATAGATAATACCTATAATGTACTATAGGTGGGTTCACGCCATGTTGTAATTACTGTAACTATTCTGACTTGTAAAAAGCATTCATGTGATCGCAGAACTCGTAATTACAACTTTAGCTACGACTTGTACCACGCCACTGTAGATTTATTTTGGAGTTAATAGGCTTGTTCGACTTAATGCAGCGATGCGCAGACCGATCGGCAGTTGACTTGAAGCAGTGCGTGCTGGTTAGAAATTTTGTCCAACTGGAGACAGTGCCTATGCCTTGTGACTGTGACGTATGCCATCAAAGCAGAGAAGCGAGAACGAATTGAGAGCAGCCGGCTGCTGCATTTATTTAACTGAATTTGCGGTAAAGCATGCAAACAGAGTGAGCGTCACTATGGGAAGAAGAAATATGGAAGGCCAACAGGGCCCAAATGTGTGGAACTGACGTGTAAATTTTCACGTTTTGGCCCTGTTGGCCTTCCATACAGAAAGTGTCCGACTTCACATCACCATTTGCAGCTCCTCCCCGCCTGCATGTGGCAAATCTCGCCGATCAGTTACATCCAGCCGCAGCCGATGTCGAACACACATAATAGTGCAAGAGAAACGTATAAATCCAAATCTGAGGAAGTGACGTGAACAGCTCCAAGTACAGTATCACATGTTGTCATCTCTTATTTATGGTAATTACGATTTGGCGTGAATGCAGCATATAGGCCATGTTCTAATTACCGTAAAAATTCGGAACTGTAAAAAGTCTCCATGTGCTTGTAGAACTTGTAATTTTAGGTGTAATTATAATAAATTATATATATATATAATAACATTATTTATATATTATATTATATTATATATATAATGTGTAAACTCTTAATTTTCTGCTACGATTTGCACCATGTGGCTGCTGTACCACCTGACCACTGCAGATTTAAGGTGTTTTCTACTTGAAGCGGCACTGTGCAGTTCGATCAGTGTATGCTTTTCTTTTTTTATGACATTAAAGTACCGCAAGAGCGTTTGAAAGCATTATTTATGGCATGAACGCAGCATATCTATTTGTCACATGACCAGTCACATGATTAATTCAGGAAGTGGTGTCCACATATAATTTTGAAAATAAATATGCATTTTTAATCCAATTTTGTTGAAGAAAGAAAAAAGACTGAACATTTGCCAGTATGATCGAATGAGCTGTTAACTCTAATTTCTGTAATTTGTGAGACAACGCTTCTCCGCCATTGACAGAATTTTCCAGGTTTCCGTGTTTTCATTGTTATATGATAGGGGCGCTGACACATCTTCTGAAAGAGTACTGAATCTCCGGATCAAAACACACGTGAAAAATATGCAGAAACAAGCGATATCATGTGTAAAATAACGCGATCATCAACATTAAACAGCATATCCAAACCGCCTAATGTTACCAAATGAAATGTTGACCCAGGATGAGCTATAGGACTGTGAAGCTTTGGGGATGTTGAGGGACTCCAGCTATGTTTTGATCATCATTCTGAATCCGATCCAGATGTAGTCTTTAAAACTTTTGTGAAAATTTATTAAAAATGCTGGTGGTGGCTGGCAACTTTTTTCAAAAACACTGGCGGGGAAAGAGTTAACAAAATGTTAGGGATGCACGATATGAAAATTTTGATAACCGATAATCCTTTATATTTGAAAGCCGATAACCGATATATTGGAAAATTTATAAATCTAAATCCAAATTTTATATATTTTTGAATGCCTGATTACAAAAAAAAAAGTCACCATTAAAAGCCATGTCCCAAGCACACAATTATAACGATGTTCTCATTATAATTTTATGTAGCCTATATGACAGACTTGCGCTGCGCATGTTGCATTAACTGTATTTTCCTTTTCAAAGTGATTCCAATCATATTTCATCAATTCAAAACTATCATGGCGCATCTGAAGTGTCTCCATATTTATGGGCTTTAATATATCGGCCAAATTTTCTAATCGGGCCGATAACCATAACATTAAAAATTAACATACAGTATCCTACAAAAGTGAGTCACATTTCAATGGACATTTTCACGTAGGGGTGTACTCACTTTTGTTGCCAGCGGTTTAGACATTAATGGCTGTGTGTTGAGTTATTTTGACGGGACAGCAAATTTACACTGTTATACAAGCTGTACACTCACTACTTTACATTGTAGCAAAGTGTCATTTCTTCAGTGTTGTCCCATGAAAAGATATAATAAAATATTTACAAAAATGTGAGGGTGTACTCACTTTTGTGAGATACTGTATATCGGCCGATACAGATATGGTGCCCAATATATTGTGCTTCCCTACAAAATCGAAGCTGATTTTACTTCCTTTTCATCACACTTGAAATGGAAGGGCAAGTCAAGCACATTGCATTGTGGGCAGTGTTATTTTAGTATTATTTATACACTGTTATAGTATTAATTATTGTTTTCGTTAACAATAACAAAACTGATTGTGTGAAAGAGTATTTTGTATGTAATATTATGTAACATTCCATGCATACAGAAAATATGAAGCATGTTATTCCAGCCATAACCATAAAGACTACTTTTCATCTAATCATTTCCTGATGGATAAAAGTCCCATTCTACATTTTTTTTTATTTTTTTTTCAAATATCCTAGTTTACTTGAAATGTCACATTGTTAAATGCCATTTCAGAATACATTTAAGCAGGGAGCTGGTTTAGTAATATTTTCCTCTTAAAGTACTGAATATAAGCGCATCTTGCTATTATAATTTCAATCTTATATGCTTGTGTCATAACCATTTTTGATTCACTTCTCTCTGTTTTTAGTCCAAATCCTGGCTTTTGTCAGAATTGCCAGGCATGCGGATCAGGCTGCAGGGCTCTGGCCATGCGGCCCGTCTCCTATCCGAGCTCAACCGCTGCCGTCTGTCTCGCCTCCTGTGTGATGTCATCCTCCAGGTCGGGGGCCGTTCCTTCCCGGCTCATCGTGTAGTACTGGCGTGCTCTTGCACGCACTTTAACAGCCTCTTCTCCAGAGGTTCCCGCAACCAGGATGGCGTTCCCACCACCTTCTCTCTGGACTTTGTCTCTGCCGCCAATCTCGAGAAGGTGTTGACTTTTATCTACACGGGTGAGATTTTCACGGACTTGATCAATGTGGGTGTGCTGTATGAGTTGGCGGAAAGGCTCGGCGTAAGGGAGTTGGTGAGCGCTTGCCATGCCACCTTTCCTGATCTGCAGAGCTCCAGCTCTAGAGACCTGGTGACCGATGGGGATACGGAAAGTGATATGGTGTCCGCCAACACCGTGGCTGCGTCCGTTTGCTCATCCTCCGCAGCATCCTGCTCCTCGCTGTCTTCTTCGGCCGCTCCCACACCTGTAACTCCATCTCCGGTTTCTCAAGGCAGGAATGGGAGGTTGAATCGCTCCCACTTGGCCACCCAGTCGCCTAAAAACGAAGACTTGCAGGTACATTTGGGTTACAACCAGCAGGTGACCAACAAGCTGAGTCCTTCGGACAGTAACCATTCTGGAGACGCTCTTTCTGGCCTTGCTTTGCAACTCAAAACTGAGCAAGAGGATGAAGGAGAAAATGCAGGAAGTAACTCAGTGGACCAGCTTGTTAATGGTAGCAAATCAACGTCTGGGTCTCAGGAACCATGTTCCATCCCTGATTCTTCAGCCCAGCTTGGAGGTGAAACCTGCGCCCCTTCGTCGTCTTCCAGTGACCCTTTGGATAGTTTGCAGCTTGGGGCTGTTACAGGACCAATCAAAGATTCAGATTTTTTTGAGGAAGATCATGCAAGAAAGAGGCACCGTCTACAGGAAGAGCATACGGAAAGTGGCGATCAGTGGCGAGCACTTTCAGAGGACATAATTGAACTGAGCGACGAGGAGGAGCAATTCATTGTGGAGGAAGAGGACGATGAGGACTTGATGTGCATTGAGAATGGTGAAAACGGGGCATCTCTTGGTCAGTTGGCATCATCACAGCCATGCAAATCGTGCGGGATGCTGCTTCCGGTGGAAAACGGCATCATACGAACTCACGCTGAGACACACCTCTCGGAAACGGGTTCGTGTCTTGTTTGCGGCGCCTCCTTCCCAGACCGTGCTGCTGGTGTCGCACACGCCCTCACACACGTGGGCATCTTGCTCTTCTCCTGTGATGTTTGTGAGCACCAATTCCGGACAGAGTCTGTATTGATTCACCATAGACGTCAGTCAGCAGCCAAATGCGTCCCTCAAAATCCCGACCAACTGAATGGAGCCTCTCAAGGGCAAGGAGGGGAACTGCAGTGCACCATTTGTGCTAAATCCATGGCAAATGATTTCAAGGTCAGTGGAACATAATTTTTTTTTGTTTATAAGCCTTTTACTGTGTCCTAACCGGGTGCAACTTGACAACTTTGAATCATCATGCTTGTGCCTTATTTATTAATTGAAATAAAACTGAAATGTAATAATATATAATTATTAAATTAAAAACGTAAAGGGTTAGTTCACCCAAAAATGAAAATTCTGTCATTAATTACTCACCCTGATGTCGTTCCAAGCCCGTAAGTTCATCTTCGAAACACAAATTAAGATATTTTTGATGAAATCTGAGCGATTTCTGTCCCTCCATTGACAGCTACGCAACTACCACTTTGAGCAGTTTAGTCCAAATTTTCTGAAGAGACTTGATTGCTTTATATGATGAACAGATTTAATTTAGTCTTTTATTCACATATAAACATTGATCAGCGAAGATAAACAGAAGCTCAACCAAACCTGCTTGCTGCGTAACACGAGAATGAATCTCATTGGTTCTTGCGGAAGCTGAAACATGCTGCATAACACAAGAATGAATCTCATTGGTTCTTGAGGAAGCTGAAACGTGCTGCGTAACACAAGAATGAATCTCATTGGTTCTTGAGGAAGCTCAAACGTGCTGCGTAACACAAGAATGAACCTCATTGGTTCTTGAGGAAGCTCAAACGTGCTGCGTAACACAAGAATGAATCTCATTGGTTCTTGAGGAAGCTCAAACGTGCTGCGTAACACAAGAATGAATCTCATTGGTTCTTGAGGAAGCTGAAACGTGCTGCGTAACACAAGAATGAACCTCATTGGTTCTTGCGGAAGCTGAAACGTGCTGCGTAACACGAGAATGAATCTCATTGGTTCTTGCGGAAGCTGAAACGTGCTGCGTAACACAAGAATGAATCTCATTGGTTCTTGCGGAAGCTGAAACGTGCTGCGTAACACAAGAATGAATCTCATTGGTTCTTGAGGAAGCTCAAATGTCCTGCGTAACACAAGAATGAACCTCATTGGTTCTTGAGGAAGCTCAAACGTGCTGCGTAACACAAGAATGAACCTCATTGGTTCTTGCGGAAGCTGAAACATGCTGCGTAACACGAGAATGAATCTCATTGGTTCTTGCGGAAGCTGAAACGTGCTGCGTAACACAAGAATGAATCTCATTGGTTCTTGCGGAAGCTGAAACGTGCTGCGTAACACAAGAATGAATCTCATTGGTTCTTGAGGAAGCTCAAATGTCCTGCGTAACACAAGAATGAACCTCATTGGTTCTTGAGGAAGCTCAAACGTGCTGCGTAACACAAGAATGAACCTCACTGGTTCTTGCGGAAGCTCAAACGTGCTGCGTAACACGAGAATGAATCTCATTGGTTCTTGCGGAAGCTCAAACTTGCTGTGTAACACAAGAATGAACCTCATTGGTTCTCACACGTCAAGCGTACATGCTTGAGCTTCCGTTTACCATAACTGATGTGTGAGTTGATGAATGTTTATATGTGAATAAAAGACTAAATTCAATCTGTTATTCATATAAAGCGATCAAGTCTCTTTAGAAAATTTGGACTTAACCACTCAATTCATATGGATTAGTTTTACAATCTCTTTATGAACTTCATGAACTGTCAAAGTGGTAGTTGCGTAGCTGTCAATGGAGGGACAGACATCTCTCAGATTTCATAAAAAATATCTTAGTTTGTGTTCCGAAGATAAACGAAAGTCTTACAGGTTTGGAATGACATGAGAGTGAGTAATTAATGACAGAATTTTCATTTTTGGGTGAACTATCCCTTTAAATTGACTAAATTAACTAAAACTAAATTGAATAAATTAAAGCTAAATAGAAATTTTCCAATTTCGCCCATCATGTAAATGTGCCTGATTTAGCCATACAGGCTAATTTTCATCTGTAGTCCCTGGCAGGTTGATGGTAAAGAAAAGTCCACAAAACATAAAAAATCAACAAACATAGCCATAACCAGAGCATATTAACACAAATACAAAATTACTTTAAATGTAAGGAGACAGAAACAAGCCACTACTCCAAATTATGAAGACATGATTGATTATCCAATAATCAGTTTTATCGATGCAGAAAAAGTAAAAGATGTATGGTATTATACAATCCCCTCTAGTATCCCCACTTTAATACTAAAGTAACATGTTTTAAAAAGCTACATTTTAAAATGATGAATAAATTAGACATATGATATTTATGTTTTGTGTATATATATAAATAATGAATCAATATGAATTTCAAATATATCAATATAATATTAAAAAGTAAAATGTACAAATAGATAAAAAAATTCTAAATATTCTAAGTAAACATTGCTCAATTACTCAAGTAAACAAATAAAACAGCTGTATCAAATATAAGAGTAAATATTACAGCAACCAAACTATTTATTTTTTTATTTTATTTATGTAATATTATTTCATATAGCATATGAGCTACCACTCTATTGGTTATATACTACTAACTAACTTGTATGGTAAAGGAAGAAAATTTAATTTTCTTAAGATTACCTTGAAAGTAAATATTGTAATATTTTTTTTCAATATCCATTACCATTTCTTTTACTTTAGAAGTCAGTTACTTTTACTTTAATATATCAATTAATTTTATTGATTTGTTAATATTAATGATGGATTTTTTTTATTTTCTTCAGGTGGTCAGGGACCACGTTCAGAGCCACGCATGCTTGAGGACATTACGCTGTGGAGTATGCCAGCTGTCTCAGCCCTCTCGATGCGCCCTCCTGTGGCACACACTGACACACCTTTTTCCTATTTACACTTGTCCACAATGCGCCAGCCCCTTCCTGGAGAGTGCACTGCTGGAGAGACACCTGTCTGTACATGCAGAGGAAGAAGCGTCAGCGAAACAGGGTGATGGCAGTCCAGAAACCAGCGGAGAAGGCCAGGGTGAGCTGCGCTGCTTCCTGTGTCCGCAGACCTTCCCCTCAGAAACCGCGTTTCATTACCATCTCAGCGTGCATTCGAACGAGCTTCAAGGGAGCCAGGTATGGCCAGCCAAGCGCAAGGTGGACCAGCTCATCGAATACTCCTCATCTTCCTCTTCGCCTTTGGAGGCAAGCGGCTCGGGTAAAGCAGGTTTCAACCTGAGTCTGGGCTTCAACCTGCAGGACAAAATGGCTCACGGGGGCGTCCAGTTTCCAGCCGGACTCGTACTGAATGGCAACTCCGGTGCTGGCACGGGGCTTAGGGAAAAATTGTATCGCTGCCGGTATTGCGGCAAGCATTTCGCACACTCGGGCGAGTTCACCTACCACCTCCGCATCCACACGGGCGAGAAGCCCTACCAGTGCAAAGTATGCCTGCGCTTTTTCCGTGGCCGATCCACCATGATCTGCCACCTAAAGACGCACTCGGGCGCCCTAATGTACCGCTGCACCGTCTGCGGACTGTTTTTCTCCACACTTAAAATGGTTTCCTCGCACATGGAGCTTCACAAAGACCAGCTGCCGCCCGATTTCAACATCGAGGAGACCTTTATGTATAACGACCACTCTAAAGAGCCCGTCCCCAACCTGGACACCTGATTAACATGGCACTCCGAATGATCCGTCACACTGTGTGCCCACGTTTACTTACTCAGTAAGTTGTTGAGGACAAGTGACTGTAAACTTAAGGTGATGATACATGGGGCAACTTTTTGAGCAATGTTGCTGGGCAATGTTGCCGTCAACGGGCAACCAGGTGAGACACAGGCCCCACGACTGATTTAAAGTATCCAGATAGAAATTTGTTGCTCATTCTCAATGGGAAAGTGGCCAAGCAACATTGGCGACATTGCCCAGGCAAAATTTCTCTGTATCATCACCTTTAGAGGTGTTTTAATGTGATCGTCTTTGTGTTGTTGTCTGCAGAATGAGATTGATTCTTGTTTTTTAAAGACTAAATTATGGGCAAAACTTCATTTTAAAAATGTAGTGCTGATACTTGACCACTTGATGGCAAGAGAGACTGAACAAAGCTACACTGCCGATCAAATGTTTGGACACATCTCCTCATTTTTTATGATAATTTCCATTTCTTTTTACATTTTAGAATTATAATACAGTCATCAAAGCTATGGAATAAAAAATAAACATATCAAACTATCTAATATTGTAGCTTCTTCAAAGTTTTGCCAAGAACCTCATGAGTTGCAGTGTTTAAACACTATTGAAGGATATGTGTGCTGAGCACTTTTTGGCTGCTTTTCATTCACTATCTGGTCCAACTCGTTTATTTAAAAATGACAAATGATCAAAAAATGCAGTTTTGAATCAATTCATGCATATAATTCATGCAGCCATTTAAGTATAAGCATTTAGATCAGAAGGTTTTAAAGATCACGACAAACAAATTCAGCCAAATATGTCCAAGCTTTTGATTTGTAGTGTTTTAATAACCAAGTCATTTTTAAACGGGATGCTGTTCCAAGTGCTGATCTGCGATTACCTCTATAAACTCTTCCGGGAACTCTTTCACAATAAGCTAAATGTCTCTGGTTATTCTAAAGAAGCACAAAGTAACCTTTGTTCTTTCACGACGCAAGCGCAAGTTGAGAATAAACCAAGACTTTGTTTCTACATTTTCTGATAAATGAAGCAGTGCTCTAGGTCAAGAATATAAATAAAATGGTCCTTTTTTTTAAAAATCTAATAAAGGTACTTTTCTTTTACAGAATAGTTGTTATTTTTATAGTCGTGTAGTGTATCACTTGACGTAGACTAAATTAGAAATAGTTATGAGATGCAGTATCATATAGTTTGTGTGTCGTGCATAAAGCAAAACACTTCAGACGTCGTTCGTTCGTTCATTTTCTTGCGGAAATGTATGACAAAATAAGCGATTCAGACTGGAGTGCTAATATATCAGTCAGTTCATATGGCAGTGTTCACCTTCTTTATTCGGCACAGAGTATTTTGTGCAAATGGTATAGTCATGATTAAAAATGATTCTTTTCTGAAAGCTGTGATGTTCTTCTGAATCATTTTCCCAGCAGTTGTATGCCTTTTTATTCAGTGCATTTCTTTCTTATATGGGACACTTTTTTTATATTCTTCATTTTGTTCACATCAAAATTGATTTGGCACACCAGTCCATTTATAATTGATGTCATTGGTCAAACCACAAAGTATGTATTTAAAGCTGCTGGGACATTGTGTTTGTTATAGCCTTATTTGCAATGCACCACATAAAAAATACTGGCTGAAGAGAATAGCCTTATAAATTATTTAATTTTTTAGGAAGAAAATGCATATTGTCAGTGCTTTGCAGCTGAAATCTTGATCGAAATCTCTTTGATGTTGAACGTGTGATAGGGAATGTCATTTTTATGCTATATTTTATTTTCAACAATTCAAACAATTGCCTTATATCACTTCAGTGTTATTTATATAATTTATATATGTCCAATGTCACGATCAGAAATCTGTTCTCTTTTACTACAGCTGTACTTGTCTTCTGAATAAAAACAGTACTTACAAACCTAGTCAATCTTGTCTTTTTAACAGTGAAGTTTTGATCATGGTCACAGAATTTGAACAAGACCACAGCTTTTCAATGTTAAATGTAATTATATTCAACAAACATTTCTATGGTGGAAAAAAACTGGAGCAGGACATGCTCAAAACAAACATTTTAACCTCCATTTGATTTCACTCAAACATGTTTAAAAGACTTTTAAAATAAATTTTATTACATTTTTGTGACCACATCCATAAAAATATGTACAAACAAGTTGCTGAGCTCAAAAGCCATTTAAACATCGCTAGGTGTTGTGATTGAGCATATGGACAGCTAAGTGAAAGTTTCTGTGAGCAGAACAATCAAAACAGTCTTTGTACAAACACTGGCATGTGGATGGGTTTTTTATTACTTAGGGAGTTCCTTAATGCGACAATAGGAACCGGCGGAAATAAATGTTTCCTTCCTTACACTGTTAGCAATACTGAGGTGAGAAAAACAGGAGACAATATGGCTAGTTACCAGGCAACTGATCAAAAACAACTGCCTCAACGAGGCCATTTTATTCGTAGCACATTCCTGTGCTTTGCTTCACCGAATCGTCATTTAGGAGTTTCCTTCTTCACGCACCAATGTCGGAGTGACTCGTGCTGGTGTTACTGAGCTTCCGCTCTTTCACCGCTGTCGTCCCTGTGTTGTCGACTACCACATTAGCCGGCGTGCTGGCCGGCGGTGAAGAGATGCGGCTCATCACTGCATTTATTAGATTGTTGCGGAAGCTCTTACTGAGAAAGTTGTAGAGGATTGGGTTGGCGATGCAGTGAAAGAGCGACAAGCATTGCACGATGCTAAACGAGAAGTACAGCACCCCGACCATGTTGCAGGAGAACAGGTGCGGATCCAAGTCGTCGATTGTTAACAGGAACAACACCAAATGGTACGGTAGCCAGCAAGCCACAAACACCAGGGAGTACATGTGCACCAACCACACGTCCCGGCGATTCTGGACGTCTGGGGCTGAGCGGACGGCTCGGGCGATCAAGACGTTGCAGGTGATGATGATGGATGCCGGGCCTAGGAACTGGAATATCAAGCAAAGGAAGGAAAGCGAGACGTACCACTCTGTGTAGTACTGCTCGGGAATCATATAGCAGCCTGGTTCATCCCACTCTATCAATTCAACGTGGACGTTCTCCAGCAAGGCCAGGACAAGCGACAAGAGCCAGATCCCGGCGCAGAGCAACCAGCGGCGTTTGTGCTGTGGGGGGAAGCAGGCGGGTGAGTTGGGACGCGTCAGGGACAAGTATCGCTCCAGGGTCATGAAGGCCAGGAAGAGAGAGCTGCTGTAGAAGTTGATGACGAACACGAGGTGAGTAACCTTGCAAAGGAAGCGGCCCCACAGCCAAACCTTGTCTATGGTCACCTCCAGCATGAAAAAGGGCATGGTGAAGATCACCATCAAGTCGGACAAGCTCACGTTGATGACGCAGAACAGCACGCCATTCGCCGAATGCCGCCTTCGCCAGTTCACCCACATCACCACAGTGTTCTCGGCCAACCCTACCATGAACAGACCCAGGTAAAGGAGGAAAAGAGCGATCCGTCGGCCATCCTCGTCTAGGTGGATGGTGCAGTCGTAGACAAACCACGGCGTGCCGTTGTAGAAGTCATATGATGAGTTGTGTGGATCGAGTTGCATGTTCTGCAGACAGAAACGACATGGAAAGAGTTTGTTCAAAGGTTGTTCACTTGACCTATTGTACAAATAAAAATTGCTATGCTGGGAAAGGACAAGAGGGACAGATTTTAGGCTTTTTTTTTTTTTTTACACACAATCGTCTAAAAGCAGGGGCGGAAAACTCTGGCCCACAATATATGCTGTCCTGCAGAGTTGAGCACCAACCTTTATTGAACATACATGTCTGTAATTTTAAAGCAATCCTGAAGACTTTGACTAGATTTTTCAAGTATGTTTAATTAGGGTTGGAGCTAAACCCTAAATTGGACCTCGAAAGCCAAAGTTGCCTGTCCCTGGTTTTAGAGGGATATTTTGTCCTAAAATCTGTCCCTCTTGCCTTTTCCCAGTCATCATAGCAATTTTTACTTGTACAATAGGTTTTAAGCGAACAACCTTTGATCAAATTTTGTCCTTTCCCAGCTCAGCAAGTTAACAGTGGACCTCAAGGCCCAGAGTTACCAAGTCTTTTGGCACCAAATATATCAAACATGACCTAAGTTATTGTTCCCCAGTTAGAAAATTAAAGCCAACATATCCCGAGCAACTACATCAGGGATCAATGCTAATCAAATTCTTATAGTTTCCTAAATGACAGAGGGCTAGGCGACCTACCTTGCTATGTAGTCACTGCAGATGAGGCTCTCAGGTTTGACCCCTCTGTAGAAGCAGTCTTGGAGAAATATCACCGGAGGCTTTGCTTGACTGAAATGTTGTGTGGGATCTAGCCATACATTGGCTTGTGTGGCAAAATAAGCTCTTCCCTCTGCCTCTCACGCGCCTGGTTGCTCCACCGTCACACTGACAGGACATCCTCACAGGACAGGAGGGGGTTGAATCTGACAGGAAGGACTCTAAGAATCTCTTGATCACAGATAGTATCGTCCATATAAACGGAGGGAATGTTTGTTTTTCTGCAAGTATTGGTCTAAACAACATGTGGAGCCAAGATGGAATTAAAATGGTTGCAGGAGGGTGTGGTGCAACAACAAAATAAGGATTATACACAAGCCCCAGGGTGTATATGTTACACATTACCCTAAGCACAGCAAATCTGTACTAATGAGCAGGCACATGATAGTCTTATTGGTAGCTAAACACATTATGAATTCTGCCTCAATAATGTGTAATAAACAAACATGCAACTAGCAAGTTTTGAGTGAGGCCTGCTAATGCGTTTGGAAGAGAGATTCACTGTTTTAAACAATTGCAGTACTTGCACAGTCTTGCATTTTCTTCAACAATAAGCAAAATGTAGCACGTTATTAAGTAGTATTTTTATACAAAGTGGATACTGTATGTAAATAAGCATTTACACAAAATACAAAATTTTGAAGCAAGTGGGTTTTGGAAAAAAAAAACTATATATATATATATATATATATATATACACACACACACACACACATACATATACATGTATACAAAAATATAAACACGTATGTATGTGTGTGTATATATATAAATATATATATATATATATATATGTGTGTGTGTGTATATATTAATCATGTTTATATATATATATATATAGCGCGTATAAACATGATTAACATCTTTGATAAATAAGTTGCATGACTCAGTCCAATTTTATTAACAAAAATGTGTTTTTTATTTATTTATGATTATGTATTTAGGTGGTTGCTGAAGGGTGTCTTCACAAATAAATAAATAAAATAAAAATAAATTTCCTGTGTGTCCAATTGATGCACTCCACAACAAACGCCACAGTTCAACTGTGAATTATTTAGATGTGCGTGGATTGACTACTTTGCTCTTATCTGAACAGATAAAGAGTTAAATCTGTTGAGGCCCTGGGGCCTCTGGAAGTTTTTGCTTTCCACAGTTTTTCCAGAGAATCTTTTTACAGTTCTGAAAATCTAAAAGGAAAAAAAATATTTAGCTGGTTTGTGCTTGATATGCTGAAAAAACACATCCCCCAGCAGGACAATAGCAGGAAATGCTTTCGTGGTCGTGGGGCAGTGAATGGCAGGCAGAGCAAGAGAGAGGTAGGAAGCCAGTCATACATCAAACCCCCCCTCACAGCACCCCCAGTGTCCCCCACTGACCATTTCAGCAACTGCTATTGCGGTTGAAAACACTACAAACTGATCGCTAATCTAATCTGACATAAAGACATCCATTTCTGCCTAACAGTTTATGGATTCAAAGAAACAAATGTTTGAAATGTTGTGGTTAGGGTCGATCGTTATGGGTTGACTTTAGGGTTTAGACATTTCTGTTTAAATTTATATTTATAGCAAATCCACCAGCAACAAAAAGCCTAATTCATGAAATATGAACAGTACAAATTGTGAAAAGTCACTTCAATGTGCAATTTATGCACATATGGACTCCTGTGTACGGCTGTTCAAAATAGATTACTAGCTACACTGCATACTTTTTTATTTTATTTTATTTTTTTATGCATCAACACAGATGAACATTTCAAACAGTTGTATGCTACAATATCGTCATACAGGTGACCTTGCTACTTGTATTTGATTCAGTCAGTGGCCGCCTGTTTTCATAAATCCATTTCAAAACAGCATTTGTAATGAGTATTTTTAATAGTATGATAGTATGCTATTCTGAAAAGCCCAACTCTGCAAACAAAAATGTCTATGTGGTAAAAATTCACTGGCTCCGAATGAGGCCTATTATGTGATGTGCTTTTGACTCGTAAACATTAACCCTAAGTTTTATCTGTATATTTACTCTATGATTGGCTCTTGCAGAGTGCTAACCCTCTTAACTGAGGGATTCAAAGCCTTAAATCTTTTGGCCTTAAAGGGTTAGTTCACCCAAAAATGAAATTTCTGTCATTAATTACTCACCCTCATGTCGTTCCAAACCATTGAGACCTTCGTTCATCTTCGGAACACAAAGATATTTTTGATGAAATCTGAGAGCTCTCTGGCCCCTCCATAGACAGCAACTTTCAAAGCCCAGAAAGGTAGTAAAGACATCATTAAAATAGTCCATGTGACTCCAGTGGTTCAACCACTGCAAATCACGTAGGAGACTGGCATGGAAGAGATTGTTGAATAAAGTCGTTATTTTTTGTTTTTGTGCACAAAAAGTATTCTTGTCGCTTCATAACATTAAGGTTGAACCACTGTAGTCACATGG
Source organism: Rhinogobio ventralis (assembly GCA_039654625.1). Classification (NCBI taxonomy): domain Eukaryota; kingdom Metazoa; phylum Chordata; class Actinopteri; order Cypriniformes; family Gobionidae; genus Rhinogobio; species Rhinogobio ventralis. The sequence goes on from CM077203.1 coordinate 8,984,210, forward strand.
ACTATTTTAACGATGTCTTTCCTACCTTTCTGGGCCTTGAAAGTGTTAATTAAATTGCTGTCTATGGAGGGGTCAGAGAGCTCTCGGATTTCATCAAAAATATCTTAATCTGTGTTCCGAAGATGAACGAAGATCTTACAGGTTTGGAATGACATGAGGGTGAGTAATTAATGACAGAAATTCCATTTTTGGGTGAACTATCCCTTTAACCCAGCACTGTATGAAAAGCCTTTAGGAGAATAATGTGACGCTCTGAACTCCGCGTTCCAGCTACTTCTCCAACCACAAGAATTCGTCAGCAGTTTGTTAGACGTTTGGCTTTTCCCCCCTGCACGCTCCCCATTGTTAAGAGTACATCTTTTTGTCAGTGAGACAGGAAAGAGTTTGTCAGCAAAATTACAGCTCCTGGAAAGGGCTAGGTGAATCCTGTCCTTGACCCCTCTTCATGTGTGGGCCCAGACATCACGGAGGCCCCGGTAAAACTACCACGACCTCAATTCTTTCAAAGTTTATCAGAGTTACAATCATAAAAGTAGCTAATCATAAGCTCTCACAAGGAACCAAACATGAAGTTGTGAAAAACATTACAGATATATACTGATTGTTATTATGACCATAAAGACTTTTTGATCTGAAGGCTTATTCCTAAATTGAAGACAAAGTTTATAACATAAATGATGTAAAAGTTTATGTATTTTTACATACATATATATTAGGGCTGTCAAAAGATTAAATCGCATCCCAAATAAAAGTTTGTGTTTACATAATATGTGTGTGTACTGTGTATAATTATTATTTATATATAAATACACAAGAAAAATTTATGATTTATATATAAAATATTACTATTTATATATAATATAAATTATATAAATGTATATACATGCAAATATTTCTTAAATATATACATACATGAATGTGTGTGTATTTATATATACATAATTATACAGAGTACATACAAATACATTATGTAAACACAAACTTTTATTTTGGATGTGATTAATCGCGATTAATCTTTTGACAGCCCTAATATATATATATATATATATATAAATAAATATAAATACTTCCATTTGTTATTTTATGTTTTTATGAATATACCATTTTAAAATGTAGAAAAATAGTAATGAGTAGGCAGTGCAAACTGTTGATTGAAACTATTCAAATATCTAGTATATGTAAATGACTCAATTTCACTTTGACCCAATATATAACAAAAATTGTTTTATTGTATTTAAGAATGCACATTATTGTAATTACAGTCGTTACATGCATTATGTGAACACAATGTAACAACTTGTCTTAATGTAACAACATCTTAAGGTGTTAAAACAGCTCTAAAAATACCGTTTAAATTACAACTGTTATGGATATAGTTGTGCCTTACAAACCTAAAATGAATAAATAACAGAAACCATGTTTTTGGAAATCTCTGAAAAATATATTTGGTCCAAACACTGATTTGCAAAATAAATAAAATGCAACAATAAGGCATTTCATACTAAATCAGCTCAGTGTTGCTAGAGTATTTCTACTACAAACTACAAAATTCCTCTTTTCGGCATTAAGGCTAACTGCATAAAATAGCTCAAATAAGAGAAAATAATAGTGTGTGCTCCATCCATCCATATAAACAGTCAGCATTCAATTCATAATATTACTTTAATCTAGACCCTTACTGCACACTTAGGGTCACTGGTTGGTCTTTTTTTAATTATAATTTTTTTTTTTTTTTTTACAAAGTATCTTGTTTCCCTCCTTACAACATTCTAGTGCTGCATATATCAAGTGACGCTAGCATGCACTTAAAGCATCAGACAACACAAGTTTCTGCTATTCCTCCAAAATCGGTTCAGCAAATGGTTAAGGCGGTGGATTCTCTCTCTGCCAATCCAAAGTCCAAAGAAAGAGATGGAGAGAGAGAGTGCACACCAAGAACAAGTTGCGTCACTGCTACAGGTTTGGAGTCATATCTCCTTAAAAGATTAGGCAATGTTCCCATGTTTGTGGGTTGTGCCACAAGGTCATTCATATGAAATTCTATTAATTTCTGAAGATGCACTTAATGAATGTAGCTGTAGTGTGGATGAGAATGTTAAGTTCCCGTCAACGCGTCATGCTTGAATATCGTGTTATGAAAATATGAAGCACAGCCAACAGGCGCTAAAAATATCAACTAATCAATATGACAACAGTAGATAGAAACTGCAAAGACATGTTGAGTGAATCTGAACCTGTGAAGAACACGTCCGGTGCATATTTCATCCTAAAATAAAAAAGAAAGAAATAAGATGTTATATTTTGCTTAAAAATTAAGCCTATTAATTCCATTAAGATTTTTTTTGTATTCCCAAATTATTTTCATTACAATGAGGCACATTTCCCCTCCATATATATATATATATATATTCCCCTCCCTCTATATATTTATTAGTGCTGTCAAATCAAAATGATTTACATAATGTGTGTATTGTGTATAATTATTATGTACATATAAATACACACATGCATGTATATAATTTTTTTTATATATATTTATATATAAAATATTTATATATAAATATATATACAGTATATACATGCAAATATTTCATGACTGTGTGTGTATTTATATACATAATAATTATACACAGTACACACATATATTACGTATATGGATGCGATTAATCACGATTAATCGATTTGACAGCCCTAATATATATATAAATGTGCAAATGTGTTTTATTGTCATAAAAATAATGTCAGAATGACATATAACTCAATGTTCCTAAAAAAATGGCCTAGTTTCTGCAATGCAAAATATAATAAAAAATTTTTATTTTGATTTTGGGGTAAAATGTGACCTTGATAAGTGTTGATAAGGACACCCAGAGCTGGTTACGCAAAAATGTTGGAGATGAATTCACGGAATCGTTTGGCATACTGCTCTGGATGAACCGTAGATATTTCAGCACCAGCCTGAAAGGAAGGAAAAGGATGAGTCATGTTATTATAACCTCCTATATCTCAGAATTACATTGGATGATTACGCATTAAAAGTGTTTTTCCACTCACGCCATGTTTAACAGTTTTTGCCGCATGGGCAGCTTTCTTTTTAGTGTCGTACTGCGTCAACACATCAATGAGGCCCATGAAATACACCTCCCTGTGCGGCGCTCCTGGAATCCAAAACAAGCACACGTCACGTTCTTTCCCATTTCCCTCTTCCATACATGCTGGACACAGGGTGGGTCCCCCCCCCTCCACACACATCCTCAACTTCTCCTCTGTTTTACAGGCCAGAACTTACCTGGGGCGCTTTTGACAGCATATACATCAACGTAAGGGTCGAATTCTCCAGGGCCTAGGGGTTTGAAGGAATTCATGTAACCAGCGATGCCCTCCGGTGATGTGCCATAAGAGCCAACCTGTGCAGCCGGAGCAAGGCCGTTCTCGGGATCAGCGTCATCTTCACAGCAGGGCTCCTCGGCCTCCTCTTCCTCCCGCTCGCCACGTGCCACATCATGGATGCCCAGCAACAGGCTGTAGTCCATTATCTTCAGCTTCACCAGGAACTATCATCATAGAAAGATTAACGGCAATATTAATATAACCATGTATGACCTTTTGCAGTTTATCCTGCAGTAGTTTACATGCACTAACTTTCATCAATTGGAAAGAATCCAATACAATTTCAGATTCTGGATGTTATGTTTTTATGAACCAAAGACTTTAGATGTACAAAGACGGTGCACTCATATTACTATAAATAGGATAAAGTGCAATGCGCAATATGGTACAATACTCCAATATTATCTGCCTGCAATACCGGAGGCTGCACTTTTAGAACCGCCACAGTTTCAGGACTGCATTTCTAGGACCCTAGTCTTTTTTGCCATCTAGCCAACTGTACTCCAACAGAGGAGACCTGATTCATATTTTTACACCTTATTTTTAACATAACAGCCATTTTAAACTTAATTATTTAAATTAGTTTAAATATTTCAACAGGGTTACCAATGGGTAGGTTTAGGGCTAGGGGTTGGTTAGGGCAATATATCAATTAAACAACTAAATCATTGCTAGGGTCCTAGAACTGCAGTCCTAGAAATGCGATCCTGAAAATGCAGCCTCCAGGTTTGCAGGCAATCTTATTTTTCGTCTCAAGAAATATCAGCGTACACACGAAACCACTGAAACCGACTAAAAACGATGTAGTATACATGTCAGACTAGTATGTGGCGCTGTAATTCTGCCACAGAAATACACTAAAAACGGAGAAGAATAGTTGTGGCTAAAAAAGGTACAGCAATGGTCGGAAGTGAGGCAAAATCTCATGATAAAATAACAATAAATAAATTTGCTACGTACCAGATTGTGTTTTATTAACACCTACACCTACCCTTACAATAATGCAAATACAGTAATTAAATTATGCAATATTGATGTGCGCATGCCCAGTGGCTGTAGCTGTATCCCTTCTAGTCTTTACCGTGCGGGACGTGGTGTGATTACATCACCGTTTCACAACATAGACGGATTGGCTGTACACACGAAAATGCAAGGGTGTCGGTTTCAGATTTATCCACTCTGGGACCCGGTTTTAAAAAAAGTACCAGTTTCAGGCTCCAAAATTGTGGATCTGTCTGGACGAAACGCTGATACGATAAAAATATTTTATGTATACAGCTAAACGCGCCTCTGTGTGGACGGGGCCTAAGAGAGCCAATCGCCAACTGCAGTGACGCTCGTTGGCTGGTCCAGCCTAAAAAATGCAGATTTTTGTCATGATTTGAGCATTTAGAAACAAAATTTATGAGACGGTTGTTGTTAGATTTTAAATTGGTGGTTTCAAATATGAAATTTAATCGCAAGTTTGGTCAACATCTTTGGAGAATTTGACGTTTTCCCATTCAAAGAGATATGAGCTGCACTTGCATGAGTGAAAACGCTGAACGAGAGGCGTTTCAAAGATGGCCGCAGAGTGAAATGACTTGCCTTAAAGGGACTTTGATATAAACCCTAAATGTTGCAATTCGATTCACACCGCGAGTATAATTTTTTTCCTTGATGGTATATCTAAAAAGAAAGCTGACATTTATGTCAGAAGAGTTTTTTGAATGAAATATTTAGTAAATGTTTAGTAAATCTCATCCAGTGACCAGTTCGTAATACATGATACATAATTAATCATACACGTTTGTATTACGTAAAATATATGTAAACATACGCGTCATGACACTGCACATTTGTGCAAGGTTTTTTTTTGAATCCGAGCTTTTACATGCTTACATTTTTCCTGTTAATCTGATTATTTCAGGTGTACACCACCACTTACAATCTGATCAAAATTTCATGCGGATCGAGCTCAATCGGATCGATTGAGGTGTTTACATGAAGTCTGTTCAGTCCCATCAATCCAATTCCTAACAGATTATTTAAGTGCATGTGAAAGTGGCTAGTGTGAAATATACATTTTTAAAAAGTAAAATTTTTCATTGTGCATGTCTTTTACCTCTACATCTCGGTTTAGCTTCTCCATCATCTTCTCTTTCTGTTCCTCTGTCACATACACCTTCTGCATGTTATTTCTGAAATCCACATCTTTAAAAGTGGGCAGCTCTTTTACCTGCATTAGAAGAAGCAAGAATGTCAAGACCCGAAGAGTTTGTGTCTGATGTTGTATAGTTTAAACGATCTGGACTGATGTCCTACCTTCTCTTTGTCACTGGCCTCACGATCTACCAGGGAACCCTGAAGAAAACACAAAGTTAGACACTTCAAGACAATCTCTTTCATTAAATGTATGAGCATCAGATGCTCTAACGGACAGTTGTTGTGGAGTTGTCTGTTGTACATAAGTGCAATCATGCCCCCTTGTGGCACATAATCAAAATAGCAATAAACAAGGTAGTGGGTGTTAAAGGGGTCATGAATTGAGAAATCAACTTTTCATTCAGCCTTTGATATATAAAAGTTTGTCGTGATATAAGAATATCCTGTAAGTTTCGGAGCTGAAAACTTCCTTGTTAGCCAAAGAAAAGCTTTTATTGACACCAGGCCCAGCAAACGATCTCAGAATGTGCCACGCTGTGACGTCAGAGTGTGGTGAAACACCGTCTTAACCGCAGAAGAAGAATGCCTGATTCTGTAGCCCCCCCACACTTATGGGAGTAAAAAAATTTTTTTATATGTGATAGTATTGCATTGTTACAGATCGTTTGATATCTATTGATTATGTGTACGTGTCTAACTGAACATAACTTAGCACGCTGTCACAGGCTGGAGAATCCTTTATTTGAGGTGTTGTTGGTTCATTGTGCAGCGATTCGGGATCAGACTCGGACATGTATAGGCCAGGGCTCTCAAAGCCCAACGTCCCGGGGCTATGTGTTTTCCAGACGGGCTACCAAAACGAATCACCGGCCACCGAATCTTAAATAGTGAAATAACATTCCTTTCTTGATGTGCGTTGTTCACTCTCTTGAATTGATATTTGAAGGAAAAATACAAATCGCGGAAGTTTTGTTCATGCTGAATTGCCTGACTCTGCAGTGAGGCTTGTGCGTGCGTGTGTTAATGATGCACGGTTCGCGGTTATTTCCACCGACTGGGCGGGCCAAGTAATAAAAAATAACATTCCAATTAATTGCGGGTGGATGAGAGATAAATCACTGTGTTTGTTTGATAAATAAATTTTGCTAGCCCTGTGGGCGAATCATTCCGGTTGCTGTTTTCCCACACGCTTTCAAAACAATTCCTCACATGTACTCACGGGGGACCGGAAGCTCATTGTAATATGCAGAACTGGTGTCCAATCATAGCAGTGGGCGTTTACTTCCAAGTCTTCAATGCGGCACGCCCATAAAAACAGAGCGTTCCAGAAGAGAGGCTCAAAACCAGGGTAGAAAATAGCCTATTACTTATTCATTATGATGTTTTTGAATGTAAAAACTACGCAGACGTCATAAGTTGACCTCAGACAACAGTATATATATAAAAAAAACAAAAAGCCAGTTCATGACACCTTTAAAGTTTTGTATTATAAACACTTTTTGTTATACTGGTAATAGAAGTGGTTTAAATATTCATACAGACATCTTCTGTGGAAGTCTCAGGACAAAAAAAATCATCCAATCACTGCATTTGGTTCCGATATATACACTCACCTAAAGGATTATTAGGAACACCATACTAATACTGTGTTTGACCCCCTTTCGCCTTCAGAACTGCCTTAATTCTACGTGGCATTGATTCAACAAGGTGCTGAAAGCATTCTTTAGAAATGTTGGCCCATATTGATAGGATAGCATCTTGCAGTTGATGGAGATTTGTGGGATGCACATCCAGGGCACGAAGCTCCCGTTCCACCACATCCCAAAGATGCTCTATTGGGTTGAGATCTGGTGACTGTGGGGGCCATTTTAGTACAGTGAACTCATTGTCATGTTCAAGAAACTAATTTGAAATGATTCGAGCTTTGTGACATGGTGCATTATCCTGCTGGAAGTAGCCATCAGAGGATGGGTACATGGTGGTCATAAAGGGATGGACATGGTCAGAAACAATGCTCAGGTAGGCCGTGGCATTTAAACGATGCCCAATTGGCACTAAGGGGCCTAAAGTGTGCCAAGAAAACGTCCCCCACACCATTACACCACCACCACCAGCCTGCACAGTGGTAACAAGGCATGATGGATCCATGTTCTCATTCTGTTTACGCCAAATTCTGACTCTACCATCTGAATGTCTCAACAGAAATCCAGACTCATCAGACCAGGCAACATTTTTCCAGTCTTCAACTGTCCAATTTTGGTGAGCTCGTGCAAATTGTAGCCTCTTTTTCCTATTTGTAGTGGAGATGAGTGGTACCCGGTGGGGTCTTCTGCTGTTGTAGCCCATCCGCCTCAAGGTTGTGCGTGTTGTGGCTTCACAAATGCTTTGCCGCATACCTCGGTTGTAACGAGTGGTTATTTCAGTCAAAGTTGCTCTTCTATCAGCTTGAATCAGTCGGCCCATTCTCCTCTGACCTCTAGCATCAACAAGGCATTTTCGCCCACAGGACTGCCGCATACTGGATGTTTTTCCCTTTTCACACCATTCTTTGTAAACTCTAGAAATGGTTGTGTGTGAAAATCCCAGTAACTGAGCAGATTGTGAAATACTCAGACCGGCCCGTCTGGCACCAACAACCATGCCACGCTCAAAATTGCTTAAATCACCTTTCTTTCCCATTCTGACATTCAGTTTGGAGTTCAGGAGATTGTCTTGACCAGGACCACACCCCTAAATGCATTGAAGCAACTGCCATGTGATTGGTTGATTAGATAATTGCATTAATGAGAAATTGAACAGGTGTTCCTAATAATCCTTTAGGTGAGTGTATATTCCAACATTGATAATATTAGAATGATTTCTGAAGGATCATGTGACCCTAAAGACTGGAGTAATAACTGATAAAATTCGGCTTCGATAACAGAAATGAATTATATTTTACAGTACATATTACAATAGAAAACCATTATTTAAAATTGTAATAATATTTCACAATATTACAGTTTTGTATTTTTGATCAAATAAATGCAGGCTTGATGAGCATAAGAAACGTATTAATCCAAACTTTTGACTGGTACTTTATATATAGTTAGTATGCAATCTACAGGATTCTTTGTCCTCGGTTGAATTTCCTTCACAGGAATGCACCGTTTCAATTTACAGCTTTGACAGCGAAACCCAGCACTTAGTTCCTCAATAACAGGTACATCTGAGATACTATTCATGAACTACTCATCAATCATGTCCACCTAAATCTCTTAAACCAGGTCTAAGGGGATGTGACGCATGATTTAAGTGCTGTATGCTTAATGCTCGAGAAGTTAATGATGTGTGCAAAGACAAATATCAGTCATGCTATGAAAAGTTAAGGCACACCGCATCCCAGTCAAACACATCCTGATGAAACAGCAACTCATCTCCTACCTTCAGATCGTATTTCCTGTGAATGACGAGTCTGTGGCTGAACATGTTCCTCATGACGATCAGGTACGTGTCCTCACTCTCCACCGTAACACGGTACATGCCCAGAAACTGAGGGAGAAGTGTACTGCCATGACACTTCACTATATGCTGTGAGACACAACACAAAACATCAGAAATTACATTTTGTGAGCTTTACCCATAAAGGAAATTGTTAAAATGTTCATGTAATGACACATGGTGTATAAACAATGAACGTTGAGTAGCATATGGTATCCAGACCTAAAACAAGCCCTCAGGCATAATAAATTAGTGTTTTTCTCTGTCTGCATCATTGCACACCTAAACTAACTTGATATCAGCGGAGTGCTGAACTAAAGCTGCATGGAATATGAAGGGAAAAGCATGTTAATAGCACTTATATCAGCTTATAATTTAATATTTAATAACAATTTTGTTGAGACAGATTTCTGGATAAGTGTGCACCCTCAGGGCATGTTGTGAACAAAGGCAGTGCAAATGCCGAAGCATAGTCTCGATTAAAATCTGCTCATTCAGCTACAATGGAAACTGTTAAACCAGCTCACACATACTTTTCTCATGGCCGTCACGGCACTGTAAACAAGCCAGAAGCACACAAACGCTGAACTAACCTAACATTCACATGAGCGTGGCCACACTGAAGCTGACTGACGTCTTAAAGAGCTCTTAAAACTTTTAGATCTAAGAAAAAATTAATAAGTCCCCTTATTTTTGGGAACTCAGAACTTTATCATGACGCTATATGCATGCCAACATATAAAATCTAAGACCATCGACCATAAACATAATATAAAATGACCTACTACACCTTTAAATAAGCACCCACCCAGAACAACTAAAGCTCATTGTCAACCATAAAAAGAGGAATTTACCTATTTCAAGGAAGTGCGATGGAACATGAAAATGATTTCAGTGACTGAACAAGTTTGGATGACAGTGTAAAGAGGAAATGAATGACAGGGCGTGTGGATCCCAACTGGGTAAAAACAAAACATAAAAATAGCTGGAGTCTGAATTTGTTTGACGGATTATTTCTCTAAAACAAGCAAACTTGTGTAATATGTGAACTATAATGACATACACACACACACACAAGTATAATAAAGTGGACAGCAAAAAAGTCCAAAGTATAACACAAATGCAAAACAATGTGCCTGCATTTTTCGCAACCAGCTTTTAATTATTGAAGCTAAAGATTAAAGGGATAGTTCACCCAAAAAATGAAAATTATCCCTCAAGCCATCCTAGGTGTATATGACATTCTTCTTTCAGACGAATACAATCAGAGGTATATATATAAAAAAAAACTTTATAATGGCAGTGAATGGCAGCCCAATATTTGAAGTGCCCAAAAAAAGTGCATCCATCCATCCATTATAAAAGTAATCCACACAGCTCCGGGGGTTAATAAAGGCCTTCTGAAGCGAATCTATGGGATTGTGTATGAAAAATATCCATATTTAAAACTTTATAAAGTAAAATATCTAGCTTCCGGCGGACCGCCTTCCATATTCAACTTACGAAGAAAGTGTAAAGGCTCTCGCAGTTCAAAATTCTTACGCTACGGCCGACGTCATCGTCGGGCCAGTTACGCTTTTTCCATAAGTTGAATACGGAAAGCGGCCCAACCGGAAGCTAGATATTTTACTTTATTATGTAATTAGGCCTTTATTAACCTCTTGGAGCCGTATGGATTACTTTTATAATAGATGGATACACTTTTTTGGGCAAATTTTGGACTGCCATTCACTGCCATTATAAAGCTTGGAAAAGCCAGGACATTTTTTAATATAACTCCGATTGTATTTGTCTGAAAGAAGAATGTCATATACACCTAGGATGGCTTGAGGGTGAGTGAATAATGGGGTAATTTTCATTTTTGGGTTAACTATCCCTTTAATAAGTCCCCTAACAATTCTGTTGGCATACTAGTTTTTGGTGGAAAATTATGCATTTCATTTTAACGGATGATTGGACTGAAGCAGTCTTACCTGACCTGATCTGACACCACTTCCTACATAAATACCAACGTGCTTAAGACACTCAGCTACACTTTCATGAAAGATACAGCAGTTGAGCAGATATTAATTATCTGCATATGTTGGAATAATTCAGTCAAAGGCATTTTTGATATGGTTTGACGTAAGGATGAATGTCCAGGCCAGTGTATTGTGAGATACCTGGTGATACTCGGACAGAATGTTATGCATATCGGCTACTTCTTCACTGGAGATGTGCTTCACTATCAGCGTACGGTCATAGGACGTGAAGAGAAGACCTTCTCCCTGTCCGTCACCTCTCATGGGTGCACTGCGGGCCAGGGACACCTGATAGAAAACATCCAGGCATGCACACATGAAAACTTCAGATCAAATTTAGCAGTAATATTATATGGAAGAACAAAAGAAAAGAAAATGGCAAGTGACAACAACTGCTTGTATATATTTGAGAAGTTGGAATGTACAAATAACAAGCTGATTTATCGATGGCTGCATCATAGTTTTTGAAAAGTTCCCACTATTATGCTTTTTCGGGTTATTACCTTTCATGTAGTGTGTAATATAGCTTTTTTTTTTTTATGTTAATGGCACAATATGTAATTTTTCGCCACTAGAGGTCACTTATACAAAAAGTTGTAGCTTGATGACGCATGAATTTGCGGAATCATGGGAGCAGTTGTCTTCACATCTACAGCCCGTGGAAAAGAATCCAACAGGACTCGGACAGAAATCATATTCATGGATGAGCTAATGTATTAAAAATGTATTAATGTTACTGTAGTATGAAGCAGGGTGAGGCTGAAAGTCATTAGAGCGGAACGAGGCCGCTGGAGCGATTGCTAATGAGAGACGAGTGTGACATGCCTGGAGAGCACTGGAGCTTTTATTATGTCGCAGACATATCTCTGGATTTAAACATTGTTGGAAATGTTTGGGATAATGTAAGTACACAAGTCAAAATATATAACATTGTTCTAGTAGTTTTTGGATATTTTAATCTGGATATATTGTGCCTTTAAATATCAAAGATCAAATATCAGAGTGCATGATAAATGGAGTTATTGTCTCCTAAAAGAAAGAACCAATTCTGAACTGCCTGAAATGAGTCGTCAGTTTTAATTTCTATTTGAACCTATGTAGGTTTGTAACATATTTGCATAATGCCAGCCTATGGTCTTTATTGGCTGCCTGTGAATAATGTCTACTTTGACCCGCCCTCAAACACTGTAGTCGTAGCTGAGGCCTAGAAGAGTTTGGTTCATGTTTTCGACATGTCAGACTGTTTTCTGCGATGCGAAAGCAAATCCGGTTTGGTAAAATCGATGTTACTGTTCGTATCTCTGTGCTGAGGAAGATCTGGAGCTGAAATTCAGATATGGTAACGGGAGGTTTGTTTCCGACATGTGCTGTCTGACCAATTAGAGCAGAGTAGATTCTAGGAAATGAGGGGTTTAGAGAGTCCGAATCCTTTATCAAACACTATCAAAATGAGAAAGGAGGTGATGCTGCAATGTATATTATGACAAAAATAAAGTGTTTTTTGATCTTGGATACATGTAAACCCATTGTAGGAGACCTCGAAACAAAATTAGGAACCTTTAAAATAGCATAACTGGAGCACTTTAAATAAAGTAAAAAATGTCACCTGGTAGTCAAGATCTTCAATTCCAAATCGCTCCCTGAGGTTCCTGAAAACTTGTGGACAGTACTCCTTAAATTTAAAATGGCCTGGAAGATTCTCCCTGTAAGGCACAGAAGGGTAATTCTTTACATTTGCATTAAAAACTCTTTCAGTATACTGCATTTCACACTCCATCACCTGAAGGCAAAATGCTGCATTAAAGTAGCTGTTTTGCAGAAAAAGCTGCCAATTACACTCTTTCACTCACTGTCATTACATCTAAATGAAAGTAAACATATTCATACTGCAGCTGTAGACACAGCACACACACTGTGCGATGGAAATGTGTGTAAAATAATGATGTGCTTTTGATAAATACTTGTTGAAGAGATGGTTGTTCACTTTAATTTTGGTGTTGGCTTTGAAGTCGTCAGGGAGCAGCATGACGGGCACTGGAACTTGATTTAAATCATTTATCTGGAAAAACAGAGTGGGTAAAAAATAAAAATAAAAAAATCAACAACAACAACAACTTTTTGCATATGAAATTAACTTTGCAATGGCAGATTTTCCATATCCTAACACTGAATGACTCAATCCTTGTATGCCCTCTTCTGACACGTCACTGCATGAAGATTTCATCTAATTATGCAACAACCAAATGCTTCACATAACATAAACTTGCCCCTAAGGGCAAATACTTCCCCCAGGATCCCCTGAAAATCTTAAAAGGAATGTGTACAGGATTCCTATTAGAACTTCAATTATAATTTGTACTGTATTTAATTAATTTAGATCGACTGTATAATTTGTTGAGTATTTAGACTAAATTGATTCATATATATATATAAAGACATTTAAGATTTGAAATGTATATATTTGCAATGTTGACTTTCCATGAAACAGTTAGTGATGGGAATCGGAGTCATTTGTCAAACGGTTCTTTCGAACAGTGATACCGTTCAAACCGTTCAAAGCAATAATTCAGAGATTCGTTTACCTCATGACGTTATTATTACATCATCACGTGGTCCCTGTCATTCCAGAGTGGCATATTACATGCTTTAAAGCGTTACAATAAAGTTATATATAGCACGTTTTGTTTTTTTAATTGTGATTATTGCAATTTCCTGTGTGTCATTTTAATTTGACTGCAGCCGCGATTCAGATCACAAAAACAAAACCGTTTAGAATCTAACTGTAATTTGCATGTCAATTAAACAATACTAAAATTAATCATACATGTCCTAAACAGCCGACTAGAATCGGTTTGAACTGGCCGGACCGATTCACTTTGATTCGTTCACGAATCGGTGAGACTGTTGTGGGCTCCTCAAAGATTCGACTCAAAAGAACGATTATTTCGTTCACAATTAGGACATCGCTAGCAACAGTTGCAAATCCGCCGCGTGCAATGAAACAATGTATATCCGGTTTGCGCGTGACCTCATGTGTCAATACCCATATCAATAACAGTACACACTAATCATATATTTTATTAATTTAACTATAGACAATGCTTTTAAAGATCTCATATTCCCAATATACGTGCGTGCAGCTAACTGTTAGCTCATAAAATGGCAGTTGTGTGATGTAGGAAGTTAAGTGAATCATAAACCACATTAACGTTACCGAATGATTAACGCCCCACATGAACACGCTGAGCATCGGGTCGCTCGCCCGGAACACTTTCACCTTCTGCTGCACGAAATGTTTCTTTTTGGTCTTGGTTTTGGGGGCGAGCATGACCATCGGGCTGGAGGCGCTGCCGGTGTTACCGAGAGACGCCATCATCACAGTCGGTCACTCCCCTGTAACGCAGCGGTCTGTTTTCCTCTCGGATCCGCCTCCCTCGGTTCCTCTAACTGAAAATCAAAGGTTGAAAAGCACAAGCGCTGAGCCGCGGGGCCGGTTTTTCCGCTGTGTTTGCAGGCCCAGAAAGACCGATTCTTCATGGAAGTGAACAACACTAGGTTGCTGAAGTGTGTGGCAGTGATCCAGATGCTCCTCCCACAAGTTCAGAGGAACATATCTTGATATATTGTGACAGCAATAATGTGTGTCAGGCAGTATGTCACCTGAGTGTACGTCATGTGGTTTTACAGGTGAGATGAGTGTAAAATATATAAGTATTAACATAACCATAACTATTAAACTCGTTCTCGCTAGTGACATGAATGACATGTTCATACTAACCGTTCATTTAGGAGTGGATCTTTTCAATGATTCTGTTGAACCGGTTCACGAATTGGACTGAATCGGTTCGAGCGGTTCTCGAGTCAGCAACTCATTCGAACATGCCCAATTTGTAAAAGCCGAGAATCATTCAGCGTAAGATTTGACTGATAGGGTGAGCTTGCAATTTATAATAAATAAATAAAAGAAGTGACTCGTGTGTCTTTCTTGATTTTTGGTTTCTAATGTCATTCAAAGCAGATGTTTGTTTATAAACTTTTCAAAAGATCCCTTATGAAACAAAAATATATGGGAATATACTGGAAAATATAATGCTATATTACATAATACATTTCCATATGGGAAACTAGTGTGTATACTTTTCAATACATGCATGGACCATGTATGGTGGCAATACAATAGACTATATTGATAGGCACATATAGATATATTGATGAAGACAAAAACTGTAAGATGTAATAGCTTTATTGAAATGAATTTCTCTTTCATGAGTTAACACATGGGTTTACATATTCATAAACTTTTAGCTCACTTTATACACATTTCATAATGTCATATTTTCCAATAGCCTATACCAAAAAATGCAATTTTTTATCCCTTAAAGTCCCAGTGAACCGGAAGTTGCAACTGATTTTATTTCAGTGCTGTGACGTATTTCCAAGTGAAAGGGAATATTGAATAGATGGCAAGGTTTTAATCAGCGCTCCTCCTCTCCATCTCTCGCTTATAGCAGACTAACGGTTGGAGGGGAGTGGTTAAGGATATTCAAACCCAAGCCGTCAAACTGACATCATCTGAGAAGGAACGCCATTCCAGACCGGAAGTTACTTTTCAGATTTTAATTAAAGATTAGCACGGCAAACAATTTTTTTCTGTGTATTAACTTGCACAGATTAATTGTTCACCCTAAGACCTGTAATGTGTGCTAACAAAGTAAATAAGATCGTTTACATTAATAAGAGATTTTGATTTCATGAGGACTTTAATCAGGCAACGTGCACCACAGGATACATAGTCTTTAGTCTCTTGTAGAAGGCACAAGAAAGAATTTTTCATCCAGTACTGTTGTCAATATCATAGTTGAGTCTGTTTGGAGTATGTGGATCATTTGACTTGGTTCAAATTTTCTGTGCTCATTTTGTCAGTTTGACCTAAAGCCAACACGCTCGCACATGGTGCTGGACATTATACAACATACTCATGCTGTTATTTACTGCATTTTAAAAGTATGTATCTCTCAGGATATGTTGCCCTACTGGGATATAAAAAAAGGATTATCCACAGTATTGACAATGAGTGGTGTCTGAAGGTAAACTGGGCCCTCTGTACTGGTCATTGCATTATTGTGTATTGTGCATATGACAGTTGTGGGTTGTGGGTGGTCCAGTAGAAATCTCGTTCCAGGACCGGGGCCCTTAGGGAAGACCCTTATAGGCCCTCCTGGCCTCTGGGTTTCCTGTACACAGTCCTCCTTTCTCAGTCTATGTATTTTGAGTTAAAAAAGTGAAAATGTTAATATTCACATGTAAAACTGGTATTATTACATATTTCACACAGCCCCCCACAACCCACAACTGTCATATACACAATACACAATAATGCAATGACCAGTACAGAGGGCCCAGTTTACCTTCAGACACCACTCATTGTCAATACTGTGAATAATCCTTTTTTTATACCCTAATAGGGCAACATATCCTGAGAGATACAACTCATTTATCCAAACTATATTAAATATTTCAAAAATTCCTTTGGATATGTTTTACTTACGTCCAGATGATATAAAAAGTGACATGAAATTATTTTTTGCTGATCTTTTTCCACTCTTGCCTGTTTTAGGGCTAAGTAGGCTATTATTAAATATATTCTAATATATTAACACAATATATTATTCTGAATATCCAATATACATTAAAATAATATATTGGTTGCTAATATAAGGAAGTATACTTTTGCATAGCTAAGGGGCAGCATTAGTCCATGCAATTAATGTTTAGAGCATGTCATGTACTCCTCTAATATGTCAAGTGCTATGTAATGACATGAAAGAATCAACGAATTGTTCGAAAGAACCGATTCGCGGAATTGAGTACTTGTCAATGGAATCGTACGGCGATTTGCCATGATTGAAGGAGGAACTCGAGTCGTATTTATCAGAATATCAATAGAGACTTGGGGTGGACTCTTTTGACAGGGGCCAGTAAGGACTGTTTGAATGACTCGTATAGCAACGCCCTGACAACCACCCAAGCCATCGTTAAGGCAACTTTTGCACAAGTAAGCACTATACTTTTTCTAAAAGCTGTCGAAATCAGTTATAATTACTCTATTTACTATTTATAAGATGCCAAAATATAGTATAGCAGATAGTTGGAGTAGTCTTGTCATTATCCCGTTTGATGCCGCTAGTGGCGCGGAAATCTTCCATTTTAAGAATTTAAGGACCGCTTGTTTTTTGAGAGACTGACTGTATGAAATGTCATGAATGTGTGTGGGTAAAAATGTAATTTAAGACTATATATCTTAAAAATGTTGCTTACAGTGCGCATAAACTCCAAGTCACAGTGATAAAAAGTGGGACATGATGAAAGCAAAGACATATGCTATATTCTGCTATAGGCTATGTTGTTACCTTGGAAACAAGCATATGGATTGCTGTGTGAGTATACATGAATCTTGGCAAAAAGCACTCTAAATATTTACTCTTTCATTTTTAATATGAGAATTAGACTGTATAAATAACATTATATGTAACTACTTGGCTGATGTAACAAGATATTGTACCCTGATACAGCATTTAGTTATTCTTAGTAAGCAAAATCTGCTCGAGGTTCACAGAAATGCACAGTCACCATAGCTCAATATGCACAAGGCAACATTTGAATGATGACATTTGTATGGCCATATGGCTGTATTTTTGCAGCCAACAGCAGCATCTGCTCTTTCTTGTTGCCTTTGCTAATTCATCGCTTCTGTTTATTTATATCATCTATTTCAGTCGTGCATGTATATGGTTTTATAGTATTTTTCACATTCAATTTCATGCATGTGAGTTTCTAAATGAGATTCTGCAAAGAGTCAGTCTTTATAATAACATATGCATTTATTTTCTCTGTATTCGTTTTTTTTTTCATAGTTCTTGCACATGTTATAATTTTTGCAATGGGTTCCTTTTCAAGGGCCCACAACTACTGGCACATATATCGATACAACAAAATCATTGTGAGGTACATTGATCAGACATTATTTTGTGCACTTTTTTCTCAATGTATTGTGGGAATGAGAAAACAGGTTCTGAACAAATTACCCAGAATACAATCTGAAATATTGAAAATTAGACGATATAGTAACACTTTCCATTACTGAAGGTTCAACATATCAACATAAATAATGAAACATCTGCAACATGAAATAATAATAATATAAAAAAACACATGTACAGCAGTAAATGCTCTCTAAAGGATATGTTTAAATTGTGTTTTTGTTTTTAATCCCTTTGTATGGTGTCACCAACGTATGGCACTCATTCACTTAGCGAATAAAATAAGCTCTGTTTTGACAATGAAAAACTGCTGACAATATAAAAATACATGGCATCGTAGTTCATTAAATAAATCAACAATTTATATATATTTATGTGTATATATATATATATATATATATATAAAATAGCATATTGAAATATATAAAAATATGCTTAACAACTTCTCAAAAAAGGTAACAGCCATCAGCATTCAAAAATATTCCACCTCATGACACAACCAACCACAATAAACTCACTTATGTACAAATAATCCACGATGTGTGTTTGCAGTCAGAGTGTCGTATGAACAAAAAAGGAGTACTTTCCGAATGTGCACATTATGATAGTGTTTAGATGTTGATTACATGACAATGTGTACAAGTCCTCGAGGAAAGTATTCAAGGAAATTTAGTAATACTCCAGAATAAATTAGACGAGAAGGTATATTCCGTTTTCTTAAGTATAGTTTAGTCAGTGTATCATTGGAGAAGGGGAGAGGGGACGGTTTTAACAGTATAACAGCCCATTGAGCAACTAACAGGTGTGGATAGTTATCACACACACACACACACACACACACACACACACACACACACACACACACACACAAGTTCTACTGTAGGGCAAGGAATTAAAGATATCTCTGTAACAGCTGACCTATCTCGACTTAAGCTCATGTGGTGTAGTGGTCATTATTTCTATGTTCTGATGCTGTCTGTTCATGATGGTCGAGTTTATGGCAGTGAACGTGCTCTGGACGTTCTGAGTGAGGGCCCGTTCCCATGTGAAGTGGTTTATCCCTGGTGTGTCTTGGTCAGGCAGTGTCTTGCACCGAGCTGAAGTCATCCCCTCTCCCTGTACCCCTCCTCTTCCTCCAGGCTCAGAGCTGTGGGGCCGTCCCTTCCCTCACTCTCCATCACATGGTAACATGCCATCCTCCCCGGCACGTGAAGGCACGGTGTTGCCCAGCTCGTCGACGCACCAGCAGTGGCCGCGCTGCATGCCCTTAGAGGACCGACACTGCAAGACAACAGGAGATTGTTCTGTTTTGATACGTCATTTGCCTTACTACCCTTTTTTACACCGTCAAATTTTGTCACACTGACATTCGCAATACAAAGCGACTTAATAATAGTGACCTTCAGATATCCAAAAATCACATGATCAAAACAAGAAGGGAAAAAAGTAATAATAATGGTTAAAATTTATACAAAATATTATATGATCAACAATAGTTATGGTTAAAGGGATAGTTCACCCAAAAATGAAAATTCTGTCATCATTTACTCATCCTCAAGTTGTTCCAAACCTGTATGAGTTTCTTTCTTCTGTTGAACACAAAATAAGTTATTTTGAAGAATGTCAGTAACCAAACAGCTGATGGACCCCACTGACTTCCATAGTATGGGGAAAAATACCATGGAAGTCAATGGGGCCCATCAATTGTTCGGTTATCAACATTCTTCAAAATATCTTCTTTTGTAGAAAAATAAATGTATACAGGTTTTGAGTGAGTAAAAATTTTCATTTTTGGTGAACTATCCCTTTAAACTTTATTCAAAATTATATATGACCACTAGTGAATGAAACTAGTTATGGTTAAACTTTATATAATATTATATATGACCACTAGTAATTTTTTTATTTTTTATTGTTAAACTTTATATAAAATTATACATGACCTCTAGTGAATGAAAATAAATGTAATTAACTAGGAATACAAATGTTATACTAAATAATTCATATCAACAAACATATAGGAGACATGAAAGTCTTAATTCTTCATTGAGTCTCTTAGGTGGTACACAATTCATATAATAAATCCATTTAGTTTCACAAAAGCCTCTTGATACCCTTCAGATAGTAATACCTGCTTAATTTATTCAACCAATACCTGCTTTTTCCTGTAGAACCCACGCGTGTCACAGTTCGGGATGTAGATGTCGCGATCAGACTGGAAAATGGTGAGCTCGAGACCTCGCAAGACAGTGTTGAGCAGCTTACGACATGGAGCCTGGTGAGGAAATGTTGAAAACTCAATTTTGGAATACCGCATATCATACTTTTGAATTTGCATTATGTATAATCCTAAGAGACATTTTGATCATTCCATTCTATTTTGGCTTTTTTTTTTGTACCCAGAGGTACACAAAGGAGTTTGGTGTAATAAAATCATAAAATAAGATTTGGATTTTCAGTATAACAGAATGTTTTAAAACCGCTTAAGCTCCATTTAAATTATACAGCCACAATCTGACCTGTCTTGAACATTTATAAAACAAAATTAGATGCAATAGCGCAATGCTTTGAATAAATTATAAAATGTTTTTAGCAGAATGTTTCGAGCATAATTCATATAAAACATAATTAGCCCTATTCCAGTAGTTTTTTTTGTCTTTTTCATGCTTAATTGAGATGGTAAGCATTAATTATAGAAGTCAAAAACCAAAGGATAGACTCACCTTATCTATTTCACCACTGTGTGAAGGATGTGCCCCTGTGAAAAAAGGGACATCTATACTGAAAAACGACTGCATTTTTTGAGAGAAAGAAATTGCAAACAATGATTTGACTGAATGAATATATTTGGCTGTATTTTAAAAATATATATTGCTTGATTTGGGTTACTTAAACTGTAAAACCCCCACATTTTTAGGAAAAAGATCCTCAAATCATTCTCATGAATTGACAATATAGGCTCTCTTAAATTGCAATGACCTGAAGTAAACAGTAGATGGAGACATGAAATGACATGGTCAGAATGTGGGTGACACTCACATATACTCAAGATCTCACACACACACACACACACATTACTGTCGCTCTTTATCTCCTCTGTTTCTCTTACGAATAGTTCTGATGCCCATATGCATGACATTCCTGCACTGTCACACAAGTACACACACACACAGACACACATCTGTACTCATCTACTACCCTTGCACATTCATACACATGACATTATTACAAGTGATCTTCATCATGCGCATTTTATGATGTGTGAAAGCCTAAAATCACAGAAATGCCTTTACACCCTGCAGGAATTTACAGCCATCACATGCAAACCAGCAGCTATTCCCGGCACTTTATGCACATGTCCTTGGTTCAGTTACAGTTTTGTCATCCTACCAAGCCTCAGATATGGACACTGCAGCACAGCGGCTTGCCAGTACATCCGTGGAACCTGAAATGCATCCTCGAGCTATCTTGCTGTGGCACTTAAAGCAGATTACCCCTCGCATTTTCTCACCGCATGCGGCACGGCGCAGCTGAAAAAGAGCACGCCGGGAACACGGAGGAAGGAACCGCAAAGGCATCCGTTGGCTGAAACTCTTACCTGTGGGGCGGGGCTTCTCGGTGGGACTCGTCCTGCTCTGTTTGGCGCAGAAGCCTCTGCCCTGCAGCAGAGCCTGAAGGGGGCTGTGTTCACGCGGAGGGGGCACGCAACGAAGCCCCCTGGCGCAGCTCAGGGTGTACACCCCACAGGGCTCCCCCGACGCCAACGCAGTCGTGCTGGCCACCCCGGCCGGGTCCCTAGAGGCCCGGCCCGTGCCCGAGGAGTGCCCATCTTTGCAGGTCAGGCAGTTTTTGTGGGGGCCCAAGCGACCCGCCAGGGACCAGGATCCACAGTGGACGATCAGCAACAGGACAACGGGTGTCAAGTTGGAAAGGAAAGACATCTTGCGTCTGGGTCTCAGGTTCTCCATGCTCGGTTCTGTCGTACGTGGCTGATGCTATTTCTGGAAGTCTGTTTCTTTTTCCTCTCTCTGTTTCTTTGCTCGCTTTTCAGCTTTGCTTGGTGAGGCTGCAAGCCGGGAGTCCCCTGCAGTGCCAGAGGATACAAACCGAGAACGAGTGAGAAAGGCAAGCAGCGGCTTTTAAAGATCTGAAAGGCGGTGATAGAGAGCGAGAGGGAGAGAGCACAGTTATGACACCTTCAGGGGCTGGGACTGAGAGAGAGAGAGGGAGAGAGAGAGAGAATGTGTAAGGGGGGGGGGGTGGAAAGAAAGAGAGAGAGAGATTATTTTTCCTTTTAGAAATCATCAAGCACTGATCCAGCTTTCCCTCACCCATTATTGTATCTGGAAACATTCCTTTGCCCAGGATACTTACTCTGGCTATGATGGTTACTTTTTCTGCATCATCTGTGAAAATGTTAGAGCAATCTAGTAATCTTTTCCATGGTAACAATGAAGGCGAGGGATTCCATTTTTCTGGTGATTACACGCCACTACGGTAATTTGCTTGTGGGAGAGTCGCTCCATTAACCTTGTTGCTTCTAAGAATGCTAAAAAGCTCAGACACTTCTTAGAAGTCAAGCTTTTCAATGTAGCATTGTAGTATTAGTAACTTTTTGAACATTTTTATGATCTTTCAGATGCAGAAAAACTACTTAATAAAGTTGTGATGAAATTAGCGACAGGTCTTTTCTTCCGTATTGTGACGTATTATCGTAATGTAGGGAGGGACTCGGTTCTATGCATGGGCTGTTGATTGGATGTTGGCTTGTGGGCGTTGCACTGAAAAATGGAGGCAGGTGAATGTGAAATTTCTGGGGTGGGGTTTATCCAGACTAAAGGTGCATTCACACTTGTAGTTCGGTTCGTTTGGTCCGGACCAAAAAATAACAAAAAAACATTTAGTCCTGGTCTGATTAGCGTTCAGATTTGCATTTTTATCACCGAACCAAAAGATACCGACTCTAAAGGCATAAGGAAACGTTCACAACCTGATTGGTCGGCTTTTATGACATATTGCCTATTTTGAGACGGAACTTACTGAACATCAAAAACATTGCTGTGTGCTGGGATAAATGTGCTCACTTTATGTGTGTAGCCTACATATAATGGTATTTTGACCAGCTGAGAACTCGTGAAGAGCTTATAAAATGTGTAAAGGAGTCAAAACAGCGGCAATAATCCCTCTGTCACACACACAAACGAAGATCTGCTGCAAGGAGAGTGGTTCTGACAACGGTTTGGATGCCTGTACTGAACTGTGATGGGCAACATCATGACTATGAGACTATGATAATATGCGTGAGCATTCTGTCCTTTTTAGAGTCTCATCTTCCTGTTTTTGGTTTACATGACTTTGACATGACGTGTTGCGTTTATATATCATTTGCACCAGATGACCAGAGTTCGTTTGGAAGGAGCCTCGGTCCTCTTGTTTGGTGCGCCCCAGGATTCGGATGGCAGCGTTCACACGTTCAAATGAACCGCACCAGGGTTCGTTTTAATCAAACCAAACATGCCAAGTGTGAACACACCCTAAATGATTGGAGAAGTCCAGCATAAGTCACCAGAGAGAAGTCTGTAGTTTTAGTCTGATCATCACACATCACCGTTTCCACGGTGCTCTATCAGGTGCCAAAAGCAAATAACAAACAGAGCTAATATACACTCACGGTGTGCTGTAAAACTTACTGAAAAATCACGATCCTAACCTTCATCTCCATACTGAAATGTCAGATGTCCTTTGTTTCATCTGAAATTAATTGTTCAAATATTGGCGTCCGGGACACGTGAGCCTGGGTTTTTTTAAACTTAGCTCAAATGAGTGATATGAATAAATAGTGAATAAACAGCTGTTGAGATTGTATTCTCAACTGAACTGAGTAGAGGCTTGGAACTGGAAACCTGGAAAAGTATTCCTTATGTCATAACTTAACAAGTGGATAAGATCAATAACATGTCTTTAGAAAATATATTGAATTTTCATTTGACTGAATGTGAACTCAGAAAGGCACCCGCGTTGACCTAATTAAATGAGCACCTTGCATCGAAAATGTTGTGTTAAGATGGAGCGGTTCAACCAAGGGAGATTCTGCCACTTAATAGTTTATTTTGGAGAAGGGACCATCTGGATAATTGGGGCAGTGTTTTCACTGGAATGTACAAAAGACGGTATATGCCAGCAGCTAATAATGCAATCCATCAGCCCACTCAACCAGATAAATCTGATCTCTTTGGAGGACTTCATAAAGTTCTAGTTGTCCTTTGGCCCAGATACCATTAATCGAGAGTTTATGAGTTGTCTTTTAGTGCAGAGATGTCACAGGGTGCTTTTGTAGAAGATAAAAATTCCATACAGTGGCCAAGGGCCTTTATACCAACTATTTGATGCACCAAACAGATGTTTTTGATGGGGTCTATACATGCAAACGGCTGCTTTTAGGTCACACCCAGCTGGAGGGGTCCCATAAGGACAGAGCTGTGTTTATTTGTTGTTGTCATGAAGCATGATGGAAGTTAAGATGTCAAAGATGGGCTGGTAGTGCAGAAGGCAAACAGGATTTAGATGATTATCTTATGGTATTGACATGTGTGGTCATAGTTCTTTTTAAAACAAACATGTTTGCCTTCAGAGTCTCTGTTTGTGCTGTGGAACAACTCTCTTTATCGGTTACGAATAGCATCCCGATATGATATGCCTACTATAGTTATTCAACTTCTGGAAACCACAAACGGTTGGAGCATTCCTTGTTTGGATAGATGTCGACTGGCTGATGTTCTCTTATTAGAGTTGATTAGTCTTGGCAAAGAACGCAAAAATCACCTGCCGTCTGACATTCCCATCCGTGCCACAGCACGGCCCCGTTCTTTGTTTCCACATGTTCTGGCTGGAGAATGTTCCAAGAAGCGTGCCAAACCGATGGGGTCTCTCTGTTTCCAAATTCACCAGATTACACGGTTTTCCTCCTAATCTCTGTCTACAAGTCAGAGTTAGCTACAGTAGATGCTTCCAATGCAATGTTTCTTTTTAATCCTTGTCAGCATCAGCATTTTCTCAGTGGAACTTATACCAAAAATAAGATGCATGCATCATTCTGTCTTGCTGGTGTTACACTCCATACGCTTACAGTATAGTACATTTAGCTACTACAGTCATTATGAGTCACGATTATAAGGGGCCCTTAGAATGTGCCAAATGTTCTGTAACCCATTTTTTAACTATTCGAGCATTTCGGGGTGATGGAATGCCAGACCGTTATAGTGGACTGGAAACACGTCTTCATAGTGAATAGAAAATGGAAATAGTTGTGTCAACACTTGTGTTCATAGTGCTTCATTACTCTGCTCTCTGAAATACTTGATTCTGATTGGTCAATGGTCAAATATTTAAGAATAATGACAGTTGTTGAGGGAAACACTGCATAACTGGCCACTGGACGTCTCTCTGAGGTCTCTATAAGTAAAATAATAAAATAAATTCAACTCAGTGTTTTATGTCTATTTATTTATTTTGTTAATTACCTGTGGAATTATGTACAGTCTGGTTTTATTTTAACAAATGTGTCAGTATTTAAGGGATAATGTATATTAAACCCTGATTCTTTTGCGATAATTACCAGCTGACATATTTTCCGTTAAAAAATGCAAAAAACGCAGTGTTTTAAATAAAACAAGAGCATGATTCTGTGATGAT
This sequence comes from Rhinogobio ventralis, assembly GCA_039654625.1. Taxonomy (NCBI): domain Eukaryota; kingdom Metazoa; phylum Chordata; class Actinopteri; order Cypriniformes; family Gobionidae; genus Rhinogobio; species Rhinogobio ventralis. Next base: position 9,009,978 of record CM077203.1, read on the forward strand.
ACGGTACTATATATATATATACATATATAAGGTTGTGCTGTGGTCATTTCTCCTTTGATTTCTCCGCAGTTCTTGAAGCCCAACTTAAAAAACACTCCCGACACGCTGCGAAGTTTCTTATTGGCTAAGCGCCTGTCAATCAACTGTGTGACGCCTTTCATTGGTGCGCTCCGTTCATTCCTCCACTGACGCAATCCAGGAAGAACCGCTCTCACTTCTGCGAAGTTTGTCAGGTAGCTTAGCTAATGGAGTCGATAGCTAAAAGTAAACACAAGTGGCCTTAGAATGTTATACCGTCTTACCCACTGATGTACATAAGGTACGTACGTGACACCATCATATTTAGATACGTTACTCTTTAGTGACTGTAGGCATGTAGCGTTTGTGTAATTATTGTGTTTTATTTCGTGAAGGCCTCACAGCAGCTAATAATTTGTTAGCTATGCAAGGTGATTAGCAGTGATTGGAACTATCCTACTACAGCTAGTATGAGCTATTGCATCTGTTACTTAATAATTTCGCTTTTGAATTTTCTTTAAATATACAAATATTATTTGAATAGTATGCGGTTATAATAGAAAGTATATAATAGTTTATTGTTGACATTATATATATCATTAATGTAGCCAGTCTTTACATGTTTAAACACTTTTCCCTGTTTTTGTCTAACTTGACTGTAAACTGATTATGCGAAACTAATAATATCTGTGAACTGTAGTGTAAATGCTGTAGCAAGTGTCATCATGTGATTGACACAACAATTAATGAAAATCTAGAATTTTCCTTTGTCATGTCCTGGATGCATGAATGACAGCTGACACGTTATGTTATCTATTAAGGCCTTTGAGACTCTTAGATAACAATGAATTTATTGCATGCTTGTATAGGCCAAATATGAAAATGAGGCCATATAATAAAATCAGTTTTGTGTGTGACTGATGTAACGGTTGACTCGATATGATTATTTATTTTGTGATGAGTGATGTAGGGGGTAAATATGCATGCATGCATTGTGTTCCCAAATACAGTGTTTGAACTTATGAGAACCAGCATTGACTGTGAACCCATTTGATGATCGCGATTTCAGTTGTTTTCCGATTAACTGTACAGCCCCATTTGTTCATTTTAATGTTGTTCATTATTTTATTTTTTTAAAGAGTCACACACACACACAATACATCATGGCATTATCCTGGATAACTTTCTATTCACTATACGTTCGTGTTGTTGACATTATATGCCCTTACATGCTGATTGCCAACAAAACACAGACATTTGATGCAGTTTCACTCACCGCCTGCGGTTTCGACTCATGACCGGCAACACACAAACACACTTGCAGAACTCCGATCCTACTCCGGAAAAACAATCTGCATCCACTGTTCCCTTAACGCTGGGTTATTTGTGAAGCTGAACAAGGTTTAATTTTCTCTCACAACCAAAAACACTCTTCTTTAGTGACATTGTTGACTTCATGGTCTAAAAACAAAATGACAGCGCTGCCGACGGCTTCTGTAACCCGAACGAAGCTCGTTGATGGACGCGCTCTTGCTCTCGCTCTGGTTGATGTGTTCATGCGCTCATCCGGAAGAAGTGCCTATGCAAGCAATTCCGCCCTTTATGAAGTCATACAGGGCAATACTCGAAAAAAAAACTTTTTGAAACTTATTCGAATCCTGAAGGAGTGTATTTGTCACAGAAATACTCTGTCATACATCCAGCTCGTTTTTTAAAATGTTGGCCATGTTTAGCACGAGAATCCAACTCTTTAACAGTGTAAATAAGTCAGAATGCATGAAATAGCATTAGACCCCCCTCTTTAAAAAAACATTACTGAAACATAACTAAAACTGAAAACATAACCATGTGGAGTGGTTGAAAAAAAGAGTACAAGTCATATAAAGTGTGCACAGGCATTATCGCAATTTGTGAACAGAAAGTCCATTATTATTTAATCTTCTCATGAACTCTTGAATGAATTGTATATCTTAGATCCTCAATCCAAAACCTTTAAACCTTACGGCATCTGTTTTCTGCTCCACAGCCCTCTGAGATGGATGACATCAATTTACACTACAGATTCCTGAACTGGCGGCGCAGGATCAGAGAAATCAGGGAAGTCCGTGCTGTTCGTTATCAAGAGCGATCCAAACGAATGTTGAAGAATGGAGACACGCTAAGGTAGGTTTGCCCAGCGGGTGACCCTTGCTCTGTTCTTTTTCTACATTGTTTGGAAATCAGCTCCTGGCTTGGAATTCATGTGTTGACCCCCTTAGTTTGCATGGAAAAATTCTGCACTGCTTTTCATTTATCCTTATTTATTTGTATATTGTGAATTGCACAACCATCCACCCCCATCGATATCAGTGAGCTGGGCTTGCGAGCGTAAAGCATTGTGTGTGCGTGTATTTGAGCCATAAGTCTGTACTAAAGACGTAATCAGCCTTGACTCACTTGACCTCACTGATTGAAACAATTATAAATTCAGAAAAAGTCAGTGGCTACTTGTTTTTATTTGGTCAGAAAAAACTTGATCCGTCTGAAAAATAAATAGACCTCGCACATGTGATGTTGTAATTCCTTTTTTTTAATATGGGAAATCTCCAGATTTTTCAGAATTAATTCGTATTACTTTGTTTGTCCAGTTTGAGGAGTCAATAAGTGTAAAACATGTTCAGTGACTTTAAAGGAACAGTTAACAGTTAAATAATTAAGTCTCTTAGGCTCAACAAGGCTGCATTTATTTTATTTTAAAATTTAAAATAACTGTTTTATAAGAAAAATCTAATATATATTAAAATGTAATTATTCCTGTGATGGCAAAGCTGAATTTTCAGTATCCTTACTCCAGTCTTCAGTCTTCACTCCCCGGGCATCAGAGCAAAAATGGCTGCCCACTAAGGCTGCTTGATTATGGCAAAAATCATAATGACTATTGTTTTAGTCAATATTGAAATCACGATTATTTAACACAATTATTGGTGGGTGATATGATCAAAGTCTTATTTCATGATATGAGTAATTTTTAATGTCAGTGAAATTTTGGTCAGTATCGATACTTCAGCAAAAACTAATATTAGGTTAATTAATGCAAGTAAAAAGTCAGTTACAGAAGACAAGTAAACAGTCAGCAATACATTAAGAACAAATAAGCTAATTACAAACAAATAAATACAACAGAACAAAAATACTAATTAAATAAACAGTGCTTTAGGTTTTTCAGGAAGATGTACTAACAGTGGTATTCAGATAATAGCCTACAACAGAAACTGAATAAAGTAATCAAATGTAAAATAACACTGTATACATTAAATATAGACTAATTCTTATTAACCTACAAAAGTTATTCATTGAAGATCAATGAGTGATTTTATCTTTTGTTGTTTGATTTACAATAATGACTGCAGCAGATTTATTAGGCTGCTGTCACTTTAAGACCTACACGGATCAAATATACTGTTACACACGCAGTAGACTGCATTTTACTACACTCACTTATTCGGCTGATTTGGATGTTAAGTTTGGCTGGGGGGGGGGAAAAAAAGCAATCGCTGTGAAGAAAAGGAAGGTGCGCTGGACGGAATGCGGCAGCGGCACAACAATCGTTTTATGTCGATTATCTTGTTTTCATAATCGTTGGAAGCCAAAATAGTCTAACCCGAAATCGTAAAATCAATTAGGATTAATTGCACAGCCCTACTGCCCACTGCTCCGGGGGTGTGTGTGTGTGTGTGTGTTCACTACTCACTACTCCCAATGTGTGTGCACTAACTTGGATGGGTTAAGTGCAGAGGACAAATTCTGGGTATGGGTTACCATACTTGGCCTTCACATGTCTGTCTGTCACTCACTCACTCACAATCACTCACAATCACTCACAATCACTCACTCACTCACAGTCACTCACTCTCACTCTCACACTCACAATCACTCACTCTCACACTCACTCACTCTCACACTCACTCTCTCTCTCACTCACTCTTTCACACTCACTCACACTCACAATCACTCATTCACAATCAATCACTCACTCACTCTCACACTCACTCATTTTCACACTCACTCACTTTCACACTCACTCACTCAGTCACTCACCCACACTCACTCTCACTCATTCTCACACTCACTCTCTTTATTTACTCACTCACTCACTCACTCACTCACTCACTCACTCACTCACAGTCACTCACTCTCACACTCACAATCACTCACTCTCACACTCACTCACTCTCACACTCACTCTCTCTCTCACTCACTCTTTCACACTCACTCACACTCACAATCACTCATTCACAATCAATCACTCACTCACTCTCACACTCACTCATTTTCACACTCACTCACTTTCACACTCACTCACTCAGTCACTCACCCACATTCACTCTCACTCATTCTCACACTCACTCTCTTTATTTACTCACTCACTCACTCACTCACTCACTCAGTCACTCACCCACACTCACTCTCACTCATTCTCACACTCACTCTCTCTCTCACTCTCTCTCTCACTCACTCTCTCACACTCACTCACACACTCTCTCACACTCACAATCACTCTCTCACACTCAATCACTCACTCACTCTCACTCACTCACTCATTTTCACACTCACTCACACACTCACTCACTCACTCACTCACTCACTTTCACACTCACACACTCACTCTCTCTCACACACTCTCACACTCTCTCTCACACTCACTCACAGTCACTCACAGTCACTCACTGACTCACAATCACTCACTCACTCTCACACTCTCTCTCACTCACTCTCACACTCACTCACACTCACTCTCACACTCACTCTCTTTATTTACTCACTCACTCACTCACTCACTCACTCTCTCACTCACTCTCTCACTCTCTCACACACTCTCTCACTCTCACACACTCACAATCACTCACTCACAATCACTCTCACAATCACTCACTCACTCTCACACTCACTCACTCACTCACTCATTTTCACAATCACTCACTCACTCACTCACAATCACTCAGTCACTCACTCACTCATTTTCACACTCACTCATTTTCACACTCACTCACTCACTCACTTTCACACTCACTCTCTCACACTCTCTCACTCACTCTCACTCACTCTCTCTCTCACTCACTCACAATCACTCACTCCCTCACTCGCACACACACACTCACTCACTCACTCACTCACTCACACTCACAATCACTCACAATCACTCACACTCACTCTCACACTCACTCACTCTCACACTCTCTCACACTCACTCACTCACTCACTCACTCTCACACTCACTCTCACACTCACTCTCTCACTCACTCTCTCACACTCTCTCTCACTCACTCACAATCACTCACTCTCACACTCACTCTCTTTATTTACTCACTCACTCTCTCACACTCACTCTCTTTATTTACTCACTCACTCTCTCACACTCACTCGCACACACACTCACTCTCTTTCACTCACTCACTCTCACTCACTCCAGTGTCACATGGTCCTTCAGCAATCATTCTAATATGCTGATTATTATGAGATTATTATTATCATTGTTCAGTGATCAGTTCTGCTGCATAATATTTTTGTGTAAACCATGATACATTTCTTCAGGATATGTTGATCAATAGAAAATTCAAAAGAACAGCATTTATTTGAAATATAATGATATTTTGTAACAATGTAAAGGTGTGTGTATATAGGGTGACTACCTGGTTATTGCTTTGTTGCAGGCCGTAGATTTTGCAGGACAATATGCGGGACGCATGTGTGAGAGATACATTTACTACTATTATACTATGTAAATATTAATTTACATTAGTTGGAAAGCCTATTTGCCATTACATTGGATGATAATACGTTTTAAATCTAAGCTTTGTTAATTGTGACTGGCTCTGTGACTGGCATTCAATTTGCCCATTTTCGAGTTATACAATGTAATTTACTCTAGAGGAGCTATTCAGTCTGCTAAATATAAAAGGCCAGTTGGTAAAATCACATTTTATAACTAAAATAAATGAATACAAGTAGCGACTATATTATTTTTCTTTATAGACTATGCAAACTATAAAAATGTTTTACCGGATTCAGTGCATCTTGAACTTGTATTCTTTGTTGGATCTGACAGGTTTGGTCAGGATGTTCTTATCTAGTATGTTTCTAGATGAAGTCTAGTGTAGTACAGTGTAGCTGTATTTATCGACTTTTGATGAGGTCCAGACTGATTCCTTTACCCCGTCCACGCAGTTGTCTCCGCAAAAAAAAAACAACCTCTCTATGATTGCATTGGTTGGTTATTTTCTCTGCTCTAGCTAGAACATGATGGCTGCGCAAATTGATTTTTAAACACCAGTCACATTTTTTATTATATTCTGTGGTATTGTAATAATACAGACATAATTGGACTGCTTACATTATCCCACTATTATGTCTTGCAGGATGCGGGACAAAGCTCCCAATTTCGGGACAGGTGGTCACCCTAATTAATATATATATATATATATATATATATATATATATATATATATATATATATATATATATATAATGGAAAATTAACTGTTATCTAGTCTTTAAATTAAGATTTGGAAGAGGGTGCAAAAGAAGCTCTCATCCATATTAGTGTGAAACATGTAGAAACACAACTGAACCTGATTTCAGCAGCTAGTCCACTCATCATTGGCCATTTTAATAATGTACCTATAGCAACAGTGCTCTGGTTATTAGAGGTTAAGCTTTTTATTACTTCCCTGCTGTAGTTACCAAGGGAACTCTGATGAAGTTGGCTGCTACGTGGCTCCACGCCCCTTATCAAAAGGAAACTGTTACTTCGAGGTAAGAAGCACACCTATGTTGTCGGGTTGCTAAAAACATTAGAATCATTTCAACACCCTTTCTGTTGCCTTTGTTAGGAAATACAGTAACCTAAGTACTAATAACTTTATGGAACTGTATGCTCAGAGATATCAAGTTAGTTCAACTATTTTAATCAGTGTTTTCAATTTCATTATGATTTTGTACCTGTCTTATATATTATATTTTAGGTTTATGTTATGTTTATGTTAGGTTTAATTTTCCAAATGTTTGTCTTGCGCCTGGTCTTTGAAATCTAATGAAGATCTAATATGACACATTGACACTTTTATTGTCTCTGAATCACTTCAGATAGGATTAGTTTTCTAAATGACTTTTGAGTTGTAATTATTAACATAGGATGATGTCATGATCTGGTTTGGACAGGATTTATTAGGTGGAAGTGAAGCAAGGTTGAATGAGTTAAAATCACTTACAAATTCATGGTTGACAACAACAAATTTCAAGAGCTACTAGCCGTTTAGACAGCTCACCGACTAGTCTGTTTTTAAAATGTGTAATGTTTCCTGTGTCCCTCCATGTCAAAATAGACACTGCCCTTTGAGTTGATGTACTCCGACATCACCGCTACCTCTCTAGCAACTTTGCTATAAAATACAGTTTGAAAAAGAAGCCCCCAGGTGATTTAGTACCGGAAAACTTGCAGGGATTGGGCTATAAATTAGTCTTTGGGAGAGGGCAAGCGTGATTTAATTTATGGAGCACAGTAGAAGCTGTCTGGATGTGTATCTGAGGCGGGAGACAGCTCTGATGGGTTTTCTGCTGCTGGCAGATTGAGCTGGTGTGATGAACTTCCTCTCTGGGGGATTGGAGCGGGAAAGTAACACCCAGTCCTACGTACAACCAGTGTTTTTTGTGTCATAATTTGACAAAAATATCCTTTAATTTTTTTTAAATATTTTGTCATGTCATGTTCAGTCATTAAAATGCATAATTCTAATTGATTAACATAAATTATGTATTAATTGAAACTTGTACTAAACATACTTTAATCAACCTAAACAAGTATTAGCTACTTTTTTAGAAAATACTGTGTTGTGAATTCCTCGACATAGATGGTTATTAATTTTCTGTGTTTTAGAGACCTTTTAGAATATTGCATTATATTCATCATGCAGTGATGTGGGAGTGATTCATTCACAACGAGAGGTGCACATTTAGACTCATTCTCTGTGCAGATGCAAGTTGTAATATTTAAAGGGTTAGCTCACCTAAAAATGTCATTAATTACTCACATTCATGTCGTTCCAAACCTCTAAGACTTTCATTCATCTTCAAAACACACATGGAGATATTTTTATGAAATCTGAGAGCTTTCTGTCCTTCCATTTACAGCTAGGCAACTGACACTTTGATGCTTCAAAAAGTTCATAAAGACATCGTAAAATTAGAATAAATTAATATGAATTGAGCGGTTTAGTCCAAATTTTCTGAAGAGACTTGATCGCTTTATATGTTGAACAGATTTAATTTAGGCTTTTGCGGTGTGCCATCTTTTAATTAACTACACAAAAATACATCCAGAAAATTAAGAACGAAGAATTAAGAACGAAGAATGTGCATCAGGTTTGTTTTGCTTTTTAATGTTTTTAATTAATTTCTGAAGCCACTGTAAATTTTATCGTTATTGTTTATTATGTTTTTATATTAGACTGCTATTATATTTTGTGCAGGGCATTAGCTTATTTTGTTGTAAATAAAAAAGCCTGGCAATATCACTGCTAAATACCTATAAATATTGTGGTATTCCGCTCACTGACACACCCCCAACAAATAAACATTGGAGCTTAAAGAAAATCCAGAGCTTCCCACTCCTATTTACGACTTTGTGGTGGCGTTCGTGTGCGTTCAGCTCGTAAATATGATCTTTTTGACATGACTTGAGCGCACCAAAAGATGACAGAATTTAAATTTTTGGGTGAACTAACCCTGTAAGTGAAATTAATTTAGTCACAATACATTTTCTTTGCCTCATCTTTAGTATCGAAGATATTCAAATAATTAATTTTCGTTAATTAAATCTAGTCAACCAATCCATGACTGGTTGATTTTGAAAATATTTTTGCACGTCTCCTAAATCTAGGAAGTTATTTTGGTTCTGCCCATCTTTGAAGGAATTACTGAGACTGTAACTTTTATTCTAATTTAATAATCCACTGTGGCTTGTAAAAAAAAAAAAAAGGCTATTTCTTAAAGCAGATGTCTCAGACTGAACTGTATTGCAATCTTATTGACCAATAGCGTCAATTGTGTGCGAGTGTGCACCCTGGGAATATCTGCAGCCAGTGGAAATGAATGTGACATCTGCAGCAGTGAGCTATGAGTAATCGATAAAGAACTCGTTCTTGCTTTATACGCTCTACATCACCTGATTGTGACGCAGAATCCTTCAGATTTGCAAAGTCTGGGAACTTTTTTTCTTCTTCTTCTCCATAAAGGTCATCTGCCAGTCAGGATATGCGTCAGCGTCGTCCTCATGTTTCCTCATTACGCTTTCACAGGGGTTTCATTTTAGCCGCTGTGGGCAGGGAAACCAACAATTGGACTGTGTTGCTGCACCTTCACTGCCTGTTTCAACATTGAAGTGCCATACAGTGATTTAACCCCTGCTCTGTTTTCTCAGTGTGCTCACGTGTGCATGTGCAAATCAATTTTGTCCTTAGTCAAGTGGAAATATCTCTATTAGTGTAATTGATTATTTTGCCTGGAGCTTCCATGTGGAATTTTGTAGCCACAAGGTTCATGGCACGGTTCTTTGTTGAAGTTGCGGTTATATAATTGAGTGCCCTTAAATTAATCATTGTGCATTGAATTTACAGCAGAAAAGACTTGGAACCAGCAGCAAGCATTCATATATAGGCTATCAGGATTTACGGTAGCATTATAAAGCTTGGAAAGCAAATCCTCGAAAGAAACAACAAGGAAGATGAGGAAACTTGGACTTAAATGTCTTGGAAGTGGTTGGGTCCCTTTTTAAGTCCGTTTGTGGTTTTGGATGAGGGCGCAGAGTTAAGTTTAGTTTGTGGTGCAATAACTGGATGAATTTGTCTATGCTTGCCCCTTCCAAGGGTACGGCTACAACAGTTGAGTCATGTGTGGCAGGATTAATCCATATTTTTTGCATGATAGTCCCTCAAATTCAACAAATCCTATTCCATGTTGAATTTTCAACTAAATGAATCGGTCTGTCTGAGAACTTGATTAATGAGCATGAGAAAATTAACAAATGGGCTTTGGCAGTTCTTTCTAAATTTCATAGCTGTATGTTGGAAATTTACTAGCTTTGAGGAGGATGCCGAGGAGAGGGTGTGGAAGTTGTTCCGAGATGCTTTGCATACAAGGGAGAGATAAGTAGTAGCGAGACGTTAAAATTCTTAATAGCAGGTTACCTGACATTTCCATCCTGTGACTCAGCCGAACGCTCCTTGTTAACTCTTGATTCCTACACCGTCTGTTATTTTGGAATCAGTGCCGCTCGTGACGCACACAACCGTTGGCATTTGCTTAGAAGTCCCTGAAAGACATCTTTTGCCCTTTAGTCATTTAAAAATAAACTGTCATAAAAAACTGAATTGCTCAGCTGTGCTGCACATATACTGACGCTCATGTGTTTTTAATGGTTTTTATGATATTTCAAGGTGACCATTATGGATACTGGAGTTAGAGGGACAATTGCTGTCGGGCTGGTTCCTCAATATTACAAACTTGACCATCAGCCCGGCTGGCTTCCGCACTCAATTGCTTACCATGCTGATGATGGGAAGTAAGTTCACTTTGAAAATTGCTACTTATTTTTTATTTATTTATAAAATGCCTACTTTTGCTGTTTATTGTCTAAACCCCAAAAAAATATTTTATTTTTATTTTATTTTAAAAAATGTCCCCAATATTTATAATTTATAAAAAATCTCTTTAAACAAAATGCGTTAGTAACATCGTGTCTACACTAGGGATGGGCATTTTCCCAAAATATTGTATTCATAAAAAAAACGAATATTCGAAAATTTATTTATTTAAATTAAGTTTTTTTGAGAAAATGAGAAACACGTTATTTTTTTTTTTATTTATCAAATTGTCGTCACCATTTCTGAACAAGCCTATGATTAGGCAATGTACACAACAAGCTTACATTATATCTTAAGGTTCCACAGCGCCACCCAGTGGATTTAGTTATAAGTGCGAGTTTTAGAGGGATTTATAATGGATGCACTGCATTTATGGCCAGCAAAGCAACGCAGTAAAATTCGAATAGTATTTTTATTTTTTCGAAAATTAATTACAGATCGAATATTCAACTATTCGTGCAGACCCCTAGTCTACACCGGACGCAAGCGATGCGACAAAAGTCAATAGAACCCATTATAATCAGTGATGTTGTCTACACTGGATGCGGCACGGCACCACACGACTAATCTCAGACAGTAAACGTGCGCCTCGTTCTATTTTTGACGTACCCTAAGCACTTGCGAAACTTATCATAGGAAGGACAAATGGATTTGCAATGGTCGCTTTGTCTCGTCCAGTGTAGACAGCTTCTAGCGCCTGGTGTAGACACGGTTTGTTGGTTACCTTGTGGAATTTTTAATTGAAGATCACTTCCTCTTTCCATGAACCTTTCCAGTTATAAGTCATAGATGACTTTATCTCACCTTTCACAGGCTGTACAATGGCAACCCTGTCGGTCAGCAATTCGGTCCTAAATGTAACCAGGGTGACCGAATCGGTTGCGGAATCTATGCAGACACTTTTGATGCCGGACTCATCACTGTGTTCTTCACAAAGAATGGCAAGGAGGTGAGTCGCCATGCCTTGGTACCGAAGTCAGAGCACAGTAGTGTTATCAAAAAATATAGATTTTTTAAATGTATATCGATGCTGAAATATCTGAAATGGCTCCAATATTCATTTCCATCAGTATCGCTACACCGCTACCAGCTGCCCTTTCTCGCTCTCTCCTCTTTACAGAGTTGACTCTCTATTGCACATAATTTTATTAATTTCCGCAGGTTTCTCGAACACACATAAAGCCGCCTCTCAAACAGCCATATTAAATACTTTTTCCCGGCTTATTGCACTTAAACATTTAAATACACACAAAATAATGTAAAAAATGCCCATCTTGGCGAGTATTCACGTAAACACAATCAGTTATCTTAAGAAAACATGTATAACAGTATTAGTGCATTCGGTCTTAAAGTGACAGCAGCCTAATAAAGCTGCTGCTGTCTGTGTCATTAATGTTAATCAAACAACAAAAGAAAAAGAGAAAGGATTAATCTGTATTTCATTTTTACAATGAAGACTATCTAGTATTATTTTACATTTGATTACTTTATTCACTTTCTGTAGCAGGACCGTGCACAGACATTTTGAGAGTCAGTGGTCCGAACAAAAAGGAGGGTGGAGGGGGGTGTTATTTGGTCTTATTTTATCACTAACTGTTTACTTGTCTTTTTTTGTAAATTCAATTCAAAGTTTAAAAGCAAGATTTCTTGTGCTGCATGTAAGCTATTGCAAATACATTAAGTAAGCAAACATTTAGGTGAGATAATTGTAATGGTAATTAATCAGTGTTTACATGTGATTAAAATCCTGCATAAAAAAATGTAAAGCAATTGTGTCCCTTCAGAAGGCTTGGATTAAACCGCTCAATTCATATTGATTAGGGGTGTAACGATACATTGTTATATCGAGATATCACACTATAAAAATGCGTCTATGTATCGTTGATGTAAATGATATGATTAGCGATATAGAGTTAGTATTATCCAAGGCTCAATCTTACTGTATTTATAAGGTATAATTCACCCAAAAATGTAAATTCTATCATGTACTCACCCTTATGTCGTTTCAAACCTATAAGATTTTCATTCAACTTCCAAACACAAATGAAGATATTTTTTTATGAAACCTGAGATATTTCTTTCCCTACATTTTTAAATCCATTCCTCTAAAACTTAAAAGATCCAAAAAATGTCATAAAGGCATCGTAAAAATATCAGTCAAGTGGTCTAATCTAAATCCAAGTCTTCAGATGAGACACGATGGCTTTTTACAATGAACAGATTTACAACGACGTGCATAGTAGCCTAAACACGGATGTTCAAATGCTTGTGTGATGCGTGAAAACAACATGAGAGTGAGTAAATACAGAATAAATTTTTTTGGATAAACTAACTATTTACAGTTTTGAACACACTTTCTTGCAATTAGAACTGCGATTGATTGCATTGATCGTCTGAAGCGCATACGTGCTGGAACGGCTCTCCTTAAAGTGAAAGCGCAAACATAATTTAAATCATATCACATTTAGTTTTAGTAGTATGATTATTTAAAGCGTTTTAGATGGTTTATTCTTAAATGTTTAGTGAGTTAATAACAGGAAATGCGGGACATATCTAGCACCGGGAGAGTCCAATGAATGATACTGCGTTAGAAAAAATGTACGTTTGTGGAGTTTCAGTGACATTACTACATTAAACGACTATATATAATGTTGAATATAATGTATAATACTGCAATGGGGAAATATTTGTAGGTCCTGATAATAATAAAATATTATTATTTTGGCTTAAAATATTGTGATAGTAACGAATATCAAGTATCGAATCGTGACATGAGTTTATCGTTACACCCCTAATATTGATTACTGTTATGATGTGTCATGTATGTTTTGAAGCCTGAAAATATTGATTTCCTAGACTTTAAATTTTTGGACAAATTATGAGAGGATATTTGATAATATTATGAATATAATGTTATTAATAATAATATTATTATTGTTTTTACTGTATTTTTGATCAAATAAATACGTAAAAAAAAATCATACTTACATCACCACCATATACAGTATATTGCCAAAAGTTTTGGGACGCCTGCCTTTACATGCACGTGAACTTTAATGACATCCCATTCTTAATCCGTAGGGTTTAATATGGAGTTGGCCCACCCTTTGCAGCTATAACAGCTTCAGCTCTTCTGCGAAGGCTTTCCACAATGTTTAAGAGTGTATTTATGGGAATTTTTGACCATTCTTCTAGAAGCGCATTTGTGAGGAACACACGTTTTTCTAACGCAGTACTTATTCATTGGACTCCCCCGGTGCTTGCTATGTCCCGCATCTCCTGCTATTAACACACTGAACATTTAAGAATAAACCATCTAAAACGCTTTGAATAATCATACTACAAAAACTAAACGTGATATGATTTAGATGATGTTTGCGCTTTCACTTTAAGGAGAGCCGTTTCTAGCACGTATATGTGCTTCATCCATGTCTTTAAGGACCTTGCTTTGTGCACTGGTGCACAGTCATGTTGGAACAGGAAGGGGCCATCCCCAAACTGTTCCCACAAAGTTGAGAGCATGAAATTGTCCAAAATGTCTTGGTATGCTGAAGCATTAAGAGTTCCTTTCACTGGAACTAAGGGGCCAAGCCCACCCCCTGAAAAACGACCCCACACCATAATCCTCCCTCCACCAAACTTTACACTTGGCACAATGCAATGCACGTACCGTTCTCTTGGTAACCACCAAACCCAAACTCGTCCATCAGATTGCCAGACAGAAAAGCGTGATTGGTCACTCCAGAGAACACGTCTCCACTGATCTAGTGTCCAGTGGCGCCGTGCTTTACACCACTGCATCCGACACTTTGCATTGCACTTGGTGATGTAAGGCTTGGATGCAGCTGCTCGGCCATGGAAACCCATTCCATGAAGCTCTCTACACACTGTTCTTGAGCTAATCTGAAGGCCACACGAAGTTTGGAGGTCTGTAGCTATTGACTCTGCAGAAAGTTGGCGACTTCTGCACACTGCGCCTCAGCATGCGCTGACCCTGCTCTGTGATTTTTACTTGTACTGTTGTTCCCAATTGCTTCCACTTTGTTATAATACCACTAACAGTTGACCATGGAATATTTAGTAGTGAGGAAATTTCATGAATGGACTTATTGCACAGGTGGCAACCTATCACGGTACCACGCTTGAACGCTTGAGTTCCTGAGAGCGACCCATTCTATCACAAATGTTTGTAGAAGCGTCTGCATGCCTAGGTGCTTGATTTTATACACCTGTGGCCATGGAAGTGATTGGAACACCTGAATTCAATGATTTGGAGGGGTGTCCCAATACTTTTAGCAATATAGTGTATGTGTGTGTGCGCATATGTATAGGCTATATATCATAAACTATTATAATGTCAAATTGAATAAATGCATTAACAGTGTTAAACATATTTAATTAAATTAATACATTGTATAGTAATACATTGTTAGCTAACTCTGTGTCTATCTCGTATATGTACATTTCTGAAATCCATAACTTGGACAGTCAACTCTTATAACCAATCACTCTAAATTATAATGTAGATGCATGCACGACGTGTATTGTGAAAAGCGCTATACAAATAAATGTGAATTGAATTAATTAGAAGTGTAACCTTTGACAGCTCCATGTAAAAATAATCAGACACCATATATTTAAGCATTCTTTAGCTAAACACATAACATGTACATCAAACTATGAATTCTATGGACACAATGTGTGTAATGGTTTTGTTTATTACTCCATTATAGTGGTTACAAGAATCTGTAGAGATAAAGTCTTTGAACACACAAGTCTAGTCTTCTAATTGAGGGTTGTTTTCTGATGACTGGTTTTCCTGCAGGCCAGATAGTAGGGCCAGGAGTGATACAGACATCATTTCAAAGAGCAGTCTTTATTCTCAGTTATAATGTGCTGTAAAATAGTGGTTAACTTTATGGAATGCTTTAACAGAGCTCTCTTTATGTGTATGTGTGAATGGAAGGTGGGGTCAGTGGTGGTGCCGGTGGCTCCAGATGGGCTTTTCCCTGCCATTGGCATGCATTCCCTCGGCGAGGAGGTACGGTTGGACCTGCAGGCGGAATGGGGTTCAGAGGAGGAGGACAGCGTCATGATGGTGGACAGCCATGAGGATGAATGGGCACGCCTGTATGATGTCAGAGTCAGCGGCACGGTGAGTGGGGGGGGGGGGACTATCGAAAACCAGACCAAATGTGATGCCAATTAGTTTCAGAATCAGTTTTTAATCTACAGGCCCTTGGAAAATGTGACAAGTTGAGTGCAGGCATGGTGAAAGACTCTAAAGTAAACCATATTTTACTGTGGTTTAATGGGAAGTCATATATGTTACGAATTAGTGGTGCTTGCTAAGGCAAGAATCACTGTTGCTGTTGCCATATTTAGGGTTAGGGATTGTAACAGGCCTCAAACCTCAACCTTGGCGTGGAACTAATCCTGCACCATGTGCATGGACATAAATGATGACGTTTTGCGGCTAGTTTCTAAGCAGTCAAATTGGGTCATAGATTTGCACTGAAAGAGGAACATGAGCCATATCTAGAGACGTTGTGATGCCATGTTTTGCACAGGGAAGTACCAGTCACATTTGCAATACCATGGTATTGCACTATATTCACAGTTCCTAATAAAATATCCCAGAATAGCTTATTCCTTAGTGCCAATTACAGGGCATTGCACTCCACCACATATTTACATGGCAATGCAGTCAACCAGTGCACCATGACTTGTTTTCCTGGTAAGAGAGGATGATAGCCATTGCCATAGAATTCTGATTACCACCCACATTTGCTTTTACTTGTAAAAATCAAGTCCTACTATATTCTTCTAAGAAGTTTGGGGTCAGTAAGATTTTTACCCCGGTTTCACAGACAAGGCTTAAGTGTAGTCCCAGATTAAAATGCATGTTTGAGCTGTTTTAACTGAAAGCAACTTGCACTGACATATCTTTTTGATCTTTTGTCTCAAGATGCACACCAGTAATGTTTTTTTCTGAGTCTCATTTATAAAAGCTATTTAAAGTTGCCATGAAATCAAAATTGAAGTTTAGTATGAATATGTGAGCCTTACTGTCTATATATAGGTGTCCTCGAAAACAATGACAAAATTCACATTTAGAAGATTTTGATGACCTCACGCTGAACTTCAACTTCTCATCATTTTCTGTCCAATCAAATGCTATCTAGAACCTGAAGCATCCCACCGCCTACATTATAAATAGACGCTGAAGCTGCGGCGAAAATCACTCTTCACACATTTACTATTTTCTACATGGTCAATGGCACGTAGGGCACATAGTATGCTTTCCATTAGGATGAATGAAGATTCACATTATTTTTGTGGAAGCCATGAAAATAGAAATCTTTTAAAACATAATAAATGTCTTTACTTTCACTTTTAATCAATTTAATGTATTTTTGTTGAACAAAAGTATACATTTCTTGAAATCTTACTGAACCCAGACTTTTGAACGATAAAATCAGCTCTGTGTTCTCAGCACTCAATCCTTTTAGTGTTACTTTGATGTAATCCTTGTTTGAATCATCATCTCTCACCGTTTTGCCTCAATAAATTATGACATGAATGATGTGAATCCAGAAACCACACATTACTTTACTTCCTATAAGCCATTTACCAAGCTGACAATGTCATTCTTAGGGAAAAAAACACCTGGAGGAACACAGTGATAGAAGAGTCTGCCGAACCCAAGCGTGTGTGCCGTTGTGACTGAGTGGAGGGAATTGCTTGCTGGAGGCAATGTTTTTTCACCCATAATTCCTCAGAGTAGTGTTTAGATAAAGTTGAAAGGAACAAGCAGTCTTGTGTTTGGGTTGGTTATGGAGCAAAGACCTCCCAATAGAGTGAGACTCCTGATCCAAAAGACCAAAAAGTGCAGGGTACAGATGTTCTTCTGGGAAAAGAATGTGTGCCCATCATGCTCACCTTCCCATCTGATGCCCTGGACCTTCTGCGGCCTATTAATGCTTTACTGAGGTCATGAAAGCATACAGCATAAAGTGCCGCACTGTCGTTATGCTTTACTGGACTGATGGCATGAACCGGGCAGCGCAGGCCAGAACTGGCACTAGACCAGCTTGTAAAAACTCAATAAGAGGACTTACGGGGTGCCAAGGAATCTTTTTACCTGTTTAAAATGTGGTTGAAGGTTTTCTCAGCTGTGTGCCTTCTCTGTGAGTCCTGTTGGCTCGGCAAGAAGGTGTCCCAAGACTTATAGACTCTGCTGATAAGGGCATGTTTTGACAAGATGCCGAATGCCCCATGGTTTAGTTTCCACATTAGTCACCAAGTAAATTTCTTCTAGAATTGGCGATCTCACTACAAGATGGATTTTGTGCAAAGCACTTGTTGCCATCAGCGATATGCTAATAATAATAAAATGATTCGTTAGTAGGTTTGATAGCTAAGGTTTGTCAGGCTGCTTTTGACGATGCCTATCTCCTAGTCTTAAGACACGATCTAATGTAAACCAAGACATAAAGTGTTCTTTAGCAGTCTATCACAAGAGTCCATTTTGTGGTCTGTCTTCGACGTATCCAACATACAGCTTTCAGAACTCCTCCAGTCATTCCCTCCATATATGGAGCAGCTCTTGACTTTCAGTGATAGTTTCTAATAGGAACGCATTTTCATACTGTGGTGAAATGAATTAGAAATGTCTGTCTTTCAGTAAGCCTTTGGAAAAACAAGTGCATTACAATATCAGTATAGATATTAACATCCGTCTTTGTTAAATCATCTGTTTATTTATTAAACAGTGCCAGCTGAGTTTTACGGAACTACAGAAGATTTATGATGTCACTATAGAATGATGCAGTGAATTTATTACAGGGACAAACCTTAAATGACCTGGAGCAGATAAAGGAAAAATTCACCCAATGATGGAAGCTCTGTCATCATTTTAATCTCTTTGGAATACAAAAGGAGACATTAGCACATTTGCTCATTTAAACTTGGTGTGTCATCCTGGGATTGACGTCAGTGGCACCAAACCCTATTGGTCCTATTGGTAATTGTGACATGGTAAGCATGAACATGCAAAACTGGAAATTAGCATTTTAGGACATGTACTAAAAAAAAAAAGAAAGTCATATGGTTTAGAATAACAAGGGTGAGTAAATGATGACAGAGTTTTCATTTATGGGGGAATCATCCCTTTAAGTGTTCTTGCAGAAGTGATTACAGTTGCACTAATTTGCCCTGTAAGGCAGTTCTACTTCTGTTCATGTTTACATTCATTGCAATCACAGAGCCACCTCTGTTTAGATAAGAAAATAACACATTCTGACACGCTGCTAAATGCCATCATAGTGATCACAAACACTCCCTGATTTTTTTCTACATGATTTGTCATCCATCTTCATGCATGTGATAACAGGGAAATATTTTGATGTGTGATTCTTTGTTATAATAGATTGCGTGAGATAGATGTTTTTTTATACAACACTTACAACAGCTCATCATGGCTTTTCCTTCTCCTGAGCACCCACATAGCAACAATAAACTTTATAACCTGTAAGTTGGTGAAAACATAATGCAATGCAGTTACTTCCTCAGATGTGGCCGTTCTAATGACGGACAAAACATGTATGTCTGAAATTCACTGATATTCGCTGGTCAAAACCCTTGTAACTCCATTTAAGTTTGATTTTGGTAAAATGTTAATATGACAACACATGCAAATGTCTGACCTAGGGATGAAACGGTATGAAAATTTCATATCACGATTATAGTGACCCAAATTATAATGATTATCAGTATCATCACGGTTTTGTTCAAATGAGATGGAAAGTGTTCAAAAAGAACAGATGCACACACTGAAAACATTTCAACAAGTTTTATATTTGAATCAACAAATAAAACAAGCAGCTCTATGCACTTTAAGGAAGATTCTATTCTGTGGGATTTCCTTCCTTATAATGACCGTCGTCAATAGCAACGCATTATAACACAGCGCACATCCACGCAACGGACGCACGCTCTCGTTTCATTCAAATGCAACTTGCGTCTCTGTTTTTGATTGTATTGAAAATGAAATCAGAGGACTTTACTATTAATACTACTATAATTATTACTATAACTTCTTGTGATCATCTTGTCTGGACGATTGTTTTTTACACTGTACAAAATGGATTATAAACGGGTAAGATTTAAAAGATTAATCTCAGTTCAATATGTCCACGTAATTATTTATGTGGTAAAGAAAATCTGTGTAATAAGTGTACCATGAATATACATTATTATCCCTTAAATGTCACCCTAGTCTTGTCTGAATTTGTTCATTCGTCTTTGGCTCAAAGCCACTTGCTGCGAACTTTTCTTCGCGGAAGCTTCACGTTATTATTTCCCAGACGTAGTTTTAGTATGGAGGTCAAAGTCCCCTTGCCTTGCAAGGTTCGCAGATTTGAAGTGTTTCCCTCCTATTGCAGCGACTTTCTTCTTGCATGTTCTGCAGACAGGGTGACCATCTTCGATTAAGTTTCCCTCAGGACTTTTGTAAAAGCCAAAATATGACCATACCTCAGATTTGGTCCTAAAGGCGCTGTCACTGGCTTTCGCCATTTCTTCTCATTCAAAAAACAACGTTGCGCGCTGTGCCTGCGCCAGACTGATGCTGGCTGGACAGGATTTACCGTGAGTTTTCAAAATCGTGATAATCAAACGCGGTTTTAATGATAATTACATTTTCAACGATATTACTAACCGTCAGTACATTTTATCGTGGTTTATCGTAAAACAGGTAATCGTTCCATCCCTAGTCTGACCATTTATCAACAACACAGTTTAATTATTTAAAAATAGTTTTTATCCATTAGTATTGTTTCTGCCCGACAACGATGATATATACACCGTATTGTACCATTTAGAAGTTTGGGGTAAGTAAAATTCTTTTGAATACATTGATCAGAAGTGACAGTAGACATTTATAATGTTACAAAAGGTTCTTTTGAACTTTTATCAAAGAATGCTGAAAAAATATTTCCACAGAAATATTAACCCTCTGGACCCTAAGGCTATTTTGTGGCCCTGAAGAAGTTTGACATGCTCTGACATCTGTGTTTTTTTTTCTCCAGTTGCTTTAAAGCATATTAATGGCTAAAGTCTGATTACACTGTATTCAGCACAAACATGGCTACAGTAATATGTGAGCAACATGTACATAAAAGTTTGTAGTTTTGAGAAAATAATGTTTATGCGTAGCTTTTGAAAAAACTAAAATGTTAAATCACTGAAATAAGGCCATATAACACACTTTAAACATTTGTTCACAAGGCTTTTCAGAACTGGATGTTGTTGCCTAGAGTTTTTTCTTCAAAACAATGTGAAAACTATTTTGATCACTCATTCATACAAAACAATATAGTCATTTCACTTTTGTAAGACACTTATTGCCAGAATGGCTGTATGCGGGGAGGGTGTGGATCATCATGAATAATGCTGAGATTCACACCTGAGGCGTCAACGACTCCTCCCCTGAATATCAATGAGGAATGTGACAGAGGGAACTGTGAGGAGACTTAATGATTGAATGTATTGTTTGTAGCTTATTCACAAAATCACGTTTAATTTAAAAGAAGTAATCTGACTATACATTCTTTACATAAAGACTTTGGACCTACAGTACTGTTCAAAAGTTTTAGATCTATATGTTTAAAAAAAAAAAAAGTCTCTTCTGCTCACCAAGGCTGGATTTATTTGATCCAAAATAGTAAAAACAGTAATATTGTGAAATATTTTTACAATTTAAAATAAATGTTTTCTATGTGAATACATGGTAAAGTGTAATTTATTCCTGCAATCAAAGCAGAATTTATCATCATTACTCCAGTCTTCAGGTTCACATGATCCTTCAGAAATCATTCTAATATGATGGTTTGATATATATGCTCAACAAACATTTATTATTATTATGAATGTTGAAAACACTTGTGTAATTTTTTTCAGGAGTCTTTGATTAACGGAAAGTTCAAAAGAATAACATTTATCTGAAATAAAAAGATTTTGTAACATTATAAATGTCTTTAGTGTGTTTTTTGATCAATATAAGGCATCTTTGTGAATAAAAGTATTAATTTCTTTCAAAAAACAAAAATCACAACAACAGCAACAAAAAACTAAACTCTTACTCAGCCCAAACCTTTGAATGGTAGTGTATAATGTTACAATAGATTTCTATTTCAGATAAATGCTGTTGTTTTGAACTTTCTATTCATCAAAGAATCCTGAAATAAATTGTACACAACTGTTTTCAACATTCATGATAATAAGAAATGTTTCTTGAGCAGCAAATCAGCATATTACAATGATTTCTGAAGGATCATGTGAAACTGAAGACCGGAATAAATTGCATTTTAAAAATATATACAAATAGAAAACAACTATTTTAAATTATAAAAATACTTGGCAATATTACTGTTTTTGCTGTATTTTTTTAAACGTTAGAAAACCTAAAACTTTTGAACGGTAGTGTATATACTTGGATTTACACATGAAAACAACATAGAGCAGTGGTAAAAAAATACAGTGCAAAAGAGACTTTCAGGGCAAAAGTGAAAACGGAGACAGTGCAAGATGAACGAAAACGAATTAGTCTCTCTATTTGAGCATGCTTGTCGCGCGTCTACATTTAAAATAACGAACTTGAGCGTGCAAAAGACGCAATGTGAACAGCCCCTTAGTCAGTGGTTACATCAGCGTAGCAGTCAATAAATGGGACAGTCATGTACGCGTTCCTTCCTCGTGGACGAGGTGAATTGCTTTGCGCGCGCGTGGGTGTGGTCACATTAAAGTTAATTCTGACGCATTTCAGAATGGACATCAAAGGGAGACAGGCGGGAGAACGCGCATCCTGTTTGTTTCCTTTATTTAGCGAAAAGCACAACATTTGGTTTTTTTTTTTGAGTGTACATGAATAAAAGTAGACACTTTAAGCTTTGTAAAGACATTGTTCATGTCTGTGAGGCCAAAAATGACGGAGTATTTTAAGTTGTTTTACACTGTCATGAGGAAAAAATCCAGCAAAACGCACGGGCGCGTTCTTCGGGTTCAAAGGGTTAAGCAGCACAACTATTTTCAACATTGATAATAAAAAAAATAATAATTCTTGAGCAACAAATTAGCATATTAGAATAATTAAAAAAAAGATCATGTGACAATGAAGACTGGAGAAATGATGCAGAAAATTTAGCTTGTTTTAAATTGTAATATTTTGCAATATTACTGTTTTACGGTATTTTTTTATCAAATAAATGCAGTGAGCATAAGAGACATGATTATTTTTTCTTTGCACAATCCGGGATATCACGCAGATCACTGCTGTCCAGATGAGATAATTGTTTTCGGTGGAAGATCCCTTTCACAGATGAACTCTGGGAGACTGAAGATTTGCTGACTCCTTCACTTCTCTTTCCAGTTAGCCTGGTTAAAGCCACTAATTAGCCCATTCCCATCTCATTTAAGTGGTCTTTCTGGGTTATTCTGGAAATTCTGGGTTAAATTTAGCATTCGTTTTTACTGGATCTGGCAACTTTAAATAGTACTATGTCTGCCGCTGTTTCTGGTTAAAATGAAGTATGAAAACAATCACATCATCAGAAAGAGATAATTGTAATCAAATGATATGGAAAATGGTGGATTTGTATGATTTACTCAGACCCATAAATTGTTAGATTAGCCCTGATATATGTTGCCAACATCTACATCATGCAGTCTCGCATTGAACAAAATTGAGCAATGAATTGTCACACATAGGTCACCCCTGCCTTTGAATGAGTGTTTGTGTTATGAGGAGGCGTTTGGCTGGCGCCCCTGTGTACGTGCGGTTCTATGCGAACGCATGGCAGAGATCAGTTTAGCTGTTACTACAGCAGAGCCTCTGCCCACCGACTAATCTCCCTACGGCTCTGCGGCCGCCAGACAGCAACCTGGACTACTGCTCGCTTTACCCGGCATACACACACATACACGTCCACACCAATGCTAGCTTGCACATACTCACTTCCACGGCCTCTTTAATACTCATGCATGCACATACACTGACTCACACACACACGCTTATGAGCTGGTTGGGAGTGATAATGTCTGAGAATGCTGGCTTTAGAGCAAAGATTTATGGTCATAGCCTCTTTGGCCCTTTGTCTATGTGAAACAGTTTTTTTTTTTTTTTTTAAAACACTTTAGCTCAGAGTGTTTGTGGTTTCATCAGGCCTGGCAGTGTTGCTGAGTGTCTGAAACTGAAGGGGTGACTCAAAGGGTTCGGCCCATTACTGTACATTCCCCCGTTTCAGTCAGAGAAATGATTTAATCTTAATGATGTACACGAGCACGAATGACAGTCCTCAAGCCTTCTGGCGCTGTAGATGTGACTGTGGCCTGGTTAATTCTGGTTAGGCTTTTGGAGCCGCACTTATACAATTAAGTCTGGACGGGAATTCATTATTCATTATCGTTATGGCCGGTTTAACTGTATTACTGTAACACTAACCACTGTCAGACGTGTTTTATAGTTTCATCTTGAATAGGCTACCAGGGACATCTGTTCCTGTTCTGCTCTTCTTCTTTTTTTTGCATAACATCCCTACAGCGCAGTTGGATACAGTTTTCTGTATTTCCATTCGGGTTTGGAGTTCATCTGATGAACCTTTAGTGTCCATATCAATGGACTGTCTTTTTGGTTAGCCTGAGTTCATCTGTTTCCCACAACAGAACGGTTTCAATTGAAACTCAGTGTGTGAGAACACTGGAACATCACTTTACCCCTCAAACGGAACTTGAAAGTGTGAGAAAAAAGGAAATGATGACTTATCTGTAGCAGGGAGAGGCTGTTAACCTGCTTTAACATGTCATTTCCGTTGGGTTTGCATCCTTTTATTATAAAAACAAGTAGGGATGCACTGATACCACTTTTTCCAGAACGAGTCCGATGCCGATACTTTAATTTTTGGTACTGTATTTTCATTGCATTTATAATTTGTAAATATATTAGGTGGAGAAACCAAATGCTAAGGATTTTTTACTGGCCTGGTTGGGTCAGTGGTTCAAATGTTTAGATACCAGTGAAATATCACAATTCTCTATTACAATTTGTATACTACAGCAAAAACTACTAGCTATACTATAATGTACATTTAAAACATTATTAAAGACAAGTAAACAGTCAGTAATATGAACAAACAATGAACAAATAATCCAATTACAAATAGCTTGAATGATTCAATATAAGATACAAATGAAATGAACAGTGCTTTTCATGTCTTCAGGTAGTTATAACAGTAGTTTTCAGGTACAGAATTTGAACTAATCAAATGTAAAAATAACTGCATATAATTTTCACTGTATAAATTAAATATAGATTAATCATTATTAAAGTTACAAAAATCATTCAGTCAAGAGCAGTGAGTGATTTCTTAGTTATATGTTTGATTAACATTTAAAACACACACAGCAGGAATAGAAAAGACAGCGGAGCGTGAGCTCATACACGGGCGGACCTCGATCACCTGACACCGTTACTACACAGCGCTGGGAGATCCAGTAAGAAAGTGTTTGAATTCACCACAGAATTAATAACACCGATACTGCAAGCTCTAGTAGGAAGCGTTCGCCACAGAATTCTCTGTTATAAACCATAGATATCAGATCAAACAGCGCTGATGTGGAAACCAAGAGAAACTATTACTGCATGAACGAAGTTAAGGGTTTTTTTTTAGTCCACAAATCATAAACATTCACCATGGATTTAATGTAGTAACACCCCATGGTATTGTGGCACCGTTTAAAGGTGTAGGCCACTTTGTGGCAAACAAGCACTTTTATGTAAAAAATACATATTACCACTATAAACAGTAGATGGCGGCGGAGGAGCACTTATTGACTTATTAGCAATTTTCACTCCTTAATATATGGAAAAAATTAGGAAATCACAAAGTCTCATGAAAAACTAAAACTTCAAATTGTGATTGAATTACCCAGAAAACAAGTAAAGAGTGCTCCTTTTATTATCAGAAAATTTCCCTTATAAAAATGTGTTTTTTGCACATTACTGTTGTACATATTTTACAATTTTATCTGCATATAAATGCAAGCTCAGTGCTTCACTGTTAAAATTCCAATAAACCAACTTATTTACACTTATTAACAAAACAACACAAAACAATAGTCATTTTATGATTAAATTAACTTTATGATAAATTTTCCTCCAGTGCCACCAAATCAGCTGATGGCGCCACCATCTATAGAACTTAGTGGCGGTGAACGATAGCGGTAGAACTGGTGCCACTGCTCTCAAATGTTAGTCTGAAGCCCATAGACCGAATGCACAGATTCATTTCTCAACCGTGTTTCATGTCACTTAAGGCATCACCAGCTATGTTTACTAGGATAGTCGCCAAGACTGGCGTTTTTACTTTATTTTGTGTGAATTTCTGGGCGAGTGCTTCGAATGTTTGCGCACAGTAAACTTCTTGTCCTGTAATAATGTAGGGAACCACTCGTACATAAATCATGTAAGTTTTCAACTTGCATATACAATTTATTTTTAATCCAAATGACGCATATGTGCTTAGTGAGCCATCAGCAATCAAGAGCATGAAACTGAAGTGCATGCTCTCTCTACCGTCAGTTAACGTTAATAATATGTGCATTGTTTTACCTTATTTGCTATTTACATACACGACAGTACTACACACTTTTCAGTGATGCTTTTTAAAAATGGATGTGTGCTTGACAAGCTTGCGCATCTGTTCTGCTGTGCGCTTAATCCACTTAATCAGCTTGCACACACCAGGCGTAAATATTTAATTTGTTTAACATTCTATTAATTTGATGGATTTACTTCATAGACATCCTTCTCTCATATATCCATTGCCAAGCGTTAAAAATCGATACCTGTAGGCTATTTATATATTTAAGAGGCACATTTATTTTAACACTCTCCACATTTTCACACAATGCCAGTCTAGGTATTATCGCCAACGCTTGCATTCTCGTTTAAATTACCGATCGGGCCAGTGCCGAATCTTCACAGAAGTTTATCATTTGCTTGTTTTTAAAGCCTTGCAAAAAGCAGCGCTCACTCACCTCAAACAGAGCACAAATAGGCCACTAAATTGAGTCTTCTTTTACTTATTTTTGTGCTTCAGTAGATAAAGTTCTATGGTTTCGCATATAAGGAGAATAGAGCGCTATGAATCGTTCTTTACACTGAAATTTAAAACTGTTAAAAGAAAACGCTCAATAAACTGCTGTATAGGAGTATTAATAGCATTTCTTGTTCTGTCCTACCTATAATATGTTGTTGCTTCATTAAAAATCTGCGCTATACATTTAAAACAAAATGTCTTTTAATTTTATAGTATTTATATATAATTTTTTAATTATATACATATAAATAAATAAAAGTTTTGACATTACACATTTTAGCACAGAAGCCTAAAATACTTTCTTGACTGTTGTCATGTCATAAGCTGTCATTAGGTTACTGTGTGGATTTTTTATTTGTAGGTGTCCCAATCAGGGTGCATGATATGAAATTTTTAAATAAATGTTTATGTTATATATTTTGGTTGCAGTTGTGAGTTAATTAAATGTAACTGGTTGTGTAAAATAGGCATATAATATCATAGTATCGAGATATGAATCGTATCATAATTGTATCGCAGAACTTTTTGAAGTATCGGAAAATATCATATCGCTGGCTATGAGAATCGATATTGCATCGAATCGTGATGAATCATCCGATTTACACCCCTAACAAGCACTGTAGTACTGTACATGCTGGGTGGTATCGGTTGTTGGTATCCGAGCATTTTAATGAATACGAGTACAGAACTGGTATCGGTACCGGTTCATCCCTAAAAACAAGATAATATGACTTTTAAATAACATGTAAAACAAAAGGAAAAAGGCCAAATGTTTAATATGGCATGAAAAAATAGTTTTAGCATGATGCTGGTCAAGTCTGCAGGTTAAAGTTCAAAGTAAGTCTTTAGAGACCATTGATTGGTTCTGTTTGTTCTTGAAGCTTAGCAGGTGGAAATTTAGCTGTAAGCAGTTATGGTCTTGTAACCCATAAGATCCATCACCATTGTGTTTTTGAGCAACGCGTTCAACCCCAGGTTAACCCGAAGTTCTCAGCATCATTCTGTTGTGAAATCACATGAAAGTTGCGAAAATAAATAAATTCCAGACCTTGTCGGAAACACAACAGTGATCCTCATTGTGGCAGATTTTTGGGTACGGAAATATTTGTGACTACTAATGTTCAGGAGTTTTTTGTTTCTAACTTATGTTAAATGACCGAATCTTATAGCCAACATGAACTATTAATGAGTAATACATTTTTTACAGCATGCATTAATCTTTGTAATGTTAATTAAAATAGTTGTTCATTTTTCATTTATTTTAGTTGACAGTACATTAACTAATTTTAACAGATACAACTTTAGATTTTCAAAATATATTAGTAACTTTTAATATTGTTGTTTCATGTTAACTGATAGAATTTTAAAAGAAACTTACCAAAGAAATGACCAAAGTTCCATCATCCACTTTTGTGGTCTCTCTTTTTTTTTTTTTTTTTTTAAGTTTCTTAAAAGTTTCTTTTTTAATATTTCTCAACAACAAAAAAATCTGGTTAAAAGTGAATAACAGGCTCTGAAAATCTTTACATTTTTATAATTTTTTTTCTTTAGTGAGCCATTGCAGTTTTGGGTATTGACAGAAAGGTCAAATATGTAGCAGACTATTCTTAACTCCTCCGTAATTTCAGCATGAACTAATCAAAAGAAAAACCGAAATAATTTTGTGGTTGATATTCTTTTTCTTTATCTATTCTTTTTTTCTTTTTCTTTTTTCGAGATGTGTGCAAAGCCATTTAAGTATGTAAATGTATTTTATCACGCTATGTCCAACAGCAGCAGTTGCAGCAGTACTTTGGTATGAGTGAATGATTGTGATTGGGCAACAATCTTCCCTGCTGCAATAACTGGTAGTGATAGTTGAATTTATTAAAAGGTGGTGAAAGACTCCACAGACCAGGCCACCATTGAGATTTCCAGCTAAACACTATTGGTATTTTGAAGAAATGCATTGGGCTCAGTTTTGATTACATAATATTCTGAGTTTGCATTCCCCTGTTTTTATTCATGTAGAGTAAATGCCTGTTCACATTTAGTCTAGAACTACAATAACTCATGTTCACACAGTGCACACAATGCATCAGCACTTACTCCCGATTTCTCTCAACATGGGGACAGGAGAGGTGTCAGTCAATAAATGGGAAAGAAAAGTAACTTTTACTTATTTTAAAAAGTTACTATTTAAAAAAGTAAAGATATTTTTAATAAAATAATGCATTACTTCACTCGTTACATGAAAATGGAATAATCTGATTACATAACTCACATTACTTTTAATGCGTTACCCCCAACGCTGGTAATTTCAAAAATGAACATTATCTCATGATTTACTCACCCTCAAGCCATCCTAGGTGTATATGACATTCTTCTTTCAGATGAATACAATCAGAGTTTTATTAAAATATGTCCTGGCTAATCCAAGCTTTATAATGGCAGTGAGTGGGAGCCCAAATTTTGAAGCCCAAAAAGTGCATGCATCCATCCATTATAAAAGTAATCCACATGGCTCCGGGGGGTTAATAAAGGCCTTCTGAAGTGAAACGATACGTTTAAGAAAAATATCCATCTTTAAAACTTTATAAAGTCAAATATCTATATTCCATATTCAACTTACGGAAAAGGTGTAACTGACTGCAAGAGGCGTTATACTTTCTTTGTAAGTTTAATACGCGTGCAGCTTAAACTGCAATGCACGACATTAATAACTATGATTGGGACTGTCATAATATTACATAACATTATAATGAGAACACTCATAACAGTCCTATAGCTCATCCTGGGTCAACATTTCATTCGGTAACATTAGGCAGTTTTGATTTTTTTATGCTGTTTAATGTTGATGATCACATTATTTTACATATGATATCACTTGTTTCTGCTTCTTCTTAGCCTGTGTTTTGATCAGGAGATTCAGCAATCTTTCAGAAGATGCGTAATAGCGCCCCCTTGCCGTGTAAACTTGGAAAATTTCGTCAATGGCAGGGAAAGAGTTAAATAAAGGGGATAGTTCACCCAAAATGTAATAATTTACTCACTCTCATGTCGTTCCAAACATGAATGGCTTGCTTTCTTCTGCAGAACACAAAAAAGATATTATGAAGAACTTTTGGGTCCAAAACAACATTAAACCTCATTTATTTTGATTGTAGAGACACAAAAAAATCACTAGGACATTTTTCAAACTATCTTCTTTTATCTTTTATCCTTTTTTTTGGTATCCCTTTAAGCTTATTTTTCTTAATGCTGGGCTCCTTCGGAAAGTCATGCTGGTTTCCACAGCCAGGAGCAGCACAATTATCTTAATCTTTTTAACTTGTCTTGGCGTCTTAAAAACGTGCTAGAGAGACATGCACTAATGGTCAAAGACACCCGTCAAGTGCATATTTACGTAGAAAAATAATTAAAAACAGTGTAGACTGACATGTTTTTGCTTTCTCGCAGCTAGACACAGCTGAGTGGACATGACGTGATGTGCTGAACTTCTTTTAACTTGAAATCAAGGCGTAGACAGATGAACAATTGTGTCCTATCTGAACGACCTCTGACTGTACCTTTTTGTGTGTAGGAACAGTGGCTGTTCTGCTGCTCCTTTATTATTTGTCCTGCTTTATTATTGCACCAGTGAATAAGTCATGAAGATGATGATGTGAAAGTAGACATTGATGTGTTTCTGTGAAAGCAATTATGTGCGTTTGTGTACTGTCAAAATGTGCTGAAGAGAACATTTCGTTCTCATAGCTTTATGTAGTTTGAGTTTTGAAAATAAAGGTGCGGCCACATTTTGTGAGCTAAAAGGTCCATTGTCAATACTGTAGTATTGACACATTAGTCACATTCAAACCAAGCCTTCTGTTGATCACCACAGCGAATTCACGTGACTGACTTGTACATGTCTAATTGGCATGAGGAAATCACAGGAAATGTACAATTATCGATTCCTATTGAAATGACTTGAATGGACTCATTACACCATTACAATGTGTTTTTATAGTACTCGCAAAATCTAAAGGAAAATTAGATTCTTTGTCTCACGATCCCTTTACTCTAAAAAAAAAAATATTGGATGGGTATTTTCCTGCCACATCTTGTCCTAAAACATTTAAAGGGTACATAACACACAGTTTCTGCCAATCTCATGTTAATCTTGACTACCTATAGAGTAGTATTGTATCCTTTGTATCTCTGAAGAGTCTTTAGTTTTATCGTATTTATAAAAGACATATACGCTGTACCGATTTTTTCCGAAAACAGCCAAACTCGTGGAGGCGTGCAGTGGGCGGAGCACGAGCACACACTTGCAGAACTCTGTTGCTACTCTAGAAAAAGGTTATTTGGGAAGCTGAACATGGTTATCTTTCCCTCACAAGCTATGTTTACATGTGCATCAATAATGTGATTATTTCTAATAATCCGAGTAATGCTGCATTCACACCGAATGCGAATAGAGCGTCTGGAGCGAGTGATCTCCATGTTAAGTCAATGTAAAGACATGTTGACGTGCGCCTGGAGGTCCTGGTCCTGGAGATACGCGCAAGTGATTTTATTTGGTGCTTTTTGTACATTCACGTGTTTGAAGCAAATTCGCGTCTGACGCCTGAGTTGAAAAATTGGAACTTTGGCGTCTGTTCGTGCCGCGTTAACCAATCAGGAGCCTGCTTGCTGCTGTCACGTGGTGAAGTGATGTGATAAACTAATGGCAAGTCAATAGCGGATGAGAAACCCCGTGTAATTTAAATCTGTAGGCTAATGTAGTGACCTGTAGATAAAATAACTGATGAAAACGTACTATTTTCATCTTTCACACTAAAAAAGCAGCAATGATATTTAACTTTTAATGCTGATAAAGCCTAATAAGCTTGGCATGTCGTAGGAAAAATAATTTGCACACTAGTGTTCCAATAAACCACGTTGAAACTATCTCCTATTTATTTTATTTTTTTATTTAATGTATGTTATAAAGCGAACTTTTGTGATTTCAGAGCTTACTTAAATACTTTAGCGTTTAGCCGCAAATTTCCTCGGAGCGAAGACGGATCGGTGTTTCTGATATCAGTGAGTGAGGAGTGGAGCGGGGTGCGGGAAATGGTGAACCCGGAGCGGAGCTGGAGAGGAGTGATTATTGAGTGCTTTGAGCGTGGAGGGGAAATTGCTGCCGCTCCACTCTGCTCACATACTCTGGTGTGCATGCGCTCATCCGGGAGAAGCGCCCATACAAGCAATTCTGCCCTTTATGAAGTCATACAGGGCCATACTCGAAAAAAAAACTTTCTGAAACTTGTTCGAACCCTGAAGGAGTGCATTTGGCAGAGAAATACTCCGTCATACATCAACTCAGTTTTTGAAATGTTGGCCATGTTTAGCATGAGAATCCAACTCTTTAACAGTGTAAATAAGTCAGAATGCATGAAATAGCATTAGACCACCCCCCCCCCCCCCCCCCGCCCCTTTAAGGATTGTACTGGGATATAATGATGTAAACATACAAAATACTTTACTATCATAGATCACATGAAGTCATTTTGTTTTTCTTTTTTAGGACCGTCTTGGAAAGCGACAGGAATTCTCAGCACTCCACAAAACTGTCTGCATGTTGAGGCTTTTAATATATTGTTGTGTCAATTAGACAAGCAGCTGAATGCCAAGTTCAGCTTAACACTCTGAAGAAAAAGGTGGATTAAGAATAAATTGTGTTTAGACTATTTTAAAGGCTAAAGACAAGTGATGAACGAGACAAACATCTCAGTGGCTCCAATTGTGGGCGTCTCCCTCTTTGTGTCCTCCACCTTTTCCACATTCTCCGTACTGTGACAGGAAGTTGTGGGGCTTGCTTGCAATGTTGCACCTGTTGCCGGGGCAGCGGGTCAACAAAACAAGCTGCCGCCCCCACGCAGGTCTGGGGATGGTGCCGTTCGAGAGCATGTTGGATCTGTCAGCGCTGTCATCCATGCATGCTGGGAGTTGTTGAGAGCTGTTAGGAGTGGTATAAAGGTAGACAACCTCCCCATTACTCAGCATCAAGGAGGCAGGAATGTGTGACTAGGTGCGATTTTGCCTCCATCCTCAAATGAGCAGGCAACTGTCCTGGCACGAAAACTTGATGTTGAAAAGAAGAGTTGGGTGAATGCAGAAAAAAACCACCACGTTGCATCTATAAAAAGCAACACACAATTAATACTGATTAATGAACACCAGCCCTTTGGTGGGAGCATTTCTCCAGTGAGAAGGAGATGAGAAGAGAATAACTTCTGTTTGAGAAATACGCATTCTTCCATGTTGAACACTGATGAGTTTAGTTGGATTGATCAAGCCTGCTTTGATCAAAGTGATGCCTGATTGTTTGCAGGATTGTGCGTCTTACTTTCTGTAGTTCATCAGTGTTTTTGATTTCAGTTTGGGATATTCTTGGACAACGGACAGCAATCTGTTCGTGTCCATTTAATGGCTGCGTCTGTCTTTTGCACGCATGTTTCTGTGTTTTACAAAACGTGTGGTCATAACCAGCATGTGGCTGTACAAGGCCCCTTGTCAGAGTCTCCGTCTGACCTGCAGTCATTTACCGGTGTAAACAAGGATACCAAAGGTTGTTGTAGATGGAATCAGAGAAATCTTTCCATTGCACCAATAAAGCGCTGATTCTGTCGTTGCAAACGGAAATTTCTAAGTAATTAATGACAACCAGTTGCAATCTGAAAGTAATCATGATGCTGTGTTGTGAGTTTAGAAGCTGTGCTCATAGAGCTGTGGGGCCTGAAACAGAACATACGAGAAAGACAGTAGCATTTTTAGGCATCATAGGCATGTGTTTCCCAAAAGTGACTGTCTAGGTTGGCAGCTCATTAGTAGGGATGCACCAATATGAACATTTTGGCCTGATATCGATAACCGATAATTCTTTATATTTGAAAGCCGATAACCGATATATTGGCCAATAAATCTAAATTAAAATTTTGATATACTTTGAGAGCCTGATTACAAAAACAAAAGGCTCACCATTAAAAGCCATGTCCCAAAACGCTTCAACATAAATCAAACAATACAAAACAAAAAATACAAAGCATTAGCCTAGTTTAAACCAGTGCAAGATTCCTTAACTTTTAAAACACGGTAACCCTTTACAATAAGGTTTCATTTTGTTAGCATTAGTTAACATGAACTAACAATGAATGAACAATACTTCTACAGGATTTATTAATCTTAGTTAATATTAATCTCAACATTTTCTAAGACATTTTTAAGATCCAAAGTTGTATCTGTTAACATTAATGCATTGTGAACTAGCATGAACACACATTTTATTAACTAACATTTTATTAACTAAGTTTCGGAGCTGAAAACTTCCTTGTTAGTCAAAGAAAAGCTTTTATTGACACCAGGCCCAGAAAACGCTCAATCTCAGAATATGTCGACCTTTGACGTCATCGTATGCTGAAACACCGCCTCAACAGATAAATATGTATTCCTCCTTCTGTAGCCCCGCCCACCGACTCGTGGAGCTAAATGGATCGCGCTACAGAGCAATAAACATGCCAAAGTGAGTAATATATTACGCTGTGCCTGGTTGTGGAAGAACACAGTCCCTGCATAAGCTTCCTTCGGATTCTAATATTAGGAATGTGTGGTTGAACTTTATTTTTAATGAAGTTCCAGTTCACGTGCATAAGACATTGCCCGTTTGTTCGCTTCATTTCACCGCGGAATCGTTTGTAAACAAGACACAGGTCGAGACTGGATTTGCAGACATAATGAGATTAAAACACAATAGTGTGCCTTCTATATTGGATCCGACAGGCATGTTGCAACACACTTATGTGAGTAAAACATGTTTTTTATATGTGATAGTATTGCATTGTTACAGATCGTATTGATTATGTGTACGTGTCTAACTGAACATACCTTAGCACGTTGTCAAAGACTGAAGAATCCTTTATTTGTAATGCTGCGGTTCATTGCGATTCGGGATCAGACTGGGACATGTATGGGCCAGTGCTCGCAAAGCCCAACGTCCCGGGTCTATGTGTTTTTCAGACGGGCTACCAAAACGTAAGCCCGGCCTGCCGACGCGCTATATTAAATGGTGAAATAAGATTCATTTCTTGATGTGCGTTTTTCACTCTCTTGACTTGATATTTGAAGGGCGCGCGCATGTGTACGGTTCGCGGTTATATCCACCGATCGGGTGGGCCAAGTAATAAAAAAATAACATTCCAATTAATTGCGGGTGGATGAGAGATAAATCATTGTGTTTGTTTGATAAAGACATTTTGCGAGCCCTGTGAGCGAATCATTCTGGTTGCTGTTTTCCCACACACTTTCAAAACAATTCCCACATGTACTGACAGGGGAGCGGAAGCTCATTAAATATGCAAATCTCATCCAATCCTAGCAGTGGGCATTTACTTCCAAGCCTTCAGTGCGGCACACCCATTAAAAGAGTTTCTTGAGAGAGGCTCAAAACCAGGGTAGAAAATAGCCTATTACTTATTCATTATGATGTTTTTGAATGTAAAAACCATGCAAACGTCATAAGTTGACCTCAGACAACAGTATATATATATATATATATATATATATATATATATATATATATATATATATATATATATATATATATATATATATATATATATATATAAATTATAAAAGCCAGTTCATGACATCTTTAATGAATTAACAAATGAGACCTTATTGTAAAGTGCCACCAAAAAATCTATTGCCTAACAAAACATTTTTTAATTCCTATAAAATAAAATACCTAAATAAGGACAAGATTACTTAGGCTATAAAGAAGCAAAATGCATGCATCCGCACAGACAATAAGGAAATGATTTTAATCAAACCATGTTGTTAATAAAAATAATACAAGAACAATAAAAGTGCTGGTTAGTAATAACGTATAAATGTTTTTGAAAAAAAACGTATATTAGTTAAACACTTTTAATATTACAGTAATAGTAAACATTTTTAGTGTTTACGGTTTTACCCGACAGGTGAACCACTAATATTTGATGTAACGGGTGGAATAATATTTACATTGTCATTTGCAGTGCGGGAATCTATAGGTCACGGACAGACTGCGGGTCCAATAACCACTTCTACACAATTTGGTACCCACTGATAGGCAGCTGCTTTCAAGTGGTCCCGTGCTAATTTGTGTTCGCGTACTGTAGTCTGAAGACCGTCAAAAGGTTTCTAATTACAACATCAGGGCTCAATGCTAAGGATTTGGGCCAGTTGGGCCAGTGGTTAAAAATTTTTACTTGCCCTGCCAAAAATGTTACTGGAAAAAAGTAATAAATAAAATAAAGTAGGCCTAGTTATTGTTTTTGATCCATGAAACCTTAATAAATAAGGTTGACTCCAAAAACTACTAGCCTAACTCATATAAATTTTAAATATTGTTAAAGACAGCCAGTAATAAAATAATAAAAAATAATAAAATTACGAGCAACAGAACAAACATACAAAATAAAATAAACAGTTCTTTTCAGGTTTTTCATAGGTCTAAACTAGATTTTCAGGTACAGAAATAGTGTTCAAATGTAAAATATCATTGCGTAGTCTTCACTGTATAAATATAGATTAACCCTTATTAAAGTTATTCAGTCAAGAGCAGTGAGTGATTTTTTTTTTTTCTGTCTTATCTCGTCTTTCATGAGAAAACGCTTTGCTGCAATTGCAATTTTCGTTCTTTCAGTGTTTTCACTGTTATACGGTAGGGGGGCGCTATTACGCATCTCCTGAATGAGTACAGAATCTCCAAAACACAGGTGAAGAAGCAGAAACCAGCAATCTCATATAAGCAGATGCATATGAAAAATAACAATAAACAGCAAATCTCCCTATTGTTACTGAATGAAATGTCTATTATAGGACTGTGAAGCTTTGGGGGTGTTGATGGACTCCGGATGCAGTCTTTGACAAAAACGCGATTTTCTCAGCTTTTTCTCAAAATGTCATTTTTTTACATTAACTTACTTACATTAAAGTGTTGATAAAAAAGAATGCATGAAGCTAGAATTAAACTGTTCTCTGTTCTTTCTTTTGATATATTGCATGTTCAGAATCAGATATTCATACAAGATTTTCTGTGGGCCATGAAACCAAAAATGCTGGTGGTGACTGGCAAATTTCATGTTTACGTTCACTTAAGACATAATCGACTATGTTCACGATGATACTCGACAAGACAGGCATTTTTACTTAATTTTATGTGAATATTCGCGCTATGTGAGACACGTGGGCATGCTTAGGATGTGTGTTGCTGAACCAAACTGAGAGACGCGGGAGAGACCGTCTATGTGCGCTTGAATATTTAAATTGGCAAGGATTTACAAATTCGCAAATTATCAACTTCCGTGAAAATGCAGCACTGGCCTAAGCGGGCAAGTGACAGTTCCGACAACTGGCCCAAGTGTCTTTCACACTGGCCCCAGGCCATCGGACAGTCCTTATTGTCGAGCCCTGAACATGGTTTGCAGCATTGAGCACTGACTGGCGTTTGCACGCTGCAACTGAAGTGATTGACAGCTTCTGTCATTACATGCACCTCCTTAACCCGATTATTCTTAATATGCCGACAATCATGTAAATGTGTTAATCCGTTTTCTTTTCTTCGCTGTAAGGTTATAAACGGCTTAAGCATAAACCGATTGTCACAGCTAGATTTTTGCCCCTTACGCCAATTTCGCCCAGCATGTAAATGCATTAACCTGCTTTCTTTCGGCTAATTGTGATTATGTGAGTCTTTTGCTCACTCTTACATCCAACAACAAAACACCTGGCTTTCTTAGTATGACACTGAGACATTTATATTATCACTACAGCTGCTCTAGCTCGTAGAAAATGTCGGGACTGTGTACAGCTCACTCAGGGCGGGGTCTATGCTAAGAGTCAGAGTCCGTCAGCAGTCGTGGGCCTAGGCATTTTGTGAAGTCACAAAAGGTAGAATCTGCAAAAAGATTGTTCTGAGACACTGATTATGATTTATGGGGATTCAAAAAAGATGGGTGGTTGTGTACACACACTGCTGACACGTTTATGTTCAAATTATCACAGATGAACACAACTTTTATGAATTTTGAAGCCTAAATGCAGTCGCCAGAAGTAAAAAGCTAAAGGTAAGCTGTTAATCTCCTCGACAGCCTCTGTAGTCCCATTTAGACACTTTTTCAAGACATAACAGAATCAGAGTGTGGTAATACTGATGTATTTAATGTCGTAGAATGAAACGTGAATGTGTCTTGAGCTTGTGTTCACCACAGAGCTTATTTCAGCCATTTGAACAAAATCTTATTCAAAAAACCCATTGACTTCGGTACGAGGGAACCTGAAGTGCTAAAATGCTAACTCGCTTCGCGTTTTGGCCTACAAAGTGATGTCATACCTGCATCACTCTATAGGTCCCCTTTAAAGTTTAAGTTGAACACCCAAATGTTCATGTCCAATAATACAGTCTTAAGTAGGCAGCTTATTAGGTTTTAACTTGAAGTTTTGGCTGTTCAAGAAATCCTTTGATAACCAGTCTAGTTTTGGGGTTTAAATTGAATGTTCCAAAAGTGCATATGATGTCCGAAGAAGCCATTTGAATAGGCAGTTGGCCACATTTTTGCCCATTTGATCATTTGAACAGACATATGATGCCTAAAAATGTCATCTATTAGGCATCTCTCCAGTTGTAATCTAAAGTTCTGAAGATTTGGCCTTTGAGATGGTCTATAGGAGATGGCTCACACTTGCATGAACAGTAGTTTCACCATCTTAAAATCTAATTAAACCTCATAATCTGCCACATCCAGTCACAACAGTAAAAGACCTTCATGCATGCAAGTGATGAAATGTTTTCCATTTGTATTTCATAATATCACATATATATGACAGAAATTTGACCTCTTGCCACGTCAAAATTGTTCCTTTGGTGAATTTCTTTTCGTAGGTGGGGCTGTCAATAACACTCACATGTCTGTAAATGAAAGACCTTGCCCCACCCTCAGTATTCCATGAACTTATTTAAGACATGTCAACCTTTTTGTCTTCTCTAATAATCTTATTACGTCTATCTCTGCTAACACACCTGATGGAAAATATCAGTGTGTCATCACTCCTGTGTGTTTGAGTTTGCCCATACTTGATTTCTTGTAGATTATTCTTCTGAATACTTTACTCTAACTGCCATGAGCTCAAAACAGCACTCACACACACACGCATACATATCACATCTGTACAAGCGAGCTGCATGCTGCGGTACAAGACTTTTGCTTGCATTTCGGGACAGAATTGTCACTTGCCCAATTGGGCACTGAAGTTTATCATATGCACGACTTAGAATTCAGTAGTACTCGCGCGCTCTGTGAGAGACTCTGTGAGCTCTGTTTTCTGTGCACTCATGCCTAGAACACACACACATAAAGCCGCCTCTCAAACAGTTGCGAGTACCAAACTGAGTGCTTTTTCGTGGCTTATTTCTCGTAAAAGCTCAGAAACGCACAAAATGTTCAAAATTCTCGTCTTAGTATTCACATAAACACAATCGGTAATGATTTAAGTGAACGAAAACACTTGAGAAAGAAAACACATTTGTATCAGTATATTGGATCCATGCATTAGCTCTTAAAGTGACAGCAGTCTAATATAATATACCTGCTGCTGTGACTGCTGGCATTAATGTTAATCAAAGAAGAAGAATTAATCTGTATTTCATTTATACAATGAAACATTTGATTTGTTCAATTTCTGTAGTATTCCTGTACCTGAATACTGTTAGACCTCCCTGAAAACCTTAAAGCAATGTTATTTCAGTTGTATTTTTATTTTATTGTATTTATTTGTGCAATCTCTTATTCTTTCCAAGTCTGCATTTATTTGACTAAAATACAGTAAAACTGTAATATTGTGAAATATTATCACAATTTAAAATAACTGTTTTCTATTTTAATATATTTTAAAATGTAGTTTGTTTCTGTGATGTAAAGCTGTATTTTCAGCATCATTACTCCAGTCTTCAGTGTCACATGATCCTTCAGAAATCATTCTAATGCAGATTTTCTGCTCAAGAAACATTTTTGAAAACAGTTGTTCTTTATATTTTTGTGGAAACGGTGATGCATTTTATTTTTTCAGGATTCTTTGATAAATAGAAATTTCAAATGAACAGCATTTATTTGTAATAGAAATATTGTGTAATAATGAAACGTCTTTATGGTCACACTCACATTTAATCAATTTAATTCATCCTTGCTAAATAAAAGTGTTAATAAACCAAGGTCTTCCATTCATGAAAATGTTAAGTTTAGCCAGGTGTGTTTGGAGCACAGCATTTCTCATTTCCCAAACCTATTCACAGCCAGGCTGACTGTTTTTGTAGATACATCTGGTTTATTCCAAGTTACCTTTAAACTGACCAGATAATCCACTTGAGCAAACAGGTGAAATCTCCAGATTATAACATTTGTAATGAGGTCTCGTACTCTATAATGTATCTAAATGAAGTCTGATTTAAGTCTATGATGTGTTCTGCCACAGCTTCTGGAATATGTTGGGAAAGGGAAGAGCATCATGGACGTGGGTCTGGCCCAGGCCCGGCAGCCCCTCACAACACGAAGTCACTACTTTGAAGTGGAGATTGTGGATTCCGGAGAGAAGTGCTACATCGCCCTGGGCCTGGCAAGAAGAGTAAGTCAATTGTGTTATTATTATTCCTCATTTAAAAGTTACTTGTGATAAAAGTGTTCGTTAAATCGATTAATGAAGCGAAGTGCATGCACACATGCACAACACATCCCATCCTTCATTATATTCTCCTAAATACTCTGTATTACTTGTCACATTGTGCATTGCGAATGCCATTTAATTAGTTTTTTTTAAAGGTATTTTTGGCAATACTATAGTCTTTTGATCACATTGCCAGTGGTTTTGGTCTGAACAAGAACGGATGTGTACAGTAAGCTCTGGATTTACACCAAGATTTCAAAAGTGGCTCCACAACATTGCGACCTCATAACAGTTACAGTTTGATATGCCCTGAGGTGCAGTATGCAAATAGAATAGCGGTTTGAGAGAATCACCTTACTGTCAAGTTCAAATTAATCTGTCATCATTTACTCATCCTCAAGTTTTTCCCATATGACTGAAACATTTTTTGCTTTCGCAGTGGAGAAACTTTTCATAGTTCCTATAACTATTGGCGGAAGTACCTGCTTTTTGCCGTGTTCGCACCTCAGGAACTGGGAGCGATTTTAGTTATAGGAACACCCTACTTCAGAGTAGGGTCTAAACCAGCACAATACTACTACCAGTGACGCAAGTGTAAAAAGCTGTGTAAAAACATAGTTTACATACAGCTGTGGTCAGAATTATTGACACCGCTGGTAAATATGATCAAAGATTGCTGTAAAAATAAATCTGCATTGTTTATCCTTTTGATCTTTTATTTAAAAATGCACAAAAATCTGACCTTTCATTGAAGTAAAAGAATTGAAAGTAGGGGGTAAATCACATTATGAAATAAATGCTTTTCTCCAAAACACGTAGGCCATAATTAATGGCACCCCTAAACATTAATGGGAATATACTTGAGATATTTTACTCATAAAAATATATATATATTTTTTTTTTTTTTTTTTAGCACACCAGGGTGACTAGGAGCATGAAATTGTCTAGCTATGACGTCTTGTTTCACAGGAGTATAAATATGAGGAAAATTCCTTTAATCATTCATCACAATGAGTAAAACCAAAGAATATAGTTCTGATGTGCAGCAAAAGATTCTTGAGCTTCACAAAATTGAAAGTGACTGTAAGAAAATAGCTAAAGCTTTGAAAACTCCCATTTCTACCATCAGGGCAATAATTAAGAAGTTCCAATCAACTAAAGATGTTATGAATCTGCCTGGAAGAGGACGTGTGTCTATATCGTCCTAATGCACGGCGAGGAGGAGAGTTTGAGTGGACAAAGACTCTCCAAAGATCACAGCTGGAGAATTGCAGAGATTAGTTGAGTCTTGGGATCAGAAAGCCTTTAAAAAAAATCTAACAACCCCTATAAATCACCACAAGTTGTTTGGGAGGGATTCAAGAAAAATCCTTCTTGCTCATCCAGAAACAAACTCCAGCATATTCAGTTGTCAGACACGACTGGAACTTCAAAAGGGACCTGCTTCTGTGGTCAGATGAAACTAAAAAAAGAGCTTTTTGGCAGAAAACCCACCAGATGTGTTTTGTGCAAACAGGGATAAAAAGTACCCCATGCCCACGGTTAACTATACCGCAGGATCTTTAATGTTGTGGGCCTATTTTTTGCTGGAGGTCCTGGACATCTTGTTCAGATACATGGTATCATGGATTCTAGCAAATACCAACCGTTAAAAAATCTAAACCTGACGGCCTCTGCTAAAAATCTTATAATGGGCCGAGGTTGGATCATTTATCAGTTCAATGATCCAAAGCAAACTTCAAAATCAACACAAAAATGTGTCACTGAACACAAAATGAAGCTTCTGTCATGACCATCCCAGTCCCCAGACCTGAACCCTATAGAAAATGATTGAGGTGAACTGAAGAGGAGCACCAACATGGAGCTGGGAATCTGAAGGATCTGGAGAGATTCTGTATGGAGGAATGGTCTCTGATCTCTTGTCAGGTGTTCTCCAAACTCATCAGGCATTATAGGAGAAGACTCAGAGCTGTTATCTTGGCAAAAGGAGTTTGCAAAACGTATTTAATAAAAGGGTGCCAATAATTATGGCCAACGTGTTTTGGAGAAAAGCGTTTATTTTTTATATTTACCCCTATTTACCCCCTACTTTCAATTCTTTTACTTAAATGAAAGGTTAGATTTTTGTGCATTTTTAAATAAAATATCAAAAGGATAAACATTGCAGATTTATTTTTACAGCCATCTTTGATCATATTTACCAGGGGTGCCAATAATTCTGACCACAACTGTATACTTACTCCACAAACTCACTCCACAAACACATTGTGTTCTTTTCTCAGCCTCAGTGAAGTGTAGCACTGCAAAATTTTGTCTCTTAGCCCTCTTTCTTGCTCTTTCATTCGCATTACTTATACGACTACATTCCATCTCTGTTATCACGAAACCCAGGACACACAACAAAAGCACAGCTCCGATCATGACGTCCTCCATCCTACAGTTATTGACGTTGTTGAATGTTGCTCTTAAAGGGTTAGTTCACCCAAAAATGAAATTTCTGTCATTAATTACTCACCCTCATGTCATTCCAAACCTGTAAGACCTTCGTTCATCTTCAGAACACAAATGAAGATATTTTTGATGAAATCCGAGAGCTCTCTGATCCCTCCATAGAGAGCTATATAATTAACACTTTCAAGGCCCAGAAAGGTAGGAAAGACATTGTTAAAATAGTCCATGTGACTCCAGTGGTTTAACCTTAATGTTATGAAGCGACGAGAATACTTTTTGTGCATGAAAAC
This sequence comes from Rhinogobio ventralis, assembly GCA_039654625.1. Classification (NCBI taxonomy): domain Eukaryota; kingdom Metazoa; phylum Chordata; class Actinopteri; order Cypriniformes; family Gobionidae; genus Rhinogobio; species Rhinogobio ventralis. Next base: position 9,053,274 of record CM077203.1, read on the forward strand.
AAAAAAATAACGACTTTATTCAACAATTTCGTTCTAGCCTGCGTCAGTCTCCTACACAGTTTCCGTTGTAAGCAGTGCAGCACTTTCGAGTTCTACGGCAGCTGATGCTGTTCCCGTGAGCACCACAACGCATGCGTGTGATGATGACGTAGGAGCTGCACTGTTTTTAGGAGACTGACACAGGCTAGAATGAAATTGTTGAATAAAGTCGTTATTTATTTATTTTTGCACACAAAAATGTATTCTCATCACTTCATAAAATTAAGGTTGAACCACTGGAGTCACATGGACTATTTTAACAATGTCTTTCCTACCTTTCTGGGCCTTGAAAGTGTTAATTAAATAGCTCTCTATGGAGGGGTCAGAGAGCTCTTGGATTTCATCAAAAATATCTTCATTTGTGTTCTGAAGATGAATGAAGGTCTTACGGATTTGGAACGATATGAGGGGGAGTAATTAATGACAGAATTTTCATTTTTGGGTGAACTATCCCTTTAAATTACATTGATGTCAGCCAGCTTACATCACTTTAGATTTCCTACTAGCGGTATGAATGCAACCAGGAAAATGGCCCTATGGGAAATTTAGTTCCCTGTGGACCACCCTGCTGGCTAATTCCTATAACTACCCTGTTCGAAAGCCCCTATGGTGACCAGTGGCTGTCAAGTTCCAAAAATGCATCATAAATGTAGTCCAGATGGCTCATGTGCAATATTACAAGTTTTTGTTAAAGCCCTACAAAGTCATTATATGAGCAAGAAACCAGAATTCCAAGTCATTATTTACTAACAATCCTCCCTTCTGGCATTACTCTCAAATCTCAGAATATAATGTGAGTCATTGGACTACCTTTTAGGGTGTTTTATGGTGCTTTTTGTCATTTTTGGAGCTTGACAGCCCTTGGTCACATTCATTTTTGTTGTATGAAAAAGAGCAGCTTGAACTTTGTGATAATGCAATGAAAGAAGTATTATTTTAGTATTGTTTATATACTATTATAGTTGTATTAATAGTTTGAATTAGCTGTTATTTTTATATTTTTAGTTTTTAATTGAATTTTTTTTTTTTTTCCGTAAATTTGTGCTTTTGTCCTTTTATTTAGGTTTAAATTATTTTAGTTCAGTTTTAAATTAGTTAGTAAATTTAGTGCTTTAACAAACTAATTTAATTTAGTTGCCGAGGTAAAGTTTCTCATTTTCATTTGGTTTAACCGTTTTTATGGATATTTTTGTCTTTTTCAGTTTTTTTTTTTTTTTTATAATTTTGCCTGTGTTAATGTCAACTGCATACATTTTGGCACAAGTGTGTATTGTTATTGGAATTTTACTGTCTCATCCCCATTTCCTTTAATAAATCTATTTTACACTAGGTAAACAAAATAGTTACACTCAGGACCTTAAGGACAAAAATGTCCCCATTAAAACAATTTTTAACCCCAGGGCCATTTAACTATACAATTATGTTAATAGGCTAATAGTTTTTGTTAATAGGCTTTCATTCTGCTGGAAAGGTTTCAAAATTAAAATTTTTACTATTTTTTACCAGATAATTTTCTCAGGTTTGGTCTACAAAGAAATGACTCGCTTCATTCCTGTTTTCTGCTTCTGCATATTATAAAGGCAATTGGATAAATTATGCAGCTATAATTGTGTGGGTGTGTTGGTATGGATGTCAAGAGTGTGGTATGTGTGTAATAAAAAAATGTGTGTGTGTGTAATATTTGAGAAAGAAAAACGCTCTCACAAATCCAACCACTGTGTGCACCAGTGGAGCTTTGCTGGCATCTAACGGGGAAAATTCGGTACTGTGCCCAAACAAAACAAAATTTTACTTAAAGCTTTTTTTTTTTAAAATATAAACCTCAAATTTGGAACACAACTTATTGCTTTACTAGCAGTTTTAGAGTATGTATTTTATATAAAATAATGCTCATAAATAATTAACTTTTTGTTTGTCACTTTTTAAATGTTTTTTACTTCAACAATAATCTGCCAATGGTCCTCTTTAAAATGAGAACTTAAGCTTCAAATTTCATGTAATAATCATGTAGTGATCATGCAGGGTTGGAACAGGAACGTGACCACTGTGTTCTTCTCTCTTCCTGACGTTCTGTACGAGGCCGTGAGGAAAGTGGAGGGTAATTAGTCACAGGTTGGGAACTGCAGACAGTAAACAAGTCTGTCGTGTCGAATCGTGCAAGGCCATTGGTTGCTTAGAGAAACGGAGAGAAATTTGTTTTTGTTTTTTCTAATTTTGACTTTTTCTGGAACTTTGCATCTGTGTTTCATTACATATCAAATATCAGGTAAAGCATAGCTGCCTAATTACTGTTTACTCTCATTAGATGTGTACCCTGTTCCTTGCATCCTGTCTGGAGAGACGTTTACAAACAATGTGGTTGTTAATTGTTAGAACATCAGGTGTGCGTGTCACCTCTACTGTGGTGGGAACATCAGATGGGCCGAATTATAAGCTAGTCTGCTCTCTGATAGTCCCGGATTCGGTCTGAGTATGATGGCGGATGTGGAGAGGAAGAGCCGAGCTCTTATCTACAATCAGTGAACCCTCACCCCCTGTGAACGGGGACTGGAGTTGGCCGTACAAGCTTGTGCACATGCATCCGAAATATACACTGGGTTGCTAGGATGCAAGACAAAGATTTTCTAGGTTCTAACAAGAGGCGGAGGTGCGTACCGGAGCCTCAGCGGCCACGTCTGCGTAAATGGGTCCGACCCTTATCACCTCCTGACCTTCCTTCTCGCACCAGCCCTTTCCTCTGCTCTCATCCGGCACCACAGGCTTCGGTTTCAGCTAGCTCTCTAGCACTTCCCATGGAGCGATCGAGGGAGTGTGTGTTCCTGACCCTGGTGTCCTCGTTTATTTTGGAAACATTCAGTGGGGATCAACTCTTGAAGTGTTCGGCAAGGAACACAATAGTCTTTCTGTCACCAATCCATCTGACCTGTTCCAGTACTCCATTTTACTGTATGTTTGGGTGTTTCTTCAACTTCAAAACACTTAAACGCATTATTAAGGCCTCTCAGCCAATCAGATAGAAGTACCTGAACTATTTTTGTTGTGTGTGTGTGTGTATATATATATATATATATATATATATATATATATATATATATATATATATATATATATATATATATATATATATAGTGTATATGCGTACTATTACTATTGATCAGAAACAAAGTTTGGGTTCAAATTACGTCCATTTTATTACGAAATTAAAAACATTTATATATACTGTTTTGGCGCTCTGGTGCAGATTAATACCAGTTACAGCGTGAAATAAACATAAATGAACATCTAAAAGTATGTTAAAAGATACAGTACAACTTACAGAAATCCGTATCATGTCACATAGAAATCGCTCAATCAGTGTTTCAACCGTGGAAAGACGTCAGTAAAACAGCTTGTAAACAATGTCACATAACGTCACATTTACCTCAGAAAAACCATATTCAGTGTCCATAAACTTGTTAGTCAGCTAAAAACTCTAAATATATGCACCATATTACATATTCATTATAATTTTTAATGTTCTTCAATATTTAATGCATGTTCGAATAAATCCGGCAAGTTTTTGTGACAGCCACCATATAAATGTTTATATTTCAAAAATTAATTAGAGTAGAAATATGATTATGTAATTGTAAAGTACTTTATTATTATATTATAACTTTATTATTAAAAAAACATCCTTGAGTGTAATGTGTTTGTATACAAATCAGTAAATTTTTACCTTGTTTTTTACAATGTTAAAGTATGCTAATGTAGTACCAACTGACTCCCATAGTTTACAGCATTAGTTTACAGATTTTCTTTCCTTGAGAAAATTGACCATGTATTGTACCTGATATATATCCAAAATAAGCGATATTGAATTGAATGGAATCAAAATCGAATCGAATTGTGAAATTTGTGTCAATACCCAGCCCTAATATATATAGATGTGCGTGTGTGCGTGTGCGTGTGTGTGTGTGTGTATATATGTATATGTATGTATATCTTTACTTTCACTTTTGATTTAATGCTTCTTTGTTGAAGAAAAATATTAGTTTCTTAAAAAAAAAAAAAAAAGTCTCACAGCTGTAGTATAATTTTTGCTACTAGTAAAGTTTTCAAAAGTTGTGTAAGAAAAACAAAAAATATAAAATTTGTGAGCAGAATATTTTTATTGCCATTTCCATCTACCATCATTTCCATCACAGATTATTGAAACACAATACATGTTTTGAAGTGTGGTGGAAATGACATTTTCAGGAAAAACGATGATAAAAGAAACATCAATTGTCCTGTGATGTGTATCAAATTAAAAGTATTTTGTGAGTTCATTCTCTAAAAGTGCTCATAGTTCATTGTTTCGTGATGACAGGAGCTTGCACAGATGCCATTCCCAGCACCCGTATTGTGGTGATTGGGGGCAAGTACCCTCTTGGCCTAATCTCTGCTCTGTATGTCATGTGCAGATGTGCATCTGCCTCCACCGGCAGCCTCTGCTACTTGTTGTCTTTGCCACAGTGTGGAAATGCAGGCAGGTCGAGTATCGCACTTAAAAGCCCCCGGGTGGATCTGATAGGGCTCTGCCATGGACACATATGCTACTGTTTGTGTTTCTTGGAAGCTCGATGCTTCTCTCTAATGGCTTTTGCAGTCTCCTCAGGGGGGCCAAAACGCTGTATGCATGAACAGCTCCTCTTCTCAAACAGGAGTATGTGGTATATAATTTCATTTGACAGATAAAAAAAAAAACTGTTATGTGGGTTGCTGGGGCGAGCGGGGTGATTGATGGCTTGTGTGCTTTGCGTGGCATGCTGAAGTGTCTGTTTGCTTGTGTGTTTATACATGGTACATGATATAGAGCACAGATGTAATCGTACGAATACACGGAATGCACTATAATTTTTCACCGTGTCAGGGCACAGATGTAAAATCAATCGAAATTAAGTAATGTTTGCAAACAGTTTACTTTCTCGTGTGTTGTTCCAGAGAGTGCTACTCCATTGTCTCTACATGTTTAGAGCTGTTTGTCAGATTCGCCTAAGGTATCATCATCATCATCATCCCCGCGCGCTGTTGCACAACTTCACTGCGCTGGAGCCGATGTAGCGCTTCACAACACTAGTTGAGTGGAAAGCGGACCTAGGGATGTTAAACGCGTCACCTTACTTTCTTAGAACGGGATGTTGTGGCACTCGCTTAAATCATCTGTCTGTTTTAGGTCCGAACTTAGATCGTGAATAAATCAGTTTTAAGTCCCCCGGTCTATGTTTCCTCCTCTTCCTTATTAGATAAACAGATAAAAATATCTCGACTTGAACCATAACACAACCCTCTATCAGCCTTAACCATAACAGATCCCCATGTAATCCCCTAGACCAGATTACAGAAATGCCAGCACATGGAGACAGTAAAGACATTTATATATACACATTTTTTTCTGTAATTAGTTGCGATTTAATAATAACATATTAAAAACTTTAATGTTAGGTTTTATGTTGTAATAATTTCACATTTGATCTCCAAATTAATGTAGAAACAACAAATTAAGTAGCCTAAATTTGAAATATTTGTTTAATGACATTTTTATGAAAGAAGGCCAATACCAATACTGCTACTGTTTAATTTTAGCCATTAATTATAGGCATTCAGCATTACAGTATAATTGAACGCTATCAATTTTAACATTTATTAGGCTTAACTTTTAATTTAAGTGAACTTGAAACAATCTTCACATAAACCCATTATAATAAATGTCACATTTACCTTAAATATATCGGGGTTCAACGCAAATTTTTTTTTTATTGGCCCAGTCAGACCAGGTCAGATTTTTATTTGCTCCGTCAAAATGCACACAAAGTTATTGTTTTCGTTGTTTTTGACCCATGTAACCTTGTAAACAGTGCTTTACGATTTTCAGATAGGTCTAATGGGTAGGAAATATACAGAAATTTAATAAGGTTATCAAACTCTTTACTGCATAAATTATAAATTAAATATAGATTAATCCTTATTAAAGCTACAAAAGTTATTCAGTCAAGAGCAGTGAGTGATTTTCTCTTTTTCTTTTGCTCTTTGATTATCCTTAATGACAGACAGCAGCAGGTTTATTATGCTGCTGTCACTTTAACACCTGTCGCACATGACAGATCTCACACACATCCCATTTTCACACAACTCTTTATGTTCATTTAATACTTCATTTAACTCATTTAAGACTGCTTGCGAGGATACTCGACAAAACAGAATTGCCATAATTTTGTGTTTTTGTCCGTTCAAGTGCTGTCTGAAGCTCCTTTCTGTGCGCATGAGTGTGCGTCACACAGACAGGAGATTCACGGATGCGCACCAGCACTTCACTGCGTTCTCTTTTGTGTCTTGTCGCGCTTGAATGGTTTAAAAGCATTTGCATGAGTAAGAGCGTGATCATATAATGCAACGCTAACCAAAGGATGACGGGAAATAAACATGCTACATAAATACTATATTTATTAATCTTGGTTAATGTTAATTCATACATATGCATTTTAACCTTTTAAGTTGTATAAATTCATTTTAATGTATTATGATCAAACATGAATTAACATTAGCATAGGTGGATTCATTCTTTCAAATGTTGTTTATTCATGATACAAGTCAGCATGAAGTGACAGTTGCGATAGTGTTTTCTTCCATATTGTAACGTATGTCCCAGTGAAACGCCTTCTCGGACAAGAAAAAATGTAGGTCGGGGCTTGATTTTGTCAATCAGGAATTGGGACTTGGTGGTTGCGAGTTGCTATTGCTGTGATCTCATGTGAGGGACAGGTTGTCCTTTTCTCATGCCAGTAAACAGTTATTTGATTTAAGGATTACGATGTGCACAGATAAATCATTACTTCAGTATTGCATTTTAAAAAACAATTGTCAATTTTAATTTCTTGGTGACTAACAATTTGAACCTTTTGAAGATTATATGGTGTGTTATAAATGCATTAGAATGCCTTTGTTTTAGAGTACATTACATATACAGGTTTCAAGGGAATTGTTGCTACAATTTTTAATGTAAATAAGCTTTAATAGTCTCTTCAAATGACAACAGGGAAATACAGAAATATTTTTCCATGTTAATTCCATTTAAGATCTTATCTAAATATTGTCTCCTCCTCGTGTTTGTGCTGGCATGGTGTATCTGTATATAAAAAAACATAACCTTTGCTGCTATGTGACGGCAACTCTTAAACCTAAAACAATAAGCTGTGATGCGGTAATTGTTTTCTGGCTATAGAACTCAATCCTCTCTCCACCACATTAATATGAAAGTGTTGAGTGAGATTGTTGAAAGTCAAAGCGTAGCAAGTTTGTGTTTGCAGTAAATCCGTCATTGGTATCTATAAAACCAGACTGTTGTCTAATTATTAGAATATGTCTTATTCTTCCTCTCTTTTGTCAGGATTACCCAAAGAACAGGCATCCGGGCTGGAGTCGGGGTTCTGTTGCATATCACGCAGGTGAGTTGCTGATCGTTTTTAAAGTTCAATCATGTCATTACAACAGTCAGTTTACAGGCACAGTTATTTTTGAGCTACAGTAGTTTTTTTTGCGTAGACAAGCTAGTCTTCATCTGTCTTTATATACATAACACAATGCATAATCAAATAGTTTGAAGGATTGAATGCACATAGCGCATCACCTTTTTTGTCACGTATTCACTATTGGTGTGTTCAAGACCTTGAAATTTTGTATTTATGATTTAGGAAGTCGTAATTACGACATCAGGTCAAGTCACTTGGTTGGAGCAAGATGGCGATGTAACTTTTCTACAAAAAATCTGTTGGATTTTTGACTCTACTTCTACGAAATTATGAATAAAGAATGCGCTTAAGCAGTGTTTTTACTTAGTTTTTATTCAATTTATGAAGGTGCTATAAATGTAATCATAATTGTACAGTACTATTGCATTTTTACATGCAACTTAGATAGCTTTATTAATTTCAACAAATTTACTTTCAATACAGAGGCTGCATCTATTAGGGAAGATGGGGAAAGGGCAGTGTCTTTCAGTTTTTTCCCCCCTTCGTTTGGCCTAAAACACTGCCCATAGTCATCCAGTTTGAAATGTTGACTACAAACACAGAGGTTTTTCAGATTTTCCATATCAGTGCTCTCTTCATATTTACGATTCTTTGCAGCCTTTGCCACTGCCTATAACGTTCTGTATCCTTCAGTGGCTAAACGTTTACTCTTTGAATTCTTGCACCCGTGAATACAGGTTGACACCATTATGACAAAGTTTGCTATGAAGTATGTCCTACTAAAACAAGGCGGTATTTGACTCTGGTAAGCGTATTCATAGCAGACTGGTGGGAGTGGTCTTGGACGGCAACATGCTCACATGTATTATGGGTGTTTTCCTACCTGTTTGGCAAAAAGAAAGACAACAGCCTTTTTCTCTGTCAGGTAGCACCAATTTCCAAAAATAATTCCCATCATTCTACTGCATAGGCAGCCAAATTTTATTGAAAGCCTATTTTGCCAGCGAAGAACCAGTTTAAAGAAAGTTCCACTATACAAAGTTGTGGCATTTATGTGCATTCAACTTGTAAATACGATCTCTGACGTCTTGAATGCATCATAAGCCCAGGCCAATTGTAGCCCGATGAACATGTATACATGCTGGACAAAGCCAGGCTACAATCACATTCTGTAGGTCTGTTAGCCCAACATCGCAAAAATTGCACTGCCATGATTTCATTCAGACTAAGGCATATAAAAAAGACATACAGTATATCTGTTTTACTCACTATTTTCCCCCATAAAGTTTTGGATTTTGTGAGTCCACACATCCAGATCCTGTTTACATAAAGTTTGTTTTGTGTTCTCCATTTTGTCATCTCTGGTTGTATTCCTATCACAGGTTATGCATGGATTACCCAGAATTCCTGCAGGTGGTGACTTTTTTTAATCTTTATTATTTGGCTCCTCTTCTCTTTTCAAGCCTACACATCTATGGGCACCATCTCTACAGTGTGTGGAGGTCCTGGATGATGATAAGAGGATTGTAGAGATGAGATCAGTGTGTTGATTAGAAGCAAATCCTCTTGAAAATGGCAGGAGAATAAATAGCCCTATCTCACTCCACAGGTCCCATCTTTCAAAGCAGCTCAAAGGAAGTTGATATCGGATAAGATTGCTGCTCAATGTAAAGATGGCAATCTTTATACTCAACCCCTTCATGCCTTCATGCCACTCCACATAACAGATTAGTCACTGAGTATCATCCTGAAGTAAACTGTGCTTCTTTGGTGACTCAGAGCCTATTGTTTAAGGGTGAGGGATTTTGCCTGTAAGCCAGATAAACAGTGACCGTCCTGATTTTATATATATATATATATATATATATATATATATATATATATATATATATATATATATATATATATATATATATGGATGTTGAGCAATGTGGCAACGTTACTGCTTTTAGTGGTTTATTTGGGTTCTAGCTGCAACAGTAGAAATAATTGACAATAAAAATGCACTCATTAATCTTGTTTGATAGACTAGACATTGATGGATCTGTTTTCCACTACACTACTCCCAGAACAGTGTAAATCACTGTACAATACTTGTGGCTTCACAACTCAAAGTGAACATAAATTTGACATTAACTTACCGTTGGATATACTTAGTGAAGTTTTTATGTATTTATTTATTTATTTATTTATTTATAGCAACCAATATTCAATATTCAATTGCGCATTACCATTTCTTATATTTTTACATTTAGATTACATTTGCCATTAGGGGTGTGCCCGAAGCCGAGGTCTGTGTTCGGAAAGGAAATGACGCATTCTAAAGGCGCATGGTGATGGAAAGATGGGAGGAAAAAATATATTTCAATGCTTTTGCGTTCTCTCGCAATTATGTAGTTGGGTAATTTGCGGGCATCAGGTAGGCGCTAATCAATATGCAGGGTATTGAAATCGCTTTTAAATGCACGCTCGATTTTTACTTAATTTTTACTTAAATTTTTTTTCAGAATTTGCGATCACACGTACTGTGTATAGGGAGCGGCAGGACTGACCACACATTTTACAAGATAATGTATTTCTCAGTGACGCTCAGGATCTTTAATAACTCTAATCATTTAAAACCATTGTTAAATATAATATTCAGCAAATCTCAAAATAAATATCCAGTTTCATAGCACATTGTAATGTCATGATGCCTAAATTCACTCAATTCGTATTTAAAATACATTTTAAATTTGGATATTTATATACGGTATGTGTATATATTTATAATTTTATATATATATATATTTGTAAATATTTATAAATATATTTTTTAGCTGTTTTAAAATATATAAATCTAAAAAGCACATACATTTATAAGTATGTGCTTTTTGGTATTAAATTAAAAAAAATTCTTTATCAATTTTTTATGAATTCATATATCTTAAAATATAAATATGTATATGTTTGTTATAGATAGATAGATAGATAGATAGATAGATGGATAGAAAGTATAATATACGAAATACAAATATACTTTATATCAAAATAACTAAACATAATACACCCACCTGTGTTTATTTATAAATCTATGTATTTTTCTTAGCATTAGTATCCTCTATTTATTGGTTATTGAACATAACATGACTAATTATTGTATCGATCCAAATGTTCATATTGGTGCATCCCTAGAAGTGATGGAAGTTTGTTTATTTGCTTGTGAATTCACCTAGGCCTTGTGTTCTTCTCGACTGTGAAGAATTCAGCCATATCACTCACATCAGGGCGATGTAGTTTGTCAAGCTCTCTTGTCAGCTTTTGCGGAGCTGCATTTATGGGGCATATCTTTTCTGCGCCTCATTGCGGCACCCGCTGATGGAGGTCTGGCATTGCCACAGAAGCGGGTTCAGATTAGGGGGGCATGACTCATTGTCCTGCCCTGATCTATAAGAGGCCCACATCTATGACTCACAATCCAGTTAGTCATCACGTAGAGACAAGTTACGGCCGCTGATATGTCACTCTGAGGGTCAGTGTCCTCACACGCATCATATCCAAGGACAGAGGGGCTATTTGTATCTCATTTTGATGGAGAAATGAAGTCGGAAGTTTGGAACACCAATTGTATGCCGTATACGATCCCCATTCGTGTTTTATTTCATCTGCTGACCATGCCAAGTGGGTCAAAATAGTTGGCTGAGTCGCTTTACCCCAAATCACTATTTTCAGGTTTGTTCAGTTCACATTTGGTAATGCAATAGGGTACATGACCTTTCCCTGTTTAGGCTACTTTAAAATGTTGACGACATGAACAAGCAAATCGTTTTTCCTTTCCTAGCCTCCAGGCTCATAAAGCGGCCTTCTTGTTTGCGGAAGCAAGTCTACGTTCCCAGTCTTTTCCAGAGAACAGCTCTAGCATTCGAGGAAAGCCCTCTCTGCACTCCGGTGTAGCGTTTCCTGCCAGCTCGGGTGCCAGCGGGCCTGAAAGCTCAGGCTTGGTGAGAGCGCGTGCCCAAGCCCCCATCTATTTTTAGTCAGCTTCCTCTCCCACAGTGGTCGTGGTGTTTGCAGAGTGTGGTGTTGGGACGGAGGCCCACATGGGAATCATAATGATACAGTGTCTTCATCTCCCTCCGCGTGTTCAGATAGGGATTGTTTAAACAGTATCCTGAACTGGGAACGGGTCCCATGACAACTCGACAAATATTTACCAGCCACACACTGCAATAAGGTTTTTTGTCTGCAGGCTACCTTTCCGTGTTTTTCTTTCACTTGCTCTTGATTGTTGTTGTCTCTTTGTTTTGTTATCTTCTTATATAAGGAGAACTTCGACGTAGGAGAAAGAAACGTACAGAGGCATGAAAGCACATCTCCTTTCATCCTGTCAGTTTCTGGATGAAGAGTATAAGACTTCTCTGGATCATTAAGAGCAAATGTGTGAGGAATGCAGCGTTAGTGCTTGCTTATTCAGGTTCATGTCAGGTCTTCACAGTGCTCTGAAGCCAAGCACTAACTTCAGCATTGCTTCTTTATGTCCTAAAATTTATTCATTGGCTTTAGATGGGTCACCCAAAAAGGAGGCTTTAAAAAGATAATCAGATGAGATGCAGAAACAAATATTATGAAATATGAGCTCAAACTCTGTGTAAAGCACTCGTTTTACCTACAGTGATACTGTCCAACAGCGACCACTACCGTTCAAAAGTTTGAGGTCGCTATTTTTTTGTTCTTGAAAGAAGTCTCTTATGCTCACCAAGATTACAATATAAAATAACTGCCTTCTATTTGGATATATTTTAAAATCTAATGTATACCTGTGTTGCAAAACTGAATTTTCAGCATCATTCCTCCAGTCTTCAGTGTCACATGATCCTTCAGAAATCATTCTAATATGATGATTTGTTGCTCATGAAACATTTAATATTATTATCAATGTTGAAAACAGTTGTGTTATGTAGTATTTTTGTGGAAACGGTGATATACTATATACTATATTTATATTTTTTCTTAGATTCATGTGTTTGTGACTAATATAAATCTTGTGTAACATTATAAATGTATTTACTTTCACTTTCAATCAATTTAATACATTGTTGCTAAATACTATAGTATAAATTATTATTTTTCTAAAAAAATGAAATCTTACTGAACCCAAACTTAAACAGTAGTGTAAATATGCACAATATACAGTAATATAAATATATAATCCAGTTTCTTTACTTTAGAGTTTTTTTTGGTCCAAATATTCATAGTATTAATGCCCAGGATATTTAGGGTTGATTTGATGAAGGTCATGGTGTACTAATGAAAGGAGCTGCATTTGAACTGTCCATCTTATCTGCTCCATAGATGATGGGAAGATCTTCCATGGAAGTGGAGTAGGTGACCAGTTTGGCCCTCGCTGTTTCGAAGGGGACATCATGGGCTGTGGAATTATGTTTCCTCGTGACTATGTGCTGGACTATGAAGGTGAGAACATGTATGTGGTGCTGTTTTCTATTGTAAGATACTTGTGATGCAAGAATAAATTCAACGAGTTCTTCTGTTAGATGAAATTGATGACTGGGATGCTGCTGATGTACGACCAAAGCATGGGCATGTCGAAAACTTACTGTATTTGAATGATGAAGATGAGGAAGAGGGAGATGACCCAGAACAAGAACATGAGGGCCGGAAGGTTATGGTGAGTATTCCTATTTTATATACACATTTTAATATATTTTAAAATGTCATTTATTCCTGTGATGGCAAAGTTGAATTTTCAGCAGTCACATAACATAATTTTTTTATTCTGATTTGGTGCTCAATTATCATCAATTATATATGTATATGTGTGTGTGTGTGTGTGTCAGGTATAATATCAGGCATAACATTATGACCTAATATTGTGTTGGTCCCCCTTTTGCTGCCAAAACAGCCCTGACCAATCGAGGCATGGACTCCACTAGAGCCCTGAAGGTGTGCTGGGGTATCTGGCACCAAGATGTTAGCAGCAGATCCTTTAAGTCCTGTAAGTTGCGAGGTGGGGCCTCCATGGATCGGACTTGTTTGTTCAGCACATCCCACAGATGCTCCATTGGATTGAGATCTGGGGAATTTGCAGGCCAATCAACTCCTTAAACTCGCTGTAGTGCTCCTCAAACCATTCCTGAACCATTTTTGCTTTGTGGCAGGGCGCATTATCCTGCTGCTGCACCAGGGAATACCGTTTCCATGAAAGGGTGTACATGGTCCGCTACAATGCTTAGGTAGGTGGTACGTGTCAGAGTAACATCCACATGAATGGCAGGACCCAAGGTTTCCCAGCAGAACATTGCCCAAAGCATCACACTGCCTCCGCCGGCTTGCCTTTTTCCCATAGTGCATCCTGGTGCCATGTGTTCCACAGGTAAGCGCGATGTGATGTAAAAGAAAAGGGGATTCATCAGACCATTGCTTCCATGGTCCAGTTCTGATGCTCACATGCCCACTGTTGGCGCTTTAAGTTTGCCTAATATATCCCACCCACTAACAGGTGCCATGATGAAGAGATAATCAGTGTTGTTCACTTCACCTGTCATAATGTTATGCCTGATCGGTGTATATAAACAAATAAAACTTTACATGTATAATTTTACTCTGCGTTTGACTGACAGAGATGCCACTTTGCATTTCCTGTCTCCTAATGTAATAACTTAAACCACAAACCCAAATTGTTACTTATTACCAAAGAGCTCAAAGCCTCAGCCTTTCAGAAGTCGAAAAACGTACCAAGCATAATGCATTCTCACCATTCCTGATTTCTAACATGCACTCACAACATTTGGCATGACCTTGCGGCTGTCAGAGCAGAAACAAAAGTTTCATATGTAAATTATGTGAGCTTATTTCATCCATTAGATCAAAAGATCTGAAAAAGCCCATACATTTACCCGCCCATAGACCCTCCCCTTGAAGAAATCAGGACAGAAGTGGTTGAAAGTGGACAAAAGAGACGGATTAAAACACAGTGTAAACGGGAATGTGTCTCCCTCGTCTACTTGTGATCCAATCGACCAAAACACATATTAATACCAGGTGTAAACAGGCCATGGTCTCCCAGTTTGACGTTATGCGATCAAGACCAGTATATGCCAAAAATTGCATTGCACAATTGTAATCACCCAGTTTCTGACCATCATCTTAGGCCATTTGGTGACAGTTAAGGTGCTTGCTTCCATACCTGTGCAAGATTATGGATGAGCTCGCTGTCAAACTCTCTCATGAGAGCTGTCTTTAGAGGGTACAGGATATGCCAGATGTGGTCAAGGCAAATTCGCTCGCAGATATTTCAGTCACTAGCCTGGAAAGGCTTATTGGAAATAAAAGAACACAGAATACCCTCGGTGCTCAAAAAACAGATGTTTGCAAAGTGTTTTCTTGTGCTCATCACGTGTCCTGAAGTAGCCTGAGTTTTGGCACTCGTGTTTACCAGGACTGTCGGATACCCTGTCTCAGCCCTGTACCCATGGAAATGCTGACTCACTCTCTTCCCTCTCCAGCTGTGGAAATGCTGACTCACTCTCTTCCCTCTCCAGCTGTGGAAATGCTGACTCGCTGTCGCCCCTTTGTGCTTGTCTAGGTGTTCTTCACCCGGAACGGCAAGATTATCGGCAGGAGGGAGGTGGTGGTCCCAGCCGGAGGGTTCTACCCCACTATCGGGATGCTCAGCAGTGGGGAAAAGGTGAAGGTGGACCTCCATCCACTCAGCGGATAATAAACTAGGAACCTCGCACATCTCCAATCACCGCTGTCAGCCAGACTCACCCACAAAAGGATGGCAAAGAGCTAGAAACTTGTGCTGAGATTTCGGTTATTTCTTAATGTCTGAAGGCACTTCAAAAAAAGTGTAACACATCTAACACGTTCACTCCAGTGCATGTCTCACGGTAAAACATATCTACAGCGTTCACCTCAGCTTTACTGTGAAAGCACAGATGTTTAATATTGGGCCTCAAAAGAACTGTTTAAATGGTGACTGAAATAATATTGTACGGAGATACATTTAGTTTATTAAAAAAAAAAAGCAGAAAATATTGAATTATATATTTTTTAATGTACATGTACATATGTAAATGTATGTACTGGCTGCTATACAAACATTTATTCAGCTAAATCAATCATAAATATTAATAAAAATATGGACACTCTAAAGAAAGTTAAAGATACAGCATGAGGGTGCTAATAACTATGAATAATATTCATATTATAATGTTGTTAAAAATAACTTAACGGTTTTCCACAAGCACTCCCTCTCACAAATGACGTGTGAAGGTGATGAAAGCATATTATGATAGATTTTTTCTTCTTGTGATTCGTTCTGAAATATGTCATATTTAATCAGGTGCCATTTTTTGCTATTATTTCCGTCTGAAAATGAGCGGTTGAGGGGAATGTGCTTGCCACTAAATAGCATGAAGTAATTGCTAATAGCGATGTCAGCGGAGGCGAGTTGTATTGTCTCCCGTTGTATATCGTACGCTGTCATCAGGAAGCGCCATCCAACAGCTCCAGACCAGAGAGAGAGAGAGAGCAAGACCAGAAAACAACACACCAAATCGGCTACTTCATGTTTACTTGTCTATGAATGCATCTTTACAAACCAATTTAAGTTCATTTAGCCTTCATTCTGTACATGTAGAATTTTACTTCAGTTCGTGGATGTTTTATCACATATTTCAGGGCAGTCTAAAAACATGGAGCCATTTATTCAGGCATTGTCCACTGTAAAGTGAACTCGTCCGTTTCACAAATGCCACAAGCACTTTAGAGATGCCTCAACTTAAGCTGATAGTCGGAGCGGGCATGATGCTGCCTCCAGACTGTTTGCATTTTGCACACCTCGCTGTTGCAATAATGCACTTCCTCTTCTGTTGTTACATATCACTTATGGAACAAAATGCTTTCATATTACATACAGTACTTTGCCAAAATTTAATATCTAATTATGTCCCTTTCAGTATGGTTTTTCCTTCATGTTTTATATAAATGGAATCTTTCAATAATATTAAACTTTATCTATATCACCCTAATTCAGTTGCCTCGGTTTCACAAGTTGCATCCTACAGTTTACTAGCCGAATGTCAGGACATTGGAATTGCATTGCATTGTGGGACACAGTACACAGTGCACATTTATGGCATTTTTAGGAGTATTCTATGCATAAATGTTAATGCGATGCACAATATACTGCAGAAATGGAAATAGTATGCTATTCTGAATATAGCCATAGTCATATTTAACTCAAAGGACATGCATCTTTGAATAATGGGCTTTAATTGTAGTTTATCAGTGGTTTAACACCCTGTTTATCACAGACTATTCTGCAACATTTAAAATTATATATATATATATATTCAGTGAGAATCATGAGGTTGTTAATGAGAAAAATTCACTTTAAAGAGAGGAATGTAAATCACAGTCAACTAAACTCTTCCATTTAGTGGTAAAATGAATATTCCAGATCAGATCATTTAACATAAAGAATGGTTTGTGTTCCAGACATGAATTGACAGCACAGGGAAGCCAAAACCAAATACCTCTATCAGTTAAGCTTATTCAAAAAGCCAAGCGGTTGTCATCTCCAAGATCATCTGAATTCCTCGACTGGAATGTGGTTGCTTGGCGCATAAATGGGTGATGAACGTTTTGGTTTCACACAGTCTTACTAAATGAAGACTTTTGTTGAAGATGTTATGTTGCTCTACTTGTAGCATGCACTCTTTTGCTAATGTGTATATAATAAAGAAATAGCTATTTCCACACAAACTGTTCTCTGGTTGCAGTGAAATTCATTTTTATACATTTACAATAAACATTAACCCATTTGATCCCACCAGACAGCCTTCGGGTGAGACGTAAAACCGAGGTCCTGACTCTCTGTGGTCATTAAAAATCCCAGGATGTCCTTCGAAAAAGACTAGGGGTGTAACCCCGGCATCCTGGCCAAATTTGCTCATTGGCTTCTGTTCATCATGGCCTCCTAATCATCCCCATATACTGACTGGCTTCATCACTCTGTCTCCTCTCCACCAATAAGCTGGTGTGTGGTGGGTGTTCTGGCGCAATATGTCACATCATCCAGGTGGATGCTGCACATTGGTGGTGGTTGAGGAGATTCCCCACTTCTATGTAAAGTACTTTGAGTACCCAAAAAAAGCACTATATAAATGTAACAAATTATGTATTTTACACAGAAATGTCAACTATAAATGAAAATAGACGCATACAGTACATACTTTTACTAACATGCAATGTTATGTAATTTTATAAGTCTTATTGATCAATTTTTAACTGACTGATTTTCATTGTAGTTTCCCCACTGGTTACAATTGTTACCAAACATAAATCTTTATAGCTTTATAAAAACTTTTTAAAAGGCATGCCGTTTGTTTCATTAGCCTATCTGGAGAGTAAAATACATATGCTCACTTTGCTGGAAAAAATATTGGACTAATTGTAGGATCACTGTAGAAAAACAAAGCTCTCGCGCAATATTCTGTAGTAGTACATTTATTTGAAACAAAGTTTTTCAGGATATTTGGTCCCATGATAAAAAAAAGCGACATTTCAAAGAGTTAAATTATACAATTTTGCAATAAAACATTCAAAGGTTGCCAATTCAATTAAATGTGTTACAGCCGGGGTGTGTTTAACATATAAAGTACATACAAGTGCATTACAGTAGTGATAAAAATAAAAAGATGGGAGCTTGAACTAAACATACTAAGATTGGCCTAATAGATCAGATTTAAACTCTTAAAAGCAATAATCAAAAACATGTTTTCTTTTTTAACTTTTGAAATGCAAATATTTTGAAATTGAACAGCAGCAGAATAAAATATTCTAGTCTATTGAAATATAAAATATAGAAAAAGTACCAAACTAATTAAAATTTCATAAAACTAGGCTTGAAGAGACTAGGAGCTCTACTGTATTGTCTAGACTTCTGAATAACCTGACAACTACTTGGTTTTTAGATCATTTACATTTATAGGCACATGTAAAAGCTGAAGACATGAAAAAATTGCACAAAAGACAGACGGAGACCCACAACAGAGACTACATGAAAATTCGCTGGTGCTTCTGGAAAATGAAAGTCCACAGACATCTAATCAATCACTCAGTCAGACCACATCGTCCTCATCGTCGTAATGACGGTTCCTCTTAATGAGGTCCTCCACGCTGACATCAGCTCTATCTTCCTCAGCTTCTTCTCCATCCCAGAAGCCCACATCTTGTGAGGCCTGGTTCTCCTCTGGATCCAGCCCAGACTCGCTCACGGGCAATGATGGAGGACTGTTATCCGTTGAGCTGCATTTCAGAGAGGAAAGTTCCTCTTTCTCCTGTTCCATCCTTTCCTCATTGGTTTCACCCTGTTCCTCCTCTTCTGATTGGTTCTGTTCAGTCATGTCCTCGGAAGAGATCAGCGTGTCCGTGGTGGAAGAGACGGGTGACATTACCTCCTCCGAGTCTGGCTTCTCATTTGAAGGAGATCTTTGGCATCTCTTGTTGGGTTGAGTGACCGGCACAGAGCTGAAGATGGAAAACGGTTTGCTTCTCTCCTTAAGTGAGACGCTCCTGCGAATCTTTGGAAGATCAGATTGGTCTGAGTTGCTTGATACCAAGTCGCCCTCTGGAGGCCATTTCGGGCGGATGGGTTTGATGCCACTGCCGTCAGTAGCTCCACACACATGGGTTGCGTTCTCGTCCCCTTCTGACTGAGGAGGCCAGGATATCTTGAGTCGTCCCGTCTCCAGTGGCTTCTCCACCCTCTCAGAGGCGGCCTGGGTTCGGGTCTCTAAAGTGGCTGCAAGCACATTAACCTTTACCAGTGGAGACTCCTCTACCATTGGGCTGGAGGTGGTTTCTTGAGGTGAGAGCTTCACTTGCTCCTCGGCACCTTCTCCTCGAGTCTCCCAAAGCTCCTTATGGGGTCGGTGGCCGAAACCCTCGTCATAGTTGCCCTTGGCTTTAAACAGCTGGCAGAAGTGTGGCTTGCAGTAGACGTTGTTGTGCAAAGAAGCGTAGTTCACCAGACTGTCCAAAAGAGGGCGGCAAAACAGAGTGAGAGATTAGAAACAAACCAAACGGAGCATCATTTAAATACTCATAATGACATAAATATCCTAAATTATTTTTTTTAGTGCTGCAGGGAAGACGTATTTTGTAGGACAAAACCAGGAAATTAGTTTAGCACTTCTGATTCCATCGTCCAGAGGTGTGAGGTCAATGGGATTTTGAATGGGTATTTGGCTAAATGCCTGAATTCCTGAAATATGGCTTTTGGAGGTATACTGTAACACAAGTCAAAGATATTCCCACTTCTATTCTAAAACATAAAATACATAAGTAATATCCCCCTCATGATTTCCTTAAGCTTTTACTTGTCTTGAAAAGAGTGGCTGCTAACAAGTGGCTAAATGGGACTACAGAGGTCATCGGGGACATTAAACGTCATCACACTGAACAGGTAAACTCATCTACTGACTAGTCTGCTTTTGCAGCCTGATTGTGTCTATAAATCGCATTCTTGCAAACTCAAACGTGATGTTTTTTACATAAAGACGGAGTTGTCAGAACTCTAAAGCTTAATATTGGTGAGGTTGTGTTAACTGGTAAGAATCATACAGTTTTGTTGGTCACTGCTTATTTTCTCCAATAATCCAAAAGCCATTAGAAAATCATGGGTTTAGGAAACCAGGATCATGCTAACTTACTAGGATAGCCTACAAAAATACAATCAACCCTGCGGCACTATATACTATTGGCGAAAATGACAAGAAAAAGATGGGCCTAATACTGCAAGATATTCACTAAAATGTTCTAACATTTATTTAGAGAGAAAAAAATGGCTACATTTCACAAAGTTTGTGTTTAGGGTTGAAAATATATTTTAATACAAGCGTGTGACTCTCAAACTGTCATGTTCATTACAACAGCTTAAATACAGTATTCGAGCCTCTACACAAGTAGCTAACTGACGTCAACCCTTTTTTATTCTCGCGCGCTAACCGTGAATAAATCACATCTGCTAGTAATGGCTGTGACTAATAAAGTTCGAAAATTCTGATGTCCATAACATTGGATCGCCTTATCACAGTTGACACGTCACGAGTCCTTACGTTTAAATTAACCGACAGCAGTTTGAGTTAGAACTTTTTATTCCTGACTGGAGAGCGAGCGTTTGAGTCGCGCGCAGACCACAAAACTGGCGGGAGAAGGCGCGGTAAAGTGAAGCGCTTTGCTAGCTGGTTAATCTGTGGACGACGACAATAACTGGATATGAAGCCTTCAAATGATAAACACCTCATATCTCCATCGTTGTAAGTTACCGGAATCGCACATGAAATAGACATACACACTGAAAAGATAGGGTTGTGAGTCCTGAAAATTTAAGGTTGAGCGTTTGGTTACAGAAAACGGTTGTCGACTCACTTTCGTAAAATAATTGTGTCAATAACTGTATGTTTACGTATTATTAAGCACTAAAATACATAACTAGCAACCATATTCATATGTTATTTACGTAACTAATATTATTGCTTCAAATAATTTAGTTCATTAAAAACAGTGTTAAATTACTTAACCAGACACATTCTATATGTAATAATCAAATCAAAATAATATTAGAACTTCCGTCTGCACAAAATGACCCGAATGCACAAGTAATTTTTAAGTTTTTACATGTTTAATATATAAAATGTTTTTAAATGTGATTTAATTCTGCATATTTCATCAACTAAAATTTTACTTATGCCCACTCAAATTTGATAACATAAAAAAAAAAAAAAAGACTAAAATAAACAAATATGACTAAACAGACTACATTTAAAAGATATTTATGCCGTGTAAAAAAAAAAAAAAAAAAAACAGTAAAAAAAAAAAAAAAAAAAAAAAAAAGTAAAAAAAGTAACACTGGCTGTTGGGCAAGCAAATAGGGGACACTCATGAGCCCCCCTCTGCATCATAAATTGACAAATGGGAGACCCAACAGTCGTGTGTACTTCTGCTAGTCCACATCAAATGTGCCAGCTGGATCAGAGCCATGGTAGAGTCTCTTGGCCTCACCTGAGTTTGGTGTTGCAGTAGGCACAGCGGAAGCAGGTGTTGTGGTAAATCTGCTGATTCGCTACAAGTTTCTCTAGCGGGTACACAGTCTTAAGGCACGTCACACAGGTTTCACGGACAGGCAAACGGAACATCTACAAGTGCACAAAAATGTTTAAGCCAAAGTGACATGCCATGTCTGTATTTTTCAATGACACAATGATAAAACTATGTGGTAAATAAAGAAATAGATATTTATTCATTTACTGAATACTCACCCTAACAGATTTAGACTGGTTTTGTTCAGGACTTATAGCAGAGCCTGTAAATGGAGAGAACAGTGATTTTTGACATTGCAGCAAAATAACCTTTAGAGGGCGCTGGGATCCAAAGAAACTAACAGTACAAACTGTCAAAATAAGTTAAGTTAAACCTAGATTAATAGGTTCATATCATGAGTGAAAAGGACAGAATTTTCACTCATGATTTGTATGTCATTATGGATGCAAGAGACCAAAAGCAGAAACTCACTATTCCTGTCTGTAGTGGGACTTTTCACAGTGTTGGATTCAGAGCCCTGCAGATACGAAGAGAAGTA
Source organism: Rhinogobio ventralis (assembly GCA_039654625.1). Taxonomy (NCBI): domain Eukaryota; kingdom Metazoa; phylum Chordata; class Actinopteri; order Cypriniformes; family Gobionidae; genus Rhinogobio; species Rhinogobio ventralis. The sequence continues at coordinate 9,075,450 of CM077203.1, forward strand.
GTAAGACAAGTGCCAGAAACCTTTACTACTGGAAAACTGTACAATCGGTTATTGTGTTAACCTTTTTCACAATTTTTTTCATAATGTACATTGGATATCACATCTTTTCTCAGTGTCTGAATTGGCTTGATGAAGGATTCTGTCCCTCTAAATCCCTCCTTTCCAAGTCCCTGCTCAGGGGTGCGTTTCCCAAAAGCATCGTTAGCCAACTATAGTCACAAGTCCCGTCGTTATCAACATAGTTCAACGAGTTGGTGTTTCCGGAATCCATAGTTCGGACGAACATTCGCAAACAGCGTCGCAAACTTGTGTGGTTGAAACGACAGATCTCGACCTGTGGTTAGAAGCATAGTTTCTTGTTTGCATGACGTGGACTTAATACATCCTTATCTTGAGCAAAATAAGCAAGCTGACATACAGTACGATCATATATTTTATTTCGAATACATACATATGTCATTTACGTCTTTTAGATTTAAAGCACCTTTTTTGAAGAGTGTGCTCTAGTACGTAAGAACGAGCTTATGATTGAATCTGGAAATAAAGCAAAATAACTGAGAAAAATAAGAATTAGTCCTCAGATGCCATGTCCATAATTTAAAGCAAAAAATCTAGCATGAATTAGACCTCAAACTAATTCATTAAAAGCAGTTATTACTCCACCACCTGCGTGACATCATTAACCAACGTGGTTGAACGACAGATTTGCGACAGTACGGTTTCGGGAAACAGTCGTGACTCGCTAGTTGATTTCTTCAACGATGCATCGTACTATGGTAGTTAAGCCGTGAGTTACGTCGTTGTACGGGAAACGCACCCCTGCTCTGATTGGTAGATGACCCAGTCTGTTGTGATTGGTCTACTGCTTACAGTGCGTGTCAGAAACAAAACTCACTACCATATCTGAATTTCAGCTCCGGATCTTCCTCAGCACTTGATACACAGTGATACGAACAGTATCATATGACTAATACTGATGAATTAATAGGCATATAAGTCAAAGCTATTAAATTATTGTATTAACAAAAACAGCTAAGTAGCCACCACCCTAAATTAAAAATATACGAAATAAAGTGAAAATAAAGTGGCATTTTGGGGTTATGGAAACAACAGTTACCATGGCGAATACACAATAGCAATATGAACTGAAAATATGAAAACTGCTCCTGATGAACAGAATGAACATCATACCTGCATGCCGTCCCAGCTAACACGTGTTGAACCAGTTACGTGATTTATTGGTACTTTAATTATTTCATGACTTAAGAATTGATTCTCCTGTGCTTTATGAAGTAATATACAGCGAGCGCCGCCACATTTGCACGTGTAATTGAAGAGTGTGTGCTTATGAGCACAGTATAACGGCTGACATGATAGGACATGAAAGTGGTTTTCTGAGGTGAGAGAGATTTTTTTATTTCGTAACAAGCTACGAAAATGACAATGTTGCTGGGACACCAAGGTAGCATTTAGCCAACCTGGCTCTCTTTGTCCTTCCACCATGCAACTTGAGCGATCACCCAATTCACGTGACATGCACTTGGAAGACAAAAGTTAGTGTATATTTAGTAAATAATATTATTATAATAATATTTAGTAAAAATACAGCTTGTTAAAATTAGTTGTTAAAAGTATACTAATTACTATTTAAACAAATGTCAAGGAAGAAAAAAATTATTTTGTGGCATAAGGTGAAGTGAGAGCTGGGCCGGGGCAGCAGGGGGCGGGGCGCGTTCAGTTCGACATGAGAATATCGTGGTTCATACAGTGGGTGGTGTATCGTGTTTTTTCCGGTTCGGTTTGAATATCGTTACACCCCTAATTTTCAGCACAGAAAATAGCATCTTCTCAACAATACAACATGTTGCTTCTCAGTACTTTGACCTGCCCTCAAACACTGTTGTAGCTAAGTAGACGTTGTTCACGGGCAGCCAATAAAGACCATAGGCTGTTTGTTACAAACATACATAGATATGTTACGAAAATGAGACTGGAATTGCTGACGACTCGTTTCGGCAGTTCAGAATCAATTCTTTCTTTTTTTGTTGTGCACTTTGATCTTTAAAACTCTGCAGACCTTCAGTGCATGAAAGGTAATTTTTGAAAAAGCATAATAAGGACACTTTAAAGATGCTAATGTATTGTGAATTCATTCACAGGATTTCTTGTTGCCAAGAGCCTAACAGTTCTTACCACATCAGCAAACACTGGTGGCACATTTTCCTTCTGCTTCCCACTGTGACTGCGGACCTCATTGTCTGCTGGTTCACTCTACCAAAACCAGGAACACAAAAAGGGAAAAGATTGAGCTTGTGCTCCCTTAAAAGGAACAGTTCACCCAAGAGTGAGTATTCTGTCATAATTCACGCATCCTGAAGTCATTCCAAAACTTATGACTTTCTCCCCATGCAAAACAAAAGAAAGACTTCTTTAATTAATGGGTACTAAAGACCTCAAACTTCAAAAGTATTATTATTAAAATATCATGAAATGGTCCATATGATTATATTTCAAGCCGTATGACAGATGTAAATTGAAAAACGATCTTGGCATCCTCCCCTCCCTCTCTCAAACCAGATCAGCCCATTCATGAATAAATTATTCTGATGGATTTTGTGAAAATTCATTGATTCATTCTTTTCAGTTTATATTGGACATCACTACTTGTAATACAGCTCAAAAAGAAGAACTAGGGATTTTTAGCAACTTAAAAGGATAGTTCACCCAAAAATGAAAATTACCCTGCACCCTCAAGCCATCCTAGGTGTATATGACATTCTTCTTTCAGACAAATACAAGAGTTATTTAAAAAACATCCTGGCTAATCCAAGTATTATAAATGGCAGTGAATGGGAGCCCAAAATTTGAAGTCCAAAAAAAGTACATCCATCCATTATAAAAGTAATCTATACGACTTTATTAACCTCCTGGAGCCGTATGGATTACTTTTATAATGGATGGATGCTTTTTGGACTTAAAATTTTGGGCTCCCATTCACTGCCATTATAATGCTTGGAAGAGCCAGGACATTTTTTAATACAACTCTGATTGTATTCGTCTGAAAAAAGTATGCCATATACACCTTGAGGGTGAGTAAAATATGGGATAATTTTCAATTTTGGGTGAACTATCCCTTTACAAATAGTCCATATGATTTGTGTGAAAAGCTTCAGTCCCTGTTCATTTTAATCGCATAAAAAAAGCATGGAAAATTGTTTTCCACTGAATAAAGAAAGTCATATTGGTTTGGACCCAAGTCAGAGCAGAGTAAATGACATCCCTTTCATGTTTTGGGTAAATTTGCCTTTAAAAAAAAAAGATACAAATAGTGTCATGTCAGCAGACATGTTGCGTCTGATGAAATCATAAGAAGTGACAGTGATTGAGGGAGTGTTTTATTGTGAAAGGAGTGAGGGTAAAACTCACGGTGGGGGAGGAAGGGAAATCGTGTTTAGTCACAGCTGCCTGGTACATGGCCATTCTGTCCCTGAGAGGGGTTGACTCCACCATTTTGACGCCAGAGTCAAGACTTTCTGTGAATTAAGGAAGAAAAAGAGAGTCAATAGGGTAACTCAGACAATGGGGGGGGAAAAGCAGACGCGCCAGAGAAAGGTCAATGTGGGAATGGGAAACAGGAATTTCCACAGAACTGCCATCAGCACTTTTCCAGAAAGCTGATTCTTACAGTGTTGCAAAAAGGAAGCAGGAAGTTCAAGATGTGAGATCATTTAACAGAAAACATATTGTGGCGTGGTTGTGTTTAGTGTTGTGTTTGATTCTGTACCTTTATCTCCTGGTTCCATATTCTCAGATCCACTGTCTCCTGGTCTCCCAGGTTCTTTGGACATCTAAACAGACAAAGAAACGTGTTAATGAAGAGTGCTAAGCACAGAACAAAGACAAAGAAAAGTCCTTAAAGTCACTTCACTGTGATGCATTTCAGGATATTCAATAAGAAACATAACTGATTTCATAAAGACTTTAAAAAGCAAATTTAATATTATTTAATAGCAAATTGGCTCATGCGTCGTCCATCTTCAATGTATATAAACAATTATTAACTGTTATTTACAAAAACTAAAGCATGCTATGTGATTGCCATGTCATTTTATTGGCTGGCATACAAAAGAAAAACCCTCAAATATCTCACCTCTTCATAAGCCTTATTCTGTGCAGGATGAGTTACGCCCCAAAGTTTAATACTCTGGGACGGGTAAGGGGTTTGTTCAAATCCCCTAACCCTAAGTATGAGCTAAAGTAATAATGATGCTTACTTTAGCAAACAGCACTAATTAGTAAGGTGACAAGAGACATTTAAAGCCATGACAGCAGTGTTTAAACATGTCTCCTGCTCAGGCTGGCCAATTCCTCTACTGGCATCAATAATCCTCTAATGAGCTCTGAGAGAGCCGTGGACAGACACCAGCGTCTGGCTTTACTGCCACAACAGCTCATGCAATTCTACACCCGGTGGACTGAGACCAGAACAAACCAGTGTGCAACAACACTGTTACTAAACTGACATTAACCCAACAATTTGGTACACTGTTGATACGGCTGAATTGTATTACCTGTAATTAAACATATAAATTATTACATTTTAAAAAAGAGCTGCTTTTGTCACAATGTTAAACTTTTCCATAAGATGATTAACTGGAAACATATTGGTCTATATAAGTTCATGCACCATTTTGCATTTATTTGTTGTAGTGGTATTACTTACTTCTCAGCTTTTGTTTCAGAAAATGACAGACAGTTAGACAAAAACATTACAAGCCTTTACTTTTCAAGAAGTGCCTAACACATTGTCCAACCACACTGCAATCAATCCCAGCACAAACACATCCTCCAAAAAGTATCCACTGTATCCATTGCCATTGTTCTCAGGAAAGCAGCACGATAGGAACTAAAACTGACATCATCCCACCCAACAGAGAGTTTCCACATGCAACAATATCAGTATCGATCTAAAAGCCACGCGTCTTACCTATTTAAAATCAGACAGACAACAACGGGCGGTCTGCAGTGATTCCTGGAGATTTACAGAGCCGAGTCTGTCTGACTAAAGCCCGGCAGTGCTCTGAGAGCAGATTAAAGACGGTGAGCATGCCAGTGTTTTGCTGGCAGCAGCGGGAGAGATGGAGAGGGGGAGGGCTGAGAGGCTGGGGTGGGGTAGGCAGCTGGCTGAACCTCTAAATCCAAACAGGGGGCTGAAACCAGCCCACCCCCCAATCATGGATTAGCCATCAGCGGGGCTGTAAGGGGATCCAACCAGCCAGGCATCAGTGCAGCGTCTCCAGGCTGGTGTGCAGACACCAGGGGAGCGGGAAATAAACACAGTACAAAAGGCAAAGGCAGCACAGCCACAGGGGGCATCAGCCCAGACAAAAGACCCTTTATTAATCCAAAACACACAAAAGATAGGAACATCTGAGCCACAGCCTGCCAAAAATGAGGAGCGTCCTTATGTTATCAGAGAATAAAATCTGTGACAAAAGAGATCACATACTACTATATCACATCTATATATAATCTTCGTCTTCATATTTCTTTCGATATGCTTTCATTTGATTTTATCCTTAAAATAAAGTGGCAATTATAAAGATTATTAGTATCAATAATTAGTAGGATAATTATTATGGCACAAAATTGCTGATAAATCTTTAAAACAGACAATAATCTTGTCAGGCTGATTATTCATTCTAAATGACGTATCCCGGATGGCGAAACATCTTCGAAAGTCTAGTTTCTTACGAAATGTGTCCACCCTACAGACACTGCACATCATCACGTCCGATCATATCTAGAACTTCTTTTTATTAACTGCTTTTACAGTCAATTCAACTCTCGAAGGACCCTAAATTCAATATCCAGTGACATTCAGAAAACAAATCTCTGCAGGAGATTAAAAAAAAAAAAATGCTGGAGGAGGTGGATGATGAGTTCACTTAATTTCAGTCAGTCTCTCTCCCTCATGACCATCCCTCAGGTTAAAGGAGAGAAGTTTGGCTTTGATGAGAGCAGAGAGCTCGAACCCTGCAGCTATCATGTGGAAGTTTATCTCATGACATCAGCCCCCCAGTGAGAACAGCAAAGACTTTCAATGAGAGCAACCTCATTCCTGTCTAATGATGGAAATGTCTTTTGAGAGGTAGAGGAGAGGTAGAGGGTTTAGGTTTAACCCTAAAATGAAACTGTGGCTTTGCGTGAGGATTAAATAAATCAATTAATTTGAGAACTGCTGCAACCAGAGAGTCAGTGAGCTGAGCAGAACTAAAGAACCAAATCAGTGAACAGTGTTCTTTTGAGTCATTTCTTTTCCATGAACTGACTGATCAGACTAAAAGAAAAAAAGATTGACAGGCAGTGTTTGGTGTAATGCATTACTAATCAGTTAATTACTGTAATTTAATTACTTTTCCCAAAAAGTAAAGTAAGGGTAATACAAAAAGTAAGGGATTACTCTTAATTTTTCTGTAATTAGTTACTTCTGATGTGATTACATTAAAGACTGAATAGAACAATATAAAACAGAGGATTTAATATCTAATGTTAAAATGTGTTTTAAATGTAACCTTCTCCTTTTAAAGGTGCACTGTGTAAATTTTAGCAGCATCTAGCGGTGAGGTTGCGAATTGCAACCGCTCATTTTCAAAGCACAGAGACGCTACGGTGGCCGTCACAGGACAAAGATGTCGTCGTCTGAGACAGCAGAGAATAGCTAGCGCTTCACTGTAAGGGGACCCGCGGTGTATGTAGATACACCATTCTAAGGTAATAAAAACATAACGGTTCATTATGTAAGGTCTTTATACACCACTGAAAACATAGCTATGTATATTAGATTGCATTTCTGTCAATAGATCCTCATAAATATTACACACTGCACCTTTTTAGTCCGTTCAAGAATAATTTATGCTATTTTGTATTATTTGTTTGAAAGAATTAAAAGAGCGGTTTCATGTCTGTATTGTATTGTTCAAATGGTCAAGGTTGATATGGGATTTATAAATTAATTACTAATAAGTAATTAATACTTTTTAGAGAGAGTAATTAGTATAGTAAACTAATTACAACACTTCACAAGCAGAGCTGGTTAGATTACTTACAAATTGTAATCGGTTACTGATTCCAAATTACTACTTTTGAATTACTTTTAGATTACTTTTGAACTAACTTGTTTATCACATTGATTTGAGTAGAATAATCGTTGTAATTGATACAATAAAAAAAAAAATACAAAAAAGAAAGAAAATATATTCCATTCTTTGTGAATTAAATATCACATTACGTCAGGGTTTCCCAGACTGGGTTCATGATGGAACTGCAGGGGGTTTGAGAGTTTAATGAAAAGCTATTAAGTTAAAATTGAAATAATTTAAAAATAAAACACTACTAAAAAAAAAAAGTTTAAAGAAAACATTTTGTTTGCCTGCATGTCATGTGACCATTAACGGACATCAGAGAACTGTGAACTCAATTTTATTATTATTTTTATTGACTTAATTTTATTATTGACCTAACTTACAAATTAAAATCTCAGGGGTACTTCAAGTGTATATATATATATACACATATACACACACACACACACACACACTCACCTAAAGGATTATTAGGAACACCCGTTCAATTTCTCATTAATGCAATTATCTAATCAACCAATCACATGGCAGTTGCTTCAATGCATTTAGGGGTGTGGTCCTGGTCAAGACAATCTCCTGAACTCCAAACTGAATGTCAGAATGGGAAAGAAAGGTGATTTAAGCAATTTTGAGCGTGGCATGGTTGTTGGTGCCAGACGGGCCGGTCTGAGTATTTCACAATCTGCTCAGTTACTGGGATTTTCACGCAACCATTTCTAGAGTTTACAAAGAATGGTGTGAAAAGGGAAAAACATCCAGTATGCGGCAGTCCTGTGGGCGAAAATGCCTTGTTGATGCTAGAGGTCAGAGGAGAATGGGCCGACTGATTCAAGCTGATAGAAGAGCAACTTTGACTGAAATAACCACTCGTTACAACCGAGGTATGCAGCAAAGCATTTGTGAAGCCACAACACGCATAACCTTGAGGCGGATGGGCTACAACAGCAGAAGACCCCACCGGGTACCACTCATCTCCACTACAAATAGGAAAAAGAGGCTACAATTTGCACGAGCTCACCAAAATTGGACAGTTGAAGACTGGAAAAATGTTGCCTGGTCTGAGGAGTCTCGATTTCTGTTGAGACATTCAGATGGTAGAGTCAGAATTTGGCGTAAACAGAATGAGAACATGGATCCATCATGCCTTGTTACCACTGTGCAGGCTGGTGGTGGTGGTGTAATGGTGTGGGGGATGTTTTCTTGGCACACTTTAGGCCCCTTAGTGCCAATTGGGCATCGTTTAAATGCCACGGCCTACCTGAGCATTGTTTCTGACCATGTCCATCCCTTTATGACCACCATGTACCCATCCTCTGATGGCTACTTCCAGCAGGATAATGCACCATGTCACAAAGCTCAAATCATTTCAAATTGGTTTCTTGAACATGACAATTAGTTCACTGTACTAAAATGGCCCCCACAGTCACCAGATCTCAACCCAATAGAGCATCTTTGGGATGTGGTGGAACGGGAGCTTCATGCCCTGGATGTGCATCCCACAAATCTCCATCAACTGCAAGATGCTATCCTATCAAAGAATGCTTTCAGCACCTTGTTGAATCAATGCCACGTAGAATTAAGGCAGTTCTGAAGGCGAAAGGGGGTCAAACACAGTATTAGTATGGTGTTCCTAATAATCCTTTAGGTGAGTGTGTATTATATATATATATATATATATATATATATATATATATATATTTATATTTATATATTTATATTTATATTTATATTAGGTCAAAGAAATTTCAGCTGACAAAAAAGGGGATTTCCTGCATTGCATGTAAAATATGAAATCTGAATTTGTACATTTTAATGTGTTCGAAAGACAAAAGACTTCCAAAGACAATAATACATGCTTAAATAACTCCCTGGAACTGAGTGATAATTCAAAAAATAATTATTGTGTTAATCAAAGGAGGTGATTAGATATGAAATGTTGAGAAAAAAAGTTAAATGATTTCTGTAAATCCAGTGATCAAATGCTGTGTGGGTCTCAGTTTTTTAGTGATAGTCACATGACGAGTGTCTGATCTGTCGGTCCAATTCTACAAACCTGGAAGACCTTGTGAAAGTATACAAGCAGTGGGCATTTTTAGAAAGGAAAATTTTAAAGATAAAGAATAAGAAGATAAAGTAATAGTATGGAGAATAAATAATTTATGATATTTGACTGCCATTGTGAGAATAACATGTAATCAATAAAAAATTAACTGTAGTGTGAATGTGTATTTTAAAATGTAATATAATCTTTTTTTTGCAATCTGATTAAGTAATCCAGATTACATGTAATCAGTTACTAGCCAGCACTGTTCACAAGTTCAAATCACTGATTCAGTCATTAACATCACAGCAGCTGGAAGTATTATGCTTTGGATTAGGGATGTGAAAAGCCCCTAACCCCCAGTATGAGCAATAATGATGTTTGCCTTTGGAAGAAGCATAACTATGGTGTGGATCAAAACATTGCTCATTGCATGCTGGGATGTTTTGAACCACTGGTGACAGTAAAATGCATTCAGTTTCACTCTTTCCCTCTCCTCCACCCACACTACTTTTTTCCAGATAAAATGTTGGGCACGATTCCCTTTGCAGTCCGCCAAACAAGAGACACCATTGTGTACGGTGAAGTCCCAGTTTATTTTAAATACATAACCTTTGACTGTTCCAAAAAAATTTGATTAAAGAATAAACAAAATGTCAGCTCAAGATAAGGCGTGACTAAAAAGACACCACAAGAATGTTCATCTCATCTTTAACCACAGACTAGCAGAGAACAATAGATCAGAGATTCAAATCAGTGACGTACAATGGATCTAGTTTAAAAAGAAGCTTTAGATGAACTACATTTTTACATATTCTGATTATTGAGGTTATTAGCATTCAAAACTCATATCAATGCTAAAGGAGTTGTGGGTGTTGCTATGTGGTTGCAAATGTATTCCGAGTGATTTTTAGTTGCACTGCTGTGCAGTTACTAAGGTGTTCTGAAGGGTTGCCTGCATGCTCAAGTCAAAAGAAGCCACTCCCATTTCTCTATGATGTTCTGTTCTCTAGTTTTTGGCCATTTTACTGCCCGTCAGGCAAAAATCATAATTCTAATCACTTAGAAAAGTATATAGTATTACAATTTACATGCCAAACTTTAATACTCAGAGATAGCCGTTTAAACAAAGCACTAACTCAAAGTAACATTTTATACAAAGTTAGTGAGACAAACTGACAATAGTTGACCTGCAAGCCGTTTAGCAGAGCAGTGAACCTACTGAAATCACAGGGAGAGATAGACTGAAGCACACTGGTGTCTTCATGAACACAGACCATGTGACGCACAGCATGACCAGTCTCTTGAATACAAGCAGATATCCAACAAGCAGAACAGAGATACTATTTGATCAAGTCATCTTGAAATCAAACTCTTGCATGCATTTACTTGAAGGGAACATATAAATGGAAGATTGAAATTCTATTTCCTTATACTAAAAGATTGATCTAATATGTACACATAACTTTCACAGTGCAAAGCATCCTTCCCAGTCCACCTAGAATATTTATGAATATGAACTATGAGCAAAAACAGGCCATTCAGAAGTTTAAAGTTGGGAGGATTTTTTTTTAATTTTTTAATTTTTTAATTAAATTAAAAATACAGTAAAAACAGCAATATTTTTGAAATATTATTACAATTTTAAATAACGGTTTCTATTTTAAAATGTAATTTATTCCTGTGATCAAAGCTGAATTTTCAGCATTATTACTCCAGTCTTCAGTGTCACATGATCCTTCAGAAATCATTCTAATATAATGATATGCTGCTCAAGAAACATTTATTATTATTATTGTTAATGTTGAAAGCTTGTGTTGCTTAATATTTTTGTGGAAACCGTGAAACATTTTTGTACAGAATTCCTTGATGAATAGAGAGTTCAAATAAATAGCATTTATTTGAAATAGAAACCTTTAACATTATAAATGTCTTTACTGTCATTTTGAATCAGTTTAATGCTAAATAAAAGTATACATTTTTCACACACACACAAAAAAATTACTGACCCCAAACTTTTGAATAGTACTGTCTGTTCAAAACCATCAGTTCATTAACATAGGACCACCCTAATTTGCATATTAACACCTCAGTGTTTGCCAAGGTTAGCCAACCATAACAGAGGTCATTTACATATAGTGAAGTCCTAAAACTACAGTAGTCAAATCCGTTTTTTTATTCTGAGGGTCAGAGGGCAGGTAAAAATGGTCATGAAAAACTATATTTTGACTGTTTTGGTCCAAGAGGCTTCAAATGAACATTTTAATAAGAGGAAACAATATGAAAAGTAGGAAAAATCAGATTTGAGAGGCAGGTTTACAGTTACTCTCAAGTTTAGGCTTACAACCAAGGTTAAGGCTTCTATATCAGTGTTATTCACCTTTCATTTAGGACTAAATTTTCAGACCGGAATGTCGGTCCAGGAAAATCACCGGGACCAAGAGGTGCTACCTACTAAACCAACACAATACCTTAAGATAATATGTACCAATTTAGATAATTAGTTGTACTTACATTGTTGTGAATGGTCTCTCCTTTCTCAAACATCATCTTCAGGCTGTTGAGAGGCACAGTGGGCTTTTCGATGGGCACAGCCCCAGGAGTCTCCACATCTCTTTGTGTCCACTTCTCCATCGGCTGGTCACTGTGGCTCAACAGCTGGGGTTCTGTGCCGTCAACAAGTTGGACGTCTGTGGATTCCAGTGGAGTGTCAACACCAGGATCTGAAGGCTGCGAGCTCCTCAAAACAGAGTGCTGCTGATGGTTCTCCTTCTGTCTGGAGTGCGCTTTGGGTTCTGGAGAGGTAGGCGTATCGTCTGGTTGTTCCCAGAGCTGCTTTAGGGCACTCAGATTGCCGTTGCGCAGAGAAGGAGTCGACTTCTCTGGAGTCTGTATCAGAACAAAGAGAATTTCAGAAGAGTGTTAACTCCTTGGGTTTCTCAACATTTCATCTTTAATCTTGAGACAAGACAAAAAAAGTACAACGACATAGCTAAATCTGTATATTTCATTAAGCTTTGAATAAGACAGTGTTAAACTGAAATTCTGATTAAAAGTCTACTTCTGAAAAATATTCATGAGTAAAAATACATTACTCGCTGAGGCCTTCAAACAAGGAAAAGCAGTCAACAGAATTAAAAGATTGAGTATCTTGTCATTAGTTGGATTAGTAGTAGTTTGTTAGAAAAGGTTGCCTACAAAAGCTTCAGAAACCTGGCAAATGGAAGGAGTGGCTCCCTTAGTCTGTGCTGGTGGAAATGAGGAAAAAAATGCAGCACCAGATGCTAGTCTTTTGAAACTATCTGCATGAGGGAGTTAGGCCAACCCCCTTACAACAGGACAGACAAACCAGGAAGAACATAAAAAGGGGAAGTAGTGACAGGAAACGGGGAAAAGGAAAGTTTGTGAAAGACATTACATGCTTAGTCACATGTGCAGGTTGTGTGAAAATTAACATTTAAGATTTCATTACAAAAAAAACTGGTTTTAAAATGTACGTTTTCCTTTTAATGAAATACAAACTGACAAAACAGATTATAAAATGAGTGTAAAAGTATTTAGAATTCAGAACAGGCAAAAATTACTTTTAAAACAAGTCATTAGTAGCTTAATTAATTTTTTTAAATAAAGTAATGTCATATTGGCACATTATGACATTTTGTACACCATTATATTCAAGAGAGACATTTATGTCAGTTGTCATCTTATTATGTACGTGAATATGTGTTTTGATCACTTTTCATGCGTAAATGACAACTACACAAAATACAAACTAGAAAGTTTCAATTCTAGAAAAACAACAACAAACAATCAGAATATGAATCTATTTAGCCAAAAATCTGTCAAGCACTAAACATAATCCATATTTCTGCTCACAATACAAAAGCATGTTATTTTGACCCTAGTTCTGACCCTGCATGCTACAACAGCTCAAATACCTCTGGCTCATGTTAACTACTCACATTCCAGGCAGAAGTTATGAGGCCTGACACAAACACTCTGAACTGTCTGCCAAAACATAATGCAAGGCTCTCACAGTGGGGCAGAAATCGAAACCTTTCATTTAACAAGTTGCAGTCAGATAGCTCATACCTACATCCACATCCTGCACATCGTCATTTCTGCAACTCCTTCATCCTGACAAACACTAACACACAAAGTGTAGCTTCCTCACAATATTTATGAAGACACACACTCGATCATTCAGGAGGGCACAGATTGAGTGAACCAGTTATGTAAAGCGCATGGGAATTACCTGCAGATTAAGACTTCTAAATAAGGATTAAGATGACTGGACACTGACTGCATGAGTGTCTAAACAGCAGCAGTAGCTCAGAGTAGTGTTACAGACAGACAGAAAAATAGACAGAACGATAGACAGACGAGTCATTATAACATATAGACGAGTCATTATAACATATAGATAGACAGAGAGAGATAGACGAGTCATTATAGCATATAGATAGACAGACACAGACGAGTCATTATAGCATATAGATAGACAGACAGACAAGTCATAGCATATAGATAGACAGACAGACGAGTTATAGCATATAGATAGACGAGTCATTATAGCATATAGCTAGACAGACAGACAGACGAGTCATTATAGCATATAGATAGACAGACGAGTCATTATAGCATATAGATAGACACACAGACGAGTCATTATAGCATATAGATAGACAGACGAGTCATTATAGCATATAGCTAGACAGACAGACGAGTCATTATAGCATATAGATAGACAGACAGACGGGTCATTATAGCATATAGATAGACAGACGAGTCATTATAGCATATAGATAGACAGACGAGTCATTATAGCATATAGCTAGACAGACAGATGAGTCATTATAGCATATAGATAGACAGAGACAGACGAGTCATTATAGGATATAGATAGACAGACAGACAGACAGATACAAACGAGTCATTATAGCATATAGATAGACAGATAGACGAGTCATAGCATATAGATAGACAGACACAGGCATAGCATATAGATAGACAGACACAGACGAGTCATTATAGCATATAGATAGACAGACAGACAGACGAGTCATTATAGCATATAGATAGACAGACAGACGGGTCATTATAGCATATAGATAGACAGACAGACAGGTCATTATAGCATATAGATAGACAGACGAGTCATTATAGCATATAGCTAGACAGACAGATGAGTCATTATAGCATATAGATAGACAGAGACAGACGAGTCATTATAGGATATAGATAGACAGACAGACAGACAGACAGATACAAACGAGTCATTATAGCATATAGATAGACAGACACAGACATAGCATATAGATAGACAGACACAGACGAGTCATTATAGCATATAGATAGACAGACACAGACGAGTCATTATAGCATATAGACAGACAGACAGACGAGTCATTATAGCATATAGACAGACAGACAGACGAGTCATTATAGCATATAGATAGACAGACAGACGAGTCATTATAGCATATAGATAGACAGACAGATGAGTCATTATAGCATATAGATAGACAGAGACAGACGAGTCATTATAGGATATAGATAGACAGACAGACAGACAGACAGATACAAACGAGTCATTATAGCATATAGATAGACAGACACAGACATAGCATATAGATAGACAGACACAGACGAGTCATTATAGCATATAGATAGACAGACACAGACGAGTCATTATAGCATATAGACAGACAGACAGACGAGTCATTATAGCATATAGACAGACAGACAGACGAGTCATTATAGCATATAGATAGACAGACAGACGAGTCATTATAGCATATAGATAGACAGACAGACGAGTCATTATAGCATATAGATAGACAGACAGACGAGTCATTATAGCATATAGATAGACAGACGAGTCATTATAGCATATAGATAGACAGACAGACGAGTCATTATAGCATATAGATAGACAGACGAGTCATTATAGCATATAGATAGACAGACAGACGAGTCATTATGCAATTGAATGAATAACAGGATGTTGAGAACTTACTTTTTTCTTGTCTGAACCCGTTTCTTCTGCTGCTTTCTGGTACCTGAGAAGAAATAAAGTGGAAAAATTGTTCACTCAACTGTTTTCTAGTCCTCAAACTCATGAAGAGTAGCTAGATTCTGTGTATTTTAAACATAATAATATAAATCTATATAATAATATAATTTACTTCTAGTTTTATTTTAGCAGATGATACACTCTCTCTCACCAGAGACATAAGTCAAGACTTCCTAAAAGTCAACAAATTAAAGCTGAGGGCTTTCCACAATTACTGATTTGCTTCAAGGAGACACTCAACCATTCAGCACATGATATACACACTTCTGTTTAAATGACAGGAGAACATTCAGAAGGTCAATGAAGCAGAAACATCACACTCAGGGTCACATCAACACTTCAGCATGCTTAGACAAGTCTTCACGTTTTCCCAGAAGTTATCCTGAACTCACAAAAAGCAATGTCCTAGTCAAAATACTAGGCTGTATCTCCTCTCTGCCTAAAAACTAAAATATCACTTTCAATCATTGGTGGCCTCTAGTGGTCATATGTAGCAGTGCAAACAACTGGACTGTCTTGATTTCACTTCTAGTTTGATTTTTATGACATGTTAAAAAGAAAACTTGAAAGCTAGCCTGAAGGGCTTTCAGATACACCAATCATATGTTGGAGGGACTTAAAAAAAATTTCCAACTGCTGAAAGCAGGAAGTTCAATCTGATTTTCAAAGGAAATCCAAGGCATTCCAATTCAAATGGACTGCTGGCTTTGAATGTAGGTTAGGTGGAAAGAAACATAGATAAAGACAAGATGATCATAATCTTGCATGTACTGCAATAAAACTGTTTAAAACTAAACAATTTATTTCCCACATATATAACAGGTCAGTGATCAGATTACAAACTATTTAATCCTTCGCTTTGATTTCTTTGATTCTCACTAATTCAGCTGGCAAATCTACAGTTTTGAGGATGTGGAAGTCATTGATGCATGTGTAGAGAGGAAGCCAGAGGCAGAACGCTGGAAAAGACATCAGAAAAATCTGACAGGAGATGCACTGGAAAAACTCCAGACGCTTGGAGAAATTCCTCTTCACAGGAAACACACCGACTGAGAGCCAACAAAGATTCTTATAATGAGTCGGGCAGCAGCCATTAAGCTGTAAATCAAACACGTACAGTGCGGTCCAATGTCTGAGAGAATTCAATATGGAACTTGCATTTGGAAAGTTTTAGGATTCTGAAAGAATTTTTAAAACAAGAAATTAAGAAGAACTCAACACTCGTTTTATGTAACTATTTTTAAATGTAGCACATTTGTGTATTTGAACATTTGAATTTTTATGTTGATAATATAATTTGTACTTAAAAATGGTATTAAATTGCATTAAAAATACAAAATGGATAATTTTTTTATTAGTGGTCTCTGTCTGGCTGTTGACTGCATCATTTAAAGATTGACACCACTTTTATGGTGAACAAAAGAATGAAGAGAAAGAGAAAACCTCCCAATAATGTTGGAGCAGAGGTTTGAACATCATAAACCAATTTAGAACAAAACGGCAGCTTTTAAAACAGAAGTGCCTTGTAAAAAAGGTTGTGAAACACTGTCTAAAGAGTGCTAAAAGGGGTGCTAAAGTGAAAGCAAATAGGAGAGATTAAATGACAAGTGAGATCAGCTTAAGATATGCAAATCCTGTAATTTGCTTACTTGGAAAATCGCTCGGCAATGGCCGTGTTTTTGCCTCGCACACCAACAATGGAGAGCTCTTTTGCTGTAACTCTCAAGGACTGCGAGGCCCATTGCCCACGATGAAACGAACTGACGGCCATCTTGGTATTTTGATGTCTTCAGGAGGATTTCTGTTAGGACAGAGGCATTTAAAATATGCAAATCAAGACCAAACAACTTCCAACACTCCTTTGTTGTTGATAAAACCAGACCAGGGGTTTTCAACATTTACAGATTCAGTGAACCCCACTGCATATATGTTTTTTTTTTTCAATAGAATGCATATTAGATGTTAACTTAATGTTTTGTACAATGTATTGCACTAAATATATATCAATCATCCTAATATACTAAAGTGAACCATTTGATGAAATCTCCAAAACACCTGTGGAACATCAGAAAGAGGAAGAAACAAGTTTTTCCCATATTACTCTTGAAATGAGTCATTACACAACACCTATAGCCTCTTACCTGAACATTCAGACATGCTGTGACTTATGCCTGATACAGCAGGAAACAGTGGAGCAATATTCTTATCTCACATGATCTCATGCCTATTAAGGTTCTCACAAAATTCACAGAAAACAGATCATCTTTGGGCAACCACAAACCTCTCCTTACCCATGTCTTTAATATAATACACAGAAATGTTCTGATTAGGTTTCAATATTTGAATTAACCAGCATTTTATCTGTTTAAGCATGTTCTCCCACCCTTTACACCAGAGCGGAGGGCTTTGTTTTGGGTGATACAAGGGAAAAAGCATCAGCTGAAACGTCAGTGTCCATAGCACTGAAGCTGCTGACACAGTCAGCTGAGTCATCATTACCTCAGATTACTCATGCATCATACTTTATAGTTACATACAAACATAAACAGAACTAATTGCAGAACATGCCTTAAAACTTGTGTCCTTTATTTGGTTAAGTTTTATTAATCTGAGACATCTCAAGGGTCGTCAAGGTTTGTTGTATTGAGACATTAGGATGTGACTCAGCAGATGATACACTCTCTCTCACCAGAGACATAAGTCAAGACTTCCTAAAAGTCAACAAATTAAAGCTGAGGGCTTTCCAAATTACTGATTTGCTTCAAGGAGACACTCAACCATTCAGCGCATGATATACGCACTTCTGTTTAAATGACAGAAGAACATTCAGAAGGTCAATGAAGCAGAAACATCACACTCAGGTCACATCAACACTTCAGCATGCTTAGACAAGTCTCCACGTTTTCCCAGAAGTTATCCTGAACTCACAAAGTGAGTTAATGCAATAATACAGAAATACATGTGCTCATTAAACACAGTTATATGATCACAAATCAATATATTTAGCATTATGCTACATATTAAAGCTCTCCAACTTTTTAACAAAAAAAATCTTAATAAAATAAACATATTGATGTAATACAGAATGAAAGACAGACATTTTAAGTGTTTTTTTTTTTTTTTTTCATTACAGGGTCCTCAAAAGAAAGCTAACCTTTTTAAATGTACTTAGCAAGTTATCAAAATCAAATCCAGAAACATATGGCTGTGAGACCATTGAAAAGACAATGAAAAGTGGGAAGCAGCTAAAAACATCAACAAAAAGGCCCATGAAACACAATCAAATAATACATACTTTTAAGTTTGCGTCTATCAAGCCTCCTCTTGGAATCTTTCGGTGGATGTGCCAAGGATTTTTCTTGTTGGCCTCTTAGTCCTCTCAATGCTCTGAATGCTCTGAACACTCTGAACACTCTGCTCACTCTCACATTGTTTGAGTAAGGAAATATACTGCCTCCTCTTAGCCAATGGGAAGGGAGCTGCTTTGCACCTAGCAGGTAATGTCCCTCCCACTTCAGGGCTCAGCAATTCATCATCAGACTCTCAGTAGAACAGACAAAAGTGAGTCAACAAGGCTGCAACTCAGTCTGGGAATCCCACAGGATTCCTGGAAGTGAGCAAAAGTCCCCACCTCCATGTCCAGCTCATATTTCACCCCAAAATCAAAAGACAAAAAATGCATCAGAACAATAAAGATTGTAAATTGTGTGCAACAATTTATTTTTATTTTTTTTTGTAATTCACATCTTTTAATGTTTTTTTTCTCTCGTTAGACTATATAATCTGTAATGATATACCATATACCAAAAACTGTGGGAACACAAAGCAGTGGTGTCTCACAGAGGAGCCTCTCCAGGGGTCTTGAGGCTCGCTGGATCAGTTTCATTAATCCCAGTCACATGGAAGTCTTGTTTGAGAATAGGCACAACATTCCACAGTGTAAGATTACGCCTTTCAGCACATTGCTAAATATTATTTATTTAAACATACATACGTGTGTGTCTGTGTGTGTGTTCATATATATATATTTGTGTTTGTATATATATATGTTCAAATATTTATATATTTCATATATATATATATATATATATATATATATATATATATATATATATATATATATATATTAGTGCTGTCAAACGATAAATCGCATCCAAAATAAAAGTTTGTATTTACATAATATATGTGTGTGTGCTATAATTATTATGTAGGCCTATATTTGAATACACACACATACATGTATTAAAGAAATATTTGCATGTATATACTATTTATATTATATATAAATATTTTATTTATATTTTATATATAAATATAACATATTTTTCTTAAGTATACATGCATGTGTGTGTATTTACTGTATATATACATAGTAATGTCCACACACATATATTATGTAAACACAAACTTTTATTTTGGATGCGATTAATCGTGATTAATCGTTTGACAGCACTAATATATATATATATATATATATATATATATATATATATATATATATATATATATATATATATGAACATATATATACAAACACAAATATGTATATATATATACACTCACCTAAAGGATTATTAGGAACACCTGTTCAATTTCTCATTAATGCAATTATCTAATCAACCAATCACATGGCAGTTGCAGATTTGTGGGATGCACATCCAGGGCACGAAGCTCCCGTTCCACCACATCCCAAAGATGCTCTATTGGGTTGAGATCTGGTGACTGTGGGGGCCATTTTAGTACAGTGAATTCATTGTCATGTTCAAGAAACCAATTTGAAATGATTCGAGCTTTGTGACATGGTGCATTATCCTGCTGGAAGTAGCCATCAGAGGATGGGTACATGGTGGTCATAAAGGGATGGACATGGTCAGAAACAATGCTCAGGTAGGCCGTGGCATTTAAACGATGCCCAATTGGCACTAAGGGGCCTAAAGTGTGCCAAGAAAACATCCCCCACACCATTACACCACCACCACCAGCCTGCACAGTGGTAACAAGGCATGATGGATCCATGTTCTCATTCTGTTTACGCCAAATTCTGACTCTACCATCTGAATGTCTCAACAGAAATCGAGACTCATCAGACCAGGCAACATTTTTCCAGTATTCAACTGTCCAATTTTGGTGAGCTCGTGCAAATTGTAGCCTCTTTTTCCTATTTGTAGTGGAGATGAGTGGTACCCGGTGGGGTCTTCTGCTGTTGTAGCCCATCCGCCTCAAGGTTGTGCGTGTTGTGGCTTCACAAATGCTTTGCTGCATACCTCGGTTGTAACGAGTGGTTATTTCAGTCAAAGTTGCTCTTCTATCAGCTTGAATCAGTCGGCCCATTCTCCTCTGACCTCTAGCATCAACAAGGCATTTTCGCCCACAGGACTGCCGCATACTGGATTTTTTTCCCTTTTCACACCATTCTTTGTAAACCCTATTGTAAAATACTCAGACCGGCCCGTCTGGCACCAACAACCATGCCACGCTCAAAATTGCTTAAATCACCTTTCTTTCCCATTCTGACATTCAGTTTGGAGTTCAGGAGATTGTCTTGACCAGGACCACACCCCTAAATGCATTGAAGCAACTGCCATGTGATTGGTTGATTAGATAATTGCATTAATGAGAAATTGAACAGGTGTTCCTAATAATCCTTTAGGTGAGTGTATATATATATATATATATATATATATACACACTATATCGCCTGCCTTTACATGCATGAACTTTAAAGGAACACGCCGACTTTTTGGGACTTTAGCTTATTTACTGTATCCCCCAGAGTTAGATAAATCCATACATATCATTCTCATCTCCGTGCGTGCCATAACTCTGTCTGACGTGCCCACCGCTAGCCTAGCTTAGCACAAAGACTGGAGGTAAACGGCTCCATCTAGGCTACTGCTCAATAAATGACGAAATAACGCCAACATTTTCCTATGTACATGTTGTGATGTGTATAGTTACATCGTGTTCTAAGACCGACGGAAAATGAAAAGTTGCAGTTTCTAGAAAATTGCAACTTTTAATTTTCCATCTGTCTTAGTACACGATGTAACTATACACATCACAACATATATATAGGAAAATGTTGCCGTTATTTTGTCACTTATTGAGCAGTAGGCTAGATGGAGCCGTTTACCTCCAGTCTTTGTGCTAAGCTAGGCTAGCGGTGGGTGCGTCAGACAGAGTTATGGCACGCACGGAGATAATACTGGTATGTATGGACTTAATTTTAAATATTTTAATAGAATTACGAGCAACAGCACAAACAGTCTTCACTGTGTAAATACAGATTAACCCTTATTAAATGTATTCAGTCAAGAGCAGTGAGTAATTTTTTTCTGTCTTTTGTTATCTCGTCTTTTATGAGAAAATCATAGAGTGTATAAAAGGAGAAAATGCTTCCCTGCCACTGACGATATTTTCCGGATTTCCTGTTATACAGTAGGGGGCGCTATTACCCATCTCCTGAACGAGTACAGAATCTCCTGATCAAAACACAGGTGAAGAAGAAGAAGAAACGAGCGATCTTATATAATCAGAATATCAGATGCATAGGAAAAATAATGCGGTCATCAGCAATAAACAGCATCTAAATAAAAATGGCTGTGTTATTGAATGAAATGTTGGATCAGGACGAGCTACCGACTGTGAAGGTTTAGGGGGTGTTGCTGATGGACTCAATCTACTCCCATCTGTTTTTGATCTGGATGTAGTCTTTGACAAAAACGTTTGCTCAACACAAAATGTTGCTTTTTTCATGAATCTTACCCACATTTAAGTGTTGTAAAATGCATGAAGCTAGAATAAAACTGTTCTCTCTTTTGATATATTGCATGTTGAGATATTCATACAAGATATTCTGTGGGCCATGAAACTTGTGAAAATGACCAAAAACGACTGGCATATTTCTTGTTTACGTTCATTCAAAAGACATAACCGACTATATTTACGATGATGCTCGACAAGACCTGCATTTTGGCATAATTTTGTGTGAATATTCGGCTAGTGATGCTGCGCCGCGCGAGAACCAAACTGAGAGATGCGGGCCCTTTCTCGTATATGTGCGCTTGAATATATAAATAGGCAAAAATTACAAATGAGAAAATGATCAGTGAGATGCAGTACTGGCCTGAGCGGGCAGGTGACAGTTCTATCAACTGGCCCGAGTGTCTTTGACGCTGGCCCCGGGCCATCGGGCAGTCCTTATTGTCGAGCCCTGAAGTGTGTTTCTGGGAATTTTTGACCATTCTTCTAGAAGCGCATTTGTGAAGTCAGGCACTGATGTTGGACGAGGAAGCCTGGCTCGCAGTCTCTACTCTAATTCATCCCAAAGGTGTTCTATCGGGTCAGGACTCTGTGCAGGCCAGTCAAGTTCCTCCCCATCAAACTCTCTCATCCATGTCTTTATGGACCTTGCTTTGTGCACTGGTGTACAGTCATGTTGAAACAGGAAGGGGCCATACCCAAACTGTTCCCACAAAGTTGGGAGCATGCAATTGTCCAAAATGTCTTGGTATGCTGAAGCATTAAGTGTTCCTTTCATTGGAAGGGGCCATGCCCACCCCCTGAAAAACAACCCCACACCATAATCCCCCCTCCACCAAACTTTACACGTGGCACAATGCAGTCAGGCAAGTACCATTCTCCTGGCAACCGTCAAACCCAGACTCATCCATCGGATTGCCAGACAGAGAAGCGTGATTCATCACTCCAGAGAACACGTCTCCACTGCTCTAGAGTCCAGTGGTACCGTGCTTTACACCCCTGCATCCGACGCTTTGCATTGCATTTGGTGATATAAGGCTTGGATGCAGATGCTCGGCTATGGAAACCCATTCCATGAAGCTCTCTACACACTGTTCTTGAGCTAATCTGAAGGCCACACGAAGTTTGGAGGTCTGTAGCTATTGACAGAAAGTTGGCGACTTCTGCACACTGTGCACCTCAGCATGCGCTGACCCCGCTCTGTGATTTTACGTGACCTACCAATTCGTGGCTGAGTTGCTGTTGTTCTCAATTGCTTCCCCTTTGTTATAATACCACTAACAGTTGACGTGGAATATTTAGTAGTGAGGAAATTTCATGAATGGACTTATTGCACAGGTGGCAACCTATCACAGTACCACGCTTGAACGCTTGAGTTCCTGAGAGCGACCCATTCTATCACAAATGTTTGTAGAAGCGTCTGCATGCCTAGGTGCTTGATTTTATACACCTGTGGCCATGAAAGTGATTGGAACACCTGAATTCAATGATTTGGATGGGTGTCCCTATACTTTTGGCAATATAGTGTATATTTCAAATATATATTTGTGTGTGTGTGTGTATATATATATATATATATATACACTCACCTAAAGGATTATTAGGAACACCATACTAATACTGTGTTTGACCCCCTTTCGCCTTCAGAACTGCCTTAATTCTACGTGGCATTGATTCAACAAGGTGCTGAAAGCATTCTTTAGAAATGTTGGCCCATATTGATAGGATAGCATCTTGCAGTTGATTTGAGATTTGTGGGATGCACATCCAGGGCACGAAGCTCCCGTTCCACCACATCCCAAAGATGCTCTATTGGGTTGAGATCTGGTGACTGTGGGGGCCATTTTAGTACAGTGAACTCATTGTCATGTTCGAGAAACCAATTTGAAATGATTCGAGCTTTGTGACATGGTGCATTATCCTGCTGAAAGTAGCCATCAGAGGATGGGTACATGGTGGTCATAAAGGGATGGACATGGTCAGAAACAATGCTCAGGTAGGCCGTGGCATTTAAACGATGCCCAATTGGCACTAAGGGGCCTAAAGTGTGCCAAGAAAACATCCCCCACACCATTGCACCACCACCACCAGCCTGCACAGTGGTAACAAGGCATGATGGATCCATGTTCTCATTCTGTTTACGCCAAATTCTGACTCTACCATCTGAATGTCTCAACAGAAATCGAGACTCATCAGACCAGGCAACATTTTTCCAGTCTTCAACTGTCCAATTTTGGTGAGCTTGTGCAAATTGTAGCCTCTTTTTCCTATTTGTAGTGGAGATGAGTGGTACCCGGTGGGGTCTTCTGCTGTTGTAGCCCATCCGCTCAAGGTTGTGCGTGTTGTGGCTTCACAAATGCTTTGCTGCATACCTCGGTTGTAACGAGTGGTTATTTCAGTCAAAGTTGCTCTTCTATCAGCTTGAATCAGTCGGCCCATTCTCCTCTGACCTCTAGCATCAACAAGGCATTTTCGCCCACAGGACTGCCGCATACTGGATGTTTTTCCCTTTTCACACCATTCTTTGTAAACTCTAGAAATGGTTGTGCGTGAAAATCTCAGTAACTGAGCAGATTGTGAAATACTCAGACCGGCCCGTCTGGCACCAACAACCATGCCACGCTCAAAATTGCTTAAATCACCTTTCTTTCCCATTCTGACATTCAGTTTGGAGTTCAGGAGATTGTCTTGACCAGGACCACACCCCTAAATGCATTGAAGCAACTGCCATGTGATTGGTTGATTAGATAATTGCATTAATGAGAAATTGAACAGGTGTTCCTAATAATCCTTTAGGTGAGTGTATATATATATATATATATATATATATATATATATATATATATATATATATATATATATATATATATATAAAATGTGTTCTACAACCTGTTCCCTCTGAATCATGTTTCAAATTAATTTCCTTCTAACTTGCTATAAAGTTTAAAGTATAAAGTTTAAATATATAATAAATAAATTATTTAATAATCAATTCTAGATTTAAAAAAATATATATAATCTGAAATATGTTGTTGTTTAGTTCTCCTATAAATACATGGATAAGAATATTAAATGAAACATCAAAAATACATCAAACACTTTAGCCTTAAGCAAATTTCCTCTTCCACAGAATTCAGACATTATAATCAGACCATACATTGGCTAGAGCCAGGCAGAAGATGGTTATTATCATCTCTTTTCATTTCCTCTGCTAGTGCTATTTCAGGTAATACATGTCAAATACCGAATATACTTTCTAATAATATATTTTCTATTTTATTTATAATTATAGGCACGTTAGAAATGTGTGCAGCGACTGTTTACCAGGTCAGAAGGTGGACATGAACAAAACATCTCTAAGAGAGAGACTAATGACATTTGAACAAATTTCTTCATAGTTTATCAGTTCATTATTTCTGTCTCAGCAGTTTTTAGTGATCACTTCCCTTAGGCTAGATTGACTAAAGTGCAGAATTGTAGATGTTTCATCACACACCCATTCATGACTCAGTTTAGAGTAGATGAATCACAAATTCAGGGAAATTTTAAGTTCAGTATGTCAAATCTGCAGAATATAATTAATTAGAATAAAAAAAGAGAATGGGCACTTTGGAAATGAGTTGTTGATAGTGAAAGTATGCACACAGAAATAGCATTAGTTGTAGGTAAATGACTCCCTGTCCAGAAGGCGGCGCAGTAGATGTTTTGTATCAAATATCATATTACATGCGGATGAAGTGTGGATGAGGCATCAAACGTCTCCCTCCGTAAAAAACTGAGGTAAACAAAATTGACTTTCGTGTTTAATGAAATGTTATCTCATTAATGTGTGTAGAGTACCTCCCTTCGGTGCTTTCTATCTCTGCGTAGAGGAAAAACGCGCTAAATTTCAAACGTTCAGTTTGTACGCTACAATAAAAGATGACCTGAAAACAAAGTGAGCGCGCGCAAATTTGTAACCCGTAACAATAACGCTGTTTTATTTTTAACGGAAGTAGATGGGAACTGAACGCGCGTGCTGCATCAGATGATGAAATGAGTATCTCTTTGTTCATTTCCGTTTCGCGCGTCTTCTTGCTCCTCTAATAATGATGCGAGTGTGTGCGCGAGGTGTTATAATTCTATTATTCCCGAGCGAACAAATGCTCTTCTAATTTAATAAAATGTGCGCCATAGTGGTCTATTGAATGTAAACAAAGATGACGCAGCTCTGGTAGTAGGGCACTAAACTGGAAGTCCCCTACAGATAATGGAAAGGGAGATGCGCCACTCACAATTATAGGCCCTACACCAACAATAAAAGAAACATTGCAGCATAATTTGATTAATTTGTGTGTAATCAGCACGTGCATTTAGCTTTTAAATCTAACAGCAATATGCAGTTCATAATTCGGAAGTGGTAACAAAGAGTATGTGAGGTTTTTAAAAACAACTTGTCAATGGGAGGGACTCATCATGAAGACAACACACACTTCCTTCAGCTCCACCAATGATGCTTCAGATGCAATCTCATAGGGCCATCTGTTGAACTGTTTTTATATTGCTGCTTCTTGCCCCAATACTAAGTGTTTTATTACACGATATATGCTATATATATCTGTTTCATCTTTCCATATATTATTGTGTTGTATTTTATTATTAGTTATTCTAATTTTGGATATGTCTATTAGTGTAATGCCTCAAATTTCCCCAGGGGATCAGTAAAATACTGCAAAAAAGTTGTATGTTTTTAGTTATAAATGGTGTTGTGTAAACGGCCCTTTTGTTACTTTTTAAAGGAGTAACACAATATTGTAATGAATTACTTTTAAAAGTAACCTTCCCCAACACTGGAACAAATATCATAAATTAGTTGCTTAAAGAAACAAGCTTAAATATTTATTTTGCTGATCCCATTTATTTGCAATTCTTACAGATATTGATATACCATTTGAAAAAAAGGACATGAAATTGTTGTGGTTATTCATTTTTGTAATAACATACAAATGTTAAATTCTTGATTGAAAGCATTTAAGACCGATGACAGAATCATTTGCTCCCTTCTTTCAGTTTCCCCAACATGTGAGACGGAAGTAGCTTCTTTAGTTTTTCTTAGGTGTTATATTTTTTGTTGTTTAAAACAATTTTGTTTCTGATTTTGTTACAGCCTTAATCTTGGTTTTCAAAACCAGTGTCAAATCAAGGTTTTCCCATCACTGACCAAGCACAAGAGGCAATGGATGGACCAGTAGATGGCACCAAGCTCATTCAGAGGCACAAGCCAGAGCTACTGGAGGCCCTGATGGGAGATGCAGAGTTCCTGCTTCAGCATTGCCATGCCTGTGGCATACTGTCCAATAATGAGTACAACAACATCAAAGACATTAACATGCGTTCAAAGCAGGTACGGGACATCTTGGATTATGTGATTCACAAAGACAACAAGCATGCTCTGAGTTTCCTCAAATTGCTGAAAACACAAGACATGCAAGAGACATTTCCTAAACTGCAGTTCCTTCAAAAACTGCAAATCAACAAACGCAAGACACCAAAAAACACAGGTATGATCTTCTAAACCATCCGTTATCTACTATGAAGACCCCTAGAATTTTGACATTAAGACTTTTGTGCATAAAATAGTTTTTATTTAGAATTTTGGCAACTACACTTCTTTTTTTTTACAATAACAAAAATGTATAATTTATAATTAAAATTGTTTATTAAAACCAAGATTCACATAAAAGTAATAATAATTTAACAGAGAGACTGAAATAAATAAATAGAAAGTTATTTTCTTTTTAATTTTTAATGTTGTTTCTCATTACTATAATAGCCATTTTTACTGTATTATAGTTAAAAATACTGTCTTGCAATGATTTTGAAAATTAAAATAAATTTAATTTAATGAAGTAAATGCCATCATAATGTATAAATACTTAGAGAAAGATAATATATTTTTATGTAACAGTAATGAGAATTAAACTCTGCACAACTTTGCATTACCTTAATGAAAACTGGGCAATAAAATGAGCTTAATTGTCATGAAAATAACGTCACAATGCAAATAAAGGCCCATTCACACCAAGGACAATAACTATAAGGAAAAAAATATTAAAAAATCATTTTAAAAATCATTCTAAATCTAAAAGAATAGCAGAGTCCACATCATGACTATAACGATAACGTCACTGAGAAATTATATCATTGGAATCACTTTCGGCGCGTTTTTTTTTTCTTTTCAGCTGATGAACGATAATAACATTGACAGCCAATCAGAATCCATCCTGCTGTAATGAGCTTGAGCATTTAGGGCCCTATTTTACTGATCTAAGCGGATGGTCTGAAGTGCATGGGGCAGGTGCACTTAGGGTGTGTCCAAATCCACTTTTGCTAGTTTAACGATGGGAAAAATGGTCAGTGCGCCCGCTACATGGTCCAAAAGGGTTGTCCCTAGTCCCTTAATGAGTAATGGGTGTGTTTGGGTGTAACGTGCAGTAAACCAATCAGAGTCTCATCTACCATTCCCTTTAAAAGCCAGTTGCGCTCACACCATGGCGGATTCGCTATTTACATGTCGGAATATAGACCCCCTATAGAATATAGATGTGTGTATAGCCACGATTGGTCAAATTTCATTCGTCATTACTGCAAATAGGTAGTTCTGATACATGCAATGACTATCGATTATGACATGTAAGCATTTTTATATTTATGTACACAATAATAATCTTTTACATTGTAATCCTTTTATTTTTAATATTTAAAAATGTTTGTGTGCTGCCGCGTGTCCCTGTGTGTGTAATAAGCAGAGTGTACACGCGTTGTGCACCCGCCTATAGGTGCATATTACTAACACGCCCTTTAAATAACACAAAAAAGACTGGGATTTCAGTTGCCTTAAAAAAGCAACGTACCAACAATGCACCTGAACACACCTGAACACACCTCGTTTTCAGACCAGCACGACCATGGGCGCACAAATGGGTGCAAGTGCATTTGCTATTTAAGCAACATGGCGCTGGACGTGAAAATGATAACTGCGTCGGGCTAAAACTAGCAAAAAACACTTGCGTTGGGCCTGGCATCGCATTGCGCCGGGTGTATGATAGGGCATAAACTACAGTGCCTGCTTAGAATAAACAGAACAATATTGTGCATTGGTGTGGATGCTAATATAGTTATCATTCTAGGTGTGAACGAGCCTTAAGGGTCCTATTAGTATTTTTTCTCTTTGCTATATATATATATATATATATATATATATATATATATATATATATATAAATATATAAATATGGTCCTTGGCAGGTCTTACAATTCTAAAGAGTGTCCTTTCTTTTTCACGACTGTACATAGACTGTGTGTGTATATATATATATATATATATATATATATATATATATATATCTCTAGTACATGCATAATCGATTTGTAATTTGAAAATGATGTTGGTTTATCAGAGACGACAGCCAAACGAAGGCAGGAGGTGTTGGGAAACGATATTCTGCAGGAGAAGCTGTCTATAATAAGTGAGTTACATACACACCTCTGCTTTGCATCTTCTGTAATAGCTTCATGTCTGCAAGACTGCATTACGTAACTTTGCTTTTTCTCAGACTCCAGGATGGTGAGTGAGAGGGAGATGATGAAGGTGGCCGGCTGCATTGGGAACAGCTGGAGGGAGGTGGGCATAATGGCACTAGGTATGAACACCACCACTCTTCAGCAGATAGAGGAGGATAACAAACTACACAAAGAGCGGGTTTTCGCCATGCTGAGAAAATGGAGCATGCGTGAGAGGGACCAAGCCACAGCAGCTCGTCTCTATTCCCTTCTAACCCAAGAGGAGAACGGCGTAGACCCACAAAACATCAAGTTCTTGACGGAAAACAAATGAGTCCGCAGAGAGGACTGCATTTATGTAGCACTTTGCATGTGTAGACATGCAAGCATACCACTAGAGGGAGCTATAACTGCTATTCAGTTATATTGAAGAATGTTTACTTAATTACTGTGCATTTTTTTGTGTTTGTTTGTTTAGTAAAGGCCATGTATAAAGTCAGCTAAAAGCTTGAAATAATATGGAAACGTTTAAATGCAACAAGCTAAAATGCGGGTATTTCAAATATTTTGGGGGGATTATTTGAAAATATGCTTACATTTTTTTTTTTTTTTACTAAATGTAATGCATTAATAATTTTTTAAAGGGGCAGGACTGAATAAACTGTTAGACTTTTGTTAGACTTGGAGTTTTGTTTGTTTTATTTTTTTATGGCATTATTACTTGATTGTTTTTCTGTTAAGCTTATTTTCATGTGAGATCAAGTTCCATTCCTACTTTTTAAATTGCACTTCACTGTGTGTGTGCTTTCTGAAATATAATCATCTTTTCAGGTGAGCCAGATTTGTACCATAGCAATTTTACAGAATAATGCATTTCCTTTTTTGAGTAAATGAATGTGATAGCTTTTATCTAAGTCTTAAAACTTGAACCGATTCCATGAACAGATAAGGAAGACTGGAAATTTACAAAGATTTATGTTCCAATAGAGACCGCTATCTGGCAACATAACGGCGACCTTCGCTCTCTCGGCAAGTATCACGTTGTTTCACCCTGATGCATTTTCACCCTGGTGTTTCACCCTTGTTCACCCTTATTTTGCATGCCAAGCAGGTGATAGGATTGGAGGCGGAGCTTTGTACAATTCCATTGCACAGGCCAGTCATTAAACAGCGTCTAGTCCTTTCAGACTTGATGGAACCTTTTTTATTTGATAGACTGCAACTTTATGTGGGATCATTTATTTCAGATTGAATATCATGCTTGCATCAATTGGACTATGTTACTTTCTCCTGTGATTGTAATTTTGTATTGATACTTTTTTGTCCTACATCTCATTTCCATTTTGTAAATAATTGATCATGCTTCTGGTGTTGGGTTATTTTTTTTTTAAGTAAAAAGGTAAATGTAAATAAAGAGAACTAAATGATTCATTATGATGAAAGAGTTTGAGGTTATTATTTTGTTGTTTTATAGCCTGTTTTTATTGTGTAATTTAGATATTGTCCGATTTACGGTATCGTGTTTATTGTTTTATAGACTATAAAATACGGCTCCTGGAGAGTATTTATTTATTTTTTTATGTTTAAGAATGTAAAATCTCTATCTCATCTGTTCTTCAGAATCTTTGTATCTCTTTTACCTCTTATAAATTAAAAACATTTGATCGTATAGGTTTTAGTTAGCCAAACCCCAGACAAAACAACTAGATGGAATTGTAATAAACTTGCTCATGAGACGGATATCAGCTTTTAAAATGTAATTTCCAATTCCTTTTTATTTTTTTAAATGAGTATGAGCTGTTGACACCCATGTAAAATGTGCATACAAATATTCACCTCTTCCATAGGAAACACTTTTTCTATAAGATAACAGATCCGCATTGGAATGGCTTTTTTTCTTTTCTTTTTTGAACCCTGTGACATTCCATTCCACTCTTGTGAGTGAGTGTGTGTGGGATCATTGTGCAATCTGACAAACATACGTGGAGGGATATATCTTTCTTTCATCAGCAAGTCTAATTTGAACTTAGAACAACACTCGGAGTTTGGAAGATGTTGAACGTTGTACCCCTGTTTTGCAGCATGCATAACCTAAATTAATGTATGTGTCATTATATAACATGCAAAGTTGTTGTATTGATCATTCTTGGTTGCTTGTGTGCAAGTCACAGTTTTAGCACAGTAAATATATCTGCCCCCCTTATCAACTAAGATGCAGGACCCTGCCAATAAAACCATACAATGGTTTTGCAGAAAGCATTTTAAGAAATGAAACAACTATTTAATAATTATGTTAATCAAATATATATTTAATTGGACGCATCTGATAGCCTGTCATACCTGGGTCTTTAGAAAGCATTTTTTTAAGTTAAAGATTGATTTTTTTTGTTGACACCCATATCACTCTAATCCAATTATAGGATGTCACTTGAATGACGAATCGGGCGTGTGCATCCACGTATATGAAGGCTGGATCCTCTGCATTAAACCTCTGAGGGTCTCGAGGCATCACGACATCAGATACAGTAGAATTGCATGTGCTATAAGTGCAGAAAGGACATAAGACATCACAATGAGTTCATCTAAAGGTGAGAAGTTTGACTGTTCAGTTTTGGATGCATGCATAAAGTTTCTCTTAAATGCACTTATTTCTTAGTTTTGCTGAATCATGCGTTTCAATATGAGGATGTTATACTGTAAATGTAAATGTGCGCGTGCAAAAGTTTCACCATAATTAGAAGCAGGAAAAAAATTCAGCTATATGGGTTATTCATGGAGAACAGGCAATGAATGATGCATTGTATAGAAACTGTTGCAGGAATTGCAACGTGACGGCCCTCTAAGCTTTTGCATCGACCACATTTGGAAGAAGAAAATAAAGAACTTCCTAAACAGGAAAAGGCTGCACAAATATTTTATTCTGCTAGTTTAATTCTTAACAAAGATAATAAAAAAAAGTTGTATATTGCAGTTAAATCTTTCTGTCTTTGAGTCTTTCTGACAGCCATTTTGCTATGGTGTCATATTTCCGAAAAGAAAAAGGGATAGGGTCTTCGATGACGTAAATATCGCGATGATATATGTAACGCTTATCGTAAAACTGACTCTGAGTTCTGATTGGATGCGCACATCTGCGGAATTTTGAGTTCATCATGAGAGTTCATCAAAAGTGTGACTTCAGGTGAATAAGGACAGATGCGTTTCATGGTCTTTTTCCATTAAACATAAAATATATGACTGATATATCTATATCATAATACAATATATGATACAATGTAAAGAAATGTATACAATCATTCACATTTTTTATTGTGTCTTTTAAATTAAATAGATTATTGAATTCTGTTTTACCTTTTTAAGCTAGACCAATTTATGGGTATAGGCTAGTCCAGTCTGGTCTACATGATGGATCAAATGGAATACCAGCTGGTGAGGGGGATCAATCTGGTAGATGTTGACCAACATCTAGCAGTTTGATCCCGCCCCAACTTTAAAAATGTCACATTTTATAGAAGAAAATTGATTTACAACTTTTTTTGTAACTTTTAATTGAATAAAAATGCTTTAAAAATATTTTTCATAGTATTTAAACATATTTTGTCACTTTTTATAGAAGAAAATTGCTTTATGTTTTTTTAAAAATATGTTTTTTGTAGTATTTAAAGATATTTGCTATAATTGTAAAATTCCTGTGCCACAAAAAAATACAAAAATTGTTTCAAATACATTATCACACAGAAATTACATTAAATATATGTATGTATATATTTAAATATGCTTAGGAGGTTTGGCAAAACACCCAAAGACTGAGACTAAAAAGGCAAAACTAATAGTTTTTTTCATCCTATATTATAAGGCATAATAATCGTTTCTTATGATTTTTATTATTAATTAATGTAATTATTTGTTGAACATTGATTTATCATATTTCTTTTGCTGCTATTTTATTAAAGCATATATTGGTTTATTTTGTATTTCACAGAATATATGAATGGCCATACCCACCTGGAAGAATCAGACATGTACGAGTCGAATGGGAAGCTGTTCCTTACTGAGGCTTTCGAAGTGATTATGGAGGAGATACTTCATAAAGGAACTGACCTGAAGGAGAAGGTTGTGTCTTTTACGAATTTATCATTTCATTTAATAACTTCTGGATGTTCTCTATCTTATCTGGTTTCTTATGAGATGTTAATAGTCTTAAAGGGATAGTTCACCCAAAAATTCTGTCATCATTTACGCACCCTCAAGTTGTTTCAAACCTGTATGAGTTTCTTTCTTCTGCTGAACACAAAAGAAAATATTTTGAAGATAAGATTGGTAACCAAACAGTTGATGGGGCCCCATTGGCTTCCATGTATGAAAAAAAAGTCAATTGGGCACAGAAGAAAGAAACTCATACAGGTTTGGAACAACTTGAGGGTGAGTAAATGACGACAGAATTTTCATTTTTGGGTGAACCATCCCTTTGACCCTGCGTGTCTTTGCATTCACAGGTGTGTGAGTGGAAAGATCCAGATCAATTGAGAGCTCTTCTGGACCTCGAACTCAGAGAGCATGGAGAATCTCACGAGCAGTTATTGCAGAGGGTCCAAGATGTGGCGAGATACAGCGTTAAAACCTGTATGTTTATTCATGTTAGCAGTGGTTTATTCTGAAATTATTACATTTGTTCCTCACAAATCTTGAATATGTGGTTACATCCTTTTCCCGTTCACAGGTCATCCTCGGTTCTTCAATCAGTTGTTTGCTGGGGTGGACTACCATGCATTGACAGGACGGCTCCTTACTGAAACCCTCAACACCAGCCAGTACGTGTTCATGTTAATATGTTACAGTGAAAGTGCCCTTGCAGATCCTCAGGAGAGAGTTGTAAAAGAGTCTACATGGCATTTTATTAACTGAGGAGCGCATCAGTGTTAAACTTCCAGTAAACTGTAAACCGTTACACTGTTGTTGAAGTGTTTCATTAAGCCCTGTTGTCATAGTAATAAGTAACTTATCAGAGCACTTTAAGTTATCAAGATGACACAGTTTGACAACAGCATGGAGCCACATATAGACTAATCTAAAAAGTGGATTGATTAGAGATTGATGAAATTAGGGTCTGGAATTTTGAGATAATGCACACAGTGTTGTTATCATTAACTAAAACTATATATATATATATATATATATATATGAAATGAAATATAAAAATGCCAAGTCAACATTTCTAATCTTCGTTTAGTTTACGTTTAAGTACTAAAATGACTAAAACTGAAAAAAATAATGAATGAGAACTAAGTAGACATATGTTTTATGCTCTGCTAAATGCAACTATACGGAGCCCCTATATGGGACATGGTAATGAAAAAATTCTGTCAATGCTTTTGCGTTCTCTTGCAAATGTTTTGCATTCCCGAGAAACTTTAGAGTGGTGCAGGGGTGATGAAAATTTGTATGCCAAGCAGCAGTTAGCATTACACTGGTTCCCTCGACAAAAACACAATAGGATTTTCCCAAAGGTTTTTGGATTATTGCAAAAAATAAGCTCTGTGATCAACTAAAGTTATTGATACAAACACGTTTTGTCCATCAAGATCATTAAACAACACAACACAACTTTTATGGATTTTGAAGCCTAAATACAATCACCAGAAGAAAACAGCTAAAGGTAGACTATAAACTGACTACACCACGTTCCCACGACTTCAACACCACCACCACTAAGCTTCCCACAACTCTTTCGGTTTTTATCTAAAAACATTTTCCCAGAAAGTTTATTCTAAACGATTATAAGCACATGAGGCTGTAAAAGCAGACCTATTCGGCGTGATGACGTTTAATGTCCCCGACAGCCTCTGTAGTCCCGTTTAGCTACTTGTTAGCAACTGCTGTATTTTACTGATGTATTTTATGTCGTAGAATAACACGTGACATGTCTTAATTAACACTATAATTTCGAAATAATACATAGTGTTGTTTGTCATCATGAACTAAAAGAAAATAATTAATATATTTTAAAAATTCATTAATATAAATACAAATTCTGTCATGAAACTCTAGATGGCGCAGGCTGGTAGTTCCTTAACTCAATCTGCTAGCAATCACATCATTCTCTATAGGGCACAGCTGATTGGTTCCTGCTGTATAAGTAGCCAATGAGCTCATTGCTCAAACTTCAAATACTGGTCAGTATTTGCTGTAGCAGTGGAGCACGCTTTTCAGAAATGTTACCTGAAATAAAATAAAATATAAAAACGTCAATTTCTCATTTTCATTTAGTTTAAGTTGAAGTGAAAAACATATTTTCCACACTCTGCTAAATGAGACCATAAGCCATGAAGATATTATAAAAAATACCATCATGGTTACTGCTTTAAAACAAAAACAAAATATTAAAATATAAAAAAACAAAATAAATGTTTTAATAAATACTATAATAATATATTATTAATATTAAAATAATACTGATACAAATGCATGTGCATGTGTATATAATAACTGATCAATATGCAACATACTCAGTGTGAAGTTGTTACAGATACACCTATGAAGTGGCTCCGGTGTTTGTCCTGATGGAGGAGGAAGTGCTCTGTAAGCTCCGCTCTCTGATTGGTTGGTCAGAAGGAGATGGGATATTTTGTCCTGGTGGTTCCATATCCAACATGTACGCCATGAACGTTGCACGGTACTGGGCCTTCCCTCAGGTGAAGACACAAGGCTTGTGGGCCACACCACGGATGGCTGTATTTACATCACAACAGGTACAAAGACAAGAATTACTGATTCTAATCTTAGAATTAATAGGGCTTATAAAGCAGTATTGTGTAGTATTTTTTCTTTTTCTTTTAGAGTCATTACTCAATGAAAAAAGCAGCTGCTTTTCTTGGTATCGGAACGGAAAATGTTTTCATTGTACAAGTGGATGAGAGGTACAGGTTCTTATCTCTGACATATTTTGGGAAACCAATGGTTCACTTTAAATTGTTTCTTTGTTCCACCACAGTGGCAGCATGATACCTGAGGACCTGGAGGCTAAAATCGTGCATGCAAAATCTCAAGTAAGTATTTCAATTGTGTGGTAAATTCATTTATATAATGTACAGAACGGTTCAAAAATTTGGGATCAGTAAGAAGTCTCTTATGCTCACCAAGGCTGCATTTATATGATAAAAAATCCAGTAAAAACTGTGCATTTGTGAAATATTATTACAATGTAAAATAACTGCTTTCTATTTTAAAATATATTAAAATGTAATTTATTTCTGTGATGCCAGAGCTGAATTTTAGGCATCATTACTCATCATTACTGTCACATAATCCTTCGAATATGATGATTATCTTTTTTTTTTTTTAAATGCCACTGACCCCAAACATATAAACAGTAATGTATATAATATTAAAATGAATTAATATTGGAAACTGAAGTATTGTGTATACGTGAGAACATAGTTCACTGTTAAATAAACTCTGTAATGATTTATCTTATTTAAAAAATGTATGACTTTTTACCTTCCGTGAAATTTAAAAGGAAATGTCCAAGCTGACAGTGACCATAAAGTCTTCCGAAGACATTTGATAGCTTTTTTTGAGGAAGATCCCTAAATCTATGTCTGCTTTCTTGACATATGACAAAGAGCAGCGTGAACTTTACACAAAACATCAGTTCTGTGAAAGAAAAAAGTCGGAAACACTTTATTTTATAGTGTCATTGTTACATATGTTACATGTACTTACCATAGTAATAACAGTAAATTATGCATAATTACATGCAACTAACCCTAAGTACATGTTGGCCCGGTTTCACAAACAGTGAAATGTTGTGCATGTTGAGTCAAAACAATGACACTGACATATTTTAAGATATATCAATGCAAGATGCTTTCAGTTAAAACAGCTCAAACATGCATTTTAGTCTGGGACTAGCTTAAGCCTTGTCTATGAAACCGGGGGGTTGTTAAAGGATTAGTTCACTTTTAAATAAACTTTTGCTGATAATTTACTCACCCCCATGTCATCCAAGATGTCCATGTCTTTCTTTCTTCAGTCGAAAAGAAATTAAGGTTTTTGATGAAAACATTCCAGGATTTTTTTCCATATAATGGACTTCAATGGGCACCAAACGGTTCAAGGTCCAAATGACAGTTTCAGTGCAGCTTCAAAGGGCTTTAAACGATACCAGACGATGAATAAGGGTCTTATCTAGCGAAACGATCGGTCATTTAAAAAAAATAAATAAATACATTTAAGTTTTATAAGCACAAATGCTCGCCTTGCTCTGTTCTGTGATGCGCGTTCGTGACGTCACGTAATACGCGATTACGTTGAAAAGGTCACGCTTGACGTAGGCGGAAGTACCGAGAAGGAGGACTATATACACATATTCAAATGTCTTTGTACTTCGGTACTTCCGCCTACGTCAAGCGTGACCTTTTCAACGTAATTGCGTATTACCTGACGTCACGAACGCGCATCAAAGTACAGCAGCAAAGTTCCTGGATTATTACGCAGGAATGAGAGTATAGTACCTAGCCATATCGGTCTAGAAAATTGCAACTTTTAATTTTCTGTCGGTCTTAGTACACGATGTAACTATACACATCACAACATATATCACTTATTGAGCAGTAGGCTAGCTGGAGCCGTTTACCTCCAGTCTTTGTGCTAAGCTAGGCTAGCGATGGGTGCGTCAGACAGAGTTATGGCACGCACGGAGATAAAAATGGTATGTATGGACTTATCTAACTCTGGGGGATACAGTGAATAAGCTAAAGTCCCAAAAAGTCGGCGTGTTCCTTTAAAATGAGTAACCAAAAGGTCAAACAGGTTTGGAACGACATGAGTGTGTGTGAATTACAGACAGAATTTATTTTAATTTTATTTTTTTTTGCTTGAACTATCACTTTAAATATCCAAGAATCAAAGGTTAATGGTGTTTGACCAATGTGTCTCCTTCAGGATGCTGTCCCCTTTTTCGTTAATGCCACAGCGGGTACCACAGTGCAGGGTGCCTTTGATCCTTTGAGCCGCATTGCTGACATAAGTGAAAGAAACGGCATGTGGATGCACGTTGACGTAAGTGCAGCGAGGTTACCTTATGTAACATCATTGTGCAACACTTCTATATGCTTGTGGCCCCCACTTTAAAAGTATCCAGTTGTTTGCACTTAAAATATTCACATAGCATTTCTCCCTTTCCTAAATGGTACAGTCTGGATGTCTTTTCTTTACAGGCCGCTTGGGGAGGAAGTGTGCTGTTTTCCAAAAAACACAGACATCTGGTTGCAGGACTAGAAAGGTTTGAGCTCTGCACACTCTGAATGAGCACTGAATAAAATGTGCTTTGAATAGAGAAATAGCCTGACTGTACCATTTAATATTTCTCTTTTTTTTAACAATCAGAGCAAACTCTGTGACTTGGAACCCTCACAAAATGCTCCTTGCTGGCCTGCAGTGCTCTGCGATTTTGTTCAGAGATACCACGGTATGAAAGCTTGTGAAATGTAGCAATCTATCTATCTTTTTTTACTTCTAAGCACATGTAAGTCAGTTCATACAATGTCTTTGCTTATTAGTCAAAAATGAAAGTAGCATATTGACTTGCCCAAAAATGCGTATTTAAAAGGGCAGTGTGCACTAATTTTATCCACTGTGTCTCAATCTGTAGAATTTGCTAATGCACTGTCACAGTGCCAAAGCAACCTACTTGTTCCAGCAAGACAAGTTCTACGATACAAGTCTAGACACGGGAGACAAATCCATCCAGTGTGGCCGCAA
This sequence comes from Rhinogobio ventralis, assembly GCA_039654625.1. NCBI lineage: Eukaryota > Metazoa > Chordata > Actinopteri > Cypriniformes > Gobionidae > Rhinogobio > Rhinogobio ventralis. The sequence goes on from CM077203.1 coordinate 9,114,778, forward strand.
GGTGGATTGTTTGAAGCTCTGGTTAATGTGGAAGGCAATAGGAACGCATGGCCTTTCAGAGCGTGTGGATAAGGCCTTTGCCCTTGCAAGGTATTTGATTCATATGTTCTATGTTGTTGTTGAATAATATATCATCAATCTTTTTTAATGTTGCATTTTGTCGAGCACTATTGACTTATATTATTAAATGCATTGCAATATATTATTAATATATACACTACCATTAAAATGTTTACCTCTTATGCTCACAAAAGCTGGATTTATTTGAATTAAAAATACAGTACAAATCGTTATATTATGAAAAATTATTACAATTTAAAATAACTTTTTTTTTACTTAAATATATTTTAAAATGTAATTTATTCCTGTGATCAAAGCTGAATTTTCAGCATCATTACGCCAGTCTTCAGTGTCACATGATCCTTCAGAAATCATTCTAATATGATGATATGATGATCGAGAAACATTTCTGATTATCAATCTTGAAAACAGTTCTGATGCTTAATATTTTTGTGAAAACCTTTTTCAGTATTATTTGATGGATATAAAGTTCAAAAGAGCAGCATTTATTTGAATTAGAAACTTTTGTAACATTATAAATGTATTTACTGTCATTAATTCAAGGCATTTTTGCTGAATAAAATCATTAATTTCTTTAAAAAGAAAAAAAAAAGAAAACTTACTGACCCCAAACTTTTGGCACCAGGTATTTAGTTGAAGAAATGGAGAAAAGGGACAATTTCCAGCTGGTCTGTAAGGTAGAGTGTTGCACTGCATACAAATTCTAAAACAGTATGCTTATGTTTATGCAAAATTAATACATGTTTATATATATCTATATGGTGTGTTTTCCAATAGAGGCATTTTGTGAACGTTTGCTTTTGGTTCATTCCACCCAGTCTGAGAGGAAAGGAGAACAGTGCAGATTACCAGGAACGGCTATCAAAGGTCAGCAAATGCAAATGTAGAATGACAGAGAATTTAATTATTGCACATTTTATTACTGCATGTCATTTTCAATCTACACCCTCAGGTGGCGCCAGTCATCAAAGAGAGAATGATGAAGCGTGGAACGATGATGGTGGGATACCAGCCCATGGACGAACACGTCAATTTCTTCCGTATGGTTGTTGTTTCACCTCAGCTGACCACCAAGGACATGGATTTCATCCTCGATGAGATGGAGAAACTAGGGAAGGACCTGTAATAAGTTGGAATATGAATGGTCTACCATTATCCTGTTATCTCTCATCTCGTCACTTTTAAATTTGCTATTATCAAAGGGTTGCTAAAACTCATTTTGATAAATAGTACATAATACTGACTTCATTGATAAAGCATGCAATAAATTTTGCATCTACAGAGGTCATAAAGTGAATGAATCTCATAGATTCTGGCCCACATACTGTATACTACCATGTAAAACTACATTAAGTTTGGTATAATTAAGATTTTATTTTTTTTTAAATAAGTCATTATGCTCACCATGGCTCCATTTATTTGATCAAAATACAGTAAAACGGTAATATTGTGAAATATTATTATTTTTCTATTTTAATATATTTTAAAATGTAATTGATACCGGTGATCAAAGCTGAATTTTCAGCATCATTACTCCAGTCTTCAGTGTCATATGCTGATTTGCTGCTCAATAAACATTTTAATTTCTTTTTAATTTCTTTTATTATCAATGTTGAAGACATTTTACTGCTTAATATTTTTGTGAAACGTGATACACAGATGACAGTAAAGACATATAATGTTATGAATATTTCTATTTAAAAAAAAATGCTGTTGTTTTGACCTTTCTATTCACTAAAGAATCGATTGATAATAATCAGAAAAGTTTTTTTTGAGCAGCAAATCATCATATTAGAATGATTTCTGAAGGATCATGTGACTGAATAATGGAGTAATGATGCTGAAAATTCAGCTTTGCATCACAGGACTAAATTACATTTTAAAATGGTTATTTTAAATTGTAATAAAATTTCACTTTATTACTGTTTTTACTGTATTTTGGACAAATAAATACAGCCTTGGTGAGCATAATGACTTCTTTCAAAAACCTGGAAAAATCTTAATTATTCCAAACTTCTGATTGGTAGTGTAAGTATTGATTTTATTTGGCACACCTAATTCAGGTCTTAGGGTCTCCACTAATGAGCTGACTATTTAAAAATAAGGTATATTAAATAAGGACAGGACCAGGATTGAGAACTACTGCTGAAACTGTATGTCTGTAAACCTGAATGGGCAAAATGATTCACTGGCAGAAAGCATTTCTGATTGGCTAAAGTGTGGACCTCTATCCCCTTTTCAGAGACTATGTCTGTCACAGACACACGTGTTTTTTTTTATTTTTATAAAAGGACACTCATTTCAGTGATATCTTTCAGATAATAGAGTGATTTTATGTGTGCTGTTCCAAAAAAGTAGCTTTACATTTAGGAATGCAACAGATTTTTAGTTTAGTGAATTTATTAGATTTTTTGCTGTCCATAATTTAATAAGGAGAATTTGTTTGAAATTGAGAATTTGTTAAATAATTTGTGACTGTCATTTTGTTTAACACAATATATGGGTATATAGGTCATATATAGGTCAAAATGTGATAGGCTGAATGTTTTCCCTGAAGTTGAAAGCTTTATTTTGTCTTTTATTTTGCGATTTGTACCAGTCTATGATTTTTACATTAAAACACCAATAATTGTCACGAAAACGTTTGTTTTTTAAAGAATATAAAATATATTTTCCCGTTTTCAAAGTCTAATTTCGCAAGAAGCTCAACATTTTACACATTAATAAAAAACATTCCTTCATAACTCTCGTGTGGACTTTATTTACACCGGAAGTAGCTTGTAAGCGGTTACCAGTGTGGTGATCACGTGACAGGCGCTCTCCCCAGAGAGCACTTCCGGTAACGTTTCCTGTGTTTGTAAACTGAAAAAAAATTTGTCCGACAAGAAAATATTGGGCTACTGTACAAGAAGAAGAGTAAGGTAAAACAAATACGTGCAGGCTGCTGTGCTGCGTTTATTTAACCTATAACAGCATTTAGGAAAATACATAATCGCTCGGAAATGTGAAGTTAAATAGACGGTGAACTCACGCCCTGTTGTGATGTAGGATCAATGGAGTTCACATCATTAACAGTTAATGTGTTTACAGTTCAGACTGAAGAAGAGTGAATTTCACTCGGATATTGAGGTTATGAATATCTGAATTCACGCCCTTTGTTGCTTTTAACCCGTTCAACCCTGAATTCTGTTACACATACACAGGAAACAATATAACAATGCATTATTTACACTCTAAATTCAGACATGCTATGACACATATTATTTTATATGATTCAGGTTATTTTTTAATAGTTATGGACGCTGGTTATGAACAGTAGCAACGTCTAGATAACTGTACACGTGGATTTGATAAGTTAATAAAGAAAACTTTAAATACATTTGATATATTCAAAAAATAAAGTAAACGCTAAATCATTGCACTTTAATGTTTTAATTCAAATGTTTTTTCTAAAGAGAAATTGATAACATTGCGCAATGAGCAATACATTTGTTACAGTGTTTATTATAAATCTTTTTTTACCGTTAGTTAAAGATACAAAGGTTCATTGTTAGCTCAAGTCCATTAAATAATATATGACCCTGGGCCACAAAACCAGTCATTGAAATTGAGATTTATACATAATCGGAAAGCTGAATAAATATGCTTTCCTATTGACAATAGGCTATTTGGCCGAGATACAACTATTTAAAAATCTGGAATCTGAGGGTGCAAAAAAAATCTAAATATTGAGAACATTTCCTTTAAAGTTGTCCAAATGAAGTCCTTAGCAATGCACATTACTACTCTTAATAAATTTTTTATGTATATACAGGAAATTTACAAAATATCTTCATGGAACATGATCTTTACTTGATATACTAATGATTTTTGGCATAAAATTAAAATCGATCATTTTGACCCATGCAATGTATTGTTGGCTATTGCCACAAATATACCCGTGCGACTTATATTACACATATTAACAAACGCAACTTTGGTTTTAATAATGTATTAGTAAAAAATAACATTTATTAAGATTAATACATGCATGAGAAGTATTTTCATTGTTAGTTATGTTAACTAATGTTAAAAAATGAAACCTTATTGTAAAGTGTTATAGATAAATATAACCTTAAACCTTTCGGATCATGTCGCCAACTCGCAACTTTGACGAGACCTGTCTTCTTACAGGAAAAAAACCTAGTAGTTTACTGTTATATTGACTGTTACATGAACCTGGGTAATTATGACATGATATCTTGTGCCATGGCATTAATATATTGACTACGGTGGCGCCAAATGAAAAAAAAAGAAAAAGTAATGTCCATTGTAATAGTCACTGGGTCTGAACGGGTTAATACTTGCTTTAAAGGAGTAGTTCACTTCAGAATTAAAATTTCCTGATAATTTACTCACCCCCATGTCATCCAAGATGTTCATGTCTTTCTATCTTCAGTCGAAAAGAAATTAAGGTTTTTGAGGAAAACATTCCAGGATTTTTCTCCATATAGTGGACTTCAATGGGATACAACGGGTCCTAATCCCATTTTCAATTCACCTTCAAAAGGCTCGGCTCGATCCCAGCCGAGGAATAAGTGTCTTATCTAGCGAAACCATAAAACCAAAAAATATTTGTAAAAAAATGATATACTTTTTAACCACAAATGTTTGTCTTGCTCTGCGATGTGCCACATATTTCGTCACATATGTCATGCTTGACCTTTTCAACATAATGACGTAATGTGTGGCGCATTGCAGAGCAGCACAAGACAAACATTTGTGGTTAAAAGTATCATCATCATCATCATTTTTAAAATATTTTTTATAAAATGGCCGATGGTTTCGCTAGATAAGACCCTTATTCCTCAGCTGGGATCGTGCCGAGCCCTTTGAAGCTGCATTAAAAAAAGGAATTAGGACCTTCAACCCATTGTGCCCCATTGAAGTCCACTATATGGAGAAAAAATCCTGGAATGTTTTCCTCAAAAACCTTCTTTTCGACTGAAGAAAGAAAGACATGAACATCTTGGATGATGTGGAGGTGAGTAAAATATCAGGAAATTTTAATTCTGAAGTGAACTACTCCTTTAATTTGCACGCATATATTGTGGTTTATAAGAAGCACACCCAATTGCAAGGCAGTTTGTTTTATTACCTATAATTACATGCTAAATGAGTTATAATGGAGTGTATTACATAGATGCAATTGAGTTGTTGTTAAGTTTGTTTTCTTTAGCTTGGTTTGCTTTAGATTGCTTTCTGTTTGCCATGTGATAAGACTGACGCAATTTTATTTTCTATGTCCTGAAATTAATTTAACCTCCAGGACCCTGTTGGTTGCCAAATCCACTTACGAGACAAATAATGCTATTGGGCATCACAATATTCACCCACTCACCTTGATCTATATGTCTTTTGATTTATTGCAATCATTTTGTGTAGCGCAATTACTGTCTTTGTCCTGTGTGCCGCCCATCCCTGGTTTCCATGCCTCATTTTGTTCATTCATTTAGCATTGTGTTCATTTGGATCTTCAAGGGTGAGTTAGTCAGACTAATGCACGGGGATAAGCAGTGGAAGGGAATATGGTGGTTAAAATAAATCTCTTTTTAACTCCAGTGAATCCCAGAATCCGACCAGCCAAATCCAAAATCAACAGGGCATAGATGCTCGGATGTATTCCTACCATTTCAGTTTGACAGAACCAATGAGAATCCACCCCACTCAGTTTCAGTTTTGAGCTGGTTAGTTTCCAGATGTCATTTAGGGACTCTTGACGCCTGGAAATGTGACTAGCTGATGCCAAACTCTTATGGCTTTAAAAACACAGCCCTATAAGCCTGTATAAACAAAAGCTTGGCAATGCAGACATGGAAAATGTCTGATTCTAGCGAATAAAAGCCGTGATTTGTTCACGGTTGACAACTTCTGTTAGTGGTGGGCTGGATGTGTGGCAACATCATAGACAGAGATGGATATTACCCTGGCTTTATATCCCCCCTTCTGTTTCTAGGCTTGGGCCCCTGATGATTGGGGCTTGTGTGGTCTCTAAACATTCTCGCTGCCCAGAGCGAAGCTCTCTGTACCCCAACACACACACACACACTCTCACCACAGCGATGTCACACCTTTCCAACAGCTCAGTGCGAGATCACATGAAGTGGGTCAGTGTTTTTTTTCTCTTCTTCATTTGCATTTTCTGCATTTGTCCACATGTGTTTGAAAAAGAAGGACTTCATTTTCCTTTGCTTGACTTTTCTGTGTTTTAACGTTTTGTAATTCACTTACACAGTCTGTCGTCTGTGACACTGGACTTTTACCCAGAGTGTTTAAGAGTAATGGGGTAGATCTCACAAAAAAATGTCAAAATTATATTTTGGGAAAATTGAGCATTTTTAGGACTGTTTAAGATTTTATATATATATATAAATAAATAATATATTAATGTAATAATAATAATAGGAATCATTTTTTGTGAATGTAAATTATATATTTTTTAAAAACACTGGACTAAGAATTTTTTTATTTGCTTAATTGTTATAAAAATGTCACATCGCAAAACTCTTAATAATCCTAAAAATACTTAATTTTCATTTTTCTTAATTTTATTTCTGCAATATATTATTATTACGTACTTAAATCATGTATTTTAGGATCATTAGATGATTAATTTAATAATTATTATTATATTTTGTGGTATAATTTTCCCTGGGCATGTTCTTGACATAATTGCACTGTGGCCTCTGAATTAATTTGACAGATCTTGACTGAAAAGTGTTAATAATGTCTTAAACTCGGTCACATCTGTGCCAGATTTCAGGCCAAATTTCCAACCCATCAGATTAATGAGACTTTGAGAAACATTTTTAAAAGTGTATGTTTGTGGTTGTGTTTTAATACAGGCTGGGTTGCTGGGCTGTGAAGCGGTGCTGTCTAGCATGGCACTCATGCAGGCCGGCTCCATGTCCAGCCATAAGAAGATGGGCTCTCATCTGGGCCAGGGACAGAGAGAAAACAATCACAGCCAGAATCACAACCAAGACACCCACAGCCAACACGGCCACATGGTGCTGCCCTCAGGAGTCAGCTGCCCACCACTTGTAAGAAAAAAAGACATGGATTACATTGTGAAAGAAAGTCATATGGGTTTGGAATTATTATTATTTTTTTTTTGGGTGAATAATTCATTTAAATGTTTAAAAGTCTGTACTCTGTAGCTAATGCTAAGGTCATGTGCTTAAATTCCCAGGAAAAGCATGAAATGATAAAATGTGTTTCTTGAATGCAATGTGAGTTGCATTGGATAAAAACATTTGCTAAATTCATAAATGTACACTATTATTCAAAAGGTTCGGGAAAAAGTACGATTTTGTTTTACTTTCATTCAGCAAGGATGCATTAAATTGATTGAAAGTGATGGTAAAGACACTTATACTGTTATGAAATAATTTGCCTTTTAAAAAGAATTTCAAATAAAGGCTAAAGATGTATCATGGATTCCACAAAAATAAAGCAGTATCATTTTAACACTGATGATGATACAGAAGAAAAGTATAATAAATGTAATAATAATAATAAATGTTTCCTGAGCCACAAATCAGCACATTAGAATGATTTCTGAAGAATCATGTGACACTGAAGACTGGATTAATTTTTTTACTGTATTTTTCATCAACTAAATGCAGTCTGGGTGAACATGAGACTTCTTCCAAAAATTTTTAAAAAATGTGTACGGTCAGATTAGGGTCTAATTCTTGCTAATCACTAACTATTAACTATGACTTTTGCCTCATAAACCCCTAATTACTGCTTATTAATAGTAAGGTAGTTTTTAAGTTTAGGTATTAGGGATATAGAATATGTTCATGCAGAATAAGGCATTAATATGTGCTTTATACAGTCAATATCCTAGTAACATGCATGCTAGTAAGCAGCTAGTTAACCCTAAACTGTTAGCAAACTTCTGAAACTATGTACTGACTTAATGTGAATGTTTACATTGAATATCTTCATACTTTACGAAAAGTTGTTTTTCATTCAAACTGGTGACCTATATTCTCTTTTTCGGCAGCTCATCCGCAAGGATGGAGAGTTTCACTCCTCCAGGCTCTTGGATGAAAAAAACATGCAAGCCAGACAGAACGTGCAGCCAAAGAAGAAGAACAGGAAGTCTGGACTTCCCACCAAAATGAGAGAAAAGCCCCAGGCATGCATTCAAGTCTGTCTGCAGTATTGCCCTGCGAGTTTGCCTGTGTATCACATTTACACACTTGAATACGTATCCTGACTGAATGCTCTTTTCTTCTGTATGTGACGTGAAGGTGGAGATTCCTGAGGTTAATGACGATAACACACTCAGCTCTCAAGTGCAGAAGAATTTCATTTGTGAGCACTGCTACAGTGCTTTCCGCAGTAGTTACCATCTCAAACGGCACATTCTCACCCATACGGGTACGCCATGAGCCTTTCAGCTCTCACATCATCTTACGTTTCATACAAAGAAGTGCATGGAGTAAATGTGTGTACATCTGTTTGTGTTCCAGGGGAAAAGCCATTCGGCTGTGATATGTGTGACATGAGGTTTATTCAGCGATACCACCTGGAGAGACATAAGCGCGTTCACAGCGGTGAGAAGCCTTATCAGTGTGACCGCTGCCAACAGGTGAGACGTGACAAACACAGGCAGCTGTATTCACAGAGAGCTTGCTATTTGCTTATTACATGCATAAAATGTATGTCTTTATGATAGTACAGCGACTGGCATCACAATGGGAGCTTAGTGTTATGCAGGCTGCAGCAAATGACATTCACAACCCATTTTACATTCGTAATATGGCATATTTATAAGTGAAACAGGATATTCAAGGAGCAAAAAATTAATTTTACTCATCAGTAATCAATTTGATCATGAAAAGTGGCTATAAGTGGCAGAATGGATAGAGGTGGTTGAAGGGGAGGAGCTGAAAAATGAGATGCTAGCTAAAAAAGAAAAGTTGTTTAAGAGTTAAAGCAAGATTTAGAATGACACATTAATGCATTTTTATTTGGAATGACATGCACTGGATAAATTGTGCACGATAAGACCAGAAACGTGAATGAAGAAAGTAAGTAAATATGGTCAGGTTTGATTTCATGACATTTAATGTCAATTTTACCATTGTGACAGCAGATTATTAACAAAACCATCTTAATGCATGAACTTTTATTAGTGACTATGACTGAATTATGTCAGATTCAGCCTGATTATGAGTGAACTGTGAAAGTTCTTTTTATTTATTCATTTGTACTGTTTTCTAAGTATTAAAGTTTAAGATTCTGCAGACGTTTATGTTTGCAATCCTTTAATCGGACTGATGAAACCTGCGATGATTAGTCTACTATTAAAGCATGAATTTGATGTATACTACAGGGCTACATAATATTCACATATGCAGTTCATAGGGGGCGTAATGTATTACAGCATGAAATAATATTTAAACCTGTAACATTTTACATAGATAACTTAAACCTATGACATTTTTATCTCACAATTCTGACCTTTTATTGCGAGTTTATATCTCCCATTTCTGACTTTATAACTCACAATTACGAGTTTGTATCACAGTTCTGAAGAAAAAAAGTCAGAATTACGGGATATAAACTCACAATTTTGAGGAAAAAAGACAGAATAATAAGACTCAGAATTGAGAGATTTAAACTTGGAATTGCGAGAAAAAACTGGACACACACACAACCGTTCAAAAGTTTGGGGTCAGTAAGAAATGTAATACATTCGTTCAACAAAGATGCATTAAATTTACCAAAACTGAAAGTAAAGACATTTATGATGTTACAAAAGATTTATATTTCAAATAAATTCTGTTATTTTGAAATATCTATTCATCAAAGAATCCTGAAAAAACGTGTCACGGTTTCCACAAAAATAAAGCAGTAACCTTTTAACATTGATAATAATAATAAATGTTTCTTGAGCAGCAAATCAGAATATTAGAATGATTTCTGAAGAGTCATGTGACCCTGAAGACTGGAGTAATGATGCTGAAAATTCAGCTTTGCCATCACAGGAATAAATAACATTTTTAAATATAGCGAAAGGTGATTTTAAATTGTAATATTTCTAGTGCTGTTAAATCGATTAATCACATCCAAAATAAAAGTTTGTGTTTAATAATACATGTGTGTGTACTGTGTATAATTATTATGTATATTTAAATACACACACATGCATGTATTTATTTAAGAAAAAGTAAAAAATAAGAAAAATATAAATTATATATATTTATATATATATATATATATATATATATATATATATATATATATATATATATATATATATATATATATATATATATATATATATATATATATATTGTATATACATGCAAATATTTCTAATATATATACATGAATGATTGTGTATTTATATATACATAATAATTATACTAAGTAAACACACACATATTATTAAACACAAACTTTTATTTTGGATGTGATTTAATCGCGATTAATCAATTTGACAGCACTAAATATTTCACAATATTACACATTTTTTACTGTATTTTTGATTGGTAAGCATAATTATTAAAAACATAAACATTACAAATATTGCTGACCCCAAACTTTTGAACAGTATATTGTATTTTATATTAAATGCACACTGAAATCCATATAATTGAATCCATATTGATTACAGAAGTAAGGAGCCAAATAACTACAGTATTTACAACAAAAGAACACTAAATGGCATGCGGGAGCTTTTGGCTCTTTTGACTCTGAGAATCAGTGAATCAGTTCATTAAAAGCACGTCCAAAAGAACCAGTTCAGGTTTTTCTCTTGTCAAAAATGGGACTAACTCCGAACCCCTTCTATCACACAGAACTTTTCCAGAACCGACCGGTTACTACGGCATCGACGTTTGTGTGCTGTGGGCATCCCTAAAGAGGAGAACCAGCCGTGCTGTGAGGGACGGCCATATTCTCAGGACCCCTCCCAGCACACGGCGTCCTGGAGCCCACTGCAGACAAACAACAGCAGGCTGGCTGTGTGACAGCCTTCCGATCGCGCGTACAAACCTCTTTCCAGCAAACACAATGGACTCGCTGCGGCCAACATGACCTGAACGGGGGTTTGAACCTGTAAACTGTTTAAAGACTCCAATACGTCCAGCTCTGATCCATGCGGCTCAACCCCAGTGGACTCTTTTATACTGGTTGGACTCTGGGAAATAGCATATTTAGTTTTTTTGATGGCACTGTGATCAGCAGGCGGGTTAGTTGTGCATTCAGTCCAGGCAATAATGACTTCTGGTAGTTTAGAATCACTTCCTTTTGTAGTTCCCTTGGATCACTGTAGATTGTTGGGATTCTCAGTGTTACAATATTAACCTGTGAACAACTTGAGCCGTAGCACGTGGCCTTTTCGATCAGAGAAGTTAGCCGTAGTGACAGTAGACTCATTCTGATAGGGTACGTTTTCTCAGTGTGCACATCAATTATTCATTTCCTATCCTCATTAAATACTGTGATAACGGCTCGTGACCGTTGACCGCTTTACACATGCTTTTTACGGTTTTAGCTGAAACTTTTGGAACATCATACATCCTACTTCCACAGGAGAGCTCGTTTTTTGTGGGCCACATTATGGTGTCAAGCTTTTGAAGTTGGCCTTTCGGTCAAAATGAACACTGAATTTTCTTTGCGTATTAGAGAATGAATGACAAATTTCATCACAGTATGATGTGACTCATGCGGTAAGTCTGCTAGTATCTCAGTTTCTCTTCTGAAGTCACTGGATTGACAAAGCCGAGCCAAGAATAACAAAGCAAACCTTTTAACAGGTTGTACAGTTCATAGAGAGACAGATGTTTATATAAAACCCGCTAGTTTTTCGCAGAGGTCTCGTTATATGTTTCATATTACGTCAACCTCGGCCCTTGAACACGGACTTATGACGCTTGAGTTAATATATTTTTTCAGCATTTTAAATAATTTAATTAGAAACCGTAGTAGTATTAGACAGCAGTTTCACTGCATTTTTTTTTTTACCTGTACATTTGCATGATCCTTTCGTTAAGTGCATACCGTAAAAGGTTCTTGGGTTACACTTTATTTTACAGTATGTGTACTCGCAGTGGACTTACAGTGTAGTTACCAAAGAAAGTACTGGTAATATAAGGTAACTACATGGGTTAAGGTTAGGTTTGGGGGTAGGTTCAGGGTTAGTACCTAGTTATAACCCAGTTATGTAATTGCTATAATAAGTACGTAGTATGTACATGCTGAACAGGACTGTAAAATAAAGTGCCACCGGTTCTTATATTGTGGTTTGTTTGAAAGAATGAAAAACACTTTTTTGTAAGAAAAGAATTTTGATCCATTTGTTTGGTATTTTTTACCGGATCTCAAAAGCGAAGTTTATTCTTATCCTGTTAGACACCTTTTAGTGAATTAAGCTCTAGGACCTCAAATTGACAATAAATTTTCTTAAAAAAAAAAAAGTTGTTATTTTTTAATGAACTGGTAGAGTATGGTGTCAACACAAAGACTTGTCTGTGACTTTTGAGTAAACTGATCAAATGTATACATTGAATGCACTGCGAGTTGCTTTGGATAAAAGCATCTGCCAGGTACATTTAAATATAAACTGTTCTTTGTAAATACCATTCAAAACTGTTAGTCGGTAGGGTTTAAATGTTTTTTAAAAAGTATTTTATTCTCACCCAGGCTGCATTTATTTGATGAAAAACAATGAAACCAGTAATACTGCGAAATATTACTACAATTTGAAATAAGTTTTCTATTTGAATATATTTTTTAAATGTAATTTATTTCTGTGATCAAAGCTGAATTTTCCGCAGCCATTAGTCCAGTCTTCAGTGTCACATGATCCTTCAGTAATCTATTATCAGTGATGAAAACATTTTGCTGCTTAATACTTTTTGTGAGAATCACTTTTCTCAGTATTGTTTGATGTATAGGAAGTTCCAAAGAGCTGCATTCATTTAAAATATAAATATTTATGTGACATTCATAAATGCCACTTTTGATCAATTCAATGCATCCTTGCTGAATAAAACGACTTATTTAAAAAAATTAAAAATAGCCACAAACTATTGAAAGCTACTGTACATGCTTACCAGCAGGTGGTGTAATCCACCAACTTCAATGTGTGCGCCAAGGCATATAAAACAGATTTATCCTTTAAAAGTCCTTAAAATGATTTAGCAAAGTTTTTTGGGGTTTTATTGCCACTGTCATCAATCACTACCTACATTACTAGCGTATATGTGACTACATGTACATACATGGTCTACATGCTATATAAAATACACAGCTGTTTCCGTATGATCCAGTAGAGGGCGCTGTGTTCCTTGGCATGTAAATATTACTATTGTCACAACAATTGGGACTAGTGTAGAGTAGTTATACTTGGTTAGCTGTATTTTGACTGCAGACACTAACTAACTCTTTGAAATAGGACTTTATAATGTGTATGTATTTACTAACCCACTATATAGAAGCAACTTTCGTTGCAGTATGGGAATATGATGGAATTACTTATATTGGGAAGAAAGAGCTTAATGCTGGCAAGACAAACTGATATTTCTAGCAGAAATGTAATGGAGTGAAACGTTCAAGGCAGCTCAAGCCGCATTGCCAGCAAGGGAGACAGAATTAGACAAAGAGTCTGGCTTTGTGTTGCTTCAGAGAGGCCATAGCCCTCTCCTCTCTAGCCTGACTGCTGATCCTGATTTATAACACCCGTGGGCTGAGAGCACTTAACACACTCGCTCTCAAAGCCAAGGCAGACGGGAAGAGAATTTAGACATGGCCGTGCTACGTTCATACAATTCGAACGGTTAAGAGAGACCCTCAAAACATTGTTGAAGGTCCTAAAATGTCTTTGTAGCGTACAAATTGAGCATGTGCAACCATTTGTATACCAGCAACACATTATTATTTGAAGTCCGAATTACCTTATTTCACACGCAACCCTCCTTAAAGCCCTTATCGTAGGGCCTATTTCACGTCAAATCGCATGTACAGCACTATTCAAAGTTTAATTCATAGATTAATCAACCTTCTCTTACGCCGCTGCAGCCATCTGTCATTCTGCTGACAGCGTACCTTTACATGTTAATTAACAATGATATTTAACCAAGCAGAGGTGTGCAGTGCCCGTCAGCGAGGTAGCCATCTTCATTAAAATTTCAGTCTTCCCAGATACAGCTGCATATATGAGGTATGAATTAATACAGTGGCCCCAAAATGATGGAAGTGAATATATGAAGTGTTCCTCCTGCTTTAGGAGTGGCGCAGCCTTGTGGTTAAACATATGGGTTGTTAACCTTGAGTTTGTTTTAAATTGTCCTAGATGTGGTCTTGAACTATTATCATTGTGTCTTCACTCTCAGAAAAAAATTACAAAAATTGTACCTTTAGGGGTACAACAGCTTGTCACTGGGGCAGTTCGCTTAAAAGGACACCTTTGTACCTTTTTTACACCTAAAAGATTCATAGTAATATCTTAAGGTACATATTGCTACTAATATGCACCTTTTAAGGGTGAAAAAGATACAAAGATGTCATTTTAAGGTTAACTGCCCCAGTGACAAGCTGCTGTACCTCTAAATGTACAATTTTTGCACTTTTCAGGATCTGTAATAAGTGTAAGGCTGTAACCGCCATAGACATTAAGGGGCTTCCTTTCTTTTTTTTAAGATAGTTTTTTCAGTCGCCCAAATTACCTTTGGTTTCCCTCCAATATTGAATATTTGTTAATTTTTAAATGTAATTTATTCCTGTGATGCAAAGCTGAATTTTCAGCATCAGTACTCCAGTTTTCAGCCTTTTTGTGGAAACATGATACTTTTTTTTTTTACACGATTCTTTGATGAATAGAAAGTTCAAAAGAACAGCATTTGTTTGAAATATAAATATTTTGTTACATTATACATGTTTTTACTGTCACTCGATCAATTTAATGTGTTAATTAATAAAATTATAATTTATTTACTTAATATTTTATATGAAGTCATACATTTTTCGACTCACAATGGCCCTTGTGACAGAGGAAATGTGTCATAGAATTACTACAGAATTAATTATTTTTAGGTTCTAGTGAAGATTTGTACACTGAAGGAGTATCCCTGTGTACATTTATGCATTTGTCAGGCCCTTTTATCTAATGTTGACTGAATATTTGTGATCTTATGGCTTGTACAATTTTGTATTGTTAGGTTATGTCATATAAATTTCATTTATATATGCAGATTTTTTTAGTGTTTTTTATTTTAATGGAATATACAGAAACAAGTGAGTGCAGAGAACAAAATATGGTGTTGGAGCTGATGAAGATTAATTAACTAGCTGTTTTTTTTTTTTTTTGGCCATGTGTTCTCAAAAGAATCACTGTCACCGACTGCTGATGGCAAACCAGGGAATTCTGAACACATTCTTTGACCTACTTTTCTGTCCAAATAATTCATGCATATTCATGCGAAATTCATTTCACTTTTACGTGCAGCGGCACAATTAGTTTAGCCCTCACACAGCAAACAGGAAATGATAAATGACACCTTCACGTTTTTCTCTGACTGCTGTTGGGTTTAATGAAGGGAAAGAAATCAAAGTGTTTTCTGCTGTATCAACATCAGGATCAGCATTCGATTAACCCAGCTTTAATTAATAAAAGCTGCCATGAGGGGAAACCTATTGGCACTAAGTTATAGCCAGGTTACATCACAGTTTACAACTGTGTGTGTGAACATTAGCGTTCAAAAGTTTGGGGTCAGTAAGATTTTTTATTTTATTTTATACTTTTATTTATTGAGCAAGGATGCATTCAATTGATCCAAAGTGACATAATGTTACAAACGATTTTTATTTAAAATAAATGCTGTCCTTTTGAACTTTAGTAACACTTCAGTATAGGGAACACATTTTGACCTTTTGAAAAAAACCCTCCTAATTTACTGCTTATTAATAGTTAGTAAGGTAGTTTGTGTAGCGTTTAAGTTTAGGTATTGGTAGGATTAAAGGATGTAGAATATGATCATGCAGAATAAGGCATTAATATGTGCTTTATAAGTAATAAACAGCCAAAAACAATATGCATGCTAATAAGCAACTAGTTAATAGTGAGAATTGGACCCTAAAATGAAGTGTTACCGAACTACAAGAATCCTGTAAGAACTAGTTTCCACAAAATATTAACCAGCACAACTGTTTTCAACAATAATTATAAGAATAAATGATTCCAAATCATCATATTAGAATGATTTCTGAAGGATCATGTGACACTGAATACTGGAGTAATAATGCGGAAAATTCAGCTTTGCATCACAGGAATAAATTACATTTTAAATTATATAAGCTGTTATTTTAAATTGTAATAATAATTCACAATATTACTGTTATACAATATTTTTGATCAAATAAATGCAGCCTTTTGAGCTTTATATTTAATGATGCACATGATTGTCTAAATAAACCTTGTTACATGGTATATTGCGATGAAATGCTAATTTGCTATAATTTTTTTCCAGTAACAGACTAAATCATTGATTGTGACAATATACAACACTTATTATGAAAAATGCTTTATCATATCCATGATTATGCTAATTAAAGCAATACAATACAATTTTACATATTTAAAAACAACAGCAAAAAAGCAATTGCAGTACCACATAACTGCTTTCATTTCCTCTTGCCCTTGCTGTTATGTTTGAAGATTCCTTTGTCAAACCCCTTAAACTCTGTTTTACGAGGGAAACCCAAAGTGCCGGGATCGGCTCAGTTGACCAGCGCCTCATTGTCAAGATTTATCTCGCTCGAGAGTCATCCACATTCCTGATGACAGGACGAATGCCTCGGGCGTCCTGCCGAGAGCGTTAAAATCACTCTCACGCTGAAGCACATTTCGCCTCGACAGATACATTAACATACAGTGGCCCCGCGCCACCCCATCAATCTGTAGCTCATTGGGTCCCACCATCGCTGCTTTGGGCCTCCCTGTAGAAGCCCATGGGCTTGACTTGGGCAGTGGTGGCCCTCTTTGAGTCAAGGGTCCGTAGATGATATGGTCTAGGTCAGAGGTTTTCAAACAGGGGTCCTCCAGAAGGTTCTAATGGGTCCCCAGAAAATTTCAGAGATGAAAAGGACAAAGCAAAAATGGATAAAGTCTACCAAACATTCATACTGTTTCTCCTTCTCTTCTTTCTTGCCGTATACATACTTTTCCTGGATTGGATACATATGTTTGCTTTGTATCTTTCTAGTGAGTTTTTCTCACTATAGTCCCCTTTATCTTGCTCACTGGGGTTGTAAGGCAGTATTCTTAATGCAGTACGTAAGCTGATTACATACATTTATTGTGAAAGTTGCTCATACAAATAATTTTTAACTGAAAATGTTCTTCTTCAGGTTTATACATCCAACATTTGAGTATAGCCAATTTAAATTTGGAAACAATATGTTGTATTTATAATGTCACACTTACTATTTATCTAACAGTTTAAATGTTTTTTCATACATAAAAATAAATACAGGGAGTGCAGAATTATTAGGCAAGTTGTATTTTTGAGGATTAATTTTATTATTGAACAACAACCATGTTCTCAATGAACACAAAAAACTCATTAATATCAAAGCTGAATATTTTTGTATCAATATTTTAAGTAGTTTTTAGTTTTAGCTATTTTAGGGGGATATCTGTGTGTGCAGGTGACTATTACTGTGCATAATTATTAGGCAACTTAACAAAAAACAAATGTATACCCATTTCAATTATTTATTTTTACCAGTGAAACCAATATAACATCTCAACATTCACAAATATACATTTCTGACATTCAAAAACCAAACAAAAACAAATCAGTGACCAATATAGCCACCTTTCTTTGCAAGGACACTCAAAAGCCTGCCATCCATGGATTCTGTCAGTGTTTTGATCTGTTCACCATCAACATTGCGTGCAGCAGCAACCACAGCCTCCCAGACACTGTTCAGAGAGGTGTACTGTTTTCCCTCCTTGTAAATCGCACATTTGATGATGGACCACAGGTTCTCAATGGGGTTCAGATCAGGTGAACAAGGAGGCCATATCATTAGATTTTCTTCTTTTATACCCTTTCTTGCCAGCCACGCTGTGGAGTACTTGGACGCGTGTGATGGAGCATTGTCCTGCATGAAAATCATGTTTTTCTTGAAGGATGCAGACTTCTTCCTGTACCACTGCCTGAAGAAGGTGTCTTCCAGAAACTGGCAGTAGGACTGGGAGTTGAGCTTGACTCCATCCTCAACCCGAAAAGGCCCAAAAAGCTCATCTTTGATGATACCAGCCCAAACCAGTACTCCACCTCCACCTTGCTGGCGTCTGAGTCGGACTGGAGCTCTCTGCCCTTTACCAATCCAGCCACGGGCCCATCCATCTGGCCCATCAAGACTCACTCTCATTTCATCAGTCCATAAAACCTTAGAAAAATCAGTCTTGAGATATTTCTTGGCCCAGTCTTGACGTTTCAGCTTGTGTGTCTTGTTCAGTGGTGGTCGACTTTCTGCCTTTCTTACCTTGGCCATGTCTCTGAGTATTGCACACCTTGTGCTTTTGGGCACTCCAGTGATGTTGCAGCTCTGAAATATGGCCAAACTGGTGGCAAGTGGCATCTTGGCAGCTGCACGCTTGACTTTTCTCAGTTCACGGGCAGTTATTTTGCGCCTTGGTTTTTCCACACGCTTCTTGCGACCCTGTTGACTATTTTGAATGAAACGCTTGATTGTTCGATGATCACGCTTCAGAAGCTTGGCTATTTTAAGACTGCTGCATCCCTCTGCAATATATCTCACTATTTTTTACTTTTCTGAGCCTGTCAAGTCCTTCTTTTGACCCATTTTGCCAAAGGAAAGGAAGTTGCCTAATAATTATGCACACCTGATATAGGGTGTTGATGTCATTAGACCACACCCCTTCTCATTACAGAGATGCACATCACCTAATATGCTTAATTGGTAGTAGGCTTTCCAGCCTATACAGCTTGGAGTAAGACAACATGCATAACGAGGATGATGTGGTCAAAATACTCATTTGCCTAATAATTCTGCACTCCCTGTAGATGGATTTTAGGAAGGGGGTCTCTCATAAAAGGTTCATCATATTTGGGGGTCCTTGGCATCATAATGTTTGAAAACCCCTGGTCTAGGTCACCAGAACCTTCCGGAGGCCTCGATGCAGGTTATATTAACTTAAGTTAAATCTGGATGCAACTACAAAGCATACACTCTTAAAAATAAAGGTTCTTTATTTTTCTATTGGAATCAATGGTTCCATGAGAAACATTTAAAGTCCATGGAACCTTTCCATTGCTCAAAATGTTCATTATACTAAGAAAAGGTTCTTTGGGGAACCTAAAATACACTATATTGCCAAAAGTTTTGGACGCCTGCCCTTACATGAACTTTAATGACATCCCATTCTTAATCCGTAGGGTTTAATATGGAGTTGGCCCACCCTTTGCAGCTATAACAGCTTCAACTCTTCTGGGAAGGCTTTCCACAAGGTTTAGGACCATCATTTTTGACCATTCTTCTAGAAGCGCATTTGTGAGGTCAGACACTGATGTTGTACGAGAAGGCCTGGCTCGCAGTCTCCGCTAATTCATCCCAAAGGTGTTCTATTGGGTTGAGGTCAGGACTCTGTGCAGGCCAGTAAAGTTCCTCCACACCAAACTCGCTCATCCATGTCTTTATGGACCTTGCTTTGTGCACTGGTGCGCAGTCATGTTGGAACATGAAGGGGCCATCCCCAAACTGTTCCCACAAAGTTGGGAGCATGAAATTGTCCAAAATGTCTTGGTATGCTGAAGCATTAAGATTTCCTTTCACTGGAACTAAGGGGCCAAGCCCAACCCCTGAAAAACAACCCCACACCATCATTCCCCCTCCACCAAACTTTACACTTGGCACAATGCAGTCAGGCAAGATCCGTTCTCCTGGAAACCGTCAAACCCAGACTCGTCCATCGGATTGCCAGACAGAGAAGCGTGATTCGTCATTCTAGAGAACACGTCTCTGTTGCTCTAGAGTCCAGTGTCAGCGTGCTTTACACCACTGCATCCAGCGCTTTGCATTGCATTTGGTGATGTAAGGCTTGGATGCAGATGCTCGGCCATGGAAACCCATTCCATGAAGCTCTCTGCGCACTGTTTTTGAGCTAATCTAAAGGCCACACAAAGTTTGGAGTCTGTAGCTATTGACTCTGCAGGAAGTTGGTGACTTCTGCGCACTGTGCGCCTCAGCATGCGCTGACCCCGCTCTGTGAATTTACGTGGCCTACCACGTGGCTGAGTTGGCGTTGTTCCCAATTGCTTCCACTTTGTTATAATACCACTAACAGTTGACGTGGAATATTTAGTAGTGAGGAAATTTCACAAATGGACTTATTGCACAGGTGGCAACCTATCACGGTACCACGCTTGAATTCACTGAGCTCCTGAGAGCGACCTATTCTTTCATAAATGTTTGTAGAAGCGTCTGCATGCCTAGGTGCTTGATTTTATACACCTTTGGCAATGGAAGTGATTGGAGGGGTGTCCCAATACTTTTGGCAATATAGTGTAGTTGTTCTATGACATCGCTGCGAAAACCTCCTTTTGGAACCTTTATTTTTAAGAGTGTAGATTCTGTACTCTTTATATTGCCAAAATCCTTAACCACAAGACTACTGCTAAAGCTGCTATGTTCTTTGCAAATACCAGATTAATACTTAACTGGTTTCTCTGAACATGATATATCTTAGACGGCTACTTTTTTCCCTGCGTGAAGTTGTGCTTAATTGGAATTCTTTAACTTATCACCATGATCTTTTGCAGTAGATCAAGTGTCTTTATGAGCTTTAGCAGTTTTACTTCAATATTGAATAATAAACTTGGCAGAAGAAGTAATTTTTTTTTTTTTGCCCTATTGACTGCTGATTCAAATTTTTAATTTTTGCATAGGTGTGATTTCTTCTCCCAGTTGTGATTTGTTTATGGACTCTATAGAAAAATTGATTAAACTAATAAAGGTTTGAACATTTGCACCTCCCTGACCTTCCATAAACAGCTTGTGTCATTGTTTCCGCCACTGAGATGTTTATGAGCCCTGTTTGCTCAGAGAGAAACATAACACCTAGTGCACAAGTATGCAATATGCCTCCAGCAGAGACCCGACGAGTTCACACTGCGACTCGCATGCAGGCGTGCATGTTAAAAAGCTTTAATGCGTCTCTTTAGATGTTATGCAATTACATGCGAGCATGGGAAGGCCTTTGTGTGCCTTCATTTCGTCCCACTGCAATTTTCCACCTGAACAGACAAGGTGAGGCGAGAGGTGAGGTGGAGGTGCATGTCTTATGAATCCTTGAGCTTTTGACAGACGGCACCGGCCTTGCTATTTACCCTTAGAAATTTTCATGGGTCACGGCTGTTACAGGGGGTTCACGCACGCCAGTGCTGATCTCCTCGGCATCAGCCGCTCGACTGATGCACAGATAAAGGGGATAGATGGACGAGGGGAAAGCGTTTAGGGAGATGAGAGTACAGATAGACAGTAGGCCAAAGTGACTTTGGCAGTGCGCTGCTATTGATCAGCTTTATGATTCATTGATTTATACCAGACAGTTTCAAGTGCTTTGAAGAGATATGAGTCATATACCTCCTCGCTAATCTCAGGGGCTGCAGGAGGGGACTATGGTTAAAAACTGTTTCTGATACGAGCAGACATCCTTATGATGTCTTAAGACTAGAGCTGCACGGTCATGCGACACAAATATCTGTAAGGAATAAATGGCCGGAGAGCTGCTTTTGATAATTTCAGGGAAATTTTAAGGGATAACATGATATGTTCTCATCTTTCAAAGGGAATACGGGTTCGCGGGCAAGGCGATCACAAGACGACACGCCCTCGCACAAATACACACACGTTGACGCGCACACAGATAAAGAGATCGAGTGCAGATTTATGTGACAGTGAGCTAATTGCATGCTGCCATTTGTCTTTAGGAAGTGACACCCGATCCTTTCTCATGGTTTTTAACAATTATATCAGAAGAAATATACTTTCTGCACACTATTTAATGGAATTATAAGCTGAAGTACAACATAAGCCATTAGTTAGGCTGGAATTCCAACCGGTTCAAATGTAAATGGAAAGTATGTTGAATGTGGTTAATGATTGTAGTAAAACTAATTTAAAGGACACATCTTAATAGTATGCTCATACTGTTCTTCATGTGGAAACATCTAAATTAACTGGTTTTATTCGTTGAAGAAATATTGTTTAATATGACAACATTAGATGAGGAAGAGATTGCATTTTAAATGCAGAGTTCACCCTAAAATGAAATCTCTGCCATCATTTACACTCTAAAAAACACTGGGTTAAAAACAACTCAAGGGCTGAGTAAATATAGGACAGAACAATTTAATTTAATTTAACCCAGCATAGTTGATACATTTTTACTATAATGCTAGCTTCTTTTTTTTTTACTTCATACATGAATTAATGTCTACGGATTAACTTAAATCCTCTAAACTTTTTTAAAATACTCGACACAACCACTAGCTTGCATGATAATTCCTTTCTTTCGATCATATTTTACAGTATAGCATATTTTATATAGTTTCTAATACATATTGCCAACATTTAAGCTCATTTAACAAATATCAGAAGTAAAAATTAAACATTTAGAAGTAATTCAAGTGTAATTGACCAGTCTCTCTTGTCCCGTTTCCACTGTAACGGCGCTGGATCTCGTGCCGGAGCTTGTATCATGTTCAGCAGGGGAACTTCTAACTTTAGACCGCCGCCCTGCTTTTCTCTCGTAGCCAAAATAAGCTGTGACTGGCTCCATAACCTGTCCATAAACAATCAGTGTACAGTTCTGAAAACATATTTTAACATCATAAGTATTTATATTCTGTATCTTTTATCTTATCTGTACCTATGTTATGCAAGGCATCAGGCGTTTCCATCGCGCAAAAAGACCAGCGTGACACTTGTTAAGGTGATTCACATCGCGCCCCTGTATGTTCCTTTGCATGCATACAATTAAACAATATTCAGCACAATAACAAATTTATAGATAAAATAAAATGTACACAAACCTGTATTTTACCGAAGACATGCACCAATTTGATGGAGCTGCACTGCTCTCTTCTGAAGAGGTCGCAAAAAGCCTGCGATAAATAACTCAACCCCTGGGTTGTTACGTCTGACCCAGGATCTGGATTGCACAAAAACTACCCAAACACTGGGTTGTTACATCTGACCCAGGAGCTGGGTAACACAAAAACTTCCCAAATCCTGAAAAAATAACCCCCAAAAATGAGGCTCAACCCAGGATTTAGGTAGAAAAAAATAACCCAAGATTTTTAGTGTACTCTGCCTTCATGTCGTTCCAAACTTGTAAGACTTTCTTTCTTCTCTGGAACACAAAAGATATTTTGAAAAACATTGCATGAGGTCCTAACAACATTGGTGCCCATTGACTTCCATTGCATTAATCTCAAACAAAAAAAAGAACTAGTGAACTATCCCTGCTGTCAACTGCACATGTTCACTTTTTATGGTGTACTTGAGTGAATTATCTGGTATCACTGTGAATGTTGTTTTCAGAAGAGGCAGAGGAAGTTGAAACATGCCGAGAGGTCTTTCATTGCCAGTGTAAATTGTAAAACGATCTTTCCGCATGGAAGCAATATGTGGCAATCTAAAAGCCAGTTTATACACATAGGCTACTGTGTAGTGTGTAGTAGTGTTATTTCAACATAGTATTACACTGTATAATTGCATTAGCAGTGTTTGATAAAGCAAGCATCTCCATTACTATTACTCTTACTTGTATACTGTACTTCAGCTAACGCCATGCTCTATGTTTGAGCTGCAGGAAGGCATTATTTGTGATGCTTCAAATCACGTGGCTTGTTGAGGAGAGGTGTGCTTTTATGTTTCTAATGGCCCAGACCAACAATGTTTGCCTGGAGAAAGATAACAGTTGGAAAAATCACCTATAGTAACCACCTAGAACAATTTAGAAACCCACATATCAAGATAATAAACCACTAAAAGTGATAGTTCACCTGAAAATGATTATTCTTTCATAATTTACGCACCTGCATGACTGACTTTATTCTGTGGAACACAAAAGAAGATATTTAAAAGAATGTTTCAACTGTTTTTGTCCGTCCTGTGAAAGTCAATGGGGTCCGAAACAACATTAACTTTCATTGTATGGACTATAAAACACTAAGACATTTTGTAAAATATCTTCTTTTGAGTTCCACAGAATAAAGAAAATGATGACTGAATGTTCATTGTTGTCAACTATCACTTTAGACTCTATATTCTTAAAAAAAAAAAAAATTGTAGGCTACTATACTGTCATACTTTAAGCAAATTGGGGAGAATGCAACTTTTGCCTAAAATGCCTCATTAATATGCAAATCACACTGAGGATTTAACAATGAGAATTATAACATGTATGTGGTTATCAGTGGCAGGCCACAAATTTATCGTAAGCAAACATCAACCCGAGTAATGGGATATGGTGATGACAGTTGTGTTTGCATTGCTGATGTGCGTTGATTGAGATGAATCGGCTGGTCGGATCATCCGCATTTTTGCGTTGCATATGAGATGTTTTCTTTGAGTGTCGGGTGTTGAAACAGGATATTATTTTGGAGTTGGAGAGTTGGATGTGAACGCATTCCACAAAGAAACTGCAGCAGGCCTGTGTGAGTGAAAATGACTGCAGCTACAAATCATTCCCTCTCTCTCTTTCTCTCCTCCTCCTCCTGCTCTCATGACGTCAGGAATGTCGAGCACTCCCTGCTTCTTCCCTTGGGGAGAGGGTTTTACGATTGAAACCTGACACCGTTTCTGTGTCCCATAAGCAACAGAGCGGTAACTCACATCAAAGACAGCCAGCGTCGAATCACAGCACAGCCATAAATTTGCTTGTCGTTCCTGGACCAATCAGAAACAAGCATTAAATCAACTCTGTCATGCTGGCAGCCAATGGTGGGACGGCGGCGGTAAATCTGTCAAGCGAGCGTCTGTTAACGTGCGCTGTGGTGCAGATGGGGAATCCACTAGGGTGAGGGGGGAAAGAAAGTATATATGAGAGAGAGAGAAAGAGATGGAAAGATAGAAGGAGGAGGGGGGAAAGCTGAGCACTTGGAGCTAAAGCGTGCAAAAATCTTGCTTTGGTTACCCAAAGATTCATTTCTGAAACCCATAATGGCCGAAAATCAAAGTGTTTTGCAAGCGGTAAGCCGTGAAAACTCGAGTGGAACAAGACCAAACATGACCACATGAGAGAGTGAACACGCATCCGAAAGAAAAATGTCATAAAGCTTAATTGCTACCACTGCTGTGTGACATTGAGTGTCTACAACAAAAGTGAAATATGGCTGCGTCTCACTCTACAATTACATCACTATCTTAATCACCGACTCTGTCACGATTATTTCAGTTCACGACACTCATTATACACATTCGGCCCATTTGAAATGCGCGATAGCTTGTCAAATGCAAACCTCAAACACTTCTTTATATGATATGACATAAAAAGGAGCCTGAAACATGTCGGAGTGTGTGAAACAATGACCTGTGGGCCCTTTCTCGTTGCTGCAAGGGTGCAGACCAGATGTTCTCACACGTACGGACGTGCACGGCTAAAAGAGCCTGTTTGTGTGCGAAATGCGAATGCATGTGCGTGTGCAGATGTAACGCAGCGGGACGGACTCTTCAGGGATTTGAGTCTCGTTCTAAATCACGGGGAAGGGAAAGAAGGGCCTCCTCTCTTAAAATGTCAACAGGCTGCAGCTTATACTCCGCAAACATCTCCAGCTCAGATCGACGACCCCCGTTTTCAACGGCGGACCACGGCCAAATTCGGTGACTAATGGCGCAGGCGAATCGAAAATAGAAATGTCTAAACAGGCTTGTGGACATATCCAACTGCCTGGCTGATAAATGTAGCGTGCCTTCGCTTAAATTTATGTGTTTTTAAACTCTCCGTCATGTGATATGAAAATAAGGTGTACTCTTACCCGCCGATCAGGCCAGAGGAATAACATCTTAGCCTTTCTGGCACGTTTGAAACGCTTAATGTGCTGTTGAATAAATATTGTGCAATTACGAATTTAATGCGATACTTATATGGGAGCTAAGAAGTTTGGGTCAGTATATCAGATTAATCTTAAGGATCCACTGATTGTAGACATATGCGGAATTGACAGCTTCTGATGATTTCAAGAGACAAATAACTTAAGTAAAATACTGCAAAGAAGATGTTAATTTTACCCCGGATAGAATAGCTTGTTGAAATACTACTGGATCAGCAAAAGCTGTGGCAATGCTGTTGATTTTGGCTGCCTCTGCCTCCAAGGTGAAATGATTTTCTATTCGACGGGAATCTATAAACAGGCCCTGTGAGGGCGAGAGGCGCCATAAAACACATCAGGCCGTATGGAGGCGTTTCCGTTTGTGACCATGCGAACCTGGGGACCGCGCCGATGGCGAGCAGCGCTCTTATCTCGGCTTGGCGGTGACCAAACCCATTCGTGCATTTCCCGTCCTCCATTCGGAGTCATTTTCTATGGTCTTTTGATGAATTTGGCCTGTCTAAATTTGCCTGTTCCGAGAGCATGCCGTAATTTACCTACATTTATCGCAGGCGCGCTGTTTGCTCAGCTTCGGCCCTGGGCTGCATGCATGATTAATATGAAACACTGACGCTTCTGTGTCGCCCTCCCCCTCGCCTGAGACTAGAAAATGACTCTGATTGCAATAAGCGTGCAGATTTTTGTGAAAAAGGGCAGTCGATGTGTGCATGTGAGGCTGGAATACTCATTTGGTGACATACAGACTGTAAGCTTGCAGATGATGATAATTTATTGACTGCTGCACACGTTCACCACAACACACACACAAGCAGCATCTATCAATTACAGGCCACTAGTACACACGCCTCTGACAATTTTACTGCGTGTTTTGTACAGCGTGTCAAGTCGCGCTGTTTCAGTCTATTATACTCATTCCTCTATAATTAATATAAATTACCTTTTTGCCTTTTTACAGCCGTGCCACTGTAATTAGTCGATGAAAGGCATTCATCGGCTGCCTGTAGGCGCTGCTGAAATATCCAGATGAAAGGCCACAGGAGCATCAGGCATGTTAGCGGGTCATAGATGAAAACATGGGTCAAATATAACCTAATTTCTGCCCTTCTGGAGTCACACAGAAGGCTAATCTCAACATCTGCCCTTATCTATACAGATACATATATCCGTAACCTTGACACCGCCCCATACCTCTCATACTACATAAAGGTTAAGAACATGCTATTCAAATCAGCTGCATCAATATAGTGATTGCTTCGGGTCATAAACACGGCCATCCGAGGGAACATATTGTTCCTGAGGGCAATACACTTTTTCAGGTGTATTAGCATATATGGCATGTGGTACGTGCCATTTTTGCTTAAAAATTAATTAGACAGGTCACTCTTTCAAACAGTGCTCTCATTGCCCAGATAATCAGGGGCCTCAAAGAGTATTTGGAACTTAAAACAGACTCAATTGTATGTATGAATTTTTAAAAAAATTAAATGTGGCATCTGCAAACTAATAAAAGTAATTGAAAAATTGTCCAATTAGTCTTAAGGGTGTTTTAGTGGATATGGAAGTCAGTTTCCTATTCAAACAGGTGTGCTAGTGGGGTTATTGTGATGAATGTGTAGTTCTTTAAATTAACAATAGGGGAAGACGTCAGTCAGCATTATTTCAACTTAATGTTTAACAACAGAATTTGTGGTGAAAACTACATTACCCATGATGCTGTACAGAAAATTCCACCAGAGAGTTCAAACAAGCAAAAGAGCTCTTTAGCTCCGCCCACTCCCATGAATCACTGCGAATGACATAATTGAGCCAGCCTCTCAAAATACTTAAATATTTGTATGTATGTATGTATGTGTGTGTGTGTGTATATATATATATATATTGCAATACATTTTAAATATATTGTTTTAACTTTTGTAAATGTGAATATGTAAATGTAAATATTTCTCCATCATTTTTAACTTAATTATGCTGTTAGCAATGCTTCATGGGATTGAGTACATAGTCTTGTACCCAGGGCCATCCTTAGAGTGGTGCAACCGCGCTTGACGGCACACTGCGGACCCAGGGGGACCAACCCCGCTCCACCCCCCTGGAATGCGTTCGCAAACAGACCGAGGCGGGGGCCCCGCTTCCGCTACCTTGCATTGGTCCCCGCCACATACTTGGGACGGCCCTACTTGTACCTTTGTATTTTTGTCTGATTTTCAAATTCTCATTTGTTGCTGATTTACCTCGTTGCTGGTTGGCTTGGTTCATTGCTTATAACGCTTTAACAAAGACTAAACATAACTTTAAAAAACTTTTTAAATCCCTATGAGAGAAGTGAATGGAGAAAAAACTTCCAGAACCAATGCCTCTGAAAAAGGGACAATGCCTCAAAAAATTTAAATACTTTAATTTTCTGCAGATACTGGTGAAATAACGTAGAAAACCCCTCACATAGGTTAATTTACCTATTCAGCGTCACAACCAGTGTAGTCCGATTCCCAAATTAATGATTCTTATGAGCCGTTTGCTTTGGTGAATCTGAAACATGCAGTGCTACCACTGCAGTGAAATTTCAGAATGAATGACTCTTATGAGCCAGATATTTTTTGAGAACCAAACACATTTCTGGGAAATGCTAACTTTAGCCTGCTAGCATTGAAAGCATACTATCCCACCCTCCCTGCAAATCGCTGTCCAAAACCACGCCTCTTCCAAAACACATGAGACCTCAGACCAAAAGTGAGACGACCAGAAACAAAGTTTTTGGATTACATCATGCATCATTCACCGGTGAGAAAACTTAACAGTACAGTGAGTAACAGTACTAAAACGAACGTAAACAACTGTTTGCATGCCATTCTCGCTCTATATGCACAGCATATGTGAACGTATGATGTCTGCGTGAACAGGCCGCACAGTGGTATGCAAACACACGTTGACTGACAGGATACAAGTTATCATTTCATTTGGACCGAATGCAATGATTGAACGAACATTTTATGCTCCTACACCTTCAACAGATGATATATATTTATAAAAATACATTTAGACTGCTTAACATAGTGATTGCTGTCGGGATATGAGGAGACTTTTAACCAGCATAACAAAAAAAAATTCTTCACCTTCAAATTAGTGTATAGTTACTGACTAGATTTTTATATAAAGATACACATTGTCTTTTTCACTAGGCCTAGTAATGAAATATATTACCACACTGTGTCATTTATGTGATCTATGAAAAGACTGAACAAAATGTAAGAAAGATTCTTTGTAAACACACTTTGCAAGAATTGTTTTAAATGTATTATTGAACTTATCTGCAAAATTGAATTGCATTTGCCATTGAAATGCATGGGAATGCTAACAAATAGTGATGAAATATTTTATTTATCCTATAGAAAACAATTGTAGAAATAGTTTGAATACTATAAAAGCTAGATGTGTTTCAAAGGCCTCATGGCCTACATGACCGTGAGAGAAGTCACATGGGAAAGAATGGGATTTTAGTTGCTTGCGGAGTTGAAGTTGCTTGCGGTTGGCATCTTCACTAATAAATAAGTTGCTCTTTTGGTTCACATGGCCTTCAACATGGTCTCTTTATAAAAAAAATAATGAGGCAGAAACACTGAATAATCACTTTGTGGAACAATCAAAATATGTTTTGACTGGTTGGCAGTCGACCACCCTTACAAAGAGAACAAGATAGCCAATTAATGAAGTAACTGTGGCAAAAGTGTTGGGGAGATTCCAAGAAGAGAAAAGAGAGGAGAGCAACTGCAAATCATTGGTTAAAACTGTATAAAAGTGTGAGTTGCGAGTGAGATGATCAGATGTTCTGCAGGCATCTCGGCTTTGTTCAATGAAGTCTTATTTTGACTTCTGGAACCCCGGAACTCTTGAGCTTCATTTGCATGAAAGAGATGATTTTTCTCCACAACAATAGCTTTTGAGACCTTCTTCAGCTTAAACAAACAGAGCATTGTTTTTATAGCACCACAGAGTTGCAGTGTTTCCACTTTTCAGGAGACACACCAATGGCTTACTTATAGTTATCTCTGCATAATTACCTCAAAAATGGCACACTTTACCTTTAAAGTTAGATTGCTATTCACACAAAGACTGTTGTACATATCCTCTCAGGCGTTGCCCCACGATTCTTGATTACCCTTTCCCCTTTTCCCTTTATTGCTGATGATAATATCTTAACAAACCTTGCTCCACGGTCCCACAGCACTTTGCTTTATTCAGTGGGAGCATGTTGTACACTTCATAACACACAGATGAGCGAGACGTCTTGAGGTTTTATCTGCGACTCTTACCCATCCACTAATGAATCATAATGAATGACCTCATAATGAAAGAGCTACTTAGCTCAATTGGTCAAATAAATTTCGAGCTGAAGGCTCTCATGCTTTGGAGATAAGACGCCACCGCTCACGCGCCTCTCTGAAACAAGGTTAGGGAACTCCCTCTGGGAGGGTGGGGCGCTCAGGGGCCAACGTCATGTTTCATTCCTCAAATAAGCACGCTTTAGGATATCAGCCGAGACAAAGGAAACTTTCCCAACTACTTTCATATGGATGCCAAAGCATTATTAAAGAGGAAGATAGAGATGAATAGAAGGTTGTGGAGGTGTGCTGAACCAGTGCCAAGAAAGTTCTCAGTCTGGAGCTGTGTTACAGACCCAAACTGGCCTAAACAAGCCCTGTCCTAAACCTGTCTCTCATTACAACTGCATATCCCACATGGCGGTGAACTTTTGTAACCTGCAGTCAAAGACGCTGAAGATCGGTTTCCATTCCAGCTTCTGCAGTACAAATCAGGAGAATGGATGTTAGTCAGGATAGAAGCCATATTAAATTTTTCATGAATGAAAAGGAGGATATGAGAAATAGACACAATAAAGACATTCAATTATAACTTTACAAACAAAACAAATATTCTAAAGAAAAAGTGTGTTATAAAATTTTTTATCTGATTAAGGATCTTAACTTTACAAAATAAAGTATGATATGGTGCTTGAAAGTAAATGTATTCACTCATTAAATGTCCATTTTTTGTCGTCATCAGCTTATATCACTATTTCTATGGCAAAATATTAGTTAAGTATTTAATTGATCATCTCTAAACCTGATTTGAATTTGTTGGTTGAAAAAATACATTTAGTGTGTAATGGAGAATTTTAAAACCAAACTAAACCCATGAAAAAAACATTTTCACTGTTTCACTATAAAATAAACATTAACTGAAGTAAAATAAAATATAAAAAAAAAATTCAGCTAGTAGCCAAAAAAAGCCATTTTCGTTTAATTTGAGCTGAAGTAATAATTGAACTAAACTAAAAATTAAAAACAAAAACTTATCTAGACATTAAAAAACATAAAACTAATAAACATGACAAACATAACAAAATTACAAAAACATTCATGAATATGAAAACAGAAAATATAAAAATAAAATTTAATTCAAAATATTAACAAAAATTTGTATATCAATGATACTACTTTTAGAAGTAAAGTCATTCGTTACCAATGTCTTTTTTCAACTTATCATTCCATTTCTACAGGGAAACAGGCATTGAAATCATTAAATATTTACTTGGTAATATTAAATTTGCTCTAGATGGTTTGGTGGTTGGTGGAAAGAATAAAAATATCTGATGGAACAGAAAGAAGTAAAGTCATTCATTCAAAAAATGTGCTCGGTTAAGTCTAAAGCTCTCTTTAATTTGCTGTAGATCATTAGATGAGCCATTATGTTGCAGAATACAGTACCAAAATATAAATATGTTTTCTAAGTTATTGACTGACTGGGCGGCTCCCTTCGGTGTCAGACACAACCATTGCATCGGCTCTTTGCATGTACCCTGATAAAATCTTAGTGAACTCTTTCAAAGCATTGGTCACAGGTCACCCCTGATATTGCAGATGTCTGGTCTCCGCCCCCAGTGCGATAACTGTGTCCTAGGTATGATTCTGAGGCATGTACGTGATATACTACTATTTTTACAACCATTTCTCCAGGGGGAACCTTTCATTTGCATTAAAATGAGAGACGGGAGGAATCCACCAGAGAAAAAGCAGGCATGCAAAGCTGTCAACCCTCCTTGCAGCATTTTACCACACACACGCGCGCGGTTTCCATGTTCTATGGGGACTTTCCATAGAATGATTTTTATACTGTACAAACTGTATATTCTATCCCCTTACCCTAACCCAAACTTTCTACATTTAAAAAAAAATAATAATTTAGTATGTTTATTAATCCATTTACCACAATGTATGTGATCTCAGGTTTTACTTTCCTTGGTCCCCACAGTGTAATATAAACATGTACACACACAAACACACACACACACACACTAAGCATGGGTGTTTAGCAACAGCCAGTTTTTATTCCAGATTATTTAGTGGAATAAACACTTTCCTCATGCAGTGTAAGAGGGCTTGTGGCCAAAACAGCTTTTTCTGGGTTTTTAAATAACAGCCTGTTTTAGGACCTCTTAAAATTGTGCCTTTTGCTGCATGTAATTTACAACCATTCAAAATTGACCATAAATTAAGATGAAAAATGTGATGTATTGTATTGTGGATGTATTAAAAACACTTTTTTACATGCATGATGTAGTGCCTAGCAAGCTTAAAAGGGCAACAAAAACAAAGTTAAAACGATGTAGTAAATGTTAAGTGCAGTTCAGCCTCAGGATTGTGTCTCATTTACAACCAGGAGAGGGCGCTATTGAATTGACTTTGAGTCATTGATAAGAGTTGTGAGGGAAAACGGCAATTCAACAGGACTTTATACAGTAATATATATATATATATATATATATATATATATATATATATATATATATATATATATATATATATATATATATACACCGATCAAGCATAACATTATGACCGGTGAACTGAATAACACTGATTATCTCTTCATTACGGCACCTGTTAGTGGGTGGGATATATTAGGTAGCAAGTGAACATTTTGTCCTCAAAGTTGATGTGTTAGAAGAAGGAAAAATGGGCAAGTGTAAGGATTTGAGTGAGTTTGACAAGGGCCAAATTGTGATGGCTAGACGACTGGGTCAGAGCATCTCCAAAACTGCAGCTCTTGTGGGGTGTTCCCGGTCTGCAGTGGTCAGTATCTATTAAAAGTGGTCCAAGGAAGGAACAGTGGTGAACCGGTGACAGGGTCATAGGCAGCCAAGGCTCATTGATGCACGTGGGGAGCATGCAAAAATGGTTCAGGAACGGTTTGAGGAGCTCAACAATGAGGTGTTGGTGATCTCAATCCAATCGAGCATCTGTGGGATGTGCTGAACAAACAAGTCCGATCCATGGAGGCCCCACCTCGCAACTTACAGGACTTAAAAGATACAATATTAGGAAGGTGGTCATAATGTTATCCCTGATCGGGGTGTGTATATATGTGTGTGTGGGTGTATGTATGTATGTGTGTGTGTATATATATATATATATATATTTATATATAAAATTTTATGAGTGTAATTCTCAATAGTTTTGTATTCATAACATTTCATAAATGTAGCATTTAATGTTCTCAAAGGGATAACAGTACCTTTATATATATATATATATATATATATATATATATAAAATCTGTTTAGTAACTCAAATGCTAGTTTAAACATTTAGATTTGGTTGCTAGGGAGGTAAAATGCTAGCTCAGCAAGAGTCCCTAGTCCTACGTATGAGCAGTAGTAATAGTGATGATTGACTTAAAACTCACAAAACAGTAAACAAAGTGATCTCAAAATATTGGCAAGGAAAAGTCACAACCGCCCCTGCAAACCCAATAGTGCCCCAAAACAGGAAAAAACACACCGCAGCAGAATTAGGGTGAAACGTTTTTTTTTTTACTTCAATCAAAACAAGGGTCAGAGGGAAGAACAGAGAACAAAATCAACCACTGGAATGTACATGAATCGTAATGAAAATCTCACAGTACAACAGTGATATCATTCACAAAACCAGCCGTATATTCAAGCGCTTACTGGAATGGGATAAAAAAAAAAAAACATTCTTCGGTACTTTTCCCTAAAAAAAAAAAAAAAGTCCCGCCAAGACAGTATTCCAGCTTATTCCTCTTGCCATGACAATCTTGAAATGGTCATGTTTCTTGGTCTTATATTTGAGATAAAGAGAGAAACACTAGAAGTCGTTTTCAGTGGATGTGCACTTTAACAGTCAAGAAAACACTTGAGGAAAAGGGCAGATAGGACAGTAGTGATGAAAAGTGGTCGAGTCTCATTCATTCCCCTCATCTTAGTTCAGGAACGGGACCAAAAGTGTCCTATCGGAGTAGAGACCATTTGATCTGTTCCTTAGCTGACTGTAGCACCTAGAAATAACAAAAACATCCAATGAAGTTAGAACCAAGACATTTACTTACAATATTATGTACAATATTAGTATTATATTATAAAAAATATTTTAATAATTTTATTTAATTCACCTATAATTATAATGAACTTTTATTTTTTAAATTAATCAATTATTATTAAATGAAAATTGCTCAAATTAATATATTAAAAAAATAAAATATATTAATAAAAAATGTATAATCATTTTAATCCACAATCAATCTGATAATATAAGGGTTACCAAGATAAAGTGAGAAGTTTTTTTAGATGTCAAACTTTACTTGGTGCTCATTTAAATCCATTTATAATGGTTGTTATAATTAATTTGAGGTGTCATTGGGATCTTATGAAAGAATATATTAAAGTGGGTTCTGTCAATTTATTATAACCTGATGTTTTAAATTAGGCAATGCAAAATAATTAGTCACATTTAATTAGAATGGATTACCATCTTCAGAATCGTTTATTTGAAATGTTTTGTGTTCCTCTTCAGTAAATCCAATCACTCAGCGAGGACGGATAGACCAAACCACTCCCAAAAAACCTCACTTGTCTCCAAAGCTACAAAAGGTAATTGAATTTTAACGTGTTTGTGTTCTTGACTCATTAATGCCATCATTTTTCTTAAAAGACACACATCCATCAGGGTGCTGCTATATGGTTTTCAATACTTAGAAGAATTCAAGGCAAAATATTAGCACCTCCTCTTTAAGATACAGTGAGGTTCAAAAGTCTGAAACTATGGGTGAAATGACTATATTTTCCTAATTTATATTTAAAAATCCTAAAACCGGGAAGGTGAAAAAAATCCAAAAGTTTAGGGTCGGTAAGAATTTGCTTACCAAGGCTGCA
The DNA here is from genome assembly GCA_039654625.1 of Rhinogobio ventralis. Taxonomy (NCBI): domain Eukaryota; kingdom Metazoa; phylum Chordata; class Actinopteri; order Cypriniformes; family Gobionidae; genus Rhinogobio; species Rhinogobio ventralis. The sequence goes on from CM077203.1 coordinate 9,150,238, forward strand.
TTTATTTGATTAAAAATACTAAAACAGTAATACTGTGAATTTATATTGCAATAATACACCGATCAGGCATAACATTATGACCGGTGAAGTGAATGACACTGATTATCTCTTCATCACAGCACGTGTTAGTGGGTGGGATATATTAGGCAGCAAGTGAACATTTTGTCCTCAAAGTTGATGTGTTAGAAGCAGGAAAAATGGGTAAGCGTAAGGATTTGAGCGAGTTTGACAAGGGCCAAATTGTGATGGCTAGACGACTGGGTCAGAGCAGCTCCAAAACTGCAGCTCTTGTGGGGTGTTCCCGGTCTGCAGTGGTCAGTATCTATCAAAAGTGGTCCAAGGAAGGAACAGTGGTGAACCGGCGACAGGGTCATGGTGGCCAAGGCTCATTGATGCACATGGGGAGCGAGGGCTGGCCCGTGTGGTCCGATCAAACAGACGAGTTACTGTAGCTCAAATTGCTCAAGAAGTTAATGCTGGTTCTGATAGAAAGGTGTCAGAATACACAGTGCAACGCAATTTGTTGCGTATAGGGCTGCATAGCTGCAGACCAGTCAGGGTGCCCATGCTGACCCCTGTTCACCGCTGAAAGCGCCGAAACATTGGGCACATGAGCATCTGAACTGGACCAAGGAGCAATGGAAGAAGGTGGCCTGGTCTGATGAATCACGTTTTCTTCTACATCACGTGGATGGCCGGGTGTGTGTGCGTCGCTTACCTGGGGAACACATGGCACCAGGATGCACTATAGGAAGAAGGCACGCTGGCGGAGGGCAATGTTCTGCTGGGAAACATGCCATCCATGTGGATGTTACTTTGACACGTACCACCTACCTAAGCATTGTTGCAGACCATGTACACCCTTTCATGGAAACGGTATTCCCTGGTGGCTGTGGGCTCTTTCAGCAGGATAATGCGCCCTGCCACAAGCAAAAATTCAGGAATGGTTTGAGGAGCACAACAACGAGTTTGAGGTGTTGACTTGGCCTGCAAATTCCCTAGATCTCAATCCAATGGAGCATCTGTGGGATGTGCTGAACAAACAAGTCCGATCCATGGAGGCCCCACCTCGCAACTTACAGGACTTAAAGGATCTGCTGCTAACATCTTGGTGCCAGATACCACAGCACACCTTCAGGGGTCTAGTGGAGTCCATGCCTTGACGGGTCAGGGCTGTTTTGGCAGCAAAATGGGGACCAACACAATAGTCATGTTATGCCTGATCGGTGTATATTAAAATGTAATTTATTCCTGTGATCAAAGCTGAATTTTCAGCATCATTACTCCAGTCTTCAGTGTCACATGATCCTTCAGAAATCATTCTAATAATGATTTGCTGCTTAAGAAACATTTATTATTAATATCAATGCTTAATTTGTGGAAACTATAAGACATTTTTTTCAGGATTTTTAGACAAAAATAAATTATAAATCTTTTTATTTATACTTTAAATCTTTTGTAATATTCTAAATATACTAATATTCTTTACTGTCACTTTTTGCATCCTTGCTGAATAAAAGCATTAATTTCATTCTTTAGAAAACAAAATCTTACTGGCACCAAACTTTTGAACAATAGTGTATCTAAAATGAAAAACTGCAGAAGTGAAAAAGCTAAACTTTTATTCAAACCCATCATGTAAAGGTGCAAACGTTGAGGGGAACCCTGTAATCGAGTAATGCAGGCGCAGCAAAACATCCAGGAATTAATTCATCATCTTAATTTGCACGAGGCGAGGCAAAGCATAACCGTATAGCAGGGAAGACGAGGAGACAGCCATTAATCACGGACGCGAAAGCGATACAGGCAGCCTGTCGCAGGGCCTCTTAAATGAGAACATTAATCAGTCCACACTCACGACTACAGCAGCCATGGGGAGCCATCGCTGGCAGACAGCCGCCAATAATTAGCCATCATGTTTACATGCGGCAGACACACACGGGAACCCGGAAAGCTGGGCTAGTGGTGGCGCAGTGGAACGTTCTTAATGTGGGAGCTGTGAAACCAGACCCGCACAGACTCGTTTTCTAAATGAATCATGGGTAAATCGCAGAGCCACCATTAAACATAAGAGCTGTGATTGCGACAGGTGTCGCTGAAGGAAGTGTGTCGACTTCTCTCACCTGAGTGACTGTCTGTTCTGTCAGAGGCACGTCATCGCCCTGGAACGAGATGAGAGAGGGAGATGCTGATGACTTTAGGACTGCTGGCTTGCTTGCTTCCTGTCTCGTACATGCAAGATTATTGGAAATCAAACTTAATAGCTGCCTAGCAGTACCATAATGCTCATCAGTGGCGTCAGAGCACGAGAGATGAAGCAGAGGCAACAAATACTAATCAGATTACCATTCACAACAGTGCAATGGAAGTCAATAGAGGAGAACAAGAAGTAGTTACCCTCAAAGCAACACGGTGAACCACCTGCTGTGGGTCGCTCTCCAGGATCACACTGCAAAACAGACAATTAAATCAGTGATTTTTTAAACTCAATTCCGATTGTTTTCCAAAAATGCATGCTTCCATTTTTGGCCTCATTTTTAGAGAATATAGAGAAAACAGGAAAGGATGTGGACAGGATCAGGAAATAACACTCGCCAGAATCAATCTTATGTCGCCCGCATGAGCACTAGTGGTCGCAGTGGAGTTTTCAGTGGCTGATGTCTAGACCCAGAAGGAATCTATGGACTTTTTCTACATTTTCCGCAATGATTTTTTTGGTACAAAATTTGTGGAACGGATTTACATTTATACATTTGGCAGATGCATTTATTCTTTCATTGCATTGCAGTCAAGGTATCCATTTTATTAGTTTATGCATTCCCTGGGAAACGGGAAACTGTGTGGGCCTGCTGATTCAAAATATATTTAAATATTCAAATATATTTATAATTATAAATATAATGATATAACCTCACATCTAGCCTTAGAAAAGACTACCTACTTTTTGAAAAACAAACTTCATACATTTTGGTCCATCTGGAAAGTGTTCTTTAACTTTTTGGAGAGTCTAGATGGTGACTCCTTTGTGGAATTGATTGAGATTGAGACATTGAGAGTATATAGAAAAGTATGTTATTGCTGTACATGTTTTTATTTTTTTTAGGGGTATTGAGTTATCTTTTGTATGTACTATTTTATATATATTTTTTTTTTTTTACATTTATGCATTTGGCAGACGCTTTTATCCAAAGCGACTAACATTACATTCAAGGTACACATTTTGTCAGTTCTTGTTTTCCCTGGGAATCGAACCCATGACCTTGGCGTTGCTAGCGCCACGCTATACTGTTTCAGCTACAGGAAAGCCGCACGCACGCACAAATATTAATGACACAAATTGATTGATTATAATACAAAAAATTCTTATAATATTAAATTGTAATAAATTACTATAATGTAAAACAATCCATATAACATTTCTGCTTTGGATAAGAGCATCTGACAAATATGTGAATGTAAATATAACGTACACTACGATTCGTAGGTTTGGGTTTTGGAAGAACCTAATACTTTTATTCAGATGCATCAAATTGATCAAAAGTGACAGTGAAGACATTTATAATGTTACAGAAGATTAATATTTAAAATAAATGCAGCTCTTATCAACTTTTTATCAAAGAATCCTGAAAAAAATTGTCATGGTTTCCACAAAACTATTATGCAGCACAACTGCTTTCAACATTAGCCATGCGCAAATTTATGCACATTCTAGTGGGTTAAACCACTGAACTAATATGCAGAAGGTTGCTGGTTCGATCCCACCAGTCCTTGAGCAAGGCACTTTACTCCATGTTGCTCCAGGGGGATTGTCCCTGTAATAATTGCACAGTAAGTCGCTTTGGATAAAAGCGTCTGCCAAATGCATAAATGTAAATGTAAATGTGCGTAAATTCTAAAAATGTGCATAAAAAACGTATTTGCTCAATTGAAGGGGATACATTTTAATTAGATAAGAAGACAAACTATGATGGAAACAAGTTTACTAAATAAATCCCTCGATGCGCAACAAAAAACTCGTGTGACTTTGCCTCAACACTGGATGTGATTGGATAACTGGACTAACCAGTGGATCAGTTTCATTGCACAGCATCTCTAATGTTGGTTTGATTATTCTGAAATGCCTGAGCCAAACTGGTTTGGTTTAATTCCCTCCCAGAAGTGTCTCACATAATTGCGTTCCCAACACCAGGCATCCGAACGCAAGATAATATGACAGCGTTTATGGTGTTTCATCTCAAGTCATTTATGATATAGGATAAAAGAGCCACAGTGGCTTCCCCAATTGCAGCAACTTCTATTTATATTACAGATATTTTGCGCTAATTTTTCAGGAAGTGATGCATTTGTTCTCTTGAACACATGGGATGGAGACGGTGCTTTATTCACTAATGTTTTATGCAATATTCCAATTTTGTGCATCAGTTAAATTTGCAACTTTGGATGCAAACATGGCAAATGATCATAAGAAATGCTTCTTGAGCAGCAAATCATCATATTAGAATGATTTCTGAAGGATCATGTGACACTAAAGACTGGAGTAATGATGCTGAAAATACAGCTTTGATCACAGGAATTAATTACATTTTACAATATATTAATTTAAACTGTAATTCACAGTATTACTGTTTTTATCAAATAAATGCAGTGTTGGTGAGATGCATTTCAAAAATCTAACCAACCCCAAACTTTTGAATGGTAGTGTACGTAAAGATCTCTATTAGTGTTGTCAAAAGTACTGACTTCGGTACCAAGTCGGTACTGAAATTTAAAAAAAATGTGACACTTTGAGCGCTGTTGAGCAGAATCGTAAACACCTCTGATTGACCATTGTGCTCACACGCTCATCGGATATGTCTGTGATTGGCTACAATGATCAATGCAAAGGAACGTTTGAAAGCACACGGAAATGTTTGAAAGTGTTTTGAAAGTGGAAGTGTTTGAAAGCACAACCGGTCCGCTGATAGACGCCTGCTTTCAAACGCTCCCGTGTGCATCTGTAAGCGCTCGGTGAAGAGTGTCATTGATGTATATTTACAACATGTTTTTGAAGCGCTGATCAATGCAGCCAATCACAGACATATTTGATGAGCACGTGAGCACAATGTGCAATCAGAGAGGTTTACGATTCCGCTCAATGCGTCACATTTTTAAAATTTGGTACCGAAGTCAGTACTTTTGACAACACTAATCTCTATGGAACAAAATAGTTTGGTTCCGTTTTCCTCCTTTTTTCTTTAAATGTAATACATTTGAATACATTAATTATGGCTTACCCTCCATCAACAATCTCATCAACGGCCAGGAAAAGACCCTCCATATTTTCAAGCAGTGCTCTCTTTTCCACATTTTTCCTAAAAAAAGGAAGAAAACAATCAAAGTCAAACTTTTTGGGGGGTGGGGGGTTGCTGACAGAGACCAAATAACTCATAATGATAAAAGTCTTTCCTAAAATACCTCAACATTTGGCTCAAGGAGTCAAAGAGACAATTCAACACTGACATAAGCATCAGCTGTGTAAAGAAAGACAATGACACTCGGTTATGAATGATTCACACGGTTATGATGGAAAGAGACAATACTGGATGAAGTATAAAGCCTTACCTCATTTTCATGGGAGCTGCCGATTACGTAGAAATACAAATCAATATTGCTCTTGTACACAACCGTTAGACCCTCCAGCAATGCTATTTCACCTGTCGAAGAGAGGAAGAATGACTCTAAAATAGGACTTAATGTTGGCGAACACAAGTCTGACAGTAATATAATCGCTTACTGTCTGTCCTGTGTGTCTTGTTGAAGATGTTCTTCTCAAAGGCTTTCTGCTCTTTCACTGTGGGGTACGTGTCATCATAATACTGAAACAAACACAACAGCACAGTCGCAAACGAATATATGAAGCATATAATACAGAGCCACTTCTATATAGAAATAGAAGACAAATAAAGTGCTAATAAACACTTCCATACACCCTATGCAAACAAGTAGCTTATGTTTCTAAAGGGTGTGTGTTACAGACTGAACTGTTATATGGTTTTGAATAACATGAGTAAATGATGACAGAATCCTAACACTGTGTTTACTTCCAGGTTTAACCCTATAAAGCCGACTGTATCATTTTTGATGAATTTCAAAGGCCTCTAAATCATCACCATGATCAAAGATTGCTGAAAAACCTGTTGCACACAATCTACATGCCGTCTGACTGATAGTTCATACTTTTTTACTAGCAAGTAAAAGGCCTTTTAGTGGCATTCTAAAAATGTCAGGTATTTTGAGTTTTAAATTACTGTAAATGTAAGAATTTTTATATCGCTATTAATATTTCAAAATGAACACTTACTGGACTGAAGCAATTTAGGTTTACTGGATTATCCATACACAGGGTTTCTGCAGGTTTTACGAAGGTAAATTTAATACCTTTTTAAAAACCAATTAAAGAAAATGTATGGAACAAATTGAAGGCAACATAACACATCAATATGTTCTCTAAAGGCTCTCATTTACCTCTACATGTAAATGTCTAAGCACACAATGAGTTGTATTAGTTACACTTGAAAGTTTGAAAATACAATTTCCAACAGATCTCCATAACTTTTTAATACATTTTACAAGAAATAGCTTAAAGTTTGAGATAAGAAATCTTGTGAAAGTGATTTTGATTAAAACAAGAACAAATATCTGCCAACGGGTTCATAAAAATCAACTTAATTCCGATGCAAGTAATTTTCATACCCAATGACAGATATTTGTTCTTGTTTGAAGCATAAACTCACTTAATTGTGTTTAATTTATCAGAAAACAAGACTTATTTTTTTTTCATTTTGCATGTCAAGTAAATGTATCTTGATTTAAGGATGTTCAAAATTTGAACATCTGTAAAACCGTAAAAATATCGTAAAACTAATCCATACAAATCAAACTGTTTATTCCATTATTATATGGAACGACATCAGGGTGAGTTTTTAATTTTTGGGTGAACTATCCCATTAAGTGTACCTACTTTTGATTTATTCATCCAAAATTTGACAGATTCTGTGATAAGTTCTGCATTATACAGTAAATTCCATTTTTTATGAATGGATTCTGCAATTCCATCCATGTTTTCTACATCGCTTTCTGCTCCAATTTAAGAAATGTTTAAGGCCTTAAATTGTGGAAGGTCAAATTAAGACCCGCAGAAACCCTGATACATTATTTTCACATGTCAGGCTTTACAGGGTTAAAAAAAAAGCTCATTGTATATCAGCTCAAATCTGATCATGATCCTGATGTTCCTCTGATGATCTCACCTTCGCATAAAGTCTCTCTCCGTCATTGTCCATGATCAGAACAGCTTTAACAGTGTACAGAGAGGGCTCCTGTCACAGCACAGGCACAAACATGACAGATGATGACCAATGAATGACAGTCAAGTGCATCAGCTGATCAGGGCAAAGGTTGAGCAGATATGTACTTTAACTCAGATGCCCATCAGCAACTGCTGAGGTTGCAAAGTCAATATTATAATATAATATTTAACCTTTAAATATGATAAATATCCAATACACGCTGTTGTGAACTCGTTTGATTAGTGATTCGTTGTTCCGCGGATGTAGCGGAATGGCTACTTGAGCAGGAAACAGAGCAGATTTAACTGCTAGCGGATGTTTTACACTTTAAAAGGATATATATTGGGATACAGAGATAAAATCATATTACCAGTATTAGCGTATCCATCTTGTACTGTGCAGAAGGCGCTCACTTCAGCTCCGTGTATTGAATTCCTGCGTATGTGTAACGGTTACTTCCGCTTACGACATGAGGTAAAAGGGCAAAACTAAGCGGAAGCACTGTAACGTCACTGGAAATATTGCGGGAAATAAGTAAATAAGAATGTTTTGAATTGGCCTGCTTATTCAAAGCAGTCATTATTATATCAGTATCATCGTTATTATTATTAACATAAAACAATAAAGAAACATTTAAACAATGACGTGAACATTACAATACAATCTACATACTACAATACACACTAAGCACATATATCGTAAGTGTCCAGTTGTATAAAATGCGTGTGTGTCAGTGGCCTGTTTGGCTACTTGTGAGAGCCAAAATGTTTGAAAATGTCCTCACAAATACCAAGAAATTATGTATTTAATATTATATTACAGTTATATTTTATTATATATATATCCACTTTACACCACTAATGCAAACAGGGCTTTAAGAGAGAAATTGGAGAGTAAATGTACTTGCCTAACTGAGAAAAAAAAAAAACTATTCTCCTACAATGCACTGCATCAGAAATATTTATTTCTATTTATGACCTTTACTATTGAAGCAATATTGTTGTTGATGCTTGATAGTTTAGCTGATGTGTCTGACCACACAGTGAACCATAACAGTTTTTATTTATTAAACAATGGCAGGTTTGGGGTAAAAACATGCAATGTGATATACAGGTTAAAGTAGGCTAAATATAAAAATAAAATGGAGTTAAATATACTAGCAAATTGAGTTAAATGTAACTATATACTGTATATGTTGTATTACAGGGTAGAGAAAACCCATGCTAACAAGGAATGTTCTCAGTACTTTAGCTACATTATGTCAATGAAGTAACAAAAGTAACAATCACATCATGTTTGAAGAATGATCAAACGAAATGTTTCCTTAGCCATAACCAAACATTTAAAAAACTGGACATTTTGAACAGCCAGAAATAACGTGTTCATAACTTAATGGAAACGATAGCAAAATAATAACAGGATACTCTTAAACCAGTCACAGCAACCCACAAACTCATTTTAGCCATGTTTTTCCTGTATAATCAACCAATATTTTGGTCCAATATTTTGTCTGAATTTAAAGTTTTCTACCTACCTTTTGGCCAATTTAGCAGCTGAACTAAGCAATTAATATAGTTTAGGCCTGTTCACTTGTAATTTAATTTTAACTGATAAAAAGGTAAAGATGTCGAGAAAAATCTAATGGTAGGCCTATAAATTGAAGTAAAATTCCCTTCTGAAACTTTTCCTATTTCATTATGTGCCTACAATCTTGCTCAAAAGTTTACACACCCCTTGCAGAATCTGTGAAAATGTGAATCATTTTAACAAAATAAGAAGGATTATACAAAATCAATGTTATTTTTATTTATTACTGTCCTGAATAAGATATTTTACATAAAATATGTTATAGTCCACAAGACAAAAAAAAACGTTTTGAATTTGAAGATCAACGTAAATTTAATTTGTCCTCCGGGAAACATCTTCTGTTGCTTCCGAAGGGCAGTACTAAATGAGAAAAATTATATTTATTTGATACTTTAACAAAATAAATAAAATTTGGACATCTTCATCCTTCATCAAAAGCCGTGGATCATCCAGGGAACAATACACAGTATTAAGAATCAAGGCTTCATAAACTTTTGAACAGGGTCATTTTTATAAATTCAGCTATTTTTTTTTGTCTTGTGGACTATATGTAAACATATTTTATGTAAAATATCTTATTCAGGACAGTACTAAATAAAAAATAACATGCATTTTGTATGATCTCTCTTATTTTGTTTTAAATTATTCACATTTTCACAGATTCTGCAAGGGGTGTGTAAACATTTGAGCAAGACTGTATATGTGTGTCCTATTAGTCATGTGTGTGTTTTAGGATAACATAACTACCTCAAAAAATATTTTTATTTTAGAATTTCAAAACAAAACTTACCCCTATTTACATAGTGTTTCAAAGAAGTATTACTAAGGGGGATTCACAATCTACCTAGGTACAATGACTTCAGCAATGGAAAAAAGCTGAGCAGTAGTTCTAACATGAAGTAAACCTCTGGCTCTCACCAACAGACGCTTAGTCAAAGATAATGAGTGATTCGGGTCCTGAATTTGAACTGATTGGGTTTGGAATCTGTTTGCCCTCCATGAATGACACACTGGCCTCAATGACACAAGTCCTCCTCAAAATTGCATATGCTTCCAGCCTGTCCTGTTTTTTTCAGTGATAATTTAAGAGATCCTCCTACAACTGGGGATCATAATTACATTGGTCACTTTTTCTGGGAAGCACCACTGTGAAAACTAATCCTTAGAGGGGTTTTCCCTGTGCACGGCTCACAGCTCTTTACTACAGCGACTACACTGACATCAGAGGTCACTTGTTTTGTTCTCAGAGTTAGAAAACGGTTTAATCTAGAGATCTGTGGTGGGATAACTTGTAAGTAAAACTCACAATACTATTCTGAGCATGTTGGCTACATTTAATTTTGCCTCTAAAATGAGTCTTAAAGCACAAAGGACAAAAAGTAGTTACTATTCCGAATAAATGTTCTTTATATGCTTGTTCAGTAAGGTGGCTCACCAGCGAGTTTCGCAATGAAACACTGGGTTTTCACAACTTTACCACGAAGAACATTTCGAAATTACCCTATGTTATATCAGAGAGGATACAGTATGCGTTTCCTTGGTGTAATTTTTTTTTCAGGTATGGTTATAATGTCACCCAGAGTATCATATAAGCCTCACAGTTCTGTTTACAGATCAAGAAAAAAAAATTCCTTTTATCCATATACTTTGTATCATTATGTTCCTTATTTGCCATGTCTTTTATTCAGAGAGGGTGCATTAAATTTATCCAAAGTGACAGTAAAGACAAGTTCTTTATTCACAAAAGAAAAAAAGTATTACGGTTTCCATAAAATAAAAATATATTAACCAGCACAACTGTTTTCAGTATTGATAATAATACAAAATGTTACTTGAGCAGCAAATCATCATATTAGAATGATTTCTGAAGGATCATGTGACACTGAAGACTGGAGTAATGATGCTGAAAATACAGCTTTGATCACATTAATAAATTATATTTTAAAATATAGAGAAAGCTATTTTAAATTGTAATAATATTCTGCAATATTACTGTTTATAATGTATATATAAAAACAGTATTACGGTTTTTAATGTATGTATATATAATATATGATGCATTTTTGATCATAGCTCCATGGTGCTGTATTATTTTTAGTTTATATATATATATATATATATATATATATATATATATTAAGTATTTCATATTAAGTATTTTCAAATGTATGTGTTTGTTTATAGTAAATACGTGTGCGTTTATAGTTGCCAGGGCCTAAAACTAACTTTTTGCCACACCTGTCAATAGCCGGTGACTTAAGAAAATGTACCGGCCATAAATATTTTTTTACCAGCCATGAAACTGTTTTTGCAAAAACAGGCAGTAATGACATCAAAATTTTAGATACCAGTGAAAATTCACAATTCTTTATTCCAGTTTCGATACCATGGCTAATACTACTTGCCTAACTAATATAAATTGAAAACATTATTAAAGACAAGTAAACAGTGAGTAATAAAATAAGAACAAATAATCAAATTACAAGCAAAAGCACAAATAAATACAATATAACAAAATGTTAAAAGGGCCCTCGCACCCATGCCACCACCACCCGGTGGCCTCAGGAAAACAGTGAATAGTGGGCGACTTGTATTTATAAATATAGGAGAAAAATGGCAAAGTCACTTTGATGTGCCACACTTCCTGCTGCCAGCAGGTGGCACTTTGACTATTACTGAATATTGGCATGAAGGTGGCTTCAGGCCAGGACTCTTATCAAACATGTGAAGTTTGGGGCAGATCGGACATTGTAAACAACTTCCTGATTCATGGCGAAACATTGAATTTTGCCGCCACGGACAAAACTCAGCGAAAACTCAAGATCTTTGCAATTTAATGTCGCAAAGGCCTTTAGATTAGACTGACCAAATATGATGAAGATCAGATTAAATCTCTAGGAGGAGTTTGTTAAAGTACAACGTCTGGAAATGGCAAAAAGTGCAAAAATGTTGCAGAGAAAATTCTAAATATGTCACTTCAGGTTGGGTTTTCAGATTTTGGGGACTTTTTTGTAGGTATTGGGCTGTTACATGCGTGTACAGAATTTCATACTACATGACACGTAGCACGAACAACGCTTAATTGAAATTTTGTAGGTGGCGCTATCAAGCCATTTTGCCACACCTAATTCTGAAACCCATATCAGATGTAAAATTTCACCACTTCTGACGTGTGTGCAAAGTTTCATGAGTATTCGAGCATGTTTAGGCCGTAAAAATTTTTTATTCATTTCAGAGAACAATAATAATAGACCGAGCAATTCCAATAGGGTCCTCACACCATCGGTGCTCAGCCCAAATAACACTACATCGTTTTCACTGTATAAATTAAACATCCTTTTTAATTAATCCTTATTAAAGTTACAAAAGTTGTTCAGTCAAGAGCAGTGAGTAATTTTTTTCTTTGTCCTTTTTTGTTTGATTAACACACAGACAGTGTGCTGTCACTTTAAGACCTAATGCATGGATCCATCCAATTTACTGAGCTGGTATGATACTGTACATATGCGTTTACTTTCTCAAATATTTATGTTCACTTAAGACATAACCGACTATTTACTTGGATACTTGCTATTTTTTGACATAATTGTGTGTGAATTTGTCCGCTCAAATAAGACATGAAAGAGAGCTCAGTTTAGTATTCACGCACTGGGAGTCTCGGCTTTCTGTGCAGGTTTCGGATGTGTGCGCACAACGAGTAACGAAAATGATCTCCCTTTCGTGTCTTCTTGCGCTTGAATATTTAAATTGTCAAGGCATATACTTTTGTGATGATGCAGCGCTGGCCCGTCAACTGTCCTGAGTGTTGTTCACGTTTGTTCACGTTCATGCATTGTTAGAATTCATAAAAATGTTACCGGTCAACTAGCGAGTGACACAGTTTCATACTTGCTTGGCGAGTGTTAAATTTAGGCCCTGGTTGCATTCATTTAGAGCTTGTTGTGCTTGTAATTCATTTTGTCTTTATAATACAAAAGGCCTACAATGTTCACCAGTTAATTTTTATAAATTAATTTCTAAATCATAATGTATTATGAGTATCCCTACATAGAGTCTTTGACTCCTCAAATAGCACTGCTTTTATGGTTCATCTAGTCAAATGTACAGTTTAAATATTTGCAATAGAGATGATCTTCTTAGAATGTTATTAGTCACCAAACAATCGTTACACCTGACAGACTCAAATGAGGAACCTGCACCCACAGTATAATTGCACATAGTAACTGTGTCTCAATAGTGCTTGAGATAAAACTCTCTGATAAACGGACGTCTTTCACAATAAGATCTTTATCTGTTCGGTCACGGCAGAGTATGTTGCCGCTCATCTTTTTCACACCGTATCAGAATGGCAGTGATGGACATCATCATCATCATCATCATCATACTGGCCTGTGATGAGTGTCTGACATGGAGGTGGCTCAGTATCCCACCCGGTTCCCAGTGTGGGCATGGGTGTGGTGAGAGTTGTGGTTGCAGAAGGAGAGGAGACAGGGGGAAAGGGGATGTTGGCTGGCGGAAACTCTGTTGAGCGCTGATAAAGGCTTGTCTAGGTGCTCATGCTAACTGTTGTGGTTTCTGGCATGAGACGGGGGTAGAGGGGAGCTGCTTACATGATCGTTGTATTCTTTAATTCACCCGGCCTCATCTATTGCACAATACAGCATATACCATACAGCGGACCCCACTGCAAAAATGCAGAAATGCAAAAATGCATTCACATGGTGAATGTCATAAATTTACCCATTTGGTGTGCATAAGTGACACTCTATAATACTAAATAGAGGTTTGATATATATTGGCATGAGGAACCTTTTTTTTATTAAGATTCTTTATAGTGGATGAAGACTGAAAGGTTATTTGGGGAACCCGAAAGTGGTTCTATGGTATCACTGAAAGAAAAAAGAAACAAAACCACTTTTGGATCCTTTATTTTACAAATAGTGTGGATTCTGAAATATTTCTTCTACAGATGACATCATAGCTTTTCTTTGTCTTAAATAGTTCAAAATCCTAAACCGTTTCTGCTTATTTCCAGGTCTAAATGATAAAATCTCTCATTTAACACGTTTTGAACCTGACCATTTGCATGCACGCATATGGACCTGTTTAGAAAACAGATTGATATATTGCAAGAATGGCCTGCAATATATATATATATATATATATATATATATATATATATATATATATATTGAGGTTTAAGAGAATGCTATTTATTTAGAGCTGTACAGAATATATATTTTTCATTGGATGAAATTACGCTACTCTTGATTACTCATACACATATTTTCCACTTTTCCCAGCAGCAGGATGAATTTTCCCAATGGACCACAAACCAAAGACACGAAGGCTCTCATCATAAGTAGCTCAGGAGGTTTTTCCGTGTAATTGAAAGCGTGTTCTCATGTTTACTTGTGGCTAATGACACTCTGATAGTAATGTAATATTTTTTGACAGGAATAAATAGTTGTTGAAAGTATAAATACTGTTCAAAAGTTTGGGGTCGGTAAAAATTTTTATGTTAAGTCTCTTATGATCACCATGACTCCAATTATTTGATTAAAACACGTTCTATGCTATTTTATTTTAAAATGGAATTTATTAAATATTTGAAATATATAATAATATCTTTACTGTCACTTATGATCAACTTAATGTGTTCTTGCTAAATAAAAGTTTAATTTGTTTCTTTAAAAAATAAAATCTTACTGACCCCAAACATATGCAAATAAATAAATATAAATTGACAAATATAATTCAATTTAAATAAATAAATAAATATAAATTAATATGTAGATATACTAATTATATTATATAAAATATAACGCTTAAAATTATTATATATAATATAGTTAAAAAAATATATAAAAATGTATATATATATATATATATATATATATATATATATATATATATATATATATATATATATATATATATATTAGTGCTGTCAAATCGATCAAATCATGATTAATCCCATCTAGCATAAAAGTTTCTAAATATATAATATGTGTGTGTATATGTATAGTCGCACTATTTATTATATTGTATCTATAATAAACTGAATTGCCCTATCTGAATTGTATCTATAATAAACAGATTTTTTTAAATTATTAATAATCTATTTATTTTTAGCTGTATATGAAATAATTGACTGGAGTTATAGAATATCTCACTAATATTAGAAACCATTCAATTTTCAGCTTTTGTCCACTTAATTTTTTTTAGGAAAAAATATATTCTGTCCTATGAGTTTCCTCTTACCTTTGGGAAGCAGAAAAAACAGGAATAGTTGGATGGGTCAGGATGGTGTCAAGGGGCTGTTTCACTTCCTGTGGTCAAACCAAAGAGGGTCAAGAGCATCACGAGGCCACAAAGTGACAGAGGGTGTAATGACTACAAAAATACAACAAAACACATTAAAATATAGGCTACATTGAACAGCAAGAATAAATAGATGAAAAGGACAACAAGGTCACACAGCAGTGAGATATAGTAGTGAGATACAGTGCGACTCGATGACCTGAACTATGTACAGAGAGAGTCAGAACGGCTGTTTGGGTTGGAACACGCCAAATCCCAAACCATTGCGGTGGATGTAATAGCAGGCTGTTTTCATGTGTGTGTTTGTAGGTGGTTGAGCCGGGTGGGTGGGTGGGTGCTAGGAATCAAGGCTTGGGAAGTCCCGTCTCTCTGGTTCCTGGCAGGCGCCCACCTCTTTGGACGATGTCAGCCACCTACGTCCATCATTATGGTGAATTTACATACAAACATATTAACGCGTGGGAATTGAAACACTGCATTGTAAAAGACGAGCTTGAACAAGTATCTAGAAACCACTGGCACAATGCTGTAACACGCCTTGATAAACAGTTTTTAGTCATAACTTTCTATTTCTCTTGTGCCTATTGGCACTTCACTGGCAGTCCTTGGTTTCTAATGATTGTGCACCACATGCACCTGAATGCTCTTTAAGTGGTGTATTATTGAGAACTTTAAGAAATAAGGACACATTAAATGTAAAGAGTATGTAAGCATTTTTGGGGGGGTTCAGAAGCTCAATACATAAACTGACTAAAGTGTCATTATATTGTAAATATAGTTTTTCTTTATTATGTGTTGATTATAGGATCATTTTATTGAGATGATGCAATTAAAAAAATTTTTTTTTATAAAAATTAATTTAAAAAAGTGTTCTTTATTTTTAATTAGACACTGACCATTTTTTGATGATCACAAATATTGCAATGCATAGTTTAGAGTAATGTTTAAAATAGAGAGAGAGAGAGAGAGAGAGAGAGAGAGAGAGAGAGAGAGAACTGTATTAAATAAAAGTAAATATGGTTTAATTTATTAAGTTTCTTGCTCACTGTTGGATCAGTTTCTCGTCCAGAAGCAGAGGTGGACAGTAGTGAAGTATTTTTACTTTCTACTCAAGTTTCTTTGGAAAGCTTTTACCTAACTACATTCCAAAGCATAATGTCGTACTTTTTACTGCACTACGTTTCATAAATAAAAGTTTTTTTTTTTTTTACCTTTAATATTTAATTACATAAAAATGTAGTACTTTCTTGTACTCCAGTAAAACTTTGAATTACTTTTACATGATTTTTAATGTAATTAAGTATTAAATTATATTCAATATGAAACGTAGTGCAGTAAAAAGTACAATATTATGCTTTGGAATGTAGTGAAGTAAAAGCTTTCCAAAGAAGAACACTGATAAAGTACATATACTTGAAAAATATACTAGAAAGTAAAAATATTTCACTACTGTCCACTTCTCACTCACTCCAATGGCAGTCCTTGGTTTCTAATGATTGTGGACCATCATGCACCTGAATGCTCGTAAAGTGGTGTATTATTGAGGGTGGGTGTAACACGATAAGGCATCGGTCAAATAAAATGAAGCACTTCAAATGAACAAGGAAAACACATCCTTTCACCTCGCCTGACAATCGTGCCTGAACAATCGTGCTGATTGTCCCGTGTGTGTGATTTCGGAGGGACTTCATCAAGGACTCGAATGGTCACTTGCAATGTAAGACACGCTCTTCCACCCTCCCGTCCCCCCGCTTTCACTGGCTGTTTGTGGTTGTGCAGCAGATACAGGAACAATGTGGCCTTTCTTACCTGTTGAAGGTGTACATTCCATCCCTACTAAAGCAAGTCAGAAAACAGCCCCTCCTCCGCGCAGCAATCCCAGATTTAACTCCAGGTGCGCCTGCTCATAGCGTCTGCATTCAAACCACATCCCTCACACTGGGTTTCCTTTACATGAGCACCTCAGGTCATTTGCAGCCCATGAAACACATGGTTCTTACTGAGGAAGTGATAGGACTTTTAGGACATGTACACACCAAAGCTGTGGATGTGAATCACTTGTCCATAAACCACAATCTGAAGGGTCTAAATCTATATTTGGTCTGGGAAGTGCACAGGATCAGGCTTGAGCTTTATATATATATCCGTGGCTTAACCGTTTTTGGTCTTTTTTTGTGGACAATATAATTTAAACATATTAAAGTGCAAGTGTTGCATTTAGGAGGGCAAACAGTGTGGGTGCTTTACAGGAAACCTTCTTGCATCGCCCATAGACCCATCCCATTTGTCAGACAGGGTGAGTGGGAGAAAGAGTGAATGAGAGAGAAAGACAGGTTGAGCGCATGCACACTTGTAGTTCAAAACTAAGAGCATGCAGCGAACTCTTTCACTCTGCAGTTTAACACAGGGGTCAGTGGTTTCTGCTCACAGGACAATATGATATTTTGAAGACTTTTTCATCTGAGCTCAGTGCTCAAGGAAATGCTAATACGGTACAGTTGGTAATTTCTTCTTCTTTGAGGGTTAGTTGGGAAGTTTTTTCAGTAAATATGGCAGTTGTTGACAGATATTGTACAATTCCTGTTCACTTTCAAATCTTCAAGATTCTAAATGACATTTTTGAGTGATAATTCTAGTCATAAAAACTCTAAGGACACATTCAATGTAAAGTGTTAACTTTTTTGCCTCATAAACTGAATATAAGTTGACTTGATTATTATGTTATTTTATATTTTAAATATATATATATATATATATATATAGGCCTATGGGACGTAAATTGTCATTTGAAAAAAATACATATTAACTTTTGAAAAATTTATTTAAAGAAAAGTGTTGCTTCGTTGAAGACTTTATTATGCGCATGGTTATTTCTTGGTCTAAACTTTTCTTTGTTTTAAATGACATATTTTGCATTACTCATAGTTTAGAGTAATGTTTAAAAAATGAGAGAGACAAAAATGTATTAAATGAAGGAAAATATTGTTTAATTTGTCATATTTCTTGCTTACTGTTGGCTCATGTACACTTGTAGTGGTAATTACCACAGCTGATGTTGAAACTTGGGAGGCCGGTCCCACAGCCTTGTCCCCTCAAAATTTCAGAAACTAGTCAAAGGAAATAAGCTAGACTCCGTGGTAAAGGCAGGATATATGTCTTTTACCCTCAAAATGACAAAAGGAAAGAAGTGTTTTGTTAAATATCTCACCACACATGAAATGCCAAACCATTAGATGCTATACAGCATTATTGCTGTCATGTCCAGAGGATATACATTTTTACACAATTAGCTTAAAATGGTTAAAATGGGTATTGCTTCTTAGAAAAATAACCAGCATTTATACTAAATGTTCACTCTTTTGTAAAATTGTTCATTTAAATTAGAAAGATAACAGTAGTTTTTTCTCTCTCACTCGTACAGTTAATACTTACATGCGACTAGTAGTAGAATGACATCTGAATGCAAAGTTGCATTGTTTTTATTGCACCAGAATATATGCCCAATTTAACAGGGACCCGACATTAATATTTCAAGCGGTTGTTGTGTATAAAAAGCAAACCACCAGATAATGAGGCATCTGTTTTACACAATCATATAAACAGGATAAAAACACAATGGTAACCTGCTAATGCCTATTGACTATCACTATACATCAGCTAAAGGAGTGCACTGAGAACGTCTTCCTGACATTCTGTCTGTGGTTAGGCCCCTGTCTTCATTTACTGGAGAACAGGCTGGCTCCCGAAAGATTGTCTTATCAAGGGTTGACATTACTGTTCAAAAAGCCAGCTGATAGGACAAATCCAGCCCAACGAAACTTCTTGTCCAGTGACACAACATGACATTTGGAGCACATGGGAAGGGAAACCGTTTAATATATATATATATATATATATATATATATATTCTTTAGGTTAATTTTTTGAAGTTTCAGAGTGACATCATCTTTGGTATATGGGTGTGTAGGTGGAAATGTACATAAGTCAGTTTAAATTTGTTCTTAAGATTGTTGGCATGTGGTCACAACTGACCTATATTACCCGTTATGTGAACGCTAGCATTGTTTGTGTCTGTTCTCGTTCGTGTTCGGCCACAAGTTGCCATTTTTTTTTTATGTTTTAGACTGATTCACTGCATCAGGGGTCTGTCTTGAATGTGTTCAGCAATCAACGGTGTACTTACCCTGAGGATCAGCTGTGAGGTGCGTATCTATATGAGGAAAAATATATTATAAATCAGCCATTTTTCCAACGTGAAAAGACGAGAAAAATAAAACAATTTTCTCTATGAACGTATGCTGTAAAATGTATTTATACATTACCAAACTTACTTAGTCTTTTCAGTAAAGAAAAATAATTCAAAACAAAACTCATGAGAATGTACATTTAATATTTATTTTACAAGTATATTTTGTCTTACTGCACTACCAGATTGTTACTTTAAATAAAATACAGACATAAATGTAATTTCTGTCAGGACCACTATCGTCAAAGATTATTTACAATTAGCATATAGTTTGGATTGGTGGTATGGTTCTGTTCTGGGCAAGAACTCCCTGTGCATCCATGCAGCCTGGCATGGATGAGAACAGGAAGAGCAACGATAAACCCCAGTTGGGTAAACAGAACAGAACCAACAATGTAGTGCAGCTATCATTAATGTCAATATTAAAATACACAATATAATTTGGGAATTTAGTCTGATTCAAGGGGAATCAGAATGCCAAATCCTGACTGACGAGAGGAGGAGCTGGGGATGGAGGAGGGTAATTAGCTCCTGAGAAACGTGATAGCTGCTGATAATACTGAAGGAGCTTATATATATGCTGTGATAGGCATCGTATTCCTATAGGTAGTCGTGATCAGCTGACAGTCAGCTGATGTGAGCTTGACTAACATGACCAACCAGAACTAATGCAACTAATGCATCTAAAAATTAACCATTGAAAGAAAATTAATTCAAAGAAAAGTGTTGCTTTGTTGAAGACATTGACACATGCGCCTGGTTATTCTGGGTCTAAACTTTTCTTTATTTTTCACTTTTTGATTATCACAAATATTATATATATATATATATATATATATATATATATATATATATATATATATATATATATATATAGTACCAGTCAAAAGTTGGAGAACGGTAAGATTTTTAAATGTTTTTAAAGAAGTCTCTTCTGCTCACCAAGGTTGCATTTATGTTATTAAAATGTAAAATAACTGTTTTCTGTTTGAATATATTTTAAAATGTCATTTATTCCTGTGATGCAAAGCTGAATTTTCAGCATCACTACTACAGTCTTTAGCGTCACATGATCCTTCAGAAATCATTCTAATATGATGATTTGCTGCTCAATAAACATTTATGATTATTATCAGTTGAAAATAGTTGTGTAAAACGTTTTTTTTAGGATTCTTTGATGAATAGAAAGTTCAAAAAGTTTTTTTTTTGGGAAAGAACTTAAAGAAATTAATACATTTATTCGCAAGGATGCATTAAATTGATCAAGTGACATATAGACATTTATAATGTTGCAAAAGCTTTATATTTCAGATAAATGCTGTTCTTTTAAACTTTCTGTTCATCAAAGAATCCTAAAAAAAAAAATTCAAAAGTTTTCAACATTGATAATAATAAATGTTTCTTGAGCAGCATATCATCATATTAGAATGATTTCTGAAGGATCATGTGAAACTGAAGACTGGAGGAATGATGCTGAAAATACAGCTTTGATCACAGGAATACATTGCATTTTAAAATATATTAAATAGAAAAAAGTTATTTTAAAATGTAAAATATTTCACAATAATACTGTTTTTGCTGTATTTTGCATCAAATAAATGCAGGCTTGATGAACAGTCTTCTTTCAAAAACAATAGTACAGTTTCCAAACTTTTGACCAGTAGTGTATATATATACACTGGCTGAAAAAAGTTGTAATGTCTAATGCAGTGTACATTCCAAGGATTTTTAGATATTTGAATACATATTTATAGATTTATAGATATTTAAAAGACACATTTTTTTATTTTTTTTTGCATGGTGTAATAATCACGTGTTAAGTTTGCCAATAACTGCATTTCATTTCAAGGGACTGGCAAACCCAGGAAAGACTGCATGGGGAGGTGTCGATGTCCACCAATGTCACTGGATTCCGGGCACATCGTTCCCCCCAGCATTTGGAGATGGACTTGGCCTGGCAGGAACTGATGGCCATCACAGAACTTCAGGTCAGTACACTGGAATGCTCACCAGGTTCCTCTTTTACATGCACAAACGGCAAAACTCAAGAAAACATCTGATTATGTTGTGGTAGGATATAGGCAATCGTTTTAGAGTGAGTGCAAGCTGCCTTCATGTAACGGTGGCCTTATAACATCTTTCTAATGCTGAATCCTCTATAAACACACATTGAGCTAGGCTACGATCTGCAACAATGGGCCAATTGAGTGATGCGAGGATAAAGGCAGACAGAGAAAGAGGGTGACTGCTGTATATTGCCGACAGCCCCCTGCATAGCACAATGACCATCTGTTTCGACATGAAACCTGAGCGCTCCTAAGTAAGACCTGCATAAGCTACGGGTGGCACATTCACCCAGGTGGGCTGGTCCTGTAGAGAGCAGCTGACTGAATACAACCCTCCTCTGCAGCACAAATCAACTGTTACTGAGATCAATCCTTTGCTTTACTGGGTACCTAGAGTGTTTTATATTATAAGAGTTTGATTTGAATCACCAACTGGAAGTTCTTATTATTAAAACATTTTTTTTTTTCACAGGAGTTTGAGGTACCCAATGAAAATCCCTTTGAAGCAACCCCGTACGTCTCCATGGAGCCTATGGTTTCTCAAGGGGGGTTCGGGATGAGTCAACACCAGCCGGAATCCATTCCAGCTGCTTGTGATGCCCATCCTGCTGGTGTTTATGAAAACACATACCCAGAAATTATGCCACCCTATCAGCGTTTGAACCCACACATGGATATGCACTACGGCCTGCCCGGTGGCCACAGTTCCCCCAGAATGCTTGCGAATACGCAAGCTCTTCACCCGCCTCTCATGAGTCTTTTGGAGCACATGAACATAGCAACACGCAGTCATGGGATCGCGAAAGATGCCGTTATCAATCTTCATGGCACAGGACAAATCAAACAAGTTTGCACGGATGATCTGGAGTCAGATTCTGGTTTGTCGCTTGGTTCAAGCCCGCCACTCGCTTCTCCTGAGAATGGTGTGCATGGAGTACCTACATACTTACCTGCAGATGGTACGATGGGCTATGGCGAAAGTATTAGGGAACAGTGTCGCATGCGGCCTAGTCTGCTCGGCTCTGCTGACTACCAGCAGTCCTACAGCTCATATCCTGGAGCATCTTTTCCCACAGCTGCAAATATGCAAGCTATCAACCAGACTTACCAACCACTGGCTTCAATGAAGCAACCGGTTTTACCCTCAGCCCTGCATGATCTACAGCTAAATAGTTCAGGTTTAACAAGATTAGGTTCATATCAGGCTCCATACCCAAAGCCAAAAGGAGTTCCTGTACCCCTGAGCAGAGATGAGCGGCGAGCCCTCGCTCTAAAAATCCCATTTTCCTTGGACAAGATTGTGAACCTACCAGTGGATGACTTCAATGAGCTTTTGACCCAATTTACACTGAATGACTCTCAACTGGCACTCGTGAGGGACATTCGCAGACGAGGGAAGAACAAAGTTGCAGCTCAGAACTGCCGCAAACGGAAGATGGAGAACATTGTGCATTTAGAAAACGAGTTGGGACAACTTCGAGCCCAAAGAGAACATTTAACCAGAGAAAGACTGGAGTTTCAGCAAAACCTAGCCATTATCAAATGTCAGCTCTCAGATCTTTACACCCAAGTGTTTTCACAGCTACGTGATGAAGAGGGACACCCTTATTCAGTTGATGAGTATTCACTACAACAAACTAATGATGGCAACATGTACTTGGTGCCACGGAATACAGCACTGGAGGGCGAATGAACTTTGGAATGTTTAAGTCACCACTTAACATGGACAAACTAAATGCATTGCCAATGAATATCAATTGTCAAATTTGTGATGAATGGATATTTAAACTTTTAATTGATCACACACAGTAATTTAGAGCATTATATAACAATATATTCTTGACTACAGAATTTCAAAGATAACATGGTTAGGCTTAGAAAACACTTAAACTTTAAGACTTGCATCTATAGACCATACTGCAAGTATTTTTCTAAAAATTGTACATAAGGTCCAAAAGTGAAGAATCGGTATTACATGTCCAAAACACAAATATACAAGCTTTAATTAAATGGGTTCAACAAGACAACCACATCATTTGTTGTATTAAAATTTTATTGGTTAAAAAGGTAAAAACCACAGGTATAAAAAAAAATAAATAAAAATAAGTCTATTCAGCTGCATCTTTGTCCTAGAGAAAGAGAAAAATAAAAGTTTGAGATTGAGAGATTGTAAATGCAGGAGAATATTGCATTACAAAAAGCAACTACCTTTTATTATAGCACCAGTTTAAAATGGACAAATTAGTCTTCATTTCAAGAGAGGATTCACTCATCAGATCCTGGAAAAGCAAGAGTATTGTGGTCAGCAAGTTAAATACAGAACATAAAAAAAAAAAAAACTGGGCATGCATTATAAAAGGTTTAAGTTTTATAAAATCGTCACCAAACTATGCTGACTGCAGTTACTTCCTCAAATACACAACACTGAATGGGAAGTTCACATTAACTGTACAGCTTCAGCTAACAAAATTCTTACAGTTACCAGCGGTAGTGGAGAAGTCTGTTCTTACCTACAGGAGTTTTAAAAGCGCTGCCTGCTAGTCTTTGAGTAGCGCCCTGTACTCCCTGCTCTCTGCTTCGTCACAGGGCGATGATCTTGCTACTCCCTCAGCTTGCTCCCATGGCTAGACTGATATGCAGCCAAATGTACACTACTCTAGGCATTTGCATTAAACAGCCAATGCTTTTTGAATCAGTTCAATTTACAATTTAACGTGAATGGAGTTCCATTTTTTTTTTAAGAGCCTGAGTCTTAACTTAATTACTACTAAAAAGGCTCATAGAAGCTCCCAGTAAGTTCAAGAGTACTACACTAAAACCCCCAGAAACCAAAAATGACTAATACAGCACATCTTTTTAAAAAAAACAAAAATTGTTTTATTTGACCTTGATTGGTTACATAAAAATCAAAACCATAACGACTGAAAGTAATTCTACATAAAACCTCATTGGAATGCTTTTTCCTCCATAGACAATATAAAATAAGTCTGCATGATGACAAATTCATGATGTCCCACACACGATAGCGCTACTGTACACTTCTTCTGGCGGCAGCTGTAAATCTGCCAAACCTGTTTGGCTGAGCAGATCTAGGGATGTAAACCTGCATCTGCCCTGTCACTTCTCTTGCTCTCCTCTCCTAAAGCACTCAGTCCTGTTGAACAATATGAACAACAATTGTTAAGCTGCACACTAACTGAGGGTTGTTTCTACACCAGATGTACAGCAAGGTTACAGTTTAATGAAGAGCATTCAGTCCAAGACTAACATATAGGCATTGTTACCCTGTAAATAAAATAATCTGAAACAAAGTCCAAGTAAGGCAGACAGCAGATTTTGAAACTAACCTTTCTGAGCTTAAAACCGTCTACCACCAGAGCCACCACCATATCCACCACTGGATCCACCTCCATAGCCACCTAGAACACATGTCATGCAATTTAGGATTCAAGTTGTTTATATAAGGAGATTTAAGCCAAAAGGGACATTATGAAGTGCTCACCACCATATGGGCCACTGTTCCTTCCACCTCCTCCACCACCACTACTACTACCTCCAAAACTTCCTTTCATGGGACCATAGTTGGACTGCTGGTTGTTATAGCTGCCAAAGTCACTGTAGTTACCACCTCCACCACCACCGCCGCCGCTGTTGCCTCCTCCAAAGTTACCTATGAACATTCAAATCACACCGTTACTGCCTAAATTCAAGCAGTTACAAATAGGCTTAAAATTAAGATTGACATGTACTCACCACCTCCAAAATTTCCATTGCCATTGTTGTAATTGTCATTATAGCCACCACCGCTGTTTCCTCCACCACCATAACCTCCGCCCTGGTTGCCATAACCATGTCCTCCTCCGCCACCTCCACCTCCATAGCCACGATTTCCGCCATAGTTACCAGGGCCGCTGCCACCACCACCACCACCACCATAGCCACCTGGAGAAAGGGTCACAGGAAGTACTATTACAGTTGGGACTCAATTCTGGAATCAGATACTTGCTAGATTTATAACAAAAAAAAAAAAAAAACACCAACCCCCAAACAAACCCATTACTTGATTCCTTTGTGTATCTTAATGTGATTTTAAACCATCCATGCGGAAGACTCTCGGTTTTCACATCCAAAGCACAGGCACAGAAAGATGCCTCAGTGCGCAAACACTGAATAGAGTTAATCTTAAAACACTGCTCATTGTATGTGCTATTGCCAACTTGTTTTTGTTCTAGTTTAGTTAGAGCGTTTACTTGCCTTTAATGCTTGAAATTTATTAGTTTGTTAAAAACATAGGCAAAAGTTCCTTGTTCTTTAGCCTGTTGATTTTTGTTCATGCAAAAATACTTTGAATAAATGTGAATCTACTTCTAAACATTAGAATTGAAATTAGGAATTGGAAAAACTCAGTGACACCCAACTTAACATTTACAATCAGTTAGATTTTCAAACTTAAAGAGACCAATGCATACCATCTCCACCAAATCCATTGTTGTAGCAGTCTCCTCCATAACCACCACCTCCACCATTACCTCCTCTACCTCCTGCAGCAGGATTGTGAAAAAGGCATTGTTATAGTGACTGTTATGTCACTATAAAACTCAAATCAAAACTCCAAATGTCCACTTTGGGGCATGTACCTCTTCCAAAGTATCCATCACGGTTGCCATTGCCGTTGCCGCCACCGCCACCAAAGTCATTGTTGTAGCCACCATTATTACCATATCTGTTGAAGTTTCCACCTCCTCCTCCACCACCACCACGACCTACAGATTTATTTAAAATAAATAATAAAGTCAAGCATGTTAAAGCAGAGATACATTGGGGGGGGGGGGGGGGGGGACTCAAACTTACCTCTCATGTTCATGCCAGTGTTCTGCATTTCTTGTTTAGACAGAGCTTTTCGGACTTCACAGTTGTGCCCATTCACAGTGTGGTATTTTTGAACTAATGGGAGAACATATACAATGGTTACGTTTTTAAACCCAAACAATTAAGATATTAAAAAGGTTGACAGTTGAATGAAAGCACTTACTGACAATACGATCAACAGAATCATGGTCGTCGAACGTAACAAAGGCAAAGCCCCTTTTGTTTCCGGTCTTATGGTCAACCATTATCTCAATGGCCTCAATCTTTCCAAACACGTCAAAATAGTCACGGAGATGGTTCTCCTCCGTGTCATCCTTAATGCCACCCACAAAGATCTTCTTCACAGTCGTGTGAGCAAATGGCTTGTTGGAGTCCTGAAAAAGATATGCAATTAGCCATTTGCATTCATACACATCTAAGTACAAAGTTTAAATTCCAAAAGTTCTCACCTCTCGAGACACAGCTCGTTTGGGCTCCACGAGTCTACCGTCGACCTTGTGGGGGCGTGCATCCATAGCAGCATCGACTTCAGTCACACCAGAATAGGTGACAAATCCAAAGCCCCTGGAGCGTTTGGTGTTTGGGTCTTTCATCACCTAAAAGCACATAAGGGTTAAACAGGTCACCACTGTACCCTTAAAGCACAATACTCAGCATTTGATTATAAATCAATATATCCATATAGTACACATCTACATAGATAAGGTGTTAGGAACTTACCACACAATCCGTTAAGGTTCCCCATTGTTCAAAATGCGCCCGCAAACTATCGTCTGTGGTTTCAAAGCTGAGCCCTCCAATGAAGAGCTTCCGCAGCTGCTCTGGCTCACGTGGTTGGCCCTGAAAATAAACAAATCCGTATTAGCTCGGTAACACAAAAGCGGTGCATCGTGCCTATTATCTGCAGCGGAAATTAAACTGACAATTCATTTAAGCGCAAAGCGTCAGGAGTCCTTGAGAAACCAAACTCTATTAGAGGGAGGTGAACGAGCACCTCCGCCATGTTGGTGCCGGACCATGCGGCCTATTTGTAATAGTACATATATTCCAGCCAAACACTGGTGGTAACAAAACGATGTAATCATTATAAACACGGCGATTGAGTAGTTACATTAAAAAAACTACTTATTTTCGGTAACACGACCTTCGATGTAAACATGCGGCCTAATGTGTGCATTCTACAAGAGTTAAAATGGCGGCTCGAGCACGCTATTCGCAATTAACAAAGAGCCACGGATGAGATTCAATTTAAATGCGAAAAAACTCAGATAACCAAAACCGCATTACTTAGAACATGGTTTTATAACTCCTAAATAGCTGTTGTATTAAAATCAACCTACCTCTTTAGACATCCTATCGACTGTTTCTGTTCGTGCTGCGCCACACGCCTATCGGTGAGACACACACTGAGAAGTGGGAGAGATACCATAAATAGCTTGGGTGAAAATAGGCCCCTCCTACTTCACACGGTGATTGGTTCACTGTTCCCGCTAATGCTTTTGTTTTGCGCTTTGGGGATGTGTGATTGGCTGAGACTCATGTCAATCCCGAGAGCCGAGGTTAGTGCGTTTGAGTGCAAATCTTTCTTTTTAAAAAAATCTAACTATAAAAACAGTAAGCCTTTTTTAAATGAATAAAACGTTATTTAATATATGGGGGGGATTAATAATTTACAAGTTATAATTTCATTAATATAGCTTCGATATCACTTTCACCCCTTATTATGTGAAGTTCCACGGTCCGATTTTTTTTCTAGAAATGTTTAATTAAATATAATTTGAAAAAGATCCGAAATGTTCAGCAAAGCCTGTGGTTTTAGTAGCCGTGTGACGCGTGCGCATCCCATTGTATGTGCGTGAGGCTGTTTTTGGCGCGAGAGCGGCTCGCTCAGGCGCATGCTGATTGGCTGGACTAGCCACTGGACGGATGCATGCGCGAGAGGCAGCAAACTCCTGTGTGCAGGGAAAAAGCCGCCGCCGCCTCAGCCTCATTATCCAACACGAATAGAAAAACATCGAAAAATATCTCAGTAAGTATAAAATAATTATCAACATTTACGTCACAATATGTCATTGTAGATTCTCCTTGCGCTGAAAAGATTTACGCCGTCGTTGTTACGATTAAACCTGATAAGATCAGGTGAAATCTGTTCAGCTTGGCCCGCGCTGTTGCTAAGCAAAAGCTCACCGTGTTAGCGCGCACGACGATAACATTCAAATAAATGCGAAAAAGCGCGTGGATGCTTTGCTTGCAGCGGTTAGACGCCGAGAACCAAATAAAGAAGTAGAGAGTGTATGCTAATTGAGCTAAATTAGCCTGCTATCATGTGCGCATGGGCATCGGTGAACCTTGTTTTTTGTTTTTGCAGGCATTGGATCGTTGGGCTAGCTTATAGGTCCGTGTTACACAGACACAACACCAGCAAATGCATTACATTATTTCTCAAGCATGTTGTTTTATATCATTGTCTTTGTTTTGTTGCTCCTGCAGATTGAGCATATAGCGAGGCAAATAGTAGCAATCAATGGGACTACTGTAGCCAAATGTTAGCAGTGCAGCTAGCACTGCATTTAAATCCGACGTTGTTTATGTTATGTATTTTGGCATAAAAGCATCGGAAATTAGCACATGAGAAAAAAGAAAAAAATTAGCACATGAGAACGTGAGAGGTGCTCAAGGCTGCTCAGTGTTTCACATTGTTTGGCCTTGCTCGCTAAGCTTCATGGCATGAAGATAAGAACACATGTCTGGTTTATTGCAATTCTAGTGCAAGGCTGGTTAAATGTGTCTTGGTAAATGAATATGGGAACTGCATCCCAATCCACCAATATAATTGCTGAGTCTAATATAAAGTGGTCAGGCAGCATTCCTTTAGCTTTGACAACATTGTGTGCACCTATATTTTTTGCCTTTTATTGACTAATTGTTTGCTAAACATCTTTTGCAGTTTATTTATTTCGCTATTATTATAATTATGCATTTAAGCCTTAAATTATTTTTGTAGCTCAAAGGCATTTGTATGTATATTTCTAAAGAGGTCTGTGGGTGCGTTTCACTTTATGATCAAAGTTTGTACATGTTTATATATATATATATATATACACACACATATATACACATACACACACACACACATTTTGGTTATATTTAAATGAAAATATGTTTCAATGAACTTTATTTGCTTAGGGGAGCCCTGAATGCTGTGATCAAGAATCCTCTCTGCGTTATAAGAGGTCACGCCCTACAATAGAGGACTGTAGGTGAGTGCAGAAAAACAGATACTGACTTTTGTCATTGCAGTTAAGGTAACAAATGTTTAACCCTTTGTTATTGTCATGTTATGAGTCATTTTAGTTCATGATATAGTTATTTTTGCTGGGAAAAGAATTCACAATATAGACAACATATAATATAGTCTATACCTATGAAATTTAAAGATTCTCAATACCACAGCAGAAACTATTGTTGTAAACTGATTTCTTAAGTAAACATTGTTCTGTGTTCTTTAGCAATTAATAAAATAAACAGTCTTTAATCAAATATAAATCACAAATGACAAGCAATAGTACAGTTAAAGATGAAAAAACAAAGGTGCAATAGAAATGACCTTTTTCTAGAGTCTTAACAGCAAGTAGGGGATTGTTTTGATCAATTTGCAGTGGAAATGAACCTGAACAGCCAAATATGAGCACTCTGCAGAGTTTTATTCTTTGTAATTTTATATGGTAAATAGCATCTACTCATAATCTTACTAATGTTTTTTTTCTTTTCTTCAGTTGACCACTTTCCTCCCCAGACCAGGGAGCCACACAGGTCACATTAGCTCATAGGGAAGACTTTTAGAATCAGCCATGGGAAAGAAGAACCAGAACCGTGAAGATGATGAGGCTGCTTCCTCAGATGAGGAAGAGTACGTAGTGGAGAAGGTCTTGGACAGGAGAGTTGTGAAGGGCCGTGTGGAATATTTCCTCAAGTGGAAAGGCTTTACAGAGTAAGTCTTTGTTGCCCTTTATAATAATCTAAAGGCCTAAGTTCTTTTTCATTCTTCACCTAGGGGTTTGAAACGCCTGATCAGCGATATCCTGACGCCGCCCATGCTGCTGAAAGCAATAACAAAATAAACACAAGTGATAATGCTGAGAAATGGCAGTTAAAGGGATAGTTCACACAAAAGAGAGAATTCTGTAATTTACTCACACTTATGTTGTTCCAAACCTGTATTAGTTGCTTTCTTTTGCTGAACACAAAATATATTTTGATAAATGTTGATAATCAAACTTGATTTTCCCATTCTATGGAAGTCAATGGGGTCCATCAACTGTTTGGTTACCAACGATCTTCAAAATATCTTTTTGTGTAGTAGAAGAAAGAAACTTACAGGTTTAGAACAACTTAAAGCCACAATATGTAATTTTTCACCGCTAGAGGTCTCTTATTCAAAACAAAGGCATAGCTTGATGACGCCTTGATTTCGTGGCGCTTTTATAGGGCCCTATTATCCCCCCCAAATTCCGTTTTATTTTTTCCCAAATTCCGTTTTTTTTTTTCGTTTTAATTTTTGCAAATTCCTTGTTTTCTGTTTTAATTTTGGGGAATTCTGTTTTTTTTTTACCCTTTACTGTTATTTTAGTCGTAAAAAGATTGTGCTTTTAATGTTAATATAATAGAACATAAAACATAAAATAGGAATGACCTTAAATTTATTGAGCTAACAAACATCACATTTACTCAGTACTTTTCAGGACAAATACTGCATGATGCAACATAACACTGCACTAAGTACTTCAAGTCACAACAAAATATTAATTTATTAGCTTTAAACTGTCCAGTAAAATACATTATATTAGTTTATATAAGTTTAAATGAAAGTGCTCCATTAGCTTTTTCTTTCAAGTAAAAAAAAAGGACCAAAAACAATTTCATAAGAATCATCTTTTCCATTCAGTTCATTAAAGTGCATTAAAAACAAGGCAAAATACAGCAAATACTCCCTGAAGTACAAATACTGCAAGAGAAAAACTCTTTTCTTGAGTCTGAAGACTTGAATGCAGCTGCAGTAATGCACGTCTGTAGGGACGTGGTGGCCTTGCTAGCTTTATCATTGTACTGCTCCTTGTTCTTCACATGGCTTTTCGATAACAGGTGGTCAGTGCATGTATTTTTGCGCTTTCAGTCAACGGAATGTTGACACAACTTACAAAACAAAAGTTCACCTGACACATAAAAGTCACGCAGGGAACTGCTCGGCTCGGTACTGAGGGCTTAGCGTCGAGTTTCTAAACTTTTTCGCAGACGAAAGCAGAGCCGTGGAGAGCCGCTTCGCCATACTTTCATTGTTTTGAAGGGG
Organism: Rhinogobio ventralis; assembly: GCA_039654625.1. Lineage (NCBI taxonomy): Eukaryota > Metazoa > Chordata > Actinopteri > Cypriniformes > Gobionidae > Rhinogobio > Rhinogobio ventralis. Next base: position 9,182,005 of record CM077203.1, read on the forward strand.
GGAGCTGAAATGAGGGGAGGGGTTGTGTCGTCCAGATTTGCTTCCCCCGGTCTGCATTTTCCCCAGACATATGTTCTTCTCCCACACAAAACAGAATTTAATTCCAAATATGTAAAATTCCGGGAAATTCTGCGTTAACACTAGATTCCGTGTAAATATGCAGATTCCGTGATCACGGAAATTATAGGGCCCTACTTTTATTATACCGCAGACAAGCACTTCCACTTCTCCCACTCATGTGTATGTGGGGTAACGTGCGTTCGCTTGGCGGCTACTATGAAACACTTGTTGCACACTGCAGTTAAGCTAGATCAATATTGGGCATGGTAAAACATGGTATGCTCGGTAAATCATGAAAACGAGATTCAAACAATAAGACTGACTGTGTTGAGCTATATAACAATGATTAGTTTTCTGTCGATTAATGTATCCAAACAGTTGCTCGTCTGTCTAATAAAACGCATAATATATTAAAGCGTCTTTGGTGTTTCCAATTGCGTATTTCTCTGGATTTAAACATTGTTGGAAACATTTGGGATAATGCAAGTACTCAAGTCAACAAAATATATAACATTGTTCTAGTAGTTTTTGGATATTTTAACCCAAAATCTTACATATTGTGCCTTTTAAAGGTGAGTAAATGATGACAGAATATTCATGTTTGGGTGAAGTATCCCTTTAAGAAATAATCTGATTATAGTGATGTAGATATGTTTGCACCAGCTCTCCAATTCAGTACCCCAGTCATGTCACGTTTATTTATATAGCACTTTATACAAAAGACTATTTAAGCAAGCAGCTCTACAGTATCAAGCATGAAAAATGCCTGATTTTGTTTTAAATGATGTCACAAAAGTTCGTTCTTTGATTTCACTTGAAGTATTGCTGGGCCTTAGAGGTGTCTACGCAATAGTATAGACTATTTTCACATCTCAGAAGGATGCGGGATGTGTTACTGCATGTAAAAGTCTTAAAACGCATGAAATTACAATGAAACGCATCAGCAATTTTTACACATAGATGCAGTGGACCGGTCTAAATTTTAAAACGAACCATTTAAGAAATTAGTTTGAAGAACACTCGATTCATGTAATGGTGTGTGAACTTTCTCTTAGCAAATCTCATGCTCACTTGATATGAGGAAATACAATGTTCTTAATTGATCATTAAGCGTGCATTGTCTTGCAGCAAACACAACACATGGGAACCGGAGAAGAACCTGGACTGTCCAGAACTTATCTCAGAGTTCATGAAAACCTATAAAAAGGGAAGCAGTGGAAGCACACCCAGCAGTAAGCCCTCCAGCACAGGCTCTTCTTCGGCCCGTCCCAAAGACAGTAGCGGCAGCGGCAGCACAAGCAAGAGGAAAAACTCAGAGGAAGAGAACGGGAGTGGCAGCAAACCTAAAAAGAAAAAGGAGGTATAGGCTTAACAAAATTTTAAGAGCCCATGCTCAAGCTTAATTGGCATGTAATTACCATGCAATTTACATCTTGCGATTGCAAATATGTCCAATTCTAAAATGTTTCTTAAATCATTACTGGCTTAAGTGACGTTGTGGTGGCTAGTGTATTTAATGTGGTGGTGTAAAAATAAGATCTCTAGTTTGAGTAATTTTAGGGTTTTTGATCGTAGTCTTTGTTCTTCCTAGGATGAGATTCTTGTAGCAAGAGGGTTTGAGCGAGGCCTGGAGCCTGAGAAGATTATTGGAGCAACAGACTCTTGTGGAGACCTTATGTTCCTTATGAAGTGGTGAGCAATTTATTTCAATGAAACTGTCCTTGTCAGAGCTTAGAAACAAAAAGCCACAAATCTGACCATGTTCTAGTTAAACAGGGTTTTCTCGGTCAAAAATGGTCTTCTGTGGTGGCAGACGAACATGGTCATCCACACATTTTAAAGTACCCTACCCATGTGAACTGTGAGCCCAGTACTGAATAATAAATAAATGCAAAGAATTGTTATATTAACTTAATAATATTAAAGAGATATTTGTAATATGAACCTGTTTATTCATCAAATAAAAATGATCACTGTCAGGACATATCAAACAAAGTGCTTAGAAATATTTTATATTTAAAAAATCTACATTTATATGTAAAACGTCACTGAGTTGCTATGGTTAACACTGTCAATCATGCATTTAAATACGGTTGTCAATTCAGAAACTTTGCGATTTGTTAGCAGCGTGAAAATGTATAATGTATAGCAAAGATCGCTACCATTATAATCACTGAAGCTGTCAATTACTTCAATTCAACGTGAGGTACACAAAGTTGCACTCAAACTTCCAATATAATCGTGCAATGAATCTCTTACTGACATTGTATTTATACTTTGTTGGTTACAATGATAGGATTCGCGAGCATGCAGAACTCGTGCTGAGCGGAGACTGGTGTTTGGAGTGGTGTTGAACAGATTCTGACTGATCTGATTGGCCAGTGCTTTCACACGCTCAACAGATATGTCTGTGATTGGTTACATCTCAATGCTGCAAAAATGCATTTTAAAGCAGCCGGTTATCAGCGGGTACCGGTACTGCAGAAGGGCTGGTATCGTCACATTAAATGATCAAATTAATCTTTGGCAGAACAAAGATTCCTTTTGGCTGCCACTTAATATTTTCAATGCAGGAAAAACCCTGTTAAAAACCTGAATTCAGAATCGCTACGTATTCGGCATTTAAATGTGATTTAAATCTATGCATGTTAATGACAAGGATGTCTCTCGACTGACCAGTTGTGATTGGATCACCTGAGATGGATGTTAGGACAATAGTGTTAATGGCCACATTTACACCTGTGGTATTAGGTCTGATTTCATGCAAACTGTCCCATTATTGTTCCTTTGTCTAAACTTTGCTTACATTCACATTCCTACCTGGTGTGAGACTGAAGAACCATTATTCTTTTGTCTCAATGGTACACCTATTTGAAACCCATCACTCCACTCAGTATCTATTTATATTTGACTTGTTTTGAATTTATTTCAATTTTTAATTCTTTTTAACTATAATTAGAGTTCCTGACTGGTACACTAACTGTAAAGGCTATATTTAACTTGGCCTACATGACAAATGATCACACTACCGAAGGAAATATAACTGGAACTGTTCCTTACCGATCTTAGAACCGCTAGACCATGACGGTGGAAAAGCGGCTACTAAGTCCAAAAACGTATTCCTTTTATGATCTTGTGTTGGTTTTCTTCATAGATTGAGGCTGAAAATACAGCGTTTATTACAGATGTAGCCTTTTGCATTGTATAGCATGCATTATAAACAATATGCTATCCTACTTGACTATTGCCTAAATGTTTCATTGGTCAAATGTTACTAGCTTTACAACTGGCATAATACAATAAAAAAGAATTAAACTACATAGTTACGTAATAAATTATAAAAAAAACTGATTTTTGCATATTTCTGTGTTCACTGCTTTCACAAATTTATGAATGACTATCTGTAACATTTCTAATATAAACCTGTGGTCAAATATGATGCATAGCTTTATATTTAACCCTGAATATATTTCCAGGGTTTCTGTGGGTCCTTAAAGTCTTAATTCAGTTTGATTGAATGTAAGGCCATAAATATCTTGTGGTATAACATGTCTTAAAGGAACACGCTGACTTTTTGGGACTTAAGCTTATTCACTGTGTCCCCCAGAGTTAGATAAGTCCATAAATACCATTTTTATCTCTGTGCGTGCCGTAACTCTGTCTGACGCGCCCACCGCTAGCCTAGCTTAGCACAAAGACTGGAGGTAAACGGCTACATCTAGTCTACTGCTCAACAAGTGACAAAATAACGCCAACATTTTCCTATTTACATGTTGTGATGTGTATAGTTACATCGTGTACTAAGACCGACGGAAAAATAAGTTGCGATTTTCTAGACCGATATAGCTAGGAACTATACTCTCATGCGTAATAAATCAAGGAACTTCGCTGCCGTACCATGGATGCAGCGGGCGCAATGATATTACGCAGTGCCTGAAAATAGTCCCCAGCACGCTGTCTGTGCAAGCAGGTTGTCACATTGGTTATGTTGACGGAAGTTAGCCTATTTTCAGGCGCTGTTATTACAATAAACCGCTTTTATACAGACCCAGATTACAGAGCTCTCATTACCCAGCTGTACATCTGCGTATATATGCGATATTCAGAGAAACCTTGCAGCTGAAGCTATAACGCAGCTTTTCTAAACCTTTAACTGTATATGATCGAATGTACTTAAGATGAAATTAAATTGTATTTAATTATTATATAATTTTATATATGGATTATATAATACAATTAATGCAATATACTTCAATGTAATTATAGTCATGTTAGGATGGAATATAACTTCTTGACACGAGTATAAAGCCATACAGAGCAAGTTCTTACTGCGTACGTGTGGTTTCAGTTGTTCCTATATTTTTTTTGGTAATTTAGGGGAAAAAAAATTATTACGAAATCTTTGGTAAATTGTAATTTGTTCTTTAAATCGTTCATACACACATTTCATGCACAAATTTGTGCATACACATGCTTAGTGAATGAGACCCATTGACCCATTATTTTTTTTTAAATAATTTTATATATCTTTTTTTTTTTTTTTTAATAAACTAAATCAATGAACATTTTGTCAGAACCTCTAGTTAGCATGTTATTTTGTTTAGTTGTCTTTTTTTTTTTTTCCTTCATAATTGTGGGAGAATCGCAATCTCCATTTTACACAAAAAAATTTGATTCTCAATTTATCCAGAATCGTGCAGCTCTACTAGTTAGTATCTGGAGGTTAGCCAATCATGAGGTCTTTACTTCCAGATGTCTTTATAATTAGAACTGGAGCTAATTCAGTGCAGGGTGATGTATAACTTTGTGCAATTGTCCACTTAATGAAAATTTTGCTGTCACCACAGGAAGGACTCCGATGAGGCAGACCTTGTGCTTGCAAAGGAAGCCAATCACAAGTGCCCACAGATCGTCATTGCCTTCTACGAGGAGCGTCTGACCTGGCATGAAGATGGCGATAAGAAGGAAAAGAGTGCCACGGCTGTTTAAATGGCATAAGGGGGAGGAAAGACACAGAGTCCTCTAAACCTTGTGCCCATTGTCGCACCGGTGACACTCTCATAGCCAACTTTTAACGGACCATTTAGAAAAGAAACAGCCAGCGAGTAATGGAGGTTACTGCCCACCATGACAACCTCTGTCTACCCTTCATGAAACAGCATCACTCACCAGACAAACCGAAAGGCCATGGCGAACTGTGGCAGCAGCAGAGAGCGGTGGAATGTGATCTCTTTTCTCTTACTCTCTCTGATCTTCCTTCTTTTTTGTCATTATTTGTGTATTTGTGCCCCTACAACTACGTTCTTATGATGTGTTGTGTGCTAGTGTAGATGTGAAACGATGAAATCCCATACATGCCAACCTTTTAACTTTATTCTCAGTTGATTTTGTAGTATTGCTGACATGACTGAATCAGTTGAGGTTCAGCGTTCATCTATAACGCTGGATAAAGGGTTTTTCCAATCAGGTAGAATGAATTTTGCTGTATCACAATTTTTAACTGTAACAATGACCCATGTGGGCCAAAATCCTGTGATTTATTCTTTTCTTTTTTTTCTTTTGGCTTCTAATTGTCAGTAAAGCCACATAACAGAACTTTACCTTATGATTACTTGCCCAGATTAAAATTAGGACAATTAGTTATTGGCATCCTTTTTTTTTTTTTTTTTTTACTTGCTCCCTCTAACATCTGTCAAAATGATAACTCTTCTAGTGTCAAAATTGGCTCTTTTTAACCATTCTTAATCTTTAAACTTATCACTCTTGCTTGTAGGAGGGCAGACAATCATCATCATCATGTGAGTGAGAAATGGGACATTTTTATCGGTTTCCACACTTTTTCCTTGATATTCATTTTTTTCTGCAAGTCTAACCGATATACTCCCTCTTGTGGCTGATTTTAGTGAACACATTCCCTTGTATGACCTCATGAACTCAGAGCTGTCCTCATTCACGTGGTAGTTTAAGCATATGTCGGGTTCTTATTACTTTTTTAACCTAGAGTTGACTCAATAAAATGGTGTTTATCAAGGTCACGTGACTACACTGGAGTTTTGTGCTCTGTAGTGCTTTTTTGTGTTCCTTTACAGAGCCATTGAACAAAGCTACTTACATTGACAGATCATTTACAACAGGAAAAGTCTTTTATTTTACATGTACGGACACAGTCCACTGGCATTAGGAAAGGTTTAGTTTGAGATGGAACTGTTTGTGATGGGGCGAAAAGGTTTTAAAATTTAAACCGGGTTGAACGTGTAGTTACATTTTTTCCCCCTCTTTTTTTTGGTATGGTTTTTGTTGTATTGCAGAAGGACCATCCTTGCCATGATCATTTCCACAGTTGACTCAGTTCTAGCAGTTGTTTTTAAAATGTGCAACAATAATGTCTTTTGCTATGTTATGTGCACAGCCTTTTTTTTTTTTTTATGTCCTGTATCAAATTGTAGTAAATCTAGTTTTCAACACTAACAGTTGAACGTTTTTGGAAACCCTAAACCCTGGCTTTTTGACTCAAGTCATACTAAATAAATTTCACTGTAGTGCTGAGATTATGCAAGTTTCACTATATGCTATGTTTGTGGAAAAACCCAATTTGAAACCAATGAGATATGCAAAATCTCATTTAGTACAGTTGTCATTGCAGTGCAGCGTTTGACCTGAAAAGCAGTGTTGATGTGCACCAGCAGATGTCATAATGGAGCAACTCTTGCCTGTTTGTTTCTTGTACAATACAAGAATACAGTACAAGCGTTGCATATATTCTAGTAATAGAATCCCTAATAAAGTAATAATAGCAGGTTAAAATCTAGAAGAATAAGGATTCTCGTTCGAACTTTAAATGCTTTTCATCCTAATTCAAAGTGAAATATTTGGCTTATAAATGCATTCTATTCATATATCATTCACAGAGAAAAAAGGTGTAAAAATGTTTTACCTTTTAGGGGTACAGCAGCTTGTCACTGGGGAAGTTCCCTTAAAAGGACATCTTTGTACCTTTTTACTTCTAAAAGGTGCCTATTAGTACATTATAAATCAGATATGTACCTTAAGGTACTATTATGCACCTTTTAGGAGTAAAAAAGGTACAAATGTGTCCTTTTAAGGGTACTGACCCAGTGACAAGCTGTTGTACCCCTAAAGGTATTTTTGTCTGTGTGTGTTCATATTGCATTGTTAATTGATATTTGAGAGCTCATATATCTACTTTTCTCTATTTTGACCTAGTCTTGAAACACTCAATGAAACACTCAATTTGCACAGATATTCAATCTCGCAGGCATATCTTTGAGATGACGGTATGCTGTTGCACAGGCACTAGCTCTGCCCTGCAGATTTTAGCCTCAATATACATGCTTCCATTTCAGAATCATCCTTTTGTATCCTGTCTATGAGACATTTGGACCATTGTGAATGTGACTTGTAGCTCCTTAATGGCCTCAGCTCCACACAGTCCAGGGTTGAGGAGAGGTGGCGTCTGAGCCGGAACCCCTCCCTTTAATACCGCTTTCTTGACTACCTCAGTGGCAGTGGAATTTTCCAAAGGGGAAAAGGGGGAAGCGGTTCAGCTCTGAAATGGAATGCAGAGGTCACTAGTAAATTTTCAGCCCCGGGGAGCTGAAGTCTCAGCAGATAGCTGAGAGGCTGCATTTATGCTTTATGGAACACTGGAGAGCTGTCACACTCGCTCTGCTCCACCAGGACTCAAGGAAAATATGTGAAGCCACATTTGAAATTAGACAAAAATACACCTAAAAGCCCATTTGCACCAAGGACGATAACTATAACGATATCCACACCAACGCACAATAAAGTTCTGTTTATTCCAATCGTGTGCTGCAGTTCTGTTTTAAACCTGCTGTTTTAAATGCTCGAGCTGTTTAGCAGGATGGATTCTGTCAATGTTTTTATCGTTCATAAAAAAAGTGATTCCAACGATATCGTTTATCTGTGTCGTTATCATTATAGTTGTGATGTGGACTCGCTCTGCTATTCTTTTAAATTTAGATTAAAAAAACAAAACTTCATAGTTATAGTACTGTGAACGGAACAGGCCTTAATTCTAGAACAAAATACTGTTGAAATGAATTAGAACATTTTGTGATTGAGTTTGAAAAATGAAAATTCTATACCCTCTTTAAAGTAAAGGTTCCAAAGGTGAGTTTTCACAGTGATGCCGTAGAAGAACCGTTATGGGCTCTAACAGTTCTTAAAAGAACCATTTTTTATTAAAAAAATCTAAAGAAACTTTTTCCACTATAAACAACCTTTTGTGCAATGGAAAGGTTTAATGGATGTTAAAGGTTCTTCATGGAACCGTAGATAAAGAGCCTATATTCCTAGTGTAATCAAACCTGTATGACATTGTTTCTTTTGTGAACCAAAGATATTTTGTAAGAAAGAAAAAGTCATACAGGACTTTGCAACAACATGAGGGTGAGTAAATTATGACAGAATTTTCATTTTGGTTGACCTAGTCCATTAAAGTCATAATCCCCATGGTAAAACCCACAATGCGTGCAGGACATTGGGGTTTGCCTTTCCTGAGCGACGTATTCACCAATAAGCAAAGAGTGCACGCTTTGAATTTGTTTGCTGAAGCAAAAAAGTCTGCAAGCAGCTAATAGAGTCTGTGTGCAAAATTTCTGGGATGCATGTGGTCCGATGGGTTTTTGCTGCACATAAGCTCAAATAGATGGCTGTCAAGGGGACCACTGAACAGCTGTGGGCGAGGGCTGGAGTTTGGGAGGGGAAGACTGCAGCAGTGTGTTTGATCCTCACTGCACCACCATCCAAACCACCTAAACGCACATTTGGATCGGCGAGTAGAGTCCTGTATAGGCCTCAGAAGTACGATATTAGGCGTTTTTTGAATCCCTAAAAAACCTAAACGCACACAAAAGCGCCATTACACCATGATTCTGCTGAATTTTTGTGCAGTATTATGTGCGGCGTCGTTAAGAGCGCAAGGTCACGCCATTAGCTGTGACCTTTCGAGACACTTATCGTCCCTCTATTGGGTTGTTCGAGCCGTGCATCGGGATGGCGCAGCAACGCTCTTTGGGCCTCGGTTGCGCTTAAAGCGCAGCAAAGCTTCGAGAAACAAAGCCCAAGCTCTCCCCAGCAGCCCCCACCGTGGAGCGAGCAGTCTGCTGTTACGTCCAGTCCTCCTCCACCCCCATCTCTTCCCCTAGCAGGGGGAGTGAGAGAATTATGGCCGCCATAAAAGGCAGATAATGCATTGTTAACTAATTCTGTCTGCTCAGAGCTGATGTATCCACTGCTCTAAATCTCCATGCCTCCAATAAAATGCAAATGCTAATGCTCGCCCTCCACGAGCTGATATCATTTTTAACAGGCCGGAGGTAAAAGCTGAGATAGGGTGGGGCAGTGGACGACATAGACAGTGTGAGGTTTGCTATCTGGCAGGAGGAAGAAGATACAGCGTGGCGAGAAAGCCTATTAGAGCTGCGTTTAATAGCAAAGCTCTCTATGAATGCCCAATTCTGGTGCTGTAGCTTTTGGAGGCAGGGAGCTGAATGAGCACAGAGTAAATGTCAGTGTGTATTGCTCTATCAACTGATTCATGGGCTTTTTTAAATTAGCTTTGAGCAAATCATTACATTACTTTGTATGTATTATTTACAGCGCACTGCACGACGAGTTTCGGTACTGAAATATTATATCCCTTAAGGACATTCTAATTATAAAAATCTGGGCATCTAAATCATAAATATTCATTTTAATACTTTCATTAAGATTTGTGGTACATTTGGCTATGATCTGGTTGTGACCAATATTTGATGTTATAAATTGTATTATATTAAATATATTTGCTTTATTTTATAATTGCATTATATTAACTAATATATATATATATATATATATATATATATATATATATATATATATATATATATATATATATATATATATATAAAGTAAATCATGTTTACAGTCCTGCAGTTTTATTTCTTTGAGATTTTGTTCTGTAATTAACACCCAGTACTCATTCCTGTGTCGCTCTGTAATCTACTGGGACTTCTAAATATTGATTCAGATCTATACTTCAATTACAAAATCGCAGTTTTCTGTCATTTGTTAATGACGGCTGATTTGTGTCCATTCCACGCTTGCTGTGTTCTGTAATTACACAGTAAATTCATTTTCACTGGGGAGGTTAAAGATGAGAGAGAAAGAATAAAAGAGATAATGTCAAGCCATATTAGCTGAAAATGTTTATTTCAAGCTTTTAAACTGCATGGAATTATTCTTACACCAGAATTAAACCGGCCCTGCAATTACACATCCACATTTATATATTTATTTATATGATTTATGCAACGTCCATCTGCAAATGTGTTGCGGCTGACCTCCTCAAGCATAAAAATTGACCACTCTGCTGATATAGCCTCATCATAGTAGGCCAAATTCACTTTGAAATGTAGGTTTCAATTGCTTTTCGCTTAGTAGTATTGCCCCAGTTTTCTCTGATGTCTGTTATTTAATGCTTATAAGCCTAAACTGATCACAGTGCAGTTGGAACTAACGGCACAGTTAATCTCAGTAACCGTCTCGGTTCTGGTCTGAAATTACACACTTGTGTGTATTCATCGTGTTGGAGGGAAGCAATTAAACACCTTTGAGTTGGCACACTGCTATCTGAATTGATTCTGAGCATGTAGATCAGTATAACTATACAAGTTACTACCAAAATTCATTAACGTTTTGATTAAAAAACAATCAAAAGTTTGGAGTAATTTAGATTTTTAAAATTTTTTATGTTTTTAAAATGTCTCACCAAGGCTGAGTGTATTTGATTATTACAATTATTATTACAATTACATTTTTTTATTTTTTTTTTATTTAAATCATTATAATATGATGATTTGCTGCTCAAGAAACATTTATTATTATTATCAATGTTGAAAACAGTTGTGCTGATACAGTAGACATTTATAATTTGAGAAAACATTTCTATTTCTAATAAATTCTGTTCACTGAACTTTCTATTAATCAAAGAATCCTAATAAAATGTTTCCACAAAAATATTATGCAGCACAAACTGTTTTCAACATTATTAATAAGAAGAACCATTATTAATAATTGAGCACCAAAATAACTGAGTGGCAAATCGTCATATTAGAATGATTTCTGAAGGATCGTGTGACACTGAAGACTGGAGGAATGATGCTGAAAATTCAGCTTTGATCACAGGAATAAATTATAGCCTAATAATATTTCTACACTATATTGCCAGAAGTATTGGGACACCCCTCCAAATCACTGAATTCAGGTGTTCCAATCACTTCCATGGCCACAGATGTATAAATCAAGCACCTAGGCATGCAGACACTTCTACAAACATTTGTGAAAGAATGTGTCGCTCTCAGGAGCTCAGTGAATTCAAGCGTGGTACTGTGATAGGTTGCCACCTGTGCAACCTATTCGTGAAATTTCCCCACTACTAAATATTCCACGTCAACTGTTAGTGGTATTATAACAAAGTGGAAGCAATTGGGAACAACAGCAACTCAGCCATGAAGTGGCAGGTAAAATCAGAGTGGGGTCAGCGCATGCTGAGGTGCACAGTGCGCAGAAGTCGCCAACTTTCTGCAGAGTCAATACCTACAGACCTCCAAACTTTGTGTGGCCTTCAGATTAGCTCAAGAACAGTGTGTAGAGAGCTTCATGGAATGGGTTTCCATGGCCGAGCAGCTGCATCCAAGCCTGACGTCACCAAGTGCAATGCAAAGCGTCGGATGCAGTGGTGTAAAGCACGCCGCCACTGGACTCAAGAGCAGTGGAGACGTGTTCTCTGGAGTGAGGAATCACGGATGGCCCCTTCCTGTTCCAACATGACTGCGCACCAGTGCACAAAGCAAGGTCCATAAAGACATGGATGAGTGAGTTTGGTGTGGAGGAACTTGACTGGCATAAACACAACCCTAAACCTTGTGGAAAGCCTTCCCAGAAGAGTTGAAGCTGTTATAGCTGCAAAGGGTGGGCCAACTCCATATTAAACCCTACGGATTAAGAACAGGATGTCATTAAAGTTCATGTGCATGTAAAGGCAGACGTCCCTAAACTTTTGGCAACATAGTGTATTTTTGATCAAACACAGTATTGGTGAGCATAAGACACTTCTTTCAAAAGCAAAGCAAAACAAAAAAACTTGAATATACTATTGTGCCTTCTTCACTTGAGAGGAAACTTTACAGAATGAAAGGTCAGCCAAAAGTGCCCACTTGCTGGCCTCTCCAACATCCCATCATGCCCCTGGGCTAGGAAGACCACGTTGCATTACTTGGTTGTTTTTGGTCAGCATGTGTCCTAAAAATTTATGATGGCGACTTATCGGCGCCTATTTTGCTTTAAAAGTCTTCTTGAGTTTCCTGGCTGAGCTGATGTGTGGAGAGTGCTAATCCACTCATATTCAGGACAGACACGTTCAGACGCTGGCCCGCAGCCACTCATTTTAACTGACAGCGTGCTGTTCTGCACCGACTGGAGTACAGGCGGCGTGACATGGCACAATGGAGCCTCTAGAGTTACGGCATCCCCGGAGGACCCTGTGTTATCTGGCTATGTTTGAAAACAGAGGGCTCTGTGATCTAACAGCAAGTACGACCCAGCCATGTGCAGGACGACCCAGCTGGGGCTGCGGGCACATCTGTCCGATGGAAAAGCTGGCTCATCACATGCATCTCAATCGTAAAGTGTCAGAGAATGACTGATAGGACTTTCAAGAGAGAGCTGACCTTTGAGACAGGGATTCCTCTATTGAATCCTTGTGAAATCCCCTGACTTTTTGATGCAGGACAGGCATTCATGCACTGAAACGCAAAATAATTTCATAAACAACAATCTGGTTTAATGTATAAATCTGACAGAGATTTTTTAAAAATGTAAAAAACTAAATTATCCAATTTGGCCTTAGATTAGCCCTATTGAAATGGTATGTAATGAATATCACATGATTTAATATGGAAAGAGTACAGTATACACATATCGTTCAGTGGCATTTATTTTAAAGGAAATTATAACTTTTTTTTATTCAGCATAGGTGCATTAGCTTGATCAAAAGTGATGGTAAAAATATTTATAGTGTTTTGACCAAATATTTCCGTTTCAAATAATTGCTGTTCTTTTGAACTTTCTATTCATCAAAGAATCCGGTTTCCACAAAACTATTAAGCTGTTTTCAACTTTAAAAATAATAAGTTTTGTTTCTTGAGCAGCAAATCATCATATTAGAATGATTTCTGAAAGATTGTGTGACACTGAAGACTGGAGTATTGATGCTGAAAATTCAGCTTTACATCACAGGAATAAATTATATCTTAATATATATTCAATTAGAAAACACTTCACAATATTTCACATTACTATTTTTTTTAATCAAATAAATGCAGCCTTGGTGAGAGACTATATACAGTATTTAATAGTAAAAATATATTATTACAATTTTAATTATTTAAATATTTTAAATATTCTTATAATATATATATATATATATATATATATATATATATATATATATAAATAAAATCAGAATATTTTGTAAATTTTGCTCAACTGTAGTATATACAAACAAACACATTCTGAATGGTTTTAAACAGATCTGTCTTTCCCATTTATTCTGCAATACAACCAAAACGGCCTAGCAGAAATCCAGGAATTATGAGAGGATTGAGCAAATGGTCTCTCCACCAGACGACATCTCTGTCTGGCTCTTCCTCAAATCACACTCTAACTCCCGTCCTGTCTGTCTTGACAGCTAGAGCTTTTCCACACAGGATTTATCTTCCACAAAGGTTTCTATTTGTTTGTTGGGAGCATTGCTGGTTCTTCTAAGTGTTATGAACCAGTTCAACATGCTGCATTTGATTAGCAAGCCTTAGAAGACTGTGAGTAAAAACAGTGCATAAAAATTTGTGTTGCATGTTTCCACTCCTGACCTCTCGAGTTCAGCTTGTCCGCACCTGGTTTCCTTTAGCCCTCTATAGAGAGACTCACATCATATGAAGAGGGAACAGGGTCCAAATGTTTAACAAACACATGGAGAAAGAAACATAGGCAGAATGGAATCTGTTCCTCTGATTATGTTACTGTCTGTAACATTGACGTTTAGCTTCTCACGGAAAGGAAAACGTCTTTGTTAAAGAGCCATGGCATGTGTGTGAAAAAAAGCTGTACTTAATTACAAAATGCATTTATATGCTCAGTGGGTTTGAGTAAATTAGGTATTTTTGCATTTATTTTGTATTGACAATTAAAATGTTGGCCGCACAAACATTGAGTCTCATCATAAACAATTCAAAATGATCCAAGAACCCCAAAAGATGCTTTTTAATGGGATGCCAAACTAGGTGAAAATGCATGGCAGATGTGTTACCTTGGCAACATCAAGGTCACCAGAAGCTTGTCTTTCCTGTTCTGCCCAGTGGAGAGCAGAGGAGTGGCAGGAAACAGCATTGGCACTGCTGGGTTCACTTACTGCTTCTGAAACTTCCTGCTGTTTTGGGTTCCTCATCATAAATCCAGGTAAGGAGGGACCCTTTGAGTCCTTATGTGCAGGGACAAGGCATAGGCCTATATAAGATTTTGTCTTTTAGAGAGAAAAAAAACCCACACAACTTAAACCTGGAAATAAACAGAATGTTTAAGGATTTTGCGCTCCAAACGAAACTAGATTTTACCCAAAAGTTTAAACTGCGTCAAGGCTATTTTCACAAATGTAAGGGTGGGGCAAATTGTCCCAGAGGTTTTAAATAGCATACATTAATACAATGCATAATACTTATCATAGTAGCCAATACTTAGGTAGGTCTTTATAGACAATAAACTTACCCTGAAAAAAAATATTGTATGCACGCACATACAAATGCTATTAGGACTCGTTTCCATCGACTCTGTTTGAGTAAATTATTCAATGACTTACCGCTTGTAGCATAAAGACAGAACCACTGAACGAATCAGTAAACGAAAAAAACGATTATTTTATCGACCAGATTCAAAAAGTCGAGTCACTGAAACGAATCCGCTAGTTGTCACCTGATCATGTGATTCAACATGGCGCTTTCATGATGAATAATCCCGCCCTTATAAAACCAGCTTTGGTTTGAGTCTCCGTGGCTTTATGTGAGTGAGTTTTTATCATTTTAAACATTTCTTAAACTGCTGTATGGTGGGGAATGTTAAACTATTTTGAATTATATATGCATTAGATGAAAAAATATCAAACCAGTTTGCAATCGTTGCTAATCTTTAACAAATGCGATGATCCCCAAATACGATTATCGTTTTTCTCAAATATGATATAATGTATGCTATATATTCACATGTAGGCCTTTAAAGACCCACTTCTACCGTGTAAGAACAACAGTAAGGGTGATCATTTAAAACGGGTTGTTTTGACAATCAGCCTTATCGTTACTAATTATAGCCTACTCAACTCAAAAGATTTAAAGGAGAACATTTTTTGTCTGATTTCTTTTTCATTACTGTTAAAACACGACTGTCAGTAGCCTACATTTTTTAGGCCTACTTATGGTTATTTTGAAATTGCAAAATAATGGCAGTTTTCTAAAGAGACACTAATGCTTTATTATGATGAACAGATTGGTCAACGCACATCAGTTATGGTAAACGGAAGCTCAAGCATGTTTGCTTGACGTGCAAGAACCAATGAGGTTCATTATTGTGTACGCTTCTGCAAGAACCAATGAGGTTCATTATTGTGTACGCTTCCGCAAGAACCAATGAGGTTCATTTTCGTGTTACTCAGCACGTTTGAGCTTGCTGCAAGAACCAATGAAGTACATTCTCGTGTTACACAGCAAGGGCACATTCAAGCTCAAACCGGTGCGCAACATTTTTCTACATTTTCCGGGTTGAACGTCATGTTTCCTGGAAACGGTGTGCAACAGGGTTTGAGATACGTTTTCTCTTGTTGGTGGGTGTGTCAAAAATGTCAGCCCAAACAGCAGCAACATGTATATATAAACCATGCGGTATTAAAGGGGTCATGAACTGGCTTTTTAAAAAAAAATTCTACTGTTGTCTGAGGTCAACTTATGACGTTCGCATGGTTTTTACATTCAAAAACATCATAATGAATAAGTAATAGGCTATTTTCTATCCTGGTTTTGAGCCTCTCTCCTGGAATGCTCGATTTTTATGGGCATGCCGCACTGAAGACTTGGAAGTAAACGCCCACTGCTATGATTGGATAAGCTTTGCATATTATAATGAGTTTTGGCTCTCCCGTGAGTACAAGTGAGGAATTGTTTTGAAAGTGTGTGGGACGCACGCACAAGCCTCACTGCAGAGTCAGACAAATCAGCATGAACAAAACTTCCGCGATTGTATTTTTCTTTCAAATATCAAGTCAAGAGAGTGAACAACGCACATCAAGAAAGGAATGTTATTTCACTATTTAAGATAGCCCGTCAGCAGGCCGGTGATACGTTTTGGTAGCCGTCTGGAAAACACATAGCCCAGGGACGTTGGGTTTTGAGAGCCCTGGCCTATACATGTCCGAGTCTGACCCCGAATCGCTGCACAATGAACCAACAACACCTCAAATAAAGGATTCTCCAGCCTGTGACAGCATGCTAAGTTATGTTCAGTTAGACACGTACACATAATCAATAGATATCAAACGATCTGTAACAATGCAATACTATCACATATAAAAAAAATTTTTTACTCACATAAGTGTGTTGCTTCCTTCATTCATGTAATCTCATCCTGTCTGCAAATCCAGTCTCTTGTTTACAAACGAATCCGTGGTGAAATGAAGGAACAAACGTGCAATGTCTTCCCCACGTGAGCTGGATATTCCTTAAAAATAAAGTTCCTCCATGCATTCATAATATTGGAACCTCAATGAAGCTTATGCAGCATGTTTATTGCTTGGAAATTCGATCCGGTTTAGCTCCACGTAGGCCTATGTTATTTATCTATAACATGCCATGCACAAATCGGTGGGTTGGGCTACAGAATCAGGCATTCTTCTTCTTCGGTTAAGGCGGTGTTTCACCACACTCTGACGTCACAGCTTGGCACATTCTGAGATCGAGCGTTTGCTGGGCCTGGTGTCAATAAAAGCTTTTCTTTGACTAACAAGGAAGTTTCAGCTCCGAAACTTACAGGATATTCTTATATCACGATGAACTTTTATATATCAAAGGCTGAATGAAAAGTTGTTTTCTCAATTCTTGACCCCTTTAAAGAGACAGCTCGCACAATGGGTCCAAGTAAAGGTTCATTCTCGTTTTACGCAGCACGTTTGAGCTTCCGCAAGAACCAATGAGGTTCATTCTCATGTTACGCAGCATGTTTGAGGTTGCGCAATAACCAGTCAGGACAATTTATGTGTGTTACGCAGCATGTTTGATCTTCCCCAAGAACCAATGAGGGTTGTTCCCACACGTCAAAGCGTGTGCGTTTGAGATTCTGTTTATCTTCGCTGATCAATGTTTATGTGATAAGAGCCTAAATTCAATCTGTTCATCATATAAAACGATCGAGTCTCTTCAGAAAATTTTATGATCTCTTTATGAACCTTTTGAAGCATCAAAGTGGTAGTTGCGTAGCTGTCAATGGAGGGACAGAAAACACTCAGATTTCATCAAAAATGTCTTTGTTTGTGTTTAGAAGATAAACGGAAGTCTTACGGTTTTGGAACGACATCAGGGTGAGTGAATAATGACAGAATTTTTATTTTTGGGTGAATTAACCCTTTAATTATGATTAGTCATGATTCTTGTGATTTATGACCAGAATGAACATTAATAATGCTACATTTTATAATCCTTCCTTCCTTTCTTCCTTATTAATAAATTATTTTTCTGATGACATGATAAATGTTTGTGTTTATATGTTTTTTTTTTTTTTACATTTGAAATGTCAGCCGGTGCTTCCCTTCTTGGTTCCTGGTGTGTCTACTGCCCTCTGGCCTTCTGAGCAGGACTTGCATTCAAGATAATGTAGTGTTCACGATCAGATTAAACTTGTAGAAGAGTGGTTTCAACAAACTGTTAAAATGTTATGTGAAATACTAGTAAGATTTTTTTTCTCTGGCAGTGTGATTGGAACGCTGACAAACGTCTGTTACTATATATCAGAGTTATATCAGAGTTGGCACCGGTGGGACAGAGGCCAAACGGCGCTCTATACAGAGTTATGAGCTTGTGAATGAAGACAGATTGGGTACTTAAGGGCATGTTCACTCCTGTAAATAG
The DNA here is from genome assembly GCA_039654625.1 of Rhinogobio ventralis. Classification (NCBI taxonomy): domain Eukaryota; kingdom Metazoa; phylum Chordata; class Actinopteri; order Cypriniformes; family Gobionidae; genus Rhinogobio; species Rhinogobio ventralis. The sequence goes on from CM077203.1 coordinate 9,200,313, forward strand.
CCACAGTGGATGTAATGTGCCCCTATTTTCATTTGATGTTAGTAATTCTGGCATCTATTCAACGATTATTCACAATAACTCGAGTATTTATTTGAATCTTTAATGTAAGCAAAACAATCATAGACGTATCATGTAGCCTAATACTATGACATAAAATCCATTTATTAAATATATGAGAATCAATATTTATTAAATAGAATTTCTAGAAGTTAAAATTTTATTAACCATGGGATTACCTATTTTACCAATTAAAAAAATAATAATTAAGGTCTTTTTTGTCATTAAATAGGCTATACAAAACTTATGATCTTTTCCCCATTTTTTTCTTCATTTGTATAGTGCATCTGTGGTCATGTTTCGTTTCAGCTGAAAGAAAAATTATTTTGAGCACACTAGAGAAATGTACCCTATTCTTATCATCCACCTCGAAGGGCACTAGAGGGCGATGTTAAGTCTATTATTTATTTTTAATAAAACGTGTATCTTGTGCATTTGCCTCAATTTGAGGAATGGAAAAAATGACCAGGACCAGCTCTGTATGCATGTTGTTTTATTGTTTTAAGAATAGTGTCAACAGCTTATATTCAAAAAATTGCCTATAACAGACATTTATTAAGTTTCCCTCTACAAATATGGTACTGGTAACCATAGTTTCCAACAAAATAGCACTATTGATTGATTGATTGATTGGTTAGTTTTGCTTTAAAAAACGAAATTACAATTGTATTACTAAGGAATTACTAATGTTTGAAATGGTAAATAATTAAGGTTTGTTAGGTGAATGTTATGTCATAGGGCTTATTTCATTCCATGCTTCTATAATAGAGAAAAGTGTAAATGCACCAGAAAACAGATGACATATGTGACCCTGGACCACAAAACCAGTCATAAGGGTCTTTTTTTTATTTTTTTATTGAGATTTATACATCATCTGAAAGCTGAATAAATAAGCTTTCCATCGATGTATGGTTTGTTAGGATAGGACAATATTTGGGATCTGGAGTCTGAGGGTGCAAAAAAATCTAAATATTGAGAAAACCGCCTTTAAAGTTGTACAAATGAAGTCCTTAGCAATGCATATTACTACTACAAATACATTTTTTATATATTTACGGTAGAAAATTTACTAAATATCTTCATGGAACATGATCTTTACTTAAAATCCTAATGATTTTTGGCATAAAAGAAAAATCGATCATTTTGACCCATACAGTGTATTGTTGGCTATTGCCACAAATGTACCCGTGCAAGTTATGACTGGTTTTGTGGTCCACGGTCACATATATCTTGCTTCTGTCTTTCAACAAATCTCTCTTTAATGGCAGATCATTATTGCAGCATTTTCATGAAAAAATGTTTAGGCTTTAGTAAATTGTCAGAGCAAACCTGATGTTTATTATTATTGTTGATAGTCAGTTCTTCTGTTGTAGTGTTGTGGTTGAAACGGCCAGCAGAGGGCACTTTTAGATCAGTGTGAAGCGCATCTGAAGCCGATTAAAAGGTGTGAAATGATTATTCCCATTAACCTTGTGAATCCTCCCTCATTTTGTTCTTCTCTTTGACGGATAAAATACATAAATGCAAAAAGATAAAGTTAGACCGCTTGATAAATCATTTGAATGAAAGAGAATACTTTTAAAAAGCCTTTTCCATGCTTAATAAGATATAAACATTTTAATAAATGTGATACACGTAGTACAGTCTGTATCAGGTTTAATATAGTTATGTAAAACTAAAACCATTAAAACGTTAAATTAAATATATAAACAAACTTTAAACTTATTTTATTTTAACTAGCCGTCAAGGCAAGCCAATTTATGTATTAACTAAAACTGAAAAACTAATACAAATATTTAAAAAGAAAACTAATAAAAATGACAAAAAAACACAAAAAAAACTTTAAAATGAAAATGAAAACAGAAATATAAAATTAAACTTAAAATATTAATAAAAACCATAATACTATCTCAATGATTCAAGTTTGCAAAAGGCAGATTTGCTGTTTAGTATGTGTGTTAACTCTAGGTTTCAGAAGTATAAATTCAAAGATTTCCATTCATACTATTTCAACTATAATAGCTGAAAAAAAATTTTCATTCCAGATGAAAGGCAGAGAACATCAAAATGAATTTCAGGTATTAATGTAAGCTTACTGAGTGTAAAAAAAAAGAGAGCTTTTTATTTTCTTGAACAAATAATTATTTGACCTTTGTCTGGCCGAAACAATATTCAGTGACATAACCAGTCATTTTAATCTCTTACTTCCATATCGTTTTCCTACTGGCGTGTATGGGATCAAAATGCCATTTCTCTTAAAATTTTCAGAGGCTTAGGTGAGTCTAATAAATCATGGATTTTGAAGCTGAACAGCAAAGTCATCATTTTCTTTGGCTGTGCGTCTGTGTTTTCAGCACTTGTGTGTTTTCAAATGTCCTGTAGTTTAAAAAACGTCTCTTTCTGTTCCAACCAAGTAGCATAGCTCACCTACTCTCAAAATGTTTCAAGCCACAGTTTTGTTTGCCTTTGTGAGGAAGATGCCGAACATTTCCACCAGAGGTGGGGGGATTGCTTTGTTTGTTGATGCTGGATTGAAGGTCCGCAGTCAGCCAGATGCTCTGTCTGGGAATTACGTGCGTTGTCTTGGCATCACGAGATGATGTTTAATCAATCTACATGATAACACTGGCAAAGTAGGACCCAATTTGTGATTTTTGAATCCCGTTCAAACCCGAATTTCAGGCCCTGTTTTTGATGGACCCTCTCCAAATGTTCTCACTCTTAACCGGCTGACATCCAGCTGTTACAGATGGTGGACATTCTGGATCGAACTGGACAATATCAGGTCCAAGTCTCTGCTTCTCAGAACTGAGACCCCAGTGATCAGGCCTGTTGTTTTCCTTTGTGCTGCAGAGAGTTTTGCTGTAGACGTTAAAGATGGTCTTGTGGTTTGAGATTGCTGGAGTCTATCCAGTCATGGCGTTTCTCATCTTCTCTGTTTTTTGTGAGTAGGGGGAATAGAGGAAGTGCTGTGTAATAATGAAAAAACTAGGTTTAGATTAAGCCAGAATTAGGCCTTAGTTTGATTAGGGAATTTAAGTGGCTTTTATAAACCTGCCTTTGAAAAAACACATTACTGGTGTGCATCTTGAGAAAAAAAAAATGACAGTGTCATATTTTAAGATGTGATAATGCAAGTTGTGTTCAGTTAAAACAACTTAAACATGCATTTTAGTCTGGGACTAGCATAAGCCTTTCTATTAAGAAATTACCATTACTAATGTGTAAAATTACCATTACTAAATTACTAAAATATGTAATATTTTACCAGAAAAGTTTGGTGCATTTACATTGTATACACACAGGTTGTCCCACAACAGTCATCACAAAAAAATGATGCAGCTGCATTTTGTCAGAGACTCTTGTATTATAAAGTGTACACATATTTTATATAATAAAATGTATATATTTATATATATATATATTTGTTTTAAATTGACAGAAATATTCAGAAAACTTTGAAGGAGATGCTATACTATTTATTAAAAATAATTATCAAAAATAACAAAGCTTCTTATATAAAGGAGATCCCTTTTTTTACATGTGACATTTTGGAAAACTGTTATTATAATGTATTTTATGTTTTTTGTATTTAGTTGGTGTATGCCAAGTTTCCCCCTGAAATTAACTGTCTACGATACAATTTTCACAAAACATTTTTCCAAAACACAAGGCAGTCGTCAAACAGTAGATTTCTGACAGATGACATGCAGAACATTTAAAAATTGGATTTCATTGCTTCTTACATGAACAGCTGCATCAAACCACACCAGATATACACAGACTGTAAGTAACAGAACATTTATGGCTAAACATTAATTACCAGGTAATCTCTTGCTACGCATTGAATGAATAATTTACTGTTCAGAATGTGTGCTTGGTTACCTGGCAACCACCTCTATTCATTTACATTTTCAGCACTTACATTTGTGCTTATTTTTTAATGGTGCTAAAATTCCAATTGGCAATAAAACACTGCGAATCAGCATCCTCCGTGCAAAACAAAGGTATGTAGGGCCGTCATACTGCTTCAGGGTCTAGTGAGCTTGGAGGTGACCATCAGAGCATGTTATGAGGAGCTGAGATCGGTCTGGTAGAAGCACCTTAGAAAAAGTGTAAATTGAAAAAACGCAGCTTACTCTGAAAAATAAATAACAATGCAAGATGTTCTTTGACAGTGTAACAGTCCCACAGCTGAGGGAAATATAAGCTTGTATAGCCTATAAAAATGTTTAAAAGTCTCTCAGGTCTCGTCCTTGGGTTTACTACAGAAAGTATTTGGTGCAGAAACAATTCTCACTTAGAAATAGCTAGTAAATGTTACAATTATTTACAAAGAGACATTGAATTAAACATGAAAGTTTGAAGTAGAAAGACTGAAATAGTGTTTTCTTGTAAAAACCTACTCCAGTAACCTTTGTTTTATCTACAATTTCGAAAAATCTTTTTTTACAGTGTACTGCAGTTTTAAATTCAGCCTGTGGGTGGCACAAGTGTCAATTTGAGCATGTTCACTTCCTTTTTATTACAGTCAACTTCCTTTTTATTACAGTCAATGGTAGTTTGTCACACGCCGTGCAGCTGTTTTGAAATTCAGATGTTTTTATTCTGAGAGATGGATCATATGAATTCTCCACATAACTAGGTTTGCTTGTAGAAATTGCACGCAGGCTTCGCCATGTCAAGTGAGATTTGGGGGTCTGGTTTTCTCCCTTCCTCTTGTACGCAGAGCCCCGACTGGTGCACCTTATAGATTTCTCCTAAATAAATCATCCTTATGGGACAAAGATGCATCTCACCGCATGAGAGAAGAAGAATGAGGGCAGTAGGATTTATGATGGGAGATGTGAGGCCTTGATGTTGCTGTCAGGCGTTATTGCGGCTGCGCCTCAGGCCTGGAGCGCTTTCACAGGAACGTAAGCTAAGGCCTGCATGCAGTCAGCATGGCCTCCACACCCTAAACAGATCCACTGTAGGCTTTTGAAGTTCATTCGCCCCAGCCCCTCACAACTGCACATTTGTGTTCGCTCTCTCTCTTTCTTAATGCCCATCCAACTCATTCATCTTTCCCAGGCGGGTTCTCAGCCTGTGGTGCTGAAATATGGCAGATGAACCTGTTACATGTTAGTTTAAGAGATAGTGTAGGTGTAAATTACACAGGAGGCTCTGGCTAACCTTATTTATGAGAGGGCTGTCAGGTGTTTAGGTGTTAGAGCGAGACGTGCAGCTTAAATCGTTTACTCCGCTGTAAATCAGAGCGTGCGTGCCACATTTGTGCATGGCGGTTTGCACACGTGTTTACATGTGCGCGCCTCTCTGTTTTTGTGTATCGAAGGTTCTGGTAAACTCAGGAATGGCTAGTGGAGCCTCAGACGGAGGCCACCAGCATGGATGGAGCTTGCTGTTATTTCTTTTATGAGTTTAATATTATTTTATTGAAATATGCAGCTCATAAACCCTCTCGGAGTAACAGTTACCCCTGTTTTATTGCAGGCGAGCTGAAACGGATTGTATCTGTCATCAATTTTTGTTCTTCAAGCAGTTATAGGTTTATATTCTCAGCACTATTGTACAACATTGATGGATGTACCTTGAATTTTTTTTCTTTCTGTTTCATACACCACTGTTCAAAATGTTGTGGTCAGTAAAAATTTAATCATTTAAAGAAGTTAATACTTTTGTTCAGCGTGATGCATTAAAGGGATAGTTCACCCAAAAATGAAAATTCTGTCATAATTTAGTCATGCTCAAGTTCCAAACTTTTTTTCTTCTTTTTTTCTTTTTCTTTCTTCTGCTTAACACAAAGGAAGACATTTGGTGGAATGTTTGTAACCAAGCAGATCTCAGCAGCCATTGACTACCATAGTGGGGGGGAAATACTATAGTAGTCAATGGCTGCTGAGATCTGCTTGGTTACAAACATTCCTCCAAATGTCTTCCTTTGTGTTAAGCAGAAGAAAGAAATTCATACAAGTTTGGAACAACTTGCGCATGACTAAATGATGACAGAATTTTCATTTTTGGGTGAACTATCCCTTTAAATTGACCAAACTAAAGTTACACTAAAGACATGTATAATGTTACACAATTTAATCATTTCAAAAGTTCTTTTGAACTTTCTATTAACCAAATACCAATTTTCAACATTGATATTAATCAGAAATGTTTCTTGAGCATCACGTTTCTGAAGGATCATGTGACTGAAGACTGGAGTAATGATGCTGAAAATTCAGTTTCGATCACAGGAATAATTTACATTTTACAATATATTCAAATTGAAAACAGTTATTTGAAAATTGTAATAATAATGTTTCTCAACATTACAGTTTCTACTGTATTTTTGATTAAATAAATGCAGCCTTGGTGAGTCAGAGACTTTCAAAAGCATTAAAAAAATGTAACCAACCTCAATAATTTTAATGGTAGTGTAAGTTGCACTGATTCTTAAGTACTGGAATGAAACAGTCCATAGATTTTCATAGAAATTATTATGAATTATTTATTTATCAGCCGAAATTAGTATTAAATTTAACTGATATTTAATTGTGGCCACTCATTTCCCATATTTTAACATTTAAATGACATTTACCATCATCTGGCGCTCACTTAAAGGCACAGTATGTAAGTTTCACCGCTAGAGGTCACTTATTCAAAACAATGACAAGGGCGTAGCTTGATGATGAGCGTGGATTGATGGGGGTTGTCATGTTGACCGCCACAGCCGATGTTAAGCAACAGACGGGACTCATGTTCATTGATGAGTCAATGTATTAAAGTTTTAACATTACTGTGGTATGACGTATGCAGGTGGAGCGAATGCTAATGCTTATATGCTGCAGTCGGCTGCTATACCGCTCCTTTCGTTTTTGTTATTTATTTTACGATTAAAGTTGTGTTTAATGTCCGCCTCCTTTTTCCTTGAACTTGAACATTGTTACAGTTAGGTTTGATCACTTAAATTCACATTATTTTAATTAATTCTAATAAAACAGCCGCAAGTGCTGAAATTGCTACTCATACAGGCCGCTTAATTAATTAAAACTGTGGGGTAACGCAGTGCTGTTTTACAAATCAGTCATACTAAATTACATTTGAGTGTGTTGAAAGTTATGTTATAACGTTACTCTACTTGATGCACACTGCAGTAAGCTAGATCAATATTAGAGTATATAATATTATAAATATTACATATTATAAATATTACATATTAATAAAAGCTTGATGACTTGTGTTTGCTAAATTACATGCAATTCATTTTAAAATATATTGTATGGTGGAGAAAAGGTCTTTCTGATTATGCTATGTTAGCCACTTGACAGAATAGTGTCTCTGAGGCATGGTAAAACATGGTACTCGCGGTAAATCAAGAAAACAAGAGATTAAAACAATAAGACTAACCGTGTTGAGCTATATAACAATGATTAGTTTTCTGTCACCTGTCTAATAAAACGCATAATATATTAAAGCTTCTGTGGTGTTGCATGGTTTCTACGGAAGTAAAGCCGGAATCGAGGGTAACGCAGATATGACGTCATTGATTGGCAGCACAATGAAACAGGCCGTTATTTAAAATTGTGGATTTCTCTGTATTTAAACATTGTTGGAAACATTTGGGATAATGTAAGTACACAAGTCAACAAAATACATAACATTGGGTAACACTTCATTTTACAGTGTCCTTGTTACATATGTTACAGACTCCAGTAATAACAGTAAATTATGCATAATTACATGCAACTAACCCTACCTATAACCCTATAGTAAGAACATGTAGTTAATTAATATTACTCAGTATTTAAATATATATTTACACTGTAACAATGACACCTTAAAGTAAAGTATAAACAACCATTGTTCTAGTGGTATTAGGATATTTGAATCCAAAAATCTTATATATTGTGCCTTTTAAAGTGACTTTTAAAACACAGATTATTTAATAACCCTGTTAAATGTATTCTTTAGCAAATCATAACCATATCCAAAAACAATTTCATACTTATATTAATTCAAATATTGTCTCTTGCATTTGTGTTAAAAACATTCTAATGAGCTTCACTCATCAATTAAAAGTAGAAATGTGGAGTTGTGGCCATGTTTTATCTCAAGAGTAAATACTATCCAGTCTCAATAGAAGTGCACCTGCATTTGACCCACTGAATGGAGCTGAGCTGATGAATCGGTCTGTGATACCGAAGAGGACGTTTGAACACATTGAGAATGAGTCATTGAAACACTAAACCAACTCCGAGCACTTAAGAGAGTCTGGATGTGAGTGCTGCTGGGAGATGTGTTGATTTTATACCTGTGGGCGTTTACGATCCACCCTCCATTCATTCTTTGAGTAGCCCAGAAGTGGGACATGTTAGTGAGAAGTAATCTTTCACCATGTGCTAACACGAGATGTTCTAGCAATGTTCTTCTCATAAGAGAGAACGTAGAATTCAGGGTAACAGTATTTGTTACCATTGTTACATTGTTAGCGTGAGCCTAATGTGTTGCAATGGTAGTCATTGTGGGTTGCTTGTCATTGTCACCATCCTGCCTGGAGGTACGGCGTATCTTGTGTGTCAGGGAGAGCTCAGAGGTATTGTCCCGTAAGTGGTTAAGTGTCCGGCTCTTTGGAAGACGAGGGAGGAGACAGGTGGGGCGAGGTGAGGCAGTGCTGGACCTCTTCAGCTGCAGGCGGGTACATCTGGACCCAGTCTAAACATGGCACAGGTCTCTGTCATGTGTCTCTGCCAATCTCACACCCTCAGGTTCATGATTCTCAATGTGTGTTTTCATTCCCCAAAATCACATATATACATACGCTTGCAGGCAGTTTTTGTCTGAAATGAGAGACACCAGCACAAGGCTCAATGGGATTAGGAAAGTAGTTCAGATTTGTATATGCCCTGCCAATGTTTTCACTGGACCCAACACAAAATAATTAAAGATGTACATTTATAATTTTAATAATGTACACCATTCAAAAGTTTGCGGTCGGTAAAATTGTTTAATGTTTTTGAAAGTCTCTAATACCCACCATGGGTGTGATTATTTGATCAAAAATCCAGTAATATTGTGTAATATTATTACAATTTTAAATAACTGTTTTCTATTTCAATATTTAGTCATTACTCAGTCTTCAGTGTCACATGGATTATCCTTTAGAAATCATCCTGATTTGGTTCTCATGAAATAATACTTTATTATTTTATTATTAATGTTTAAAACAGTTGTGCTGCTTAATCAATGAATTCTGAAAAATATATTATCATGTTTTCCACAATTTTTGTTCAGGATTTTTTAAATGGATCATTCAAAACAACAGCATTTATTTGAAATTATAAATGTCTTTACTGTCACTTTTGATTTATTTAATGCATCCTTACCGAATTTCTTTAAAAACGTTTGAACAGTTTCAAACGTTTGTATGTATATTTTTACATTTACATTTATTATTTACATTCTTACTAAGAATTGTTTGTTTTTATATTTTACTTGTTATTTGAAGTTTATTTTAATTATTAAAAAAATATTATTATTCAAGTTTTCTTTACAAAAATTTTTTTCAATAAAAGCTGGAAACTATACAGCTAAATGCCATGGCTTCATAAATGAATAGACACTTTTGCTGGACAACATTGGTGTGTGTGACAAAAACATGACTGATTGGTTTATCATTTTTTTTAACTCTTAATTCGTATCCCAAGCCATTCTTTCAATTTTGACAACCTTACCTGTGTTGACCAGTTAACCAAATGTCCCAGAAAGCCACATTTTTAAGTTCGCAAGGCATAAAAATGCATGCAAATTGCATATTCAGCACTCGTCCAAAAGCATAGTGTGCCTTCAAATCAATGTGATTGGCTTATTACTCCATCAATAATGAGTTAATAACTCACCTACTCACCACATTCAATTCTGAATAAACTTGATGTTTATCAAGTATTAACTGACTAATGGTCTGGAAAAGATTAATTAAATAATAATAATATCCTAAACAACAGTTAGTAGCAACAAATAGAAGCTACATTACATATTTGACCTTGTTAAGCAATGTAAAAACAAACCTGAATAGACATTGTTGTGATTAATAGTATGTTAATATATTCTCACACTAGCTTTTTCTTTCTGTTTCAGTAGCTCATCCTCATGCTCCCCTTTCCCCTTTGCTCTTATTTGACGTGGGCTATAAAACACTTTTTTTAGGGTAGGAGACATAAATAACAGCTCACTCTCCTTTTGGAGGCGATTTCCTGAGGCCCAGACCACTATAGGCCCGATAGAGAGAGACTATAAAGTTTATGTGCAATGTGAGCGAGCGTGAGTGTGGAAAACGTGTGCCGTTCTTAGCCACTCTTGTGCAAACAAACAACAAACCTCCAAAGGCTGCGGTGTGAGACTTTTGCTCTGAGGTTTGTCCGAATGTGTGTGGCATTCTCTCCTCACTGTTTGGGTGAAAAAATGAGGGCAGTGACCCACTCCCCCTTCTTTCCCCCTAAATGGTCGTCCAGACGGACTTAGCTCTCTTTTGTTTCCTCATTCTGTTCCTCTCCCCCTCCTCTTCCAGTCTGCTTTATTGCACTTGATTCCAAGCGCGGTCATTCCTGAGATGGTGCAGATAGCAGCTGCAGCTGAATTGCCCACCATAAAGCATCCGCAAACCCGCCGGAGCGCTGGCAGTGGGGGCTGGGCCACACCGTGCATTCATTTCTCTGCAAATTTCTACACTTAAAATGTAATGGTCATAATCTCCTGGAGTTGTGACTTGCTTTTGAATTAGATTGGATTTGCGGAAGATGGTTGTGGTGGTGTGGACGACTTTAAGATTAATGTTCTGAAATGTTCGGATATACTGGATCAGATGTAGGTGTGGCATTGTAAGGCCAAGAGTTACAAATGCTGCAGCTAATATTGGTACTGGCCAGAGATATGTGAGAGCTGTCAGTCACTGTTCACCTGCAGGGGGCGATATATAGTCAGAAGACTAATCGCCTGAGAATGTGACTGGCTGTGTTCCGAATGGAATAGCTTTCTTATTGAATACTGTACGGAATACATTGTATACTTCAATGTGTGCTATTTTTTTATTTTTTATAAATGAAGTAAATCAGCAGGCAAATAATATAAAATTGATAAATGTTTCAAACAGTAACACTGTTATCACATGATCACACTTATAATAATCATCCTATAATAATCCAGAATTATTCTATAATAATAATGAAAACGTTTTCAAATGTAGTCATCAGAGTTATAAATTAATTTAGTTCATTATTTTGGAAATATAATTTTATTTATTTAAATATTTATACACGTTATATGTTTAATGCAGTTAGGTTATTTAGTGTATTTTATTTAGTCTAATTTAATTTCCATCCATCCAATTTTATTTTTATTTGTAAATCCTTATTTATTTATTTGTTTAATTCAGTTTGGTCATTTAGTTTAATTTTAGTTTAATTTGTTTTTAAATATTTTTTTATTTCATTTATAATCCAGTGTTTTGTAAAATGTCTGAATATTTCCCTTTCTGATCAAATAATGAGTTGAGATCACAGCTCATAGGCTACTTCCAGTTCATTAATCACACTGGAGATGGAAGGTCAAGTCAAGTGCACTTCATTGTGAAATACAGTATTTCATGCAGTACTCTCTGTTTTATACTGATCTTTTTGCAAATGTAGTACATTTTTGGCTATTCTATGCTCCATAGATAAAAATTAGGATACTTTGCACATTATACATACTGCAGCAATAATAAGAGTAGTAGTATGCTATTCCGAACATGCACTCACATGTTTAATATAGCATAATTGCATACTATAACTCCTGTAGCATGGAGTGTGTATGCAAGTAATATTTTATTTGAAAGAAAACTTCATGCTCCTCCATGCATTAAATATGCATGTAATGAGTTCATGTGGCAGCAATATAGCACACTAGAGTTTGAAATGTTTATAATTGCATACAACATACTGGTTCCCCTTATTCTTTAAGGCAGAAGTGCTGCACAGTATACAGTTAACACTATGCATGTATTCTCACTGTCTTTCAAGGCCAACACTGAAGTTTCTGCAGACATTGCCAATTTCACTTTTGTTGCAACTCGCATGTTGACCTCACACATAGCTGACAAATACCTCCTCTAGTTTCTGCGGCTTCTTCCCGCTTCATCACGGCCCCGTGACTATAATGACTCAAAATCACAGAGTCGCGGGGAGCATGCGAGCAAGACCAGGCGGCTTCATCTGGCAGCCGTTCCCGTGTGATCCCTCAGCAGGAGGAGGAGCGCGCGGTGCCTCGCAGGTACGGCCACCTCCCAGACAGATGAGCCTGGTGACAGGGGGGACGTAACAACCTGCAATTCTGCTGTCTGACGTGATCCGTCAACGTCCCCTGTTGCCTCTGCGACTCACGCAAACATAACTCCCCTGTACAAGCACGCAGAGATAGTTTTTTAAAAGTAGGCCTACAGGAATTGGCGATAATGAGCACGTTCACTCACACCTGTGATGGCACGCACAAATGAAAACAAACAGTTTCCTTAATTTGCACTCGCTGATGACTCACAGAGCATGTACTGAGAATAGATTCAAGAAATGGGAGGAATGCAACAAAGGGCCTCATTTTTAAATTCATCTCCAGGGCGCTTATCTGGTTTGTGTGATTTTGTCTCTTGATAAAACGCGTCTGTTTGTTTTATCTATTTCCTGAGGGGCTCTTTGAACTGCAGACAATGACAGGCTGTCTTGTGATCACTGCGGTCCCGACGCCGACTGGCCACAAGGTGGCACTCACCCTCAACAAGCAAATGCCAAGTTCACAAGACACTTTTTTCCCTCCACACTGCTATGAGCATGCTGATGTATCATGGTGCAATGAAAAGGAGGAAATGAGAGAGGGGACATAAATGTGTTTGGTGCATGCAAGGACTAATGGAGTCTACCTTTGCCAGTACATTAGGAACAAAACAAGAGAGGTGAGAGGGAGAACGCCACCCGTCCGAGACAGAGCGGTCGTGCCCTAATGGAGAAGGGAAATAGAAGTTGGTGTCAGTGAAATGCCAGGCCTCTGGCTGTGTTGTTGATACATTTGTTTCCTGTTAGTCCACTTATTTATGGTCAAGGGTTTCTTCATTGCCACATAGTGATTCATTACGTGCAAGAATGAGGTCAGAAGAAAGGTTGTGGCAATTAGTTACATTTAAGAGGCATTTTATGCCCTCAACCTGATGTGGTCACGTTCTGCTTCGGCTTTGAAAATGTTTCACATTTTTTAGGGCTCAAAAATAAGGATGGCCTGTTGGTTCAGGGCTAGTCTGAGAGGGTTTTCGGGACAGTGCTGTGTTCTCAATACGTTCATTGATCTTGTACATGTTTTAATGTTTTTTGTTCTATATGCAATGTTTCAAATATTTTGATCTCACATAACCTCACCACCAGTTATCATCTTGGAAATAAAAAAAGGTAATTATCATTTTTAATCAAATTTTTTTGTCTTAACATTTCTGATCAAATAAGTCTAGAATGTTAAAAATCACGGCTGATATTAGGCTGCTTTTGGTTCATTCATCACACTGGAGTTGGGTGTGCATTACAATGTGTGGGATACAGTATACCACGTAAAAATCTACACTGCCCGTCCCAAAAAAAGTCACTGTTTGGTTTTAAATAGGCAAATACTTAAGAGTCTATGATTGGGTCATTATTGCAGTGATTATTATGTTTCTAGCATGTTATATGTTTAGCAAAAGTTCTTCTAACCCTAATTGATGGAGTGTGTAGCTTTTCATTTCTTAAACAACCATGTAGGAAGACACATCATAGTCATATTCCAGAATGACAATGTGCATCAGGCTAAAACTGTGAAAGAATAGCTGTGAGGGAGCATGAAGAATCATTTTCACACATTAATTGGCCAGACCTTAAAGCTGCAGTCCATAACTTTTTTTGGTTAAAAATGATCCAAAATCCATTTTTGAGCAAGTACATAACCAGCCAGTGTTCAAAACGATCTCCTTACCTTAGCCTGATTCACAACGGTAAGCTTGTAATAATGTGTTCTAATTTGAATGGTACTGGTAGGTTTCCCTGGGAATTTGTACGATTTGTCCAAACCCCAGTGACGGGTAGGTTTAGGGGCGGGGTTAGGGGGAGGTTATTCAAACAAATTCATACGAATGTGGCAACTAGTCAAATACGTACGAGTGAGGTCATACAAATTCGTACGATTAGCCACCTCGTAAAATATGTACGAATTGCCGTGAGATCAGGTTGGCTATATCGCATGTGAGGATGCTGCAGGTGCCTGATCATTTATAGCTTTTTCTCACAGCAGCTGGAATAATTAAACGTATAATTTTGATGGTGGATTGTAAGGACCAAACGACAATCATCAGTGACAACTGGAGATTCACTCGTAATCAAAAGCAAAAGATTAGACTGTACAGAAATTGAAATCTACAGGTAACGCTAATACACACTAAATACACATAGTCACGCAATGCTGATGTTTTTAACATTAACAATGTGAGAACTAAGTATAACAATAATAATAATTTGCACAGTTTGATGTAATATGTGCTAAGCGATCGTTAGATTCAATCACCGTTGGTAGCGCGATTTATTGTAATGCTTTTTTTCTCAGTTGGTCAGAACAGAAGTGGCAAACATGTTACTTGTTCAGATGACATTTTCCGGAGAAAATTCTTATTTTGGTAACAATCCAAGACGTAGATTCTGTGATTCTGAAGTACAGTATCCACACCAGTGCAGTGAATGAATGACAGCTACATATACTCCTCAAAACATTCGATTCACCTGCGATGAGGAGCCCAACATGTGGAACCCACCCACCTATAGAAGATATTTCAGCAAATGACTGCAATTTCAGGTTTCAAACAGAGATGGTGACAAAGAGGCAAAACTTACAGACTGCAGCTTTAAATTCATTGTAAGTCTTTGGGATGTGCTGGAGTTTACAGGACTTTACAGAGTGCTCGACTTTAAGGTCTGGACTCAGAGGTGCCAATTCATGTGTTAAAATGATTCTTCATGCTTCCTCCCAACCATTCTTTTACAATTATGAACCTTATGAATCTTGACATTGTCATCCTGGAATATGGCCATGATGTGTCTTCCTACATGGTTGTTTAAGAAATGAAAAGCTACACACTCAATCAGTTAGGGTTAGAAGAACTGTTGCCAAACATATAACATGCTAGAAACATAATAATCACTGCAATAATGATCCAATCATAGACTCTTAAGCATTTGCCTATTTAAATCCAAACAGCGACTTTTTTGTCTCTCTCTGTCTCTCTGTCTGTCGTTCTGTCTGTCTGATTAAATAATGAGTCAAGACAGAGAATAATTGTTTGTTTTTTTTAAATCACAGCTCATATTTGGCTACTTCCCGCACTAGAGATGGGCGTGCATTGCATTATGGGATATAGTAAACCGCACATTAAGCTCTGTCTATTTTGGGAAATGTAGTAGGTTTCTTGAGTATTCGGTGCATACGGACAGTGTGCATACTATGTATAGTATACATACTATATTGCAGCAATGGTAAAAGTATTATGGTATTGTACTAATGTACTGTTCCAACCATGCAAACTACACTTAAGGTGCGTCCCAATTTGCGTACTTATGCTCTATTTAGTATAAATAGTGCGCGTAGTGTGTTCACACTGAAAATTCGAAACAGAAAAAATAATTGTCGCAGCTTTAATTAGGTTAGCGGAGGGCCTACCAGACTCCAATGTTGACTGACAAAATAACCTTATAAACTACACGGATGAATACATAGTGCATAAGTGCATAGTGTACAGTGTGTCATTTAGAAAGCAACTTTACTGTTCATAGAGTATGCAGTGTGTATACTGTGCACAGTATGTGTGAATATCCTGTATGCATGGAATACTAGATGACCTACTACTTTTACTTTGACTTGACCTTCTATTTCCAGTGTGATGAATGGACTGCAGTTAACATCAATTTTTAACATCTTTCTCTTGACTCATTTGTTCGTAGTGTCAGTAGTTACAATAGTTTTTGCACAAAACTGGATTAAAAGGGCAAATTATATTTATTTACAAGGTGATGATAACTGGACGCTCCTCACTGCATTAAAACAAGAAATGTAATGAAGTTTTGTTGCAAATTCTGCTGATTTAAATAGTGCCAAGATAATGTTACTTACAGAACTGCCAGATGGACTGATAGTCTTGGAAACATCTTTAAGAATGGGTTGAAAGTGATTTTTATTTTTGCGCCATATGCCATCGTTTTCCAGCAAAAGTGTGTTTATGAATGAAGCTGTCAGAGCAGTATGATTTCCAGCTGTTATTTCCAATTGTAACTAAATATATATTGAATAATATACAGTATATTGGCAAAAGTTTTGGGACACATGCCTTTACATGCACATGAACTTTAATGACATCCCATTCTTAATCCGTGGGGTTTAATATGGAGTTGGCCTACCCTTTGCAGCTATAATAGCTTCAACTCTTCTGGGAAGGCTTTCCACAAGGTTTAGGAGTGTGTTTATGGGAATTTTTACCATTCTTCTAGAAGCGCATTTGTGAGGTCAGGCACTGATGTTGGATGAGAAGGCCTGGCTCGCAGTCTCCGCTCTAATTCATCCCAAAGGTGTTCTATTGGGTTGAGGTCAGGACTCAGTGCAGGCCAGTCAAGTTGCTCCACACCAAACTTGCTCATCCATGTCTTTATGGACCTTGCTTTGTGCACTGGTGCGCAGTCATGTTGGAACAGGAAGGGGCCATCCCCAAACTGTTCCCACAAAGTTGGGAGCATAAAATTGTCCAAAATGTCTTGGTATGCTGAAGCATTAAGAGTTCCTTTCACTTGAACCAAGGGGCCAAGCCCAACCCCTGAAAAGAGAAGCGTGATTGGTCACTCCAGAGAACACATCTCCACTGCTCTAGAGTCCAGTGGCGCCGTGCTTTACACCACTGCATCCACCGCTTTGCATTGCACTTGGTGACGTCAGGCTTGGATGCAGCTGCTCGGCCATGGAAACCCATTCCATGAAGCTCTCTACACACTGTTCTTGAGCTAATCTGAAGGCCACATGAAGTTTGAAGATTCACAAATGTTTGTAGAAGCGTCTGCATGCCTAGGTGCTTGTGGCCATGAAAGTGATTGGAACACCTGAATTCAATGATGGGGGTGGGTGGGAGGGGTGTCCCAATACTTTTGGCAATATAGTGTACATCAAAAATAAATACTTATATTATTATAAATGTATATATTGTAAAATAATATTTTTCCCCACTGAAAATAATAAAATTGGTCTTATTTTGTGGCACTTTAAAATATTGGTGGGGCAAGTAACTACTGGTCCAACTGGTCCTGCAGAAAAAAAAAAGCTTACTGTTGACCCCAATTGCTTGCAAAACTCAAAGACTATGCCTGTACAAAAGGTTTTTCTCACTTCTGCCTGCATTATTTGATCATTTCAATGCATATTAAAATGATGATCATTGCATGTTTTGCAAGTGCCAGCAATTCAGCCATGTGCTTTTTTCCCCCGTTCTACATTTTATAGGCCAAAAGTATGTGAACTGATTTATGATTCCCTTATGTGCTGAATGCACATATTCTGCACATGCATACGAACGTGCACCTTTTCTTCCAGATACCGGTGCACAGATAGGAACGGACTAGTCATGTAATGACGCATCCATTTGTATGCGACATGCAAATCACACACTGGGCCCAAAGAGATTTGCGACCTTTCGTATTCCCCTGTGCCTTATAAAAACACACATTCATGGGTGAATCTGTGCATAGAAACACGCAAGTGTGTGCATGCGTTCGTGCACACCCAGGAGCGCGGTTTGTTGTTTCCGTGTCTATCTGCTGTGGCTTGCGGGGCTGATCGATGCTATTTTACTGCTTCCCTCGGATTCAGTCGAGTTCAATGGGAGGGGAAGGTGATTCATCAGCAGGGAAAGAGAAGGTGGAAGAGAGGAAGAGATAGAGTGAGGGAATTAGAAATGGAGATGGAGAGCATGTTGGAGAGAGAAAGAGAGAGAGAGCCACAAACACATTAAGAATGAGGGGGAGGCGAGAGCTGCGATTCACAGATGCAGTGCAGGAGTGCCAGAGATATGCAGGGGGAAGTGAAGCGTTATATCACAGTGATAAAGAGATGAAGAGGCGCTGAAAACTGAGGTAGTGGCAGGGCAACCCAAGTATGACCCAAACTATTCTCACATGCCATGCATACCGAAAATTGCAGTATGTTTCCCATCTCTCTGCTATGCTGCATGAATCATGGGTAAGAGTCGAAGGGAGGGGAGTCAGTGCCGCGCTGTGAAGATCTCCGATGGCACACCTGTTTTAACTTGGTGCTATCCATCAAATAGCCACTACCCACTGCCTGCCAGACGAGACAGCTGTCCTTCAGGTCCTCTCCTTGTCTGCCCGTCTGCCCTGCAACAGGTGTTTATGCGAACACGACCTGTGAGCGAAATCATCAGCCTAGATGGCAGAGCTGAGTACAATTCAGAATTGAGTTTGCTTACTTTCAGCTCATGAGTGTAAATTAGAATTGAATTGGCCAAACCTCACAGGAAGCTGAATTGGAAATATAGGAAGTAGAATGTACTGAATTGTAATTCAAAGAAATTTAATACAGATAAATAGATCTGTCTGTCTATCTGTCTTTCTGCCATCCATCCATTAATCCATCTATCCATCCAATTTATTGTTCAGTCTGTCCATCCGTCCATCCATCCATCCGACTGTCTGTCGTTCATGCAATCTGTCTGTCTGTCTCTTTTATGCAATCTGTCTGTCTGTCTGTCTTTCATGCAATCTGTCTGTCTGTCTCTTTTATGCAATCTGTCTGTCTGTCTGTCTGCCATTCGTGCAATCTGTCTGTCTGTCTGTCTGCATTCATGCAATCTGTCTGTCTGTCTGTCTTTCATGCAATATTTCTGTCTTTCATGCAATCTGTCTGTCTAGCTATCGTTCATTCAATCTATCGTTGCAATCTATCGTTTATGAAATCGGTCTGTCTGTCTTTGCATGAAAGACAGACAGACAGATTGCATAAAAGACAGAAAGACCGATTGCATAAACGATAGATTGCATGAATGATAGATTAAATGAATGATAACTAGACAGACAGATTACATGAAAGACAGAAAGATTGCATGAAAGACAGAAAGATTGCATGAAAGACAGACAGACAGATTGCATAAATGATAGATTGCATGAACGATAGATTGCATGAATGATAGATTAATGAACGATAGCTAGACAGACAGATTGCATGAAAGATTGCATGAAAGACAGACAGACAAACAAACACATGCATGAACGATAGATTGCATGAAAGAGACAGACAGATTGCATGAATCTATTGTTCATGCATGTGTTTGTCTCTGTCTTTCATGCAATCTGTCTGTCTTTCATGCAATCGTTCATGCAATCTGTCTGTCTGTCTTTCATGCAGTCTGTCTGTCTGTCTTTCATGCAATCTGTCTATCTATCTATCGTTAATGCAATCTATCGTTCATGCAGTCTGTCTGTCTGTCGTTCATGCAATCTGTCTGTCTGTCTTTCATGCAATCTGTCTGTCTGTCTAGCTATCGTTCATGCAGTCTGTCATTCATGCAATCTGTCTGTCTGTCTAGCTATTGTTCATGCAGTCTGTCATTCATGCAATCTGTCTGTCTTTCATGCAATCTGTCTGTGTGTCTATCTATCGTTAATGCAATCTATCGTTCATGCAGTCTGTCTGTCTGTCGTTCATGCAATCTGTCTGTCTATCTTTCATGCAATCTGTCTCTCTATTGTTAATGCAATCTATCATTCATGCAGTGTCTGTCTAGCTATCATTCATGCAGTCTGTCTGTCTGTCGTTCATGCAATCTGTCTGTCTATCTTTCATGCAATCTGTCTCTCTATTGTTAATGCAATCTATCATTCATGCAGTCTGTCTGTCTGTCTTTCTGTTTAGCTATCATTCATGCAATCTATCGTTCATGCAGTCTGTCTGTCTGTCTTTCATGCAATCAGTCTGTCTGTCTGTCTTTCATGCAATCAGTCTGTCTGTCGTTCATGCAGTCTGTCTGTCTGTCTTTCTGTCTAGCTATCATTCATGCAATCTATCGTTCATGCAATCTGTCTGTCTATCTTTCATGCAATCAGTCTGTCTGTCTTTCATGCAATCAGTCTGTCTGTCGTTCATGCAGTCTGTCTGTCTGTCTTTCATGCAATCAGTCTGTCTGTCGTTCATGCAGTCTGTGTGTCTGTCTTTCATGCAATCTGTCTGTCTGTCTGCCTGTCTGTCTTTCATGCAATCTGTCTGTCTGTCTAGCTATCGTTCATGCAGTCTGTCATTCATGCAATCTGTCTGTCTGTCTAGCTATTGTTCATGCAGTCTGTCATTCATGCAATCTGTCTGTCTTTCATGCAATCTGTCTGTGTGTCTAGCTATCGTTTATGCAATCTATCTACAATTCATGCAATCTGTCTGTCTGTCTGTCTTTCATGCAATCTGTCTGTCTGTCTGTCTTTCATGCAATCTATCTGTCTGTCTGTCTTTCATGTAATCTGTCTGTCTGTCTGTCTAGCTATCATTCATGCAATCTGTGTCTATCTATTGTTAATGCAATCTATCTTTCATGCAATCTGTCTGTCTGTCTTTCATGCAATCTGTCTAACTGTCTTTCATGCAATCTGTCTGTCTGTCTTTCATGCAATCTGTCTGTCTGTCTTTCATGCAATCTGTCTAACTGTCTTTCATGCAATATGTCTGTGTGTCTAGCTATCGTTCATACAATCTATCTACAATTCATGCAATCTGTCTTTCATGCAATCTGTTTGTCTTTCGTGCAATCTATCTGTCTGCTGTTCATGCAATCTATCGTTCATGCAATCTGTCTGTCTGTCTGTCTTTCATGCAATCTCTCTGTCTGCTGTTCATGCAATCTATCGTTCATGCAATCTGTCTGTCTGTCAGTCTTTCATGCAATCTATCTGTCTGTCTTTCATGAAATCTGTCTGTCTGTCTATCTATTGTTAATGCAATCTATCTTTTATGCAATCTGGCTGTCTGTCTTTAATGCAATCTGTCTGTCTGTCTGTTTTTCATGCAATCTATCTGTCTGTCTTTCATGAAATCTGTCTGTCTGTCTAGCTATCGTTCATGCAATCTATCGTTCATGCAATCTGGCTGTCTGTCTTTCATGCAGTCTGTCTGTCTATCTATCGTTCATGCAATCTGTCTGTCTGTCTTTCTGTCTAGCTATCGTTCATGCAGTCTGTCTGTCTGTCTGTCTGTCTGCTGTTCATGCAATCTATTGTTCATGCAGTCTGTCTCACTGTCTTTCATGAAATCTGTCTGTCTGCTGTTCATGCAATCTATCGTTCATGCAATCTGTCTGTCTTTCATGCAGTCTCTATCTATTGTTAATGCAATCTATTGTTCATGCAACCTGTCTGTCTGTCTGTCTAGCTATCATCATGCAATCTATCTGTCTGTCTGTCTTTCATGCAATCTATCTATCTATCTATCTATCTATCTATCAATTTTGCAATTTTGCAGCTGGTTTGTTGCCTCGATTCAAATGCAATTCCAACCCATGAGTTGATTTGGAATTTAAAAGACATTTTCAGTTCATTTGTGAGTGGTGCACAACCCTGATAGATGGCTCATGTCTTAATATTTTGGCATGTCTTGACATAGCAAAACAATAGAGTTATTTGCAAATATCTTGGTTGTGATTGTTGGCCCAGAGTTCCTTGCTTTTGAATGTGTTCATTGTCTATTGTATTTCAGAGTTTAGAGTGGTTTAGTTAAGTAAGACCGCTGATGATGTCACCACATCGCACAGATGTTGCCATAACAACAGTCTTACAACAGGTCTGCATTGTTGTTTAACCCTGGTTTATTGGCTAAGCTAGGACTAATGCAAAGAGACCAGGTCTAGATATTTTAGACGTGTTGTGCTAATAATCTCTGGTTTAGCTAAAAACCCTCCTATTATCTTTCTCTTCCACTTCCTCTCTTGCTTTCTCTCTCTTATGCCCCCGCCTTTCCTTCCTTCCCAGCTCTCTCTCTCTCTCTCTCTCTTTTGATGGATGGATCGCTCTTGTACTTCCAATCTGCTATCTCGCCTGATGCGGTTAGGGTCTGTGACGCTGCTGCAGGCAGGAGAGGGAGGGAGGGGTAGCCGAGCAGGACGAGGACGGGGTGATGTGGAGGACACGACATCTGGAAAACAAGCAAATGAAAAAGAATGCTTGGGCACCACGCTACAGCAGACAGCACGTGCCGCAGAAACAAACAATCTCAGCTGGGTTAGCATCAGCTACTGCACTGAAGACACCAGGCTACGTCAGTGCAAGCCTTTTGTGTGGCAAAAAATATGTCTTGTTTTGATGAGTATAAAACTGAAGGCATTGAATTCAAGTGTAGATCACTCTCAGGTTGTCAGTGTTCAAGGTGAAGTGCAAGTAAATGACCAGCAGAGGGAGCTGTTTGCTTCAGTCAGGCATTCAAGGGCTGTCCTGTACCTGAATGCTAATGAGCTCCATGATAATTGAATAATCTGCACATACAAGTTTGTAATTCAAATTAATAGATGCAATAAATGATCCTATCCAGACGTGTGCGCCATTAATGCACACTATGTGGAGATCTGTGAATGTCACCATTTCAGAAAATTATCAGTCTAGTTGTACTCTACCTGCACACTGAGCTTTTTTGTATTTGTGTTTTATTGTAGTTTCTTGCAATGTCAGAAAACAAACTGACAATAGTGTAAAGGACCTTAGTTTTATGGCAATTTTACTTAAAAATGAGGCTGTACAGTCTGTTTAATGGGTTGTACGCTACGACATATTTTGAAAAATTAGACATGACTTAGAACATTAAGAGCCTTTTCACAATTGTTTGGAACAAGAAATTAATAATAGCAGGGTAAACTGAGGCAAAATAGGAGACAGTAGCAAATGTTATTGCGGTGTCGCCTTTTGCTCCAACAGCAAAAGGAAACATAGTCTACTATTAAGTTCCACAACTTTCCAAAAGAGAAAAATCTAAGAAAGAGGTAGCAAATTTACTGTGACACTTTCTTTTAGCAAAATTGGATTTCTCACACAATATAATAAAAATAAGAATATTAATTAATTCATCAATCAATCTAGCTACCTAGTCACCATATTAAACAAATTAATATTAGCAGTCTTCTTCTTAATTTAATGTCTATCCCTAATAAAAATTGTACCTTTTAAACTTTAGATTTAAATGTTGTTAAATGTCGCTGAAGCAAGATCGTGGGAAGTGATGCTGTAAATTCCATCGCAGCAGTGTTGACTAGTTTTCTAAAATATAATAATAATAATAATAATATAAATTGTTAATTTCAGGACAACACAAAGTAGGGTGATACATATATGTATATGTGTCATAAGTCACACCTATTTGTGGCAATAGCCAACAATACATTTTATGGGTCAAAATTATAGATTTTTCTTTTATGCCAAAAATGATGATATTAAGTAATATGCATTGCTAAGGACTTCATTTGGACAACTTTAAAGGCGATTTTCTCAATATTTTGATTTTTTTTTTGCACCCTCAGATTCCAGATTTTCAAATAGTTGTATCTCGGTCCTATCCTAACAAACCATACATCAATGGAAAGGTGATGTATAAATCTCAATCTCAAATAGACCCTTATGACTAGTTTTGTGGTCCAGGGTCACATATTAGTATATAATATATATACATACAATAATAGATATGCATAGATAAAGATGGTTTTCTATGTTTACTTTGCTAAAGAGGAGGAAATGCATCATCAAATTGGGGTATTGTGAATTGGGGTAATTGAACAGAACTGTAATTTTGTACATCCTTGTGTCAAATTTTACATTTGTGTCCAATTAAATATGATGTCTACCCTGACTATGGTCCATTAAGACACATTTCAGATTTAAAATTAAAATTTTGTCGTTTATGGTTTATTGCTAATTATCAATCATGTTTTATCTATTTTGCCGTAGTCTTATATAGCATGTATTTTATTTCACCTATACACCTTCACATTTTGTGTTTTCAAATCTCTCGGTCAGATTCCTAGAAAGTGCAAATGTGAATAATTAACACAGTAAGCTCAAATTCTGAGCTATTTCTGCACAGATTTGTCTTGTGTATGTTGGCACATTTGTAAGTAACTTTATCTGTCAATGCCAATGCTCTCAGACGTTTCTTTGATTTTCCAGGTGAGAAGAACATGTAATGCTATATGTAGGACACTGACCTAAACTGCTTGACCTCTGGGAAGGCCAGTCAAAGGTCAACTCACTTGACATCTCTGTCCATATCTTACTGATGAGCACGCTCGGACCGAGTCAGACGAGCGTTTCGACGCACATTTGTGCTTGTGAGACAAACAATATCAAGTGCGGGCGTAAAATGACACATGGAAGTAATCTGTTCATCTCTGCTCTGGGCAAGAGGCATTTTTAATTTCACTGGAGGATAAAAAGCCAGCGGCAGAGCTCCATTCATTTTGTATGGTGCCTTAATTTCACACAGCCCACAGAAAAATTGGCAGTCGATTTGTTTTTTGAAGATCCCTCCATTGATAGTAATTAAATTTGCTCTTGTCTCTCGTTTTTTTTCTCTTTTCTCCATATCTCCTCCTCTCTTCCCCATCTGTATGCCTCTACTCCCTCTTCTCATTCTCATTCGCTGTCATCCCTCACTGTCATATGGCCGCTCCGAGCCATCGACCTCTGCTCCCAGCCCCGGTTCAGCAGCGGGTCACCAGAGGGAGGGGGGCTCGTGTTATTGGGGGGTGCCAGCTTCCTTCCCTCGCCACGGATACAGCTGCTGCTGCCATGGCAACTGGATTGCAGAGCGGAGCAGACTGCGCAAGGACCCGCGCGCAGATACTTGTAGAGACTTACAGAGAAAGACGCTCTAATGGTGTGTTACTGGCCCTGATGTGCTTTAAAGCAGGTTTAACTGCTTAAGTGAAAATGACGTGGGACAACCTCATTTTGACTTTCATGATTTATTTAGTGCTCAATAAAATCTATTCAAGTTGTATCCAACAGGTTTTTTAGGGGTTTAGGGTTTGAAACTTTCCTTCACATTTAAGGGGTAGAAACAGGGTTTGGCCAGTAATTTATGTTGACCAGGAACATGTCCTAGTAGACTTAATTATGTCATGTGATTCTTGGTCTGAATTTGGGGATGCACTAATTATTAGGGATGCACTGATAATTATTTTTTATGTTATGGCGATAACGTAAATGGCCAATAGTAAAATATACAAAAAAAGAAAAGAAATTATTAAAATAACTTAATATGTTCAACTTAATATTATTAAAATAACATTGAAATAACAAAATATAAAAATGTTAAGTATTAAAATGATAAAAAGATCAAAACATTAAATATTATTAATATGAAATATTTTCAAATTATAAAAATAGTAAAATGTGAAAGTATAAAATATTTAAACATTAAAAAATATTATATTAAAAAAAATCAAACAATAATATTTCAACATAGTATTTAAATAACATAAAAATAATAACATAAAAATATTGAATATTAAAATTATAAAAAAGTAACATTATCAAAACATTACATATATTGAAATAATAAAAATACTCAAATCTAAAAATGTAAAATGTTCAAAATATTAAAAATAGAACAATATTTTAGCTTTATATTTAAATAGCATATCAAAATAAAAATATTAAATAATAAAATGAAAAAGTAACAATCAAAACAATTAATATTACAACTATTGAATATTAAAATGATACAAATACTGAAATGTAATAACAAAATATTAAAAAATAAAACAATAGAACATAGTAACATTATCAAAAAATTTAATATTGCAAATATTGAATGTTAAAATAAAATAAAAAATACTAATGTAAAAATATAAAACAAAAAACTATAATACCATTACTACTAATAAAATAATTGGACGTGACAACATTAAAATTTACAGTATAAAAAAATGAAGAATTTTTAAAGAGTAACTTTAAGTGTGTTTTAGAGGTAATCTAAATGTAGAAATAAGGGAAATAAGCATGCACAATCAAATATCCCAAATTAGTCAATACATATCCAATATGGACTGAAACAGTATGTTGTGCATCTCCATTTAAATCAGTTATCACATGGCTAAAATTGTTATTATTATTATTATTATATTATATGGCTACTTTTGGATTGGTTAGAAGCTGTTTTTTCACTGCTGAGATGTGGCTCCCCAGATGTTGTTTTTCTTCTGTTCATCATATCAGGGAGTTTTTTTGTCACCCTTGTCTTGCACATTGTGGCTAGTGATCTCTGTAAAGCTACATTGGAACGATGTGAGAAGTGCTACAGAAATAGAATTTGACTGAATTGATTCAAGCATCATGCTTGTCGCAGGTTGCCAAACTTCATAATCAATAGCAGCGCTGCACGTGTGTAACAGACAGCACTAGAAAGCTATAGCGAATGCAGTTGCGGCTCGTCACGCCCGCGGTCAGCTCTACTTGAAAATGTACAGTACATGCCAGAGGAATGTTTAATAAATCAAAAACTGATTAATGACATGATGTTGGCATCTTGGTGCAGATGATAAAGAGTCACCTGCGAATTGTGAGGTCAAATGAAGGAGAGAAAGTGAGTGGGAAGGAGGATGAGGATAGAAGAAAGAGCCACAAGCAGAGTTCCAGATCTCTCCAGGTGTTTCGGCACTGAATGGACTTGCTTCACTCAGAGCCCCGGGCCACGAGCTTCAGACCAGGTGGAGTTACTACAAAAGAGACTATTAATTATGCCTTCACCCCTCCTTCTTTTCCTCTCTTTCCCTCTTGCCAAACAAATATGATAGATGGGGTTATCAGTGTCTCACAGAAGCATGAACGGCTGTCAGGTGTGCTTTGATGTCCGACAGCTTGAATCTCCTGCCTTGTGCTTTGATGGTGTGCTTGAAATCCAGATGAATTGACATACTGTAGTTCACACTCCATACAACACGGCGGGCCATTAAACACACTCCACATTTGATTTAATACACTTGTCTTTGCTTTGATAGCGAGCTAGTTCTACGTTACACTTTTAAAAGCGGTTCCCCACAGAGCAATGACAAAAGCTATAGCCCTTATCACAAAAATAAATTTATCTATTTCACTTCACTTCGTAATGCAACCTAAAAGCGTTTGTTACATGTGCCACCTGTCTTAACTATTTTTAGAAGTTTATTGCTCCCTTGGAGGTCTTGGGATTGTGTGTTGTGCTTTGGACAGCAACTTGTGAGAGGATTTTTTTGTGCTGTACCATTGTCATCCAATAGGTGGCGCTCCTTACATAAAACACACTGGCTTTGGTCCATTGAATGCAGAAGGACAGTTTCCACTTGCTCTTTGGTTCATGGTGGTTGTCAAGGTAAAGTTTGAGTATGAATATGTATTTTAATGGCTGTGCGCCATTCAGAATAGAATTGAGAATGCCTTGAAATTGAATTAAATCTGAATTGAGATAGCAAACAGGATGCGGAATGCAAGGAAGTGGAATGAATTGGAAATGAATTGAAATGCATATCATTTAAGCAAAGTTGGACAAGACAAACTTTAAACGTTGCCTTGTTAAAGCCTTGTTTCAAAATTTAGCAAAAATGTTTAAAATATGAAGGTTTATAGGCCTTACAGGATGCAGAATTGTAATTCAAATTTGAATGTAAGGAAGTAGAATCAAAACAGGGTTCCTACGCAGTTTGGAAAAGTATGGAATTTGATTTGAGTAATTTCCAGGTCTGGAAAAAGTATGGAAAAATGTGCATTTCCAGACTATTGCCCCGATTTAGTTCTCTATAATAGAAAATTAAGAATTTAATGAAAATAAGAAGTGTGTTTTCATGGCAGCTGTTTAGTGATTCTTTAGTGATTGTCTAACACGACTGAATGAATTCAAGGTGCACTTTATCATTATGCAAAAATGCAGGTTATTAGCATTTTGGGTTTCTTCTCATGATATTCTTAGCACCGTATTACAAAGCTTCTAAAAGGACCTTTGCAAAAATAAAAACTATACAGACTTTCGTGTGCGCACAAGAACCCATTAAACTTAGCATATAGCATGATGCAGTCAGAGCCACCTATTGCACCATTAGCCCATTTCGCGGTGTGGTTTCTTGGCCACCACAGAGTATGTGTTAAAGCAGGCTTTGAAATATGACATACTGCCCTAACAAAAGCCAAATTTTGAACAACCCTTTTTTTATAGTACCAGTCTTTTTTATAGATTGAACTTAGCAAATAGGACAATGCACACAGCCATATTGTGCCATCAGCCCATTTCGTGTCACGGTTTCTCCTCCACAAGAATCCGCCACAGAGGACGTGTTAAATTGGACATTGGGCCTTGAGATACTACCTTAAGGAAAGTCAAATTTTAAGCAAATAGATCTCTGTGCATCCATGCTCTTGTTTTCTTCATAGTGAGATGACAGTGATGCACAAAGGAAATAGGTTATATATATATATATATATAAAACTAGAGATTGTAATGCGTAAGCATGTAAAACATTCCAGAGCACATGTGAATAGTTTCTCAAGGGCACAAAAAAAGTTTCTTGTATGCATGCAAAAGTCTGTATATTTTTTTTGTTTGTTTTATTTTATATTTTAGGGGCTCTGTGTGAAAATCTATGAAAAAAACCCTGAGAAAAAAAAAATACAGATTACTATTATATACCTAATATAAAGCTGAAAATAATGCTGTATGAACTATTTATGTTAAATATAGTCTAAAATCTACAGAGAGGTTTGGAAATCTGAGTCCGGAAAAGTTTGGAATTCTTTAATGGAAAATGTTTAGGAACCCTGTTAAAATGAACAGTAATTAATAAAAGTTCACATAACTCTAATTTTTAACTAGAAAATGTTGAAAACTACAAAAAGTTGTTTGCTGGATGGATGGATGGATGGATTTCCCAGAATGCATCATCTGAATATCTTTGAATTGCAAATCAGGAAATTCCTCTTTCTGCCACTCTGTCAAATTCATATGTGGTGTGGCAATTCAATTCATATGTAAACTGAATTGAAAGGAATCCAGTTTTATCAGCTTTTTGCAAAGAATATTTTGCAACCCTGTTAATGATGTGATTCATTGTATCAAACAGAATAAAAGATCATTAGAAATGTATGTGGAAAGATTAAAAATACATCAAATATATTTGAACAGTTCTTAAAAACGTAATCTTTTTAGGCCACAATTAAGAAGTCAACCAGTTCCAGCAAAGCTAACATATACCATTCCATAGCAGCACTGAAACATGTTAAATGACTATATAACACCTCTTATACAATATAAATTGTGGTGCTACATTTTTTATGTTGATTTGACAAAGTCCTCCCTGCATCCGGTGAGTTGGACTGAGGCTGCTGTTAATGATAGCCCTCCTGTTCAGCTCCACGTGTCCCTGGAAGTCAGGTCGTGAATGAATCATTTACATTGTTTTAATCAGGCGAATGTAAGACTGGCATGCATAAATGAGCACTGGAACCTATTTGCACTTCGTTTGCGGGGGAGAGTGGCTGGTTCTTCCATCTAAAGCGGCAGGGAAATGAGGGGCAGTGCTCTGGAACGCTAAATGACCAGCCACCGTTTGGAATCGCCCTTCAAAGAGGCAGCGACTCAAGGCGCCTCGAGTTTGTCTCTGTTCCTGATTAGCTCTCCAACCGAATGGATCGTGCAGATGCAGAGGTGTCAGTGACAGAATCAGGACAAGCTCTTTTTTTTTTTAGCTCAGGTGGGTAGACAGTTGGCACGAGGAAGGAGCAACAGGCCAAAAGGTGTGCGTGCAAAAGGCTGGGGAATCATTAGCGAGATAGAAATGTTAGTTTGGACAGGGTCACGGATCAAAGGGGGTGAAATGCTCCCATGTACAGGCAGCGAAATTACTGCGCTGCTTTGCCACCGAGGTGTTTCTCCGCTGTCCCAGCTGCCAGAGACTTCCAGTAAATGGAAGTTTTTGCATAACATTACTGCAACTGCCTTTTCCCTCCACTTAAACCAAACAGAGCCGTCACAGAGCTTTCTCTCGACCGCCTGCAGTATTCCAGCCCACTGCATAATTGCATACATGTACTCCGTCCCCACCTCCACAGAAACACTGTAAAAAATTATTGTAATTTTAAAGGGTTTGTTCACCCAAAAATTAAAATTGTATGAGTTGCAAGATATTTTAAAGAATGTTGGCAACCAGACAGTTGATGGTAGCCATTGACTTCCATAGTAAGAAAACATACATACTATGGAAGTCAATGAGGCACATTAACTGTCTGGTTACCAGCATTCTTCAAAATATCTTCTTTTGTGTTCAACAGAAGAAAGAAACTCATACAGGTTTGGAACAACATAAGGGTGATTAAATAACGACAGAATTTTCATTTTTGGGTGAACTATTATTCCTTTAATGGTAAAAGACTGTAAAATGCTACAGTAACAACTTGATTGGTTAACAGATCTAATAGGGCAATTCATGTAATTCTACAGTAAAATATTTTTTTTACAGTTTTTGAAAGTGAAAATCTTTAGTTTGAAACTGTTTTCGCTAAAGTTGGGGCTGAGATGGGTCTTGCACATGTTGCCCAGTTGGGTCCCATATAGAGCCCATATTTCAGCCCATTTCATACCAACATGGGCCCCACATATACATGTTGTCTGGGTTAAAGCTGGGACCAAGATGGGTCTTGCGCATGTTGCCTAGTTGGGTCCCACCTAATTGCAAGTGCCATCCTATATGTCATTATGGAACCTGCAGACAATCCCATATTAAGCCCATTTTTAGCCCATTTCATTGGAGGTAATGGCTCTGCAGTGAGTAGCCTCTCCAATTTTCAGCCTATTTCATACCCACTGTTAAATTGCTAGTAAATTTAACAAATAATTACAAAAACATATTGCAACATATTGAATTGAACTTAAAAGTATAAACACTGAAATAGTATTTGCTTGTAAAACAAATCTAATAATCTTTTTATTTACAACCTTGAAAAAA
Organism: Rhinogobio ventralis; assembly: GCA_039654625.1. NCBI lineage: Eukaryota > Metazoa > Chordata > Actinopteri > Cypriniformes > Gobionidae > Rhinogobio > Rhinogobio ventralis. The sequence continues at coordinate 9,231,433 of CM077203.1, forward strand.
ATTTATGCAGTGTAGTCATCTTAATAATAATAGGCTTTATGCCGAAAGTCACACGAACAAAAAGGAAAATAGATCTCGTTGCATCCACTTGTCTTTTAAGGTAATCCGCTAATCTAGCTAGTTTATTTTATTTTATTGTTGCCGTTTTATTCTATTTAAATATCTAAATGTTTGTAATCTGCATATACGATAGACATATGTACTCATCTTTGCTCACTCCTTTGAAGGTATCTTGAGTAAAACGGCTATATATTTAACAAAGCACATACAAAAGACCTGAACCGGAAGCGATACGACCTGTTTTACAGAATAAGGAAGTTTGTTGCACATAACCCCTCATTTACAGTGAGAAACCTTAAACTGACATTCCCAGAACATTATCAGTTAATGAAATATACATTATTTTCATATAAATTTAGGTAAATTGTAAAACCTAAAATGTTGCTACCATTTGATACAGTGAATAACATACAGCATGCAGAAAGCTCGCATTCAAGTCCACCTTTCACCTTAGATGAAGGATCACAGTTTGTTAGATCAGCAAAACAAATAAGTCAATAGTTGAGGCTAGGGAGTCCTCCCAGGAGTGGCATCCATCTTGGCTGTGACTGGCAGCTCTGTCAATGAGCAGGAAGGCAGTAATGTGTTGGCATTTGGAGGGCAGCAGGAGGAGGAGGTGCTGGTAGAGCTGATAAGAAGGAGAGCAGAGGGGGAGGCCCATTCTAATCAACACTTTGCTCTATTAATAACGCATGAGATAGAGGAACAGCAGAACTCCCACTGATGAGCTTGGCACTCGCTTGCTTTATAGAGTGGCTTGTAGTGTTGATGTGGTTATCTGCTGTTGTTTATTTCCCTTTTGATTAGAAAAAGAGTTGGCCAAGTCTTCTTACAATTCACCTTCTCATGAGTAGATACTAATAATAACCTTATAGTTTGGAATTGAGACCACAACAACAGTGTGCTTACCCATGCATAACTCATTGTCAGGTTGTTCTGGGTGACATTTATAATGTTACAAAAGATTTCTATTTCAAATAAATGCTCCATTTCAACTAATTGTATTAACAAATGCAAAACATTTATGAACGGGTTTGTAGTTTTCAGTCATTTTTTATATTTCGACAGCCTTGTCTATGTTAGCTAGCTGGATAACATTATCGTGGTGACAAATTAGCAGAATGCACAACAACAATGTAGAATACATCAATTCAGAACATTTAAGTTTGCAAGGCATAAAAATGAGTGAAAAAGATCAACAAATATAAGATATTGGCCCAAAAGGGCAAGTAATGGTTTTCTCATTTGTGCTTATTTTGCATTCCTGTAGCTCAAACAGTAGATCATAGAGCTAGCAACCCCAATGTTATGGGTTTGATTCTTATCGAACTGATAGAAATCTATAGAACTTGAGTTCAATGTAATTCACTTTGCATATAAATGTATGCATAAATGTAAACAATTACCTTCTTTATTTTTTACTAGGTCTAGGTGGAAACATGTTTCTTTAGTAATGTGACATACACTATATTGCCAAGAGTATTGGGACACCCCTCCAAACTATTAGATTCTGGTGTTCCAATCACTTCCATGGCCAAAGTTGTATAAAATCAATCACCTAGGCACACAGAATTCAAGCGTGGTACCTTGATAGGTTGCCACCTGTGCAATAAGTCCATTCGTGAAATTTCCTCACTACTAAATATTACACGGTCAACTGTCAGTGGTATTATAAGAAAGTGGAAGTAATTGGGAACAACAGCAACTCAGCCACGAAGTGGTAAGTCACGTAAAATCACAGAGCGTGGTCAGCGCATGCTGAGGTGCACAGTGCGCAGAAGTCGCCAACTTTCTGCAGAGTCAATAGCTACAGACCTCAAAAACTTCTTGTGGCCTTCAGATTAGCTCAAGAACAGTGTGAAGAGAGCTTCATGGAATGGGTTTCCATGGCCGAGCAGCTGCATCCAAGCCGTACATCACCAAGTGCAATGCAAAGCATCGGATGCAGTGGTGTAAAGCACGCCGCCACTGGACTCTAGTGGAGATGTGTTCTCTGGAGTGACGAATCACGCTTCTCTGTCTGGCAATCTGATGGACAAGTCTGGGTTTGGCGGTTGCCAGGAGAACGGTACTTGCCTGACTGCATTGTGCCACGTGTAAAGTTTGGTGGAGGGGGAATGATGGTGTGGGGTTGTTTTTCAGGGGTTGGGCTTGGCCCCTTAGTTCCAATGAAAGGAATATTTTGGACAATTTCATGCTCCCAACTTTGTGGGAACAGTTTGGGAATGGCCCCTTCCTGTTCCAACATGACTGCGCACCAGTGCACAAAGCAAGGTCCATAAAGACATGGATGAGTGAGTTTGGTGTGGAGCAACTTGACTGGCCTGCACTGAGTCCTGACCTCAACCCAATAGAACACCTTTGGGATGAATTAGAGCGGAGACTGCGAGCCAGGCCTTCTCGTCCAACATCAGTGCCTGACCGCACAAATGCGCTTCTAGAAGAATGGTCAGAAATTCCAATAAACACACTCCTAAACCTTGTAGAAAGCCTTCCCAGAAGAGTTGAATCTCTTATTGCTGCAAAGGGTGGGCCAACTCCAGTGTTCCAAATCCCGTTCCAACATGAAATTTCTCTGTACTGTAGCCTACTATACTTGTTGTAGCCATTAAATTTTTTTATTTTGTTTCATATTTATGTAAAATATTATAATATTATTTTTAAATGTCATCAATGTTGAATATGAAAAGTAACAGCATGAGTAAACTAGGACACATCATAAGATGCACAATATGTCAGAAGACATGGAGTGGGTCAGACATGATTTTGACCACTTCATTAAGTTTTGTGTTGTTAAGCCTTTCTTTAAAGTGAATTTCGTTTTGTATGAATTGTATCTTAATTTTAATCAGTGTTTCATCAGCCAATTGCCTGGATAAATAAGAAGCAAATATAGCAGACAATATAATCATGACATAGAGGCTCCAGCGCTATCACTTGCATTGCGTGTGAACTGGAGCGTGCCTCATAAATGAACCGAAACTCAGCGTATAGGCTACTTGCCTTACAGACATGAGAAATGTGCGTATAGAAAGCTTGAAATGTCGACTTTTAAACAAAACAATTCAAAACGAAAATAAATAGGCAAGTAAAGCACACTGTTCACGCGAGCAGCTCGTGACTGGCATCTGAGAGCGGTTCTGTTCAAAATGCTGCACGCTCCATCACTGCATGTGCTGTGAGTTTAACCTGCATTTTTAGTCAAATCCTAACTCCGGAGTATTTAAATTAAGTTGCATACATTTTGTTCTTGCACTGATGTTAAATTTTGTGCAATTTTGCACTTTGACAGCCAGTTTGAGATATAGGCTATATTTGAGTATTGTGTGTATCGGATAGTTTACAATATCAAATGCCATTTTTGCCATTGAAATGACTGGGAAAAAAGTGTCCCAATCAACCTGAATTCACCCTATACTCGTAGAAATCATAATTGCATTGCATTATGTTGTTTTAAACTCCAAATATTTTAATAACATTCTTCATTAACAATTATTCAGTTATAATGTTTAAAAAAGGAAAAGAAAAAAAAGTAGTTTCAATGTAGTTAGCTACTTTTTGATAGCATCTTGTAGTGTAGCTAACTACTTTTTCAGAAGGGTAGCTTGAATGTAACTTAACTACTTTAACTTATGAGTAGCTTGTAGCTTGTAAAGCTACAGTTTCAGAGTGGCTTGCCCAACACTGGCCAACACCATATTAAACCCTACGGATTAAGAATAGGATGTCATTAAAGTTCATTAAACTAGAATACATTTTAATAATGGAAACAATGGAAATGTAAAAAATTACTGAACTGGTTTGTAGTTTTCAACACCTTCTTACTGATGCTTCCAAAACTATCACAAGTCATTTTTAATATTTCGACAACCTTGTCTATGTTAGCTACTAGCTGGATAACATTATCGTGGTGACAAATTAGCAGAATGCACAACAACAATGTAGAATACATAAATTCAGAACATTTAAGTTTGCAAGGCATAAAAATGGGTGAACATGATCAACAAGTAAGATTTTTGTGCGTTTTAATCAGCTCCCTAGTACAGTATTCAGGGCACTGATCAGGGAGTCAGCCATTTTAAGGGCTGTCTCAACCACAAAATCCTTCCAGGGCACTGAAACGTTTGCTCAATAAAAAGTCCCACAATGCACCATAAAAACCAGGGAGCACCTATGCTCACTGTATTCTCTTAACGGAAGTTCTGAAGTGTGAAACTTAAATCATGTGAGCCAACTCACTACACACAGCTGAAATGTTGCAAGTATTTGTAACAAGCAAAGTATTTATCATAACATAACAAGCAGTGTTGCCAAGTCTGCGTTGATTTCCACCCCCGTAAGTACAATTTCGGCACTCCAACTCCCCCAAAACACCCCCAGACGTATCAATTCAGTGGAGATGGAGAAAATCGCATTGGGCTATTTTTGGGATACTTTTGACTGGCCATTAGGCTACTTTTGTTGCACAGACCTGGCAACCCTGATTACAAGTAATGTCAGAAAAATATCAGCTCTGCTGTTGTTCATAAATACCAGTAGTGATGTTGTACAATGAGGACGTTGTCACAACGCCAGAAATAGTCATTAGTGTCCCAATGTGTAGTGAGCCAGCGTCCTTTACTGTCCTTACCAATACTGATTCATGAGCTTGGGAGCTAGGCGCTGATTGAGACACACCCTAAGATATTGGCCCAAAAGGGCAAGTGATGGTTTTGTCATTGGATCCAAAACTTTTTTTGTTAAGCGCCACTTGTTCCACATCCCTGTTATGTAATCTTGATTCAAACTTTTGTTCCACACCTTTTGGGTGGTGTAGCCTATTGGTTAAAGAACTGGTAACTGAAAGGATGTAGGTTTCAGCCCAGCAGGAGGCGACCCATGATCTTTCCCCATTGTGCATTCGAGCAAGACCCTCAACCTCATGTTTCTTCAGGGGGATTGTCCCTGTAATAAGTATACTGAGAGTTGCTTAGGATAAAAGCATTAACTAAATGATAAATTAGCAACGTCTTACTCGTTTTTTTTTCTCTCATTAACCGTATTCCACAGTCCTGTTCCATAATCCTTTCCCGCAATCCTATTTCACAGTCCTGTTCATGAGTCTCTGTCCTGTTCTGCAGTCCTGGTATATAGTCCTGCATCATGTTCCTGGCAATCTTTGAGTCCCCAGAGTGATGGTGTGAACCGGTGAGTAATCTCCCTGCTAGTATGCCTGAGTTTTCATTGATTTTGTCTCAACTTCCAGCTCCCCCAATTACCTCCATTCAAGCCTGTTAGTGGCCATGACGTCAGGGGAGTGATAGTGGATCCTGGTCTTTGCTCTCTGATCTGTTTGTTTGCACAACTAATTATTCCTGCTGCTTCCTTTCATTAGGAGGAGCTGAGATATTGGGTTGTCTGGAACACTAAGTGCTTATTTTGTTTGGTGTGCAGGGACTGGATAGAGAGAGAGCTGGCTGTAGAGGGTTCAGACTGTTTTGTTCCATACTGCAGGGCTTTGTAAGGAACAATCTAAACCTATACTTATAATATAGAGAATTTGCAACTCAAAATGGCCATAAATGCAACTTGAATTTTACCTTGTACATCAGTTTCAAGGGATCAGTGGTTGTGGCATCATAGCTAAGTCATTGCTATTTTCTCTTTGCCACGTTTATTGACTTGATAGTTGAAAGTGGACAGAAAATTTTGGGGAGGAAAGGATTATTCACATGAGCACCGTTGTCCAGTCTGTGATGCTCCTGCTAACTGGTTAACAGCAATGTGAATTAATAACCATAACATCCATAACATGGAATCTCATTTCTGCCTCAGAGGATAAATAAATTAATAAAGGTAATCGCAACTTTTCTCACATCACATTATATCTAGCAATGCCACTTTGTCTTGTTTTGTTTCTTATAATAGCGACTTATCTAACTTTTTAACTGTACATTTATATCTCGCAATTGTAACTATATTTCATAGTGTGACTTTAATTCTTATTTTAATCTCACAAATGCATTCCTGTAGCTCAAACAGTAGGTCATGTGTTTGATTCCCATTGGAAACTGATAGAAGTTCTATAGAAATCTATAGAACTTGAGTGCAATAGAATTCGCTTTGCATATAAATATTATCGTTTCAGAGGATGAGCAAGTTTTAATAACATTTTAAAAAAGTATTTTCTTGGAATAACACACCAATCAATTGTGCAAAATAGAACAAGAGACGTGCATTAAGCAGGGTCAATTTTAATTTTAAGTGGACATAAAGGCCTTTGTGCGAGGGGTTAACATTTCTTCTATTTAATGAGTCCACTCCGAACAAATCCTTACCGCCTGCTAATGAGGACAGGAAGTCAAGAAGACTTACTCTCATTTCCTCTGAGCCTCAGCCCACTCTTATTTAGTCTGGCTCTCGCAGCTCTCTGAGTGCCTGCTTGCATCTTGTGTTTGTGTGTTAGGTTTTTTTTCCCCCTGTTAAACTTCATTGTAGTGAATTATGTCTGGGAGGGTTGTGCGAGCAAGCAAGACCCTGCATCTGCAGTCCCCCTCCCCCTTTCCCAGCAACCCCAGCGCACTCAGCAGTGAGAGGAGAGTGCCAAAGAGAGCACAGCCGTGGCTCCTTAATGACTCCCATCCCTCTCCGTGCCACGTTATTAATTAGCTCAATGATCCTTGCCGATGGGACCTGGGCGGCGGATTAGAGCCCCCCGGCACACGCCCGTGGCTGCCACTGTCGGAAAGGTGAAGAGGGACAGGACCGTGCACTGCGTGTCTCTGGAGAACCTGGGCACTGCAGCCAGTATCACTCTCAGAGCCCATGGGAACCAGGTGTGTGTAACAGAGAGATAGTGAGAAAGCAGAATGCAGCATGTGTACATGCATCTATGAGAGATAATATGTGAGCAAACAAGCGTATCTATACAGTGCTTACTTTCACCGTACTGTCTTTCCTGTGCACATGTGACAAAGAAGAGTCCTGTCGCCCACCTGAGTGTGATTAAAATCTCTCCTCTACGTGTGACTGCAGGAGACGGTGTCTCCTTGCCCTCCCATCGAATCAATCTGTTTATCTAAGGCCCGGTGCTCATGGCACATACATTTGCGCTGGTCAAAATGAAAAGAAAGTGTGAAAGAGAGTGGGACTGGCCTCTCCAGATGCCTGGCAGTGGCATGGAACAAATTAACATAAATGTCATTGTCAGAATGGAATGAAGACAAAATCTGGGCCTGAAAGCAATCTGTGCTGCCAGCTGATGACAAGGAGACTCGTTTTCGCACACAAAGAAGACAGTATGTTTGGAGAATAAAGGTGTTTTTATATATATATATATATATATATATATTTTTGCATTCCTTAAATGTGATGTAAATAACTTTAATAATTTTGTCTCCCAAAGAGTTGTCGACGTTGACTAATGTTGGTTATTCGGGAGATGATATCATGCTGATACATTCAAGTAAATGCTTTGTTATTAGCCTATATATATACACCAGGGTTGTGCGCCATTCAGAATTTAATTCAGAATTCAGGCTTTTAACTTTCACTTCATTTTCTAAATTTGAATTGAGGTAGCAAACATTTTTCTTCACTACATTTACATCTGCATTGCAATTCTGATTGTAAGGAAGTAGAATTTAAAGTCAATTGAAATTCTAAGAAATTCATATAACTGACTTTTAACTAGGAAAGCAAAGATTGATGGCTTGATAAAGCCTTGTTGGAAAGTGTTTGACTAAAATCCCTTGAAACCTTAAAGCTTAGATAGAGAGATAGGTATTTGTTTATATATTTGATCATATTTAAAAACTTTTGTAGATAAGGATGGAAGAAAACGTCATTTCCCAGAATGCATTACCTGTGTTGAATTTCTTTTAATTTCAATTAACTAAAAGTTATTCCGATTGAAATTGGTGTTTGGGCTGGAAATTAGGGCAGGACTGGCTGTTTGTCCAAAAGGCAAGGGACAGTTGGGGTGTTTGGAAAGTTAATTTTTTTTGCAATCGCATCTAGCCAGGCGAGCTCGAAATGAGAGAACCACTTCCCTGGGGTTGGATCAGAGTACATTTTTAGATTTGGAAGCGGAGCTGCATCTTTATTGGTCCAGCCTCAGAGCGTCAACACGTGTGGTGAGCCATTTGGGTCTTGTCTGGATAAATTGGCATTCAAGTCGCATCCTGCTTGCAGTCTGATCCTGGCGGCTGCGATAATGCTAATGGCAGCGTGTTGGCGTGGCGTTGAGACACTCGCTCTCTCGCATCATACGTCTCTATATGGCTCTCGGCATCACCAAGGTGACAGCTGCGCGCTGCCTGTGTGATTATTGACTGGGTGAACTCGGCACGACCCCGCTGGTGTGCGAGTAAAGGGCAGGGAGTTAGTGTATGCCGCACTGTCTGTCAGAGATGTCAATACTGTGATGAATGGAGGGGCTGGTTATTAAAGCAGAATTAGAGCGGGGGGCACTGGGAGGAGGGCGGGTTTGGAGGAGGCGATAAATGATGGTGCAAATGGCTCTGCAGTCGAGGGCTGTAGTGCCGGATGGCACAGCATCAGTGTCATCCGTCTTTATTATCCTCCAGGGAGAGGAAAGAGAGAGAGCGATAGAACGAGAGAAGGTTGGGGAGCGGTCAGAGATACAAGAGCCCATCAATGAGCCTTGCACTGATTCCCCCTGCTGGTCACTTTCTCTCCTCCTTTCACCTTAAAGTCGTCCCCTTCTCCTTCTCTGACTTCTCTGCACTCTTTCGTTCTCCTTCTTTCCCCTCCATTTTCTCCAGCACAGAGGGAGGGGAAGACCCCCTACTGCTATTAATCATGGTGAAGTCTCAAAGCCCAGCGGCTGTGCATACTCATGCAGGCAGACGCACCAACATCCGCGTACGCGGGCGATGTGTGGAACGGGCCAGCCGGTGGGTTCACTGCACAGTCACAGTGTGCGAGGAGAGAGGGTGATTGGAGGAGCTGGTGCTTGGCCGGCCCCTTCGTGACATGCCGCCATGACTACAGATGAAGATGCTGCTCGCTATTCGTATTCTCTCCTCACGCGCCACCGAGCCCACAGAGAGGCTGTTGCTTTTTTCTAATTAGTGCTTTATTTATTGATACCCCAGTTAACATCTCTCCAAATTTTGGGAAGACTCTGTCTCTATTACTGGAGGATACATCTGCTTCAGTTTCTTTACTTTGCTCCAGAGAACATGGAGATATTCAGCTCACCTTCCTCTCTTTATCATCCAGTTCTATTCTTCCTTAATTAAAAGAATATTTGCATATTTATGCAAACTTACCATAGGGATCCGTACTGCAATAAAATGGTCGACAAAAAAAATAAACGTGCGACAATCATTTAAAATCTAGTCATCATTATACGTGGAATAAGACTGTATAGTATGCGAGAAACAGTATGTGACAAAAGAAGTATGTGAAGTACGAATTTACAGTACTCATAAAAGAGTAGGCTAAAAGTTCCTGGATTAACTACTACTTCTGGCCAGTTTCTGAAGTGTGCATACGATGGACACTTTACTATCCCATGAGGCCACGGGAGAGGATTTGTGAATGGTAGTGAAGCGACGTAACTGTAGTGGTATTTGGTGGTCAAATTACATTCACACACTCGTACTTTACCTAATCAAAATAAGTACCTACTCAAGAGAGTATGCGATTTCAGACGCAGCCCAACTGCCTTGTCTTAATGGATGTTCTGTACCGTGATAAAATGGTCGAAAACTACGGCAAAAACACCTGAATGCTTTCTAAAGATGTAAATAACAGCATTTTATGAATCATGAGATTGCCAATGATGAAAGGCACATAGGGCACAATGTACTGTAATAGTTTAACGGAATTTTCCATATTTATTTTTTACAGGTGTTTTACCTGTAATTTGAATTTTGCTCTTCATTGCGTTGTGTGTTAGGATTAACGAAAATGTCCGTAAAATTACTGGATAATGTCCAGGTATTAAGCTGACAGTACTTATTTTACAGATTTATTTTTTACACTGTCGATTTTTAATGATTGTCGCAAATATTGTTATTGTGAAAACGAGCCATGATTTCCTATTCGCAAACAAATGACTCTCTTGAACCAGATCGTTTAAATGAGTCAGTCAAATGTATACATATAACATAAAACACTAAAACAGTATACATAAAACACTATGCCAAAAGAGTAGTATGTCCGGATACGCATTACCGGTATTTGAAGAACGGTAGGCGAAAGGTCCCCGGATGACTTACTACTTCCACCAAGATTCTGGAGTGTGCATTCATGGGGCCACAGGAGAGGATTTATAAATGGCAGTGAAGTTATGCAACTGATGCTGTAGGTCATGTGACCGTAACAACATGGCAAATGTAGTACATCTGAATTTCATTCATACTACCTACCCATATTTATACGAACTACAACGGTCACAAAGTTAATTAAAATGTAGTACCTACAATTCACTTGCTGAACGATTCAAATCAAAATAATTTTTGCTGCGTCTGAAATCGCATACTGTCTGAGTCACAACCTACTCCCTCATTGAATGATACTGTGATGTATTTGTGTTTGTGATACTTATTTACAGTACAGACTGATTGCTCATATAACATGAAATTAAAGATGCATTTTTAACAGTGTGGTATTAAAAAAATTATTTCAAAAATCAAAATTAAATATTAGAATATATTAAAATAAACAAAATAATACATGCAAAAAGTTTATATTTGGTTGTTGTTTAGTATAGTGAGGAAACTTTTGTTTGGGAATAAGACATTTTATTTAGTCTGGAGCCCTGACTATCCAGTTTTCTTTCTCACATTTCAGCTGCGAGTGCTTGTTGCTTTAACTTGCCCTCTTTTGGCAAGTGATCCCACGCCATCTGCGTTCTGTCGTTCCGCCACTTAAATGAAAGTCTGGATCATTGTTGCGGTAGACAAAACATTTACTCGAGGTCTTCAGGAAGAGAGCCAGAACACTTAGAAGGATAACTGTGTTTGAGATTAATATGATCCAAGTTGTTGTCTCATGGTCACTCCCATAATGTAAGAGAGACTCTTAACCTCAAAATCTCTTACTCAACCCTCTTAACATCTGAAAGACAAACACAACTAATTTTAGGAAAAGCGCCAAACACAGTCCTTAATTACCAGCCACTCCTTTGACCAACATGTTATTCACTCTCATTTATGTGTCATCTCAGTGTGCGGCCAGTGTAAGGCTGACGGTCATAAAATGGGAACTTAACCCCAGAGTTCAGTCATTCACAGCTCATGTCCTTTTTTTCCATTTTTATCTTCCGCTAAGATAAAACTTGGCTTGCAGCTAATATTCTTGAAATAAACCTCTTCAACCTTATTTTTTATCTAGTCGTTTTAAATTTGACAGTCATGTCAAGTGAGTATGTTTAGCATTAAAGGAATATTATGAGTTCAGTGCATATTAATCTCAGTCAACAGCATTTGTGGCATAATGTTGATTTACTTCAAAAAATAATTTACGAAAAGAAAAGCTAAATTATACACTTACAATGGAAGTGAATGGGGCCAGTTTTAGTAGCATTTAAATTTAGAAATGTGAAGCTTATAATTAATGCATTAACCCCTGGTTTCACAGACGAGGTTTAAGATAGTCTAGACTAAAATGCATGTTTGAGCTGTTTTAATTTAAAGCAACTTGCACAGTCATACCTTAAAATATTCATTATTTGTGGTAAATCTGTTTAAATTATAATTTTAGTATTGTAAACATTTTAGACTGTAAACAGTTTTAGCCGATATGTTGTCATGGAAAATGTTGTTCCTGAAATCGAGAACAAACTGATGTGACGCCATTTCTAACAAAATCAGACCAAAACGAACTTCTTTTGGAGTTTGTTTTGGGAGTTCGAAACAGCTTGCCAAAGTGAACTTTCCGGAAAAAAAAAAACTGACTGGTAAATACCTTTGTACTACCATTGGTTCATACCGATTACGTAATAGGTAGGTGTGCGCGGAGGCTCTGCCTTCTTTCACGTCGGAATCTTTTCTGGTTCATTTCTCCTGTTGTGTCCGTAGAGATCAGATGTCCGTGAGTGAAAACATGAACACACTGGAGAGCTGCTTTATAGTAGAAAATGAAGTTGTACTTCTGATGAAACAAGACCCTGACGCTGTTTTTTATGTTTAATATGGTTAAGCTGCTTGATTTTAAGCAATCTACTGTATAAAGTGCTGTATAAATAAACGTGACTTTACTAGAATGCCGAATTGCAGAGTTCATGAAAAACATCCACGTTGCTATGATCAGATTCAGGTGCTTTTCTTATGCTTTATTAAAAAATGCTTGTTTTTATTTTGTTATTGAGAGGAAAGTGCGCAGCACATATTTACATATTCATATAACCGTTGCGCTCGATAACAGTATATCGCTGCTCACTTATTTCAAACTTTGTGTTACCCCTAAGCAAAGAACGAAAAAGAACTTCGACATGAGTATATCAGTGCCTTAACTTTACTCAAAAAGGGTTTATAAGTGACCCCATTGACCTGGTTTGACTTCCTTTATAAGTGCCTCACTGTAACCAAGGTTTTTGCTTTTTTTTTTTTAAAAACGAGGGACAAACGGAAATTATTTTTTTATGGTAATCAACCTAGAATATTCCTTTAAGGAGGTGATAATCCAAATGGGTCAAATAAGCTCCGCCGTGTGAACGGAAGAAAGCAATAAGTTAATAATTAATTATTACATTAGCAGCCGCTTCTCTCAGGTGATCAGTCAGTGCCGCGGTGCTCCCATCCCGCCATTCCGGCCGCTATCTCATCCCAACACCTGCGGTTCTCGCTTCCTCTCTTCCATCGCTCCTCTCCGGGCCCTTCGGCCTTCTCCTTTCTGCCCAGATGGAGCGAGACCCGCGTGTCACATCAATCCGAGTGTACTATTTATATTTATGTACGAAAGAGAGAGGGGAGAAACCATGGCACTGTGGGGTTTATTGACTAAGCATTAAGTGGGCATTATCAGACGATAGGGATGTTATTTATGAGGCAGAGGGAGAGACACTGTGGCTGAGTTATGTGAGAACCAGCCTGAGGATGAAAGCTGCTCACACAGAGAGGGCTGATAGCAGCCTGCCTCTGTCCCCTCGCCTTGGAGCAGGAAACGGGGTGTGACGTACCCGGCTGAAAAGAGCGGCAAATTTATGGACAGTCGGTCCATGCCAGCCTATAGGTCAACCATGGCCTGTTTATCTGGGTCTCGCTGTCGTTGCTATGGTCAGGGATCAATGGCGCTATGCAGAGCAGATGCGAAAGTTCAATGACAAATATGACACTGTGTGCTAGAAGAATGCAGATGTGCATATAATGTAGGACCTGTGGGAGTGAGAATTGACACATGGTTGTGATTTATTTGTATAAATTCATGTTTTAAATATTACTTGCTAATATTTTGGAAAGGTGAGATAAAAGGGGTCACAGACCTTTTTGTTTTCAACCATATTGTTTTTATACCTGTGTGGAAAAGCACTATTTATTTGCTTTATGTTTTCCTTCAGTTAATTTACTCTTATTGCCACTTGCTCATTAATAATAAGGGCTGTGGATCAATGTGAAATATGAGCTGTCCCAATGCCAGCTCTGTAGAAGCCAAATTGACCCTATTTTCTTTCTTCATGCGCTTTCCTGGTTTTGTTGAGCTTGATTTAGAAGTGCATGTTATTCCAAATAATTTTTTTTTTGTAATCTGACGTCACCAAGCCTTCTTTTCACCCCCTGCCCATCAATAACCTCATCGTTGATTGTCCCGTTGCGCTCGGAAATACATCACATTAGGGAATTAAAATGTAAGTTGTGAATACAATTTCATGTTGAAGTAGAGATGTGAAAATGTGAAAAACATTTGGACCAGTGGAATGTATGTTCATGACTTAAATAATTTTTGTGTAGATGTATTCTTTGTGCAAATGTCCAGCCTCACAGAATTTATCTATCTATCTATCTATCTAGATCATCTAAAGGCACTATTTAAGATAAAACGATAAGATATTTTTTTTGTCTGCCTGTTGGGTTGCCATGTGGACTTTCCATAGACAGTACAGAAGATACTGTACCTACATTTGAAAAATAAATAAATAAATAATTTAGTATGATTTATAAGCTGATTTTCTCATGGGGACCAAAATAATTCCACACAAGATCAAATATTTCTAGTATTACTATCACAACCCGGGAATGCCTAAACCACACACACACACACACACACATAACAGCAGCAGTAATAATAAGGAATCACATAATAATTTGCATTTTGTACAATTTCTGAGAAGCAGCTACTTGATTGATTACTAATGTCCGTTTTTGAACACACACACACACAGTAATGTGCAAAAGTCTTAGGCACGTTAGTATTTTCAGCAAAAAATGGTTTTAAGCCAGTTATTTGTATCTTTTGCTGTAGTGTGTCAGTAGGAAATATCAGTTTACATTTCCAAACATTCCTTTTGCCATTAATTGTAATAATCCAGTGAGATTTTTGTATGCACAAGGAGTCTGACAACAGCCAGTATGATCTGATCACACCATCAATTCCATCAGGGATTACAAGAAGAAACTGAAAACTGAGACAGACTAAATCCAGAAGAACTGGCAACGTCTCCAAGACACTTGAAGAAACCTTCCTGCAAAGCTACAGTTAAAAGTTTTAGGCACTAAAAAGGCTGTGAAGTGAGGATGCTTTCAAAAATAATGTCATAAATAGATTTTATTTATCAATTAACTTCCATTAACTGAATCAAATCAATATTTGGTGTGACCACCCTTTGCATTTAACAGCTTTTGTCCAGGTATACTTGCACATAGTTTTTCAGGTAGATTTGCAGGAAGGTTTCTTCAAGCGTCTTGGAAATGTTGCCACTGTTCTTCTGGATTTAGTCTGTCTCCGTTTCTTCATGTAATCCCAAATGGCCTTGATGATGAAACAAAAATGATACAAAAATCTCATTGGATTATTACAATTAATTGCAAAAGGAATGTTTGGAAATGTAAACTTTAAACTACATTTCCTACTGACACACTACATGCAAAATATATAAATAATTGGCTTAAAACCCTTTTTGGTGAAAATACTAACATGCCTATATATATATACACTCACCTAAAGGATTATTAGGAACACCTGTTCAATTTCTCATTAATGCAATTATCTCATCAACCACTCACATGGCAGTTGCTTCAATGCATTTAGGGGTGTGGTCCTGGTCAAGACAATCTCCTGAACTCCAAACTGAATGTCAGAATGGGAAAGAAAGGTGATTTAAGCAATTTTGAGCGTGGCATGGTTGTTGGTGCCAGACAGGCCGGTCTGAGTATTTCACATTCTGCTCAGTTACTGGGATTTTCACGCACAACCATTTCTAGAGTTTACAAAGAATGGTGTAAAAAGGGAAAAACATCCAGTATGCGGCAGTCCTGTGGGCGAAAATGCCTTGTTGATGCTAGAGGTCAGAGGAGAATGGGCCGACTGATTCAAGCCATGTACCCATCCTCTGATGGCTACTTCCAGCAGGATAATGCACCATGTCACAAAGCTCGAATCATTTCAAATTGGTTTCTTGAACATGACAATGAGTTCACTGTACTAAAATGGCCCCCACAGTCACCAGATCTCAACCCAATAGAGCATCTTTGGGATGTGGTGGAACGGGAGCTTCGTGCCCTGGATGTGCATCCCACAAATCTCCATCAACTGCAAGATGCTATCCTATCAATATGGGCCAACATTTCTAAAGAATGCTTTCAGCACCTTGTTGAATCAATGCCACGTAGAATTAAGGCAGTTCTGAAGGCGAAAGGGGGTCAAACATAGTATTAGTATGGTGTTCCTAATAATCCTTTAGGTGAGTGTGTGTGTATATATATATATATATATATATATATATACACACACACACACACAGGTACTGGTCATATAATTAGAATATCATCAAAAAGTTGATTTATTTCACTAATTCCATTCAAAAAGTGAAACTTGTATATTATATTCATTCATTACACACAGACTGATATATTTCAAATGTTTATTTCTTTTAATTTGGATGATTATAACTGACAACTAAGGAAAATCCCAAATTCAGTATCTCAGAAAATTTAAATATTGTGAAAAGGTTCAATATTGAAGACACCTGGTGCCACACTCTAATCAGCTAATTAACTCAAAACACCTGCAAAGGCCTTTAAATGGTCTCTCAGTCTAGTTCTGTAGGCTACACAATCATGGGGAAGACCGCTGACTTGACAGTTGTTCAAAAGACGACCATTGACACCTTGCACAAGGAGGGCAAGACACAAAAGGTCATTGCAAAAAAGGGCTGGCTGTTCACAGAGCTCTGTGTCCAAGCACATTAATAGAGAGGCGAAGGGAAGGAAAAGATGTGGTAGAAAAAAGTGTACAAGCAATAGGGATAACCGCACCCTGGAGAGGATTGTGAAATAAAACCCATTCAAAAATGTGGGGGAGATTCACAAAGAGTGGACTGCAGCTGGAGTCAGTGCTTCAAGAACCACTATGCACAGACGTATGCAAGACATGGGTTTCAGCTGTCGCATTCCTTGTGTCAAGCCACTCTTGAACAAAAGACAGCGTCAGAAGGCTCTCGCCTGGGCTAAAGATATAAAGGACTGGACAGCTGCTGAGTGGTCCAAACTTACGTTCTCTGATGAAAGTAAATTTTGCATTTCCTTTGGAAATCAGGGTCCCAGAGTCTGGAGGAAGTGAAGAGAGGCACACAATCCACGTTGCTTGAGGTCCAGTGTAAAGTTTCCACAGTCAGTGATGGTTTGGGGTGCCATGTCATCTGCTGGTGTTGGTCCACTGTGTTTTCTGAGGTCCAAGGTCAACGCAGCCGTATACCAGGAAGTTTTAGAGCACCTCATGCTTCCTGCTGCTGACCAACTTTTTGGAGATGCAGATTTCATTTTCCAACAGGACTTCCAACAGGATTTTCCAACCAGTACCTGGTTTAAGGACCATGGTATCCCTGTTCTTAATTGGCCAGCAAACTCGCCTGACCTTAACCCCATAGAAAATCTATGGGGTATTGTGAAGAGGAAGAGGCGATATTCCAGACCCAACAATGCAGAAGAGCTGAAGGCCACTATCAGAGCAACCTGGGCTCTCATAACACCTGAGCAGTGCCACAGACTGATCGACTCCATGCCACGCCGCTATGCTGCAGTAATTCAGGCAAAAGGAGCCCCAACTAAGTATTGAGTGCTGTACATGCTCATACTTTTCATGTTCATACTTTTCAGTTGAAGATTTCTAAAAATCCTTTCTTTGTATTGGTCTTAAGTAATATTCTAATTTTCTGAGATACTGAATTTGGGATTTTCCTTAGTTGTCAGTTATAATCATCAAAATTAAAAGAAATAAACATTTGAAATATATCAGTCTGTGTGTAATGAATGAATATAATATACAAGTTTCACTTTTTGAATGGAATTAGTGAAATAAATCAACTTTTTGATGATATTCTAATTATATGACCAGCACCTGTATACATAGAATTTGGAGGCCAAGTCAACACCTCAAACTTGTTGTTGTGCTCCTCAAACCATTCCTGAACCATTTTTGCTTTGTGGCAGGGCACATTATCCTGCTGCTGCACCAGGGAATACTGTTTCCATGAAAGTGTGTACATGGTCTGCAACAATGCTTAGGTAGGTGGTACGTGTCAAAGTAACATCCACATGGATGGCAGGACCCAAGGTTTCCCAACAGAACATTGCCCAAACCATCACACTGCCTCCGCCGGCTTGCCTTCTTCCCATAGTGCATCCTGGTGCCATGTGTTCCCCAGGTAAGCGACGCACATGCACCAAGCCATCCACGTGTTGTAAAGGAAAAACGTGCTTCTTCAGACCAGGCCACCTTCTTCCATTGCTCCGTGGTCCAGTTCTGATGCTCACGTGCCCACTGTTGGTGCTTACGGCGGTGAACAGGGGTCAGCATGGGCACCCTGACTAATCTGCGGCTATGCAGCCCCATACGCAACAAATTGCGATGCACTGTGTATTCTAACACCTTTCTATCAAAACCAGCATTAACTTCTTGAGCAATTTGAGCTACAGTAGCTCGTCTGTTTGATGGGACCACACGGGCCAGCTTTTGCTCCCCACATGCATCAATGATCCTTGGCCACCCATGACCCTGTCGCTGGTTCACCACTGTTCATTCCTTGGACCACTTTTGATAGATACTGACCACTGCAGACCGGGAACACCCCACAAGAGATGCAGTTTTGGACATGCTCTGACCCAGTCGTATAGCCATCAAAATTTGGCCCTCGTCAAACTTGCTCAAATCCTTATGCTTGCCCATTTTTCCTGCTTCTAACACATCAACTTTGAGGACAAAATGTTCACTTGCTGCCTAATATACCCCACCCACTAACAGGTGCCATGATGAAGAGATAATCAGTGTTATTCACTTCACCTGTCAGTGGTCATAATGTTATGCCTGATTGGTGTGTAGTTTGTGACTGTATCGATTGTTCTTACTTTAAAAGTAAATCTTTGTAGGAATTACCATTTTAATAATATTGTTGATAATGCTATACTGTATAATATAGCAAGTTTGACATGGTGTCTGCTTTGGTGTCATTGAAGCAGTACTTGAGCCTAAATGATGGCTGTGGTGCTTTCTGGAGCAAAAATAAAGTTGGGAAACACTTAAACTCCATATTCCCAACTCAGACTCTCAAATCAGAATCGTGATTCCTGTTTAATACTGTCGCTGAGAATATGAACATTCTTTGAAGCTCTTTGGAGACCATCATTTGATTCATGTGTGACCAAATGCAAGTAATGTTTATAGCTGTATAACAGTTTAAGTGCTTTCTGCTGAAATATTGGTTGGTTTTAAGACATATGGACAGAAATTAGAGGAAGGAGTGTTTCATTCACCAATGTCACAGTTTATTTTGAATTACTTATTACAATCACAGCTGTTGATTCCGAAACTTTATTGCAGATTTACACATCTCGTGTTTACCTCTCAGTGGCCAGAGTGCCACATAAAAATGAGGAATTATCAAATGCACTTTCAAAAATAAAACAAAATTCCTTTCTGCCTGAAATGGGGAAAAAAATATCACATGGGTCAGCCGAGCCTTTTAAGGATGGAGCTAAATCTGACATCACGTATGATCACGCACCTTTCTTGCTTCTATAAAATGCCAACATGCACAAACGCTCACACTTCACCTACCTAAAGCCATCTTTCTCTCTGGTAAACCAGGTCAACAAACAAAAAGCAATTATGTTAGGCAGCTGCCGCCTGGGAGTGGGTAATTACAGTGCAGTGTGGACAGCTTCATTCTAAACAGGTACTAAAAGCATAATTAATCATTTCCATCATGATGCTTCAGTCCGTTAACGATCACGTGACGCGCCGCCGAGGGCCCGCCAGGGATGGAGGCAGGCTGCTGTGGGAGACGCCGGCGTGCGATTGGCTGCTGGCAGAAGTCCTTGCGGAGGTCAGCCAGTCAGCAGGCCTGACCCGCCAATGACCTTGTATCACTTGACCTTTGAAGGGCTCAGGATCACGCCTTAATATCGGCTGGGTAGCGAGCGATGTAGAGGGAGGGAAAGATAAATGGCACGGTGGAGGAGAGGAATGGTAGAGGGATGGATGAATAGGAGAGAGAGGGAAGATGGAAGGCGGTTAAGATGAAAAATAAAACAGTGGGTTGATTTAGCACCAGGGGTTTTCCCCTATGCACTGACTGAGCAATAGAAATGCATCATTATTATGCAGTATAGGTATACCGCATTTTAAGTATTTTATCATGAGTATTGTATCACCTTGAATTTGGATTATTTTAGAAGATTTTATTAGCATTTTATGTATATATAATATATATAGACACATCATTGCACATCATAATGCACATCATTATCGAGCAGTTTAGCTCTTCTGCTGATGCATTTTTAGGTCACAAAACCTTTTTGTTTCCCTTAATTCGTCTGTATTACTATAAAATGGCTGCATGCAAATATGTTGCAAAATTGATTATCATTATGCAATTGTTTTATTCATTTACTAAATGAACCCAATTCATGACTTTCAGGTGCGTCGCTCTGATAATGGGACAGAAGGTTCTGCTCCCCGTTCAACATGGATCGGAAGATTGAGCACAATGTCTTATCTGGAAGATAGACAGAAAGACAGCGTCCTCTGCTCCTCTCATCTCCCCCTCCACCTCCTCGTTCTCTTCCTTGTGTGTCTGTGAGGCTATCACTATGGCAACCTCACCGAAGGCAGAAGGGAAGTGTGTGTGTGTGTGTTTGGGGGGTTGGCGTAGTTCAGACAAATAAGCATTGCAGGACTCATTTATTCATTTTTGGTTAGCTGAAAATGTGAACATGAAAGGTCAAATATGCTTGCGTTTGCATATTTGTTTTGCACTTTCGTTTATAGCACGCGTTCAATATGGAAGGTATGAAAGATAAGGTTTGTTTTGGTGAATGATGAAACGGAACAAAACATATGGCATTGAAATTGCGCCTTGAAATATTGCTATTAATTTTTTCTGCATTGCACTTTGTTTTATGAAGAATATGCCACTTGCTTTTGTGCAATAAATGTAGTGTTTTTTTTCCTTTGTTTTTGTAGCCCAAATATCTGCATCAGCAAAATATACATGCTTTCTCGTCTTGCTTTTAGGTCCCAGTAGTGCTTGTCTGCAACTTTTCAAAGGGCAATCCAAACCTTGAGTGTCCGCAGTGATACACCATAGAGGTCAGCGCTTGTTTCCCAGGATCCACACATAAAGCCCTCCTTTATATGCCAGTGACACTTACAGAGGAAGAGCTTGTAGGGCCATATGAGTTGCACTGTCACATTCACATCACTTACGCTCTAAAAAAGTAAGGGTCCAAAAGAGTGTTTTCACAGCGATGCTATGGAAGAACCTTTCATTAATCAATTCTTAAAAGAATGTAAGTAACATTATGAAGTAGCTTTTTTCACTATAAAGAACCTTTTGTGCAATGGAAATGTTCCCTGGATGTTAAAGGTTCTTCATAGAACCATAGATGCCAAGAGCCCATATTTTTTAATAGTGTACTGCACTGATTTGAATGCAAAACCCCCTGAACGTAACCTTGACACAGTTTCACCTCAGTAAGCGTCGCCCGTTCTCCACCTCATTCGAATTCCTAGACCCTGGGCTCCAGTTCTCCCCCTCCCCCTTCTCAGTGAGCGCAATTTCTTAGCCGGCTAGAAGTGCTGAGTGCTGCTGTTTGCTTTGTACACAGAAATTCGCTGAGGCTGTAAGCTGTCCCCAAACATCTGTTCTCGGGAGTCGTAAATGGTAGGAGAAACGAGGGCTAGAAAATGGTCTGCGTGCACACGCCCCTGTGTGTTATATATATGCAAGGTGCCTTAAGACCTTCCCTCTACCTTCCGCCTTTTACGTGTGCCGTTGACAAGCAAACAAACGAGTATCGGTTCTTCATTTTACTGCTTGCAATGCAAAAGAACTGATATGATGTCTGTATGTAATGGGGAGTGTGTGTGGGATGTAAAGAGGTTTTGGAAGCTGTGTGTCTCCTTTTGTTAGTGTACTACAGTAACCAGCCATTTTAAGGACCACCCATTAGAATCAGCCACCATCAGAGGCCGCCACATAAATGGACAAGATGAAGCCGACTATATTTTAAAATAGCCAATTGACATAGCTATACTAAATACATATAAACATGTTCTGAACATGTTTGCATTTTAAGCATTTTGTCATGAATAAAATATTTGTATTGAATCTCCCATCTTCTCCCCATATTTCAATAATTTAATATTGAATTTTGATGCCTATAAGGGCTGTAATTAGGTGAAAATGTCTGGGATGATTTTACTAGTGTATATATATATATATTATATATATTCACCTAATTATATATACACTAAAATTATATATCATTGTAAAAAAAAAGTTGCTGCCTTAAATTAAGTACAATCAACTTGGATATTTAAGTCATTTCAACTTAAATTACATTAAACTGACTTTAAAAAAAGTTGAATCGAGTTGAATCTTGAATAACTTATAAAATTATTTTAAAAAATTGACTTAAATTACTTAACTTATTTGGTATTTTTTTTACAGTGTGTGTATTGCTTATATTACAAGGCATAATCACAAAGTTATTTTTTTTTATATATTGTGTTCACATTTGAATCTAAACAGCACTGTCTATTTGCATATATGACATTGTTTTACAGTATAGGAATGTGGTCAATTAATGAAGCTAATCATTATAATTATTATTACTTCCTTTTACTTATTTTTATTAGCTGATTAACACATCATGTTTGTAAGTTTATGTAAAATAAAGGGTTATTTTAAGTAAATAACAGTGTTTAACTTTATTAACTGATTAACACATTCAGTTACTTGTAAAGGTGAAATAAAAGTGGCTTTTTAAAATGTGTGTGGCTGACACTTGTAGCAGATTTTTCTCTCTGTGTATTTGCTTCTATAGTCATTGCTGCTCACTCAGACTCAACTGATATTAGGCCTCTAATAAATAAAATGTATGGTTTTTGTCATCATCCTAAAAGCATCGCTATAAGACAGGTAATATCGTTTCCTCTCAATTACTGAGTAAAACGCAACAGTGCAGTGAGGATTATACTTGATTCTATCACGTTATCCGTTCTGCACCCACATGCCATAACGTGGGTATTAAGCCCCTGCACGCGGATGTAACTGAGCTAAAATGCACATCAGCTTGTGAAGGTGAAATCTAATGAGCTATAGGAAAACTTCCTTCCCGAACGCTATATATTTATGCGTCAAACGTTGCGAGAAACAATCTACATCTCTCCTAAACCTGGGAACATTAATCCACATTCACGCTTAAAAGCGCACAAAAATAATAGTCATATATCTAGTTAATAATATGATTTTAAAAAATGAGAAAAGTTACTTGGAGGGTTAAGAATTTTCATTGGTCATAAAAAATAATGATAAAATAACAATCAGTGCATTCTAGTTTCAAAAAACTTTGACTACAAAAGACTATATGGAACAAATAATATAAAGAAAACGTATAGATAAATAAAAAATATATATATTACTATTAACGATATTAAACTGAAACGATATGTTAATAAATAACTCATTATATAATTTTGCACAGCTTAAATTTAAATATGTTATCACTTAATTAATGAATTAACTAGGAGCCCACAATGTAACATTAGAATAAACATTTTAAAGTTGAAAGAAGTTTGAAGACATATTAATAATGCAGCCTTTTCACTGTGAGCCACTGACCGGGTCACTGCTGTCTCGAGGCGAAACAGAGGTCAAGAGGTGAAAGGTGAACTCTGGAGTAACTGCATATATTAGCAGGCTCAGGCATGCGAGGCGTGCTTCGTGCATAGGCTATAAGGTTCCTAACATGATGAAATTACATGTTTTCAGTAGTAATAACTCAAAAAAATTAGAACAAGCCTTCTCGAGGAACGCTCATTTCAATTAATTTTATTCGCTGGTATATTGTTTGATTAACGCATCTCGATTTTAATGCTGCTAGAAAATTGTAAGGGCATTTAATATAATTTAAGAAGACTCATTTCCACACTGTTTAGGTCATTTATCTCTTCCCCAGACTGTAGTTCTTTTGTTAGAGAATTTGCTTTTATATAGAGGGGGTAAT
Source organism: Rhinogobio ventralis (assembly GCA_039654625.1). Classification (NCBI taxonomy): domain Eukaryota; kingdom Metazoa; phylum Chordata; class Actinopteri; order Cypriniformes; family Gobionidae; genus Rhinogobio; species Rhinogobio ventralis. The sequence goes on from CM077203.1 coordinate 9,255,168, forward strand.
ATGCAAAACCTATCAAATGAAAATGATCTTTAACGATTGTTGTGCAAAACAAAAATGCAGGGAAAAATAAGGAACAGTATACTGTATTTCTTGTATTGATATTGTGAAGAATCTAGCTTTTTTGTTTTACTGTGCATAATCTTAACTCTAGTGATTACACACTGAAAACAATAAATGAGTGTAGAAAATATGACTTTAATTTTAATGCTGCAATTATTCAACCCATCAAGAAAAAATCTATTAAAAGTCAATCAATTTAAATCCACACCACATCGATAAATCGATCGTTTAATCCCCTCTCTTGTTCCAAATATTGTGTCCATCGAATGAGCCCAGTGACAAAAGAGGAGAAACTGCAGGGCAAATAACTTCTCCATAACATTTTAAAATGATAAATTATATCTGAAAGATGCACCCTGAGTCTATGCATTCGACATGTAAAGAAAAAAAATCACAAGAAAGTCTGACTTTATTCGTCACCGTTCTTCTAGCTCTCAATGCACTGCTTTGATGCTATATCAAAATGAGGAGTTGGTATCAGAAGGTTCAACCCGTGGCACTCGATTTAACCTCTTCCAGCAATAAATTGGTGAAAATACACGGCTAAGTGGAGGCACTTTGTACGTTGACAGCTTTTCGCCATTATTTAGAAAGACGAGTATCACCGATCATCGTGCGGCGCTCTTTATTTGCAGATAAAAGCACAAGCAGCATGAATATGACAGACACAGTATGTCTGCGAAACAGCAGCAAACCTGTTGAGTGTTTCTAAATGCGCGCAGCCTGCTCTCGTGTGCGCGCGTCTAAATGTTAAATGTACATTTTTATATTTTTAACTGACTAAATCTGTCCGTATCAGATAGGCTCTTGTACATGCATGCACGTTAAGGTTTTATTCCATACATAATTACATTTTTAAAATAGTACTTCAAATATAGTTAGGCCTACATTTTCTCAGACATTCAGTTCGCTGCTTGTTAAAAATAAAGTGATTGTTATAGGTTTAGCCAATCAACACGGTTTTGTTTTAGAGCCAGGAATAATAATCAGATGAGCTCAGTGTCAGAAATAATGTTTTTTTTTTTTTTTTACATTTTTTTATTAAGAGGCAACAATTGACCCTTGGGCATTTTTACCTAAGGACATTTTTCGGTTACACTTTATTTTAAGGTGTCATTGTTACAGTGTAATTATATATTTAAGTACTGAGTAATATTAATTAACTATATGTACTTACTATAGGGTTAGGGTAGGATTAGGGTTTGGTTGAGGGTTAGTTGCATGTAATTATGCATAGTTTACTGTTATTACGTACATGTAACAAGGACACTGTAAAATAAAGTGTTACCCATTTTTCTTATCATATATAAAACATACAGTATGCCTACTGTACATTTTAGTAAAATATTTTAAACGCACACTAAATAGGCTAGGTCTAGAATATAACGGAATAATAGATTATATAAAATATAAAAACCGAAGAGTTCGTTTTTTCTTGCATTATCCCCCCCCCCCCCCCCCCCCCCTTTATTTATTTTAAATAGCTAAATGTCAATTTTGGCACTTGCACCCTGATACATTTCTGACCTTGATGAGATTTGTTAATTTTAACGATTCATTTTCTGATCTCTAATAACAGACGCAAATTCATAGTGATAAAACATACAGCAAATAAAGCAATTATAAGATATTAAAAGGATTGGAAGACTATAAAGTGCATTTTGATTAATCCATGATTTCTCAGCTTGTCTCAACAGGTGAGAAAACTTCATTTTTATCACAGAGAGTTAATTTCTTAAACAATAGGCTACAATTAAATATAAATAAATAGATATTTATGTTTAGGGGCAAATTTCATTTTGGGTGTAAATACATTTTGGTCGTTCAATAGAATTATAATTGCTCTCGCGCATGATATTCACGTGATTGTTAACATTTTAGTGTAGCCTATAGCAGCCGTTCCATCAATCTTACCCTACTGAAATTATCTTTTGTCAGGAGATGAACAAGTGTCTGTTTTATTCGAGTCCTCATCACAGCCAGAAATCAGCATTAATCCTGGAACGAGGCCTTCCCGCAGCATTTTCTTCTGTTTCATGCGTCTGTTTTGAAACCAGATCTTCACTTGCGCTTCGCTCAGGTGGAGAGTGTTTGCGATCTCTATCCGTCTAGCTCGAGGCAGATATTTGTTGAAATGAAACTCCTTTTCCAGTTCTGTGAGTTGTTTGGTGGTAAAATTAGTTCGCGGGGCTCCACTCGAGGGGTCCTCGTCGGGATCTCGTCCGTGCTCCGTCTTCAGCTCCGGGTCCGAGAATCCCCCCAGTTGTACCTTGGCTGGAAAGGCAACGCAATAAATATTAATTAAAAACGCATAGGTCTTTATAATAAAGATTCAAGGTTAGACCAGTGCTAAAAATCCTTGCATGTTATGGCACAAAAAAATCTCGGATCGAATCAAATGTCAGCTGCAATTTACGTTAAACATAACACTTTTTACTGTTAATATATTCCGTTATACAATTGTTATCTAAAATAGTATTGGCATTTATTAATGATGCTTTTTAATTAAAGCCGCGAACAATTGGAAACGAATTCGATTTAGAAAACAGAGCACGATATGAATATAATACTATTTTATTATTTTATATGCACTATGATTTTATATTCATAACACACCATACGTTATGGATATAAAAACATAGTGCATAGGGTACATAATATATAATATAGTATTATAATAATATTGTGCTCTGTTGTCTTATGATAATTTGAGATTTAAAAATAACTATATATTAAATAAAAAAAAACACTGCAGTAAAAGTGAGTTTAACAATTATATTTAAACCAGTTTGCACATCTGCTTTTAGGATGAGACAGGAATTTAAGATTTGTGTACTGTTTTGTAAGACAAAAGTAGAAGAGATCAATTTCCACGTTTAATTAGCTATATGCAAAATCTCCAAACTGTAATATGACACAAAAAAACTTTATTTTCTTCCATAGATACCACTTACCAAGTTCAAATTTTTGATTCAACATTTTTATTTTTCAAAAGCAGAAATGATATTCGCCAGGTTTCCTGCATGCTGATTTGTGACTTTCTGTTGAAGGTAAGTTTTTGATTGCATGACCTTAATCTGCATGCTAAATATATTCCGTCTGTTTGCACCTCACAGATGACTGTAGGTCAGGGGTCAGATGCACTGTCCATCACAGCCTGTCATAAAAATATTCCAAAGGTCCTGCTTTCCATATGACTACTTTGCCCAACCTAGTAGCCCTGTAAATTAAGTTAAAACAAAGTGCATCTAAATGTGTCTTTGTGTTCATTAAAATAGCGTTAAATCTGCAGTTTAACTGAGCTAGTCAACTAACAGCTGTTTTAATGGAAATCAAACTCATGTTTTGTTGTTTGCTTGTGTTGTTTGCTTTTGGAAGCACACAGGAAGTTGCACATTCCTTTACGGCACACACACACAGGGGTCGGATTGGAAAATCCCCTGGAGTGATACAGACGCATTGAGCCCTCACATACTGCTACAGTTGCAAGTGTCTCTCTAACCTCTGTGCCATCTGCGCACCATGTGTATGACTGTGTGTGTGTGTGTTTGTGGTCATGTCATTGCAGTCATGGACGTACTGTCTGAACAGACACAGGATATACAAAGTCAAAAGTCAAATAAATGCACAATGTTTTGGTTGCAATAACAAAAAAAATATTATCTATCCTTTTGTTATTGCAACTAAAACATTGAAATTTGACATTTCTTTGTATGAGGTCCATGGGAATTTTCGATTAAAACACTTCCCAATAAGTTGAATGAACTCTACATGTCACTAATAGCAATCCCTCACCCTTTATCTTAGGCTTAGAGCACAAACAGTTGATTACACAGTTGATTTTGAGAGCGCTCGGCTCCGATCTTTATCTCGGTCGTGCTGTGCAACTGAAAGTAAACAGAGAGATGAAAAAAAGCAATTGTAGGGTCACCTCTAATATTCACAAGGGACGTTATAACAATCAGTGCATTCACTGACAAATATGAAGTAATTAAGCAATTTCCTAAGGAAATAAAAAGTGTGCATGAAAACACTGATGAATGAGTTACTGGATAATAGAATTGGCAGTCGCCAGAAGGCATAAAGGAATCAAAACGAAACATTTGAGGAATGACTTGCAAACTTGGAAATGGCCAACCAGCCAGAGGGATGACGTGCCCCACTAAGCCTAAAAGAGAGCAGGGGAATGGGGGGTGGGGGATCGATACAGATTGCCTCGGTCATCTGGGCATCCAGCCCACAGTAATTCAGGTGCTGTCAGGGTATAATTGAAGAATGACGCACTGGGACTATGTGCACTGTACTAGGGGATCCAGTCAGACACTCTGTATAAGCTTTTATTCATGTTGAGTATTGGAAACATTTTGATGTTGCCCAGTAAGAACAATAACCCTCACAATGCATGGAATCTCTGACTTAAAGGGATAGTTCACCCAAAAATGAAAATTCGACCATTGTTTATGCAGCCGCATGTCATTCCAAACCCATTTGACTTTCTTTCTCCTGTGGAACACAAAAGAAGATACTGTGAAAAATGTCTTGTCCGCCGAATTCAGTGGGGTCCAATGTTCTTCATAATATCTTCTTTAATGTGCAAAAAATGAAAGTCATACAGGCGAACTATCCCTTTAATGTTTTTTTCCCTTTAATAATATTCTTTTTCTATGTTCCATAAGGTTATAATGAACTTAAGTAAAGGAGCAGACAATAAACATTCGCCCTACCATTTAACATTTGACTTTGGCTGCTGTGTTGATGTGAGTTCTATCTTAAGCACTTGTTGACAGACCTCTCATTTATCATCATACAACGCTTTCTCCATAAGGCTTGCGATAAAACCAAGACATTAAGCACAGAGGGGGAGCCAGGACTTATAGTGATCATTTTATACTCCTGTTCAAAGGGGAAATTCACCCAAAAATTAAATCATCATTTACTCACCCTCATGTCAAACCTGTATGCATGTCTAAATAGAATAAAGTCAATGGGATCCAATGTTGTTTGGAACACACATTCTTCTAAATATCTTCTTTTGTGTTCCACACAAGAAAGAAATGCATAAGACATGAGGGTGAGTAAATAATGACCGTTTTTTTTGGGGTGAACTATCCCTTTAAGCCTTACGTGCTTAAAGAGACAGTGAAGTTCAAATCTAGGTAAGAATGAGAGCAAAAAGGCTTTTCTATTGGTGGACAGGCAGGAGAAAAACAAAAAGCAGACAAAACAGGTAACAAATTGTTGTCTTGTCTTGTCTTGTTTTTGTCAAAAACTCCTGGCCTTGCCACCATTCTAGCATTTGGGATTTGATATAGCAGGCCTTTCTATCCTATTTCCTGACCGCAGCTGTTGTTCGTACACTGGGCGATATAGCCCGAAATGACCTTTTCGCTGACATATTTGCCTGTGAGTTATTTTAGATCATCAGTGTGGCCTGGCCAGACATTCTTCTCCCTGACAGTCTGGAAACCATATGAATGCTGTATTACTGATTCGTAGGAAATGACAAATCAAACAGGGCTCTTCTTGGTTTTACCATCAACCTATAACATATATTGTGATTTATTGAGGGGGACGAGCGATTCACAATTTAACGCACAGCTCTCACAACAAACATGAAATACTTTGACATAATACAGGTCAAATGTCATTGAGCGTGACATTTTATGAGCACATGTCAAGTAACTCACATTTGAACTGCATTAAACGCAGACCTATCCAATCATTACTCTGCTTAAGGATTACATTGAGATTCTGACAGACATTTTCCGACATTTAATATAGAAAATTAATTGCAGCATATAAACATTGGTCTCTATTAAGATTTAGGGCTCTGTCCAGGAAAAGTGTTCCTCTGAAGTTTATTTGGCTCTGAATGGAGAGCTAGGGGGTGCTGGACTCCTTTAAATATGGCCTGGGCTGCTTCTTGTCAATGAGAGAATTTTTAAAGGGATGAACATAGAGAATAGAAGGGAATGTGCTATTTATAAAAATGGAGGAATTCTGCCTGGCATGTTGCTGCTGACCTATTTAGGCACCAGAGTGGATCTTATATATTACACTATCCTTAAGTTTTTAAAGGCTTCTCCATAAAACAAGCAGCCTGATTTGTGAAGCAAGAACTACCTGTCCCTGACATGTGCGGGCATGAGGATAAGTTTCATAATCAGCTTAATACTTTAGCTATAGTCTGACTCTGACATGTCAAATAATGTCAAATAATCTGAGCCATATACACCATATATGTGTATGGGCTGAGATTATTTGACTTTAGCATGTATCATTTAATTTTTTAATACATAGGCTACATGATGGTTTCACTTTATTGTGTTTAGGTGAGTATATGATATACAGATGTTTTAGGTGATAATATTAGCTAAACCCTAAGCCTTAATACAAACCTGTTGATATGCGTGAATTTAAAGTGATTTATTAAACTGATTTATAGTGAGGAGGACCACCAATTTCGACATGTTTCACTATATTTGTAAGTACATTTTTAAATATTTGGCCTTCACAAGTATAGCCAAACTTACACACTCATAGCTCCACCTCCAAATATTAATTTCTGCTTGCCCTAAAAGTTTGGATACGCTACTTCTGGGAAAATCACTTTATAATTGAAAACAGAATTAGTAATAGCATTATATTGTAATTCACATCACTAGGATTTTAAAGAAAATTGGCCGAGAAGACAGAGTTTTTGGCCACTCGGCGAAGAAAAGTTAGTCAAAACTAGTCAACTTACCTGCACGGGACTGATTTCTCCTCACTCTCATCCAGTCGAATGTCTTTTCACTTTGCAATGTCTCATTTAACATGTTTAGAGCCTCGTGTCTGGTGCTATTGTCCTTGACTGGAGGGTGACGCACTGGGCCGTCGCATGTGCGCACAACGCAGTGTGTGTTGTTGACAGGGCCGAGTTCGCAAAGCGCGCCGGAGAATGTTCTTAAAGTGTCTGAGGATGGCGAGAAGCCCGTTCTGGAGAGACCCTGCTCACGACAGCTTTGGAAGGAGGGGACTTGGGGTCGGACGGTGTGCACTGCTCTATAGAAATCTTGATTATGGGGGAAGGGGGGTCTGGTCGAGTTAGCGGGACCAGGGTCCTCATAGGGCTTTGAACACGCGCCTGTGGCCGTGGCACTGAGACTCGTAAAATGATCTTGAAGAAAATCCGCCTCGGTGTTGTTGACATGTCCATCCTCTCTGCTTGGGAAGTCAGTAGTAGCTCCGTGGTCCTGATGCAGACGCATTACTCCAGTAGCATGATAGCCCTTGAAAAGTGACGTTGTGTCCCTGAACCCTTGATAAGAATTCATGACTGCATCTCATATATTCCAGATTTTCATTCGAGGCTGGACGCGACAGAAACGCCATCCACAGATACCACACATAGCGCGCAAAGGACAGAGGCACAGATCTAGACAGGGACATGCCTTGTAGAAACATTCGATCGGTGATGGATGGGGATGACGTGCCCTCTAACTCTTGGCCAATAGCCGGACATCTCCCTCATCTGAGTGAGCGTTAATTTACCAAAGCAAGCAAGTTTGAATGACTTATTTGACCTGCTAATAAGGGTCTGGAGTGTGTGCGCTTGCGCGTGTGCGAAGAGGGGTCAACATCAGTACTACATTTCATAATGGATCATATTGAATTTAATCAAAGCGCGCTTCATTATGCTGGATGATTTCTAGTAAGAATTTTGCACAAATGTCAAAGCGTTTGTAAAAAAGTCACATTAATATAGATTCTTTGATCTGTTTGTTTCAGATGCAAATCATTTCAAACATTTTTTTAATTTCCCTAACTGGTAGTGTTGAGTTTTAAATTTAAGTTACCCTATAAAAAATATTATTTCGACACACAACTGTCTTCATGGTGTTGTTTTTTTTCTTCTGAAGGCCCAGTCCGTATCCACGTTTCAGATTAACACGCACAGAAAATCAATGACTGTTTAGTCAGTATAGCAGCCTTAGTTTACCCGAAGAAGGTCTTAAGCCTGCATTGTCAATAGTTGTTAATGGGAAAGCCATGGACCTTGTGGTTCATGCCTATTAAATAAAACGTTCATTTAAACTTTGAAAAGAATCTTAGAAACGTATATATCCCAGGAAACACACGTTAACACTTCTCCTTTCATAATCAGATCTATTTATCTTTGATTTGTTCAACGCATACTTTGGAAAAAACTGAAACTCTGTGTAGAATTCTATGGCCACAGGGAATCTAACATAACAGCTGAAATGATGTTAAAAGGGAATCATAAAGTCATTGTATGAGATTTCTGAGTGATTATCTGTGCTCTAAACAGCTGTCGTTGCAGGTCATTCGTCGGTCAGATGATAATTAGCATCTGCCTGCCTTGCAATAATGAACCGCTTCATACAAAAGGTATTTAACCTTTCATTTTAAGAAATATTTATTTTTTTCAAAACAAATGACAAGCTAAATGACAATATCTTTAAAGAATTTAATTCGTTAAATATAGTCGCTCCATTAAAAATAAATAAATAAATAAAGAGTTTTATTATAAAGTTTAACCATCGCTTTGTTTTATATGCTAGACCTTATTATACACATGCTGCCTTTTATATATTGCATATATATTGCAACAGTATAATTGCATTTAAAACTTTTCACGGTTCTCCTTCTAAGAGGTATTTTTCTTGTAATTTCAAATAAACGCTTAAATTAAATAACACTAAAATAATACAAGAGTAGTTTAAACTCAGTTTAAAGATGTTTTTTACAAGTCACTGTTACTTTCGATTATAAATAACAAATACAGCCATCACAGAGTTTCTGTCATTCACTTCTTGTTTTCTTTTCTTCTTTTGTTTTCATCAGATTTAAATTTTTGTAACGTCATGCAACAATTGGAGGAGCCTATTGAAATATATGTTGGAATATGATAATTGATGTTCAAAAATGCCCCTCCCCCCCAGTTAACCTAAATGTGCTTTTTGTGGTATAATTTACTGGATAATTTGTCCTTATAAGGTACCAGCTATGCATTTGAACATTAATCTTGACTGTTTGCATGTCTAAAATATTTTACATGTGCATTCTATTATATTTTATGTGACATTCAGAAAAGTTTCTCCAAAGTCATAGAGCGTTAGACCGATAACACCAGAGATATCACCTTCAGAGGCTACAACACTCACATCTGTTTAAAAGTGGCAGTCCCAATTCCCTTGTAACACATGTGGCCTTTACTTTCAGACTTGGTCTTTCCTTCTAGTAAGTAGCTCAGTCATTAAGTTTTATTGAGTCAAATGATTTCAACATTGGATCAAGTTCAGAAAATATAAATACTTGGAAAATGCACAGAAACCACTGTCTTAACAACTGTAAGCACATTTGCATCACATTTACATTTTAGGAGACAGAATATATGCATTGAATAAAATTTACTGTGTCACTTTGGATAAAAGTGTCTGTCTGTTTTCTCTAGGTCTAGGAAACGGAAGCAGTTTGGCATTGCTGATTACATCAGATTAAAAATCAGTTTCTGGCAAAATGAGGTGACTTCATGATCATTTTAGTTGTTTTTTAACATGCATAAAATGTATTTTAGTAAAATAAAATGGCAAATGTTAATTAGGAAATTGAATAAAAAAGAACAGGATGATTATAGATCTAATAGTTATGATAATGCTTGCATTTAAACTTTATCACTGTAAACATTTGAACTACTGAACAGGACAGAAGGAGGAATTTCCGCTTATATGACCAATAAAGAGTTTTACTAGGGCTCCGCAGTGATTAAAAAACCATCTCAAATAATCAACAATGTATAACTGTGCACTCACAACCCCAGAGATCTGGTCCCAGCTGCAAGAATAAATGGAATTCTACGGGCAGCAATGCACTGAATGACGGAGTGCAATATATCCCTTCCCTCTGTACATTTGCATGGTACACTTATCCATCTTCATGTCAGCTGTGGGGTTACCCAGGGTTCACGCGCTAGCTTGTTTCTCTCCTCTCCGCTCAATAAATAAATCTCTGCTGCTCTCTGTTTACGGGCTGAATATAAATTTGTTTGCAGTCGATCGCGGGCCTGTGTGAAGGCATTAGAAATTGTATTTCTGTAATGGGTTTCAGCATGAGGAGGTGGGGATGGGGCGGCTGGGGATGGGGGTGTGAGGCAGGAGTTGCAGAAGTGTTTGACTGCAGGGTAAGAAAAAAAACAGGTGCGTGCACTGCTCCACCTCAATAAGATTATACACACTTTTTTTATAGTCCAGATAAGATAAATTGGCTCTGGGCTGAATTTACAATGGATTTAAACTAAATTTTAATGTTATTTACTCTCATTTTATAGAGATCAAATATTAAGGGTTTATTCGTTTCTCCCCGTGCCATATGTTTGATTAGTATAAATCGTGAGGAAAGCGGTGTTCAACATGCCTCCATGTGTTTTCTACAGACGTTTGACCTCAGTTGAACAGCTCTGGGTAAACAAGTCATCGCAAACGCCCCCCCCTCAGTTCTGAACAGCTTGCTTCCCATCAGCACGCGTGTTTTGCCAGGACAGATGACAGGAAATCAGTCTCGGCTCATGTTTGTAATAAGGTGAGGGAACATTCATTTTCCTTATTGACTGGAAAGAGACCAAATAATACCAGCTTGCCACATCCGAGCTGTTTCCGGTCGCATCCTGTCATATGTAATGTGTGCATATTCAAAGCGAATGACATGCACTGGCCAAGTCTCTCTCTGTGAAGTAATTGCATGCATGTTCACCTCTCCATGACTTTATAACTGGAGGCTGGTGAAAATACCAGTGTGGCACAGGTTAGGTTTCATTATGATTTGAATGCATCACTCTTCTCAGAGGGGAAGCTCGCTCTGATAACCTGATCTCTCTTTGGTGATCGTCCCACCAAGCTGTGGGATCTTGGCCGTGATGTGGAGGTCATATCATTGGCTGATTTTGACCTCTGACCCTTCTGACAGAGCTCTGGAATGATGACTCGTGGCCCGGGTTTAACCCTAGAGGACTGTCGGGCCTAATTATTTCTCATCTTTGAGCCCTGAAAATGCCAGGAGTGAGACGTTGCTGACAGGTGACTGTCACCACTGGCGGTAAGGTCATTGCTGTTAATGCAGAGCAGGCCTGTCTCAAATGATTGGTTAAGGGCTGGTAATCTATGCACTTGCGTACACCTCTAACTTTATCACTGGTGAACACACCAGAGAGGAGGCCAAATAAAAAGCACTCTGGCCTAGAAAGTAAACTTGTGCGACATTCACAAATAAATTAGGAATGTATTTTAATTGAGGTAGCAAAAAAGATGCAAATTGCAATTCGAAGTTGAATTTAAGGAAGTAGAATTAAAATGAATGAAGATATTCATATGATTCTAATTTAATCTAGAAAAGCAAAGTTTGTCAAGACAAATCTGAATCTTGAATTAACCGTGTTTTGAAAATGTTGAAAAAAGTTGAAAAGACCATTTCGAAGTTTGAAGGTTTATAGGCCTTACAGACAGATAGACAGACAGACAGAAAAACATACAGATAGATAGATACATACATACATATGTACATAGATAGAAAGATAAGAAAGAAAGAAAAAATTAATGATAGATAGTAGGGCTGCAGAAAGAAAAATGCAATATGCGATAACTCGTTAAATAATGTGATATTCGATATGTGATGCAATAAAGCTTTAAGTGTGTAAAATATAAATTATATTTAAATATATTTAAAAACTGAAAATTATATAACAATATTAACACTATATTGCCACAAGTATTAGGACACCTCTCCAAATCATTGAATTCAGGTGTTCCAATCACTTTCATGGCCAACGGTGTATAAAATCAAGCACCTAGGCATGCAGACGCTTCTACAAACATTTGTGAAAGAATGGGTCGCTCTCAGGAGCTCAGTGAATTCAAGCGTGGTACCGTGATAGGTTGCCACCTGTGCAATAAGTCGATTCGTGAAATTTCCTCACTACTAAATATTCCACGGTCAACTGTTAGTGGTATTATAACAAAGTGGAAGCAATTAGGGACAACAGCCATGAAGTGGTGGGCCACTTAATATCACAGAGCGGGGTCAGCGCATGCTGAGGCACACAGTGCGCAGAAGTCGCCAACTTTCTGCAGAGTCAGTAGCTACAGACCTCCAAATTTCCCACTACTGGACTCTAGAGAGACTCTAGAGTGTTCTCTGGAATGACGAATCACGCTTCTCTGTCTGGCAATCTGATGGATGAGTCTGGGTTTGGCGGTTGCCAGGAGAACAGTACTTGCCTGACTGCATTGTGCCAAGTGTAAAGTTTGGTGGAGGTAATGATGGTGTGGGGTTGTTTTTTAGGGGTTGGGCTTGGCCCCTTAGTTCCAGTGAAAGGAACATTTTGGACAATTTCATGCTCCCAACTTTGTGGGAACAGTTTGGGGATGGCCCCTTCCTGTTCCAACATGACTGCACACCAGTGCACAAAGCAAGGTCCATAAAGACATGGATGAAGAATTGGATGGCATTAAAGTTCATGTGCATGTAAAGTGTTACGTCCATAGGGACGTAGGAATTTATTTTATTTCTTTTTTAATTATTTGTGTGGATACTATTTTCTGTGTGTGTGCTTTTGTTTGTTTTTTTCTATGTTGCTCTTGTTCCTCCTACTGTCTGCTTGACAGGCTCATGAGTGCCACCTGAATCCTGTTCCAGCTCGTTAAGTGGAGTACAAAGGTGCCTAGAGAATTCCAGTCCAGGAAAGAGACTGAGGCTTCCCTCTGTGAGAGAGACTACCATCTTCTAGTCCCAGTGCTGTTGTTTTGTATATTGCCTTGCCTGCAGTGTTCAGATAAAGAGCTGTGAAGTGTGTCTTAGCTAACTTTGGTGTGTCTGAGCTGTGTAGTGTTCCAACTAACATTTGCATTCCTAAGACTTTAGCTCAATCTGAGCAGTGCAGATTTTTTCAGTCAATTTAAGTTCTATTTGTGAACATCAGATATTTTATTTTATTTTATTGTCTTAATTTTCTCACCGTAGGGAGGTGGATGCCTCCCCTCCTGAAGCCCTTTTTGTTAATTCCCACCGTTTACTTAATAAATCTTGTGTTATTTTGAAATTGGTGTCATTGAGCATTTTGTATCTGCCCTGGGACCTGGAGACGGCAGTTCTCTCATTCTCTCCCCGCAACGTTTGTTACCCTCCTTTCCTGCCCCTGACTAGAAAGGGGAATCGTAACAAAAGGCAGAAGTCCAAAAACTTTTGGCAATATAGCGTATGTTTCACATTCTTTTTGGGAAAAGAAAGCATCACTACAACTTCTGAAAGTGAACTGCAGTGTTTTAGCATTACATAAATGGCAGTAGCAACTCCAAGGTCCTAGGTTCAATTCCCAAGGAAGGTATGAAATGAAAAATGTGGATGCAGTGTCATATGGATAACAGCATTTGCCAAATACAAAAAAAGTTCATTTATATAGGCAGACAGACAAAAAAAAGGCTGATATGGAGTTAGAAAGAGCAATACAGAGAAAAAAATGAGTGATAGAGGAAGAACGACATTGATAACATCAACAGCAGTAATTGATTGAGCACATTGCTGACAAGGTGGTTGTTTAAACTTGCAGTGGTGCATTTTACTTAAGCAGCAGCAAGACGACTTTGATAACAAGCACTTTTAGGGAGTTTTTAGACTTGGTCACTTCATGCGTTTTTACTAATAGCTATCTAATCATGAAAACACCAAGTGCTCTCCAAGATGCATTTGAGACAGATGCGAGAGGTGGAGGCAGTTAGAGATGTGTACAAGATGCAGTCAAGTGTAAATGCTGCTGTTTGTTAATTAATCCCAAAGTCCCGAATGGTTTAGCTTCCGTCCATACAGTCCGCACATGAGTGAGCAATCATGGATGAGACACATGGATTGAGCAACTGCAAATCTCAGACATATTTCGCCATATGGGAAAAGAGACTGTTCAACAGAAAATTGTGCTGCCCACCATTAGCATTACCACTGACGTGAACTCTGTTATATTTGCATATAGCGTTATTATACACTCACCTAAAGGATTATTAGGAACACCAACTAATACTGTGTTTGACCCCCTTTCGCCTTCAGAACTGCCTTAATTCTACGTGGCATTGATTCAACAAGGTGCTGAAAGCATTCTTTAGAAATGTTGGCCCATATTGATAGGATAGCATCTTGCAGTTGATGGAGATTTGTGGGATGCACATCCAGGGCACAAAGCTCCCGTTCCACCACATCCCAAAGATGCTCTATTGGGTTGAGATCTGGTGACTGTGGGGGCCATTTTAGTACAGTGAACTCATTGTCATGTTCAAGAAACCAATTTGAAATGATTCGAGCTTTGTGACATGGTGCATTATCCTGCTGGAAGTAGCCATCAGAGGATGGGTACATGGTGGTCATAAAGGGATGGACATGGTCAGAATCAATGCTCAGGTAGGCCGTGGCATTTAAACGATGCCCAATTGGCACTAAGGGGCCTAAAGTGTGTCAAGAAAACATCCCCCACACCATTACACCACCACCACCAGCCTGCACAGTGGTAACAAGGCATGATGGATCCATGTTCTCATTCTGTTTACGCCAAATTCTGACTCTACCATCTGAATGTCTCAACAGAAATCGAGACTCATCAGACCAGGCAACATTTTTCCAGTCTTCAACTGTCCAATTTTGGTGAGCTCGTGCAAATTGTAGCCTCTTTTTCCTATTTGTAGTGGAGATAAGTGGTACCCGGTGGGGTCTGTAAAATTGTATTAAAATGTTACAAATATTTTAAAATCTAATTTATTCCGGTGATGTCAAAGCTGAATTTTCAGCATCATTACTCCAGTCTTCAGTGTCACACGATCCTTCAGAAATCATTCTAATATGATGATTTGTTGAAGAAATTCTTATCATCAAAGTTGTGCTGTTTATTATTTTTGTGGAAACCGTGATCCATTTTTCAGGATTCTTTAATGAATAGAAAATTTTAAAAATAGAAATCTTTTGTATCATAATAAATGCATTATACTGTCACTTTTGATCACACTATAAAAAAGGTGGCCTTCATTTTTTTAAAGTACAATCTACTTGGATGTTCAAGTCATTTCAACATAAATTACATTAAACTGAAAATGAGTTGAATCTTGTATAAAAAATGACTTAACGTATATTGGTGAGTTCAAGCAATGTAAAAACATTATGTTGTCATAACTTAATGATCATATCTTTTTTTTTTTACAGCGCAGTTCAATGTGTCTTTGCTGAATAAAAGTATTTCTTACAAACTTTTTAATGACCCTAAACTTTTAAACGATAGTGTATATGAAGTAATTAAAAATTACATTAATAAATGATCATTATAATTAATTTTCTTTACATTTTTTTTTTTTAGTTTTATAAAAAAAAGCTTCAGGTTTTTTGGACCCACATATGTATTTTAGGGGTACAACAGCTTGTCAATGGGGCCCTTAAAAGGACATCTTTGTACCTTTTTTTTTTTTTTTGTATACTTCACTTTTTACTAGGTCGATTTAACGCGTTAATTAGATTAATTAGTTACGGTAAAAAAATAACGCGTTAAAATTATTAACGCATTTAACGCACTGGCCCCGCACCAGACCTGAGGCATCTTTACACAGCCGAGTTAAGGCGGCTTTAAAGCGGCTCTGTGTCTGCTTAAAACTCTGTGTAAAGACGCAATGCTGCATAAAAGCAGACTTAAAATATGCCGGCTCTGACCCACCTCGGCCCCTAGTATCCAAGGCGATGCTGATACGGTTTTGATTCAGTGTAAATTAACGCGAACTGGTGCCGCCTTAAACTACGTCATTGTCATGACAACCGCCAGTCAGCGTCAGCTGAAGCAGGAGACAAACCATCTAGGAATTAAAGAAAACGAGTCATCACATCGTCAAGCAAACCACCGTCGTGTGTAACAAATGAGCGATCAACGCACTGCAACATTTCCCCTCAGATACGGTAAATGCTTAACCCAGTGTGATTGTGCATTGTAATATTATATTCCAAAAATAATCTCTTTGAGAACAATATTTGATATTAGATTTGGTATTTGCTGATATATCTGCTGTCCTACCTGAAACGCTATCATTGTTCATTTGTTGTGACTGCTCCAAAGTGACTTTTCGACCACCTTTAATCCTGCGGTGATCTACCCGTAATAATAATTTGTTCAATCGGGCATAATTGTATTAAGAAATGTAATATAACTATACCGTAGCCTATAAGTAGGGCCTACAGAATTATGACAAACATCAAAGCGCTTAGCACGCAGAGGAAATTAATTTAAAATTCCGTAGGCTATTTTTATTTTATTTTTATATATTATTTCATTTTTTTTATTTTTATTAATTTATAACACTTTGTTAAAACTGCAGTTTTAAATTAGTAATGTTCAAAGCATTGTTTCCCGCGATTTTAATTCCTGTGCAAATGCATTTATGCCGCTTCAGAGTAAATGTGTAAATGCACATTTTTGTGATTTTATGCCGCTTCAGATTCGGTTTCTGTGCCGCGTTTGCTGTGCAAAGATGCCTCTACTTAGGTCATCTTACAGTTCATACCATAAAAAAATAGGTTCACAGTTGATTGATGAAGAATATGATGCAGGGCAACAACTCACTGATGAAGCCTATAGAATGCAGTTAGAATGTCCCTAAAATGTGAGGCAAAAATGCCCCTGTTTGAGTTTTAGTCTCAGGGTGTTTTTACACTGGGCACATTTGTTGTGGTCCGCGTAAGAGCGCGATTGTTCCCTCCGGTGCTATGCGCGAATACACTGCAGGCTCACTCTCGCTGGTATCCAAGGTAAATCATTAACACTATCATCCCTCACATGTGTTTTATTGAACTAAATACGTCGTCATCTGATAAAACGCATGCGCAGTTTACTTTTCTTGCGCACCCGAGTCCGTGTTGCTTTCACATTCACGTGAATCCTTCAGGCAGTCTCGAATTCAGTGCCCCTGAGCTCACCTGGGTCCGCATGACAGCTTTCACATAAACAATTTTTCATGTTTCGATCTAAACTGCCAGTGTGAAAACGCCCTCACATTTACATCATGATAAGCAATATCACACGAGTTCTGTTTTTCTGTCCAGAATAGCACGAGTGCAAATGCGATACTGATCTTATACAACAGTTTAATAAAATAGCTAAATAAGTTAATATTAGGCGTATGTTGTTTTATACAACATAGTGTTGTTTTTAGTCTGTTTTGCTCAGTTTTGCCAACGCAGTTATAAAGACAAAGCAGAACTGTTCGTCTACGACTCCGAGCAATAGCTACACAGTGGCGTTTCATTTCTGAGTCGGGTGAACCAATGATTCAATGGACCACAAAGAGAACCATTTACCATTTTCATAAAGAGAACCATTTACTTCACTCCTGAATGAACGAATCGAATGAATCAATGACTCGATTAGACATTTACCGCCACCTACTGGCAGTTTCTTTAGAGTATAATTTCATATTTCCATATTAATAAAAACAAACATTAAAGGTAGCTATAGTTCACCCAAAAATATTTATTTCTGAAGCTACTTTTTGTAATGTCTGTTTGATTTTTTACACAATAATGACTTTAAATTATCTTTTGGGAGTAATTTCTCAGCCAAATTTGATGTGCGATTAATAAAAAAAAAATACTCTTCTGATGATGAAATTTGCATCATGCACACCGTACGCTGACCCTCGCGTACGCGTAAAAAGTGAAGTATACTTTGGCCTTTTAGCCGAAAATATACTTCGTTTTTTATGCGTACGCAATCATATGCGCACAGTCGAACGCACAGCCTTGCAAAGTATAGCCTACTTCTTTTGACTTGTACGCGTACACGGGCGTTTGACGCATGCACATTATGTAATTAATTAGATTTAAAAAAAAAAAATGCTTGACAGCCC
Source organism: Rhinogobio ventralis (assembly GCA_039654625.1). NCBI lineage: Eukaryota > Metazoa > Chordata > Actinopteri > Cypriniformes > Gobionidae > Rhinogobio > Rhinogobio ventralis. Next base: position 9,273,140 of record CM077203.1, read on the forward strand.
TACTTTTTATGCATTCGCGAGGGTCAGCGTACAGCGCGTGTGACGCAAATTTCGTCATTAGAAGAGTACACGCGTTCTTTACGTGCACGGCCGGATTTTTGTAACCGCGCATACTTTGTACACGCAGGTCGCACATGCGCACTGAATTTTTTTTTGCAGTATTTACATGGGTTGTAACCCGTGGCAAGAGATTGCTCAAAACTGTGCATGCGTCAAACGCCCGTGTACGCATACAAGTATACTTTGCTAGGCTGTGCGTTCGATTGTGCGCATATGCTCGTGTACGCATAAAAAAAAGTATATTTTCGGCTAAAAGGCCAAAGTATACTTCACTTTTTACGCGCAAGGGTCAACGTACAGTGCGCGTGATGCAAATTTCATCATCAGAAGAGTATGCGCGTACTGTATGCACACCACCGGATTTTTGTAACCACGAGTATTTTGTATGCGCAGGTCGCACATTTGGGTTGTAACTCGTGGCGAGAGATTGCTCAAAACTGCGCATGCGTCGAACGCCTGTGTACACGTGTACGATTCAAAAGAAGTATACTTTGCAAGGCTGTGTGTTCTACTGAAAAAGTATACTTTCTGCTTAACAGGTGCATATTAGTACCTTAGGGTACCTTAGACCATTTTCAACTAAAAACAGAAAACTTTTTATGCGTTTTGGCCGTTCATTTATGACAACAACGTTTTGGGGACCTCAAAATGTAAACTTTTGAAAATGGGAATTAAAGTTAAAGTTTTTGAAAACGATACCGTTATCGTCTCTGTGTAAACTACCAAAACGTAAATTTGTGGAAACGGTGCCGTCATGCGCATGCGTATTGCATGTTCAGTTTATAGGCGAGTAGTTTTTCTTTACAAAGTGACATCGCCAACTATAATGCAGCGTTTTTAATAGTTTTCGTGGAACCGTGTCAATGGGATCGTTTTGACAAGTAGCAATATGTATCTTAAGGTACTACTATGAACCTTTTAGTGGTAAATAATATACAAAGATGTCCTTTTAAGTGTACTGCCCCAGTGACAAGCTGTTGTACCCCTAAAGGTACAATTTATGTAGATTCATTGATTTCACTTTTTCACTTCAGGTGTTTTTAAAAAAAAAAATGCATTGACCATGGTATTTCATGTTGAAGAGAATTTTGCATTACATGCTTTCAATGACAATTTCAGTGTTCTCTAATGAACTGCTTATTTTATTATCTTCAAGTAGACAACAATATGGAGTGTCACCACTTCTAACAAAACTGTTGTTTTTTGGCACAGAAACAGAGTACATAGTGACCAGGTGTGTGTTAATGGGATGCACTGCTGATTCTTACAGTCACACAGAGATCCCAGCAGGCATGTGCAGAAACAGCTCCGCCGCATCTATCCCGCGTACTTCGCTTAGTGTAGTATATGGCTGTAAGAATACGAATGCTTCCGGTCTTTACTTCCTACTTGAGCCCAGCAGGCAGCAGCCCAAACAAAGTGACAATAAGCCATCTGTCATACGAGCGTAGACTGCTGCACTGTCTCCAGTGCCTCCGGAGCTCCTTACTGGGCGACATTAGCAGGGTTAAACAGTCGGTAGGAAGGAAAACTCGTCACTACACAGCCATATGCCTCTTTTCCTCAATTGCACAGTGAAAGAAAGCTTGTTTGAAATCCTTCTCCATATGAAGATGTTTTGCTTTTGGTGTTCAGACCTGAGAACTACTTTTCTGAAAATCATCAGGTGTTGATTAGGTTGGAAACATGCAATTTGATTAATCCTGATTTCAGAGCGTATGTTATGGTAATTGTTTTGTAGGAGCCCTCATCAAGTTTGTGAGGCTTCTCATCTGTGTATCAGCCTTTTTTTCTCCATTTAATGTCACCAATCACCTTTAGCTAGAGCGTATTTAAAAAGCCATTGATCTTTATAATGCAGTGCTTTAATATGACAGTAACAGTTGTACGTGATGCAGGAAGTCAAATTGTGGAGATTGATGAGGGCTTGCAGGTGAATTATAATCCATCTACCTGAGTGATGCCTGCACTGTGTTCCATACCAGCAGGCCGACAAATAAATAAAACCCACAAAGGTGACACTAGGAATTGATACTTAACAATCCCTCTGAGCAACAAGCACCAGGAGCGGCTTTGACTGAGAGGAAAACTCCCCCGGAGAGACAGAGAGCGAGAGAGAAATGGCAAAGCTGGGAAGGTTAATGGAAAAGAATGGACTGGATTTGCCAAAGGTCACACATACAGAGTCAGCACCTTGTTTATGATTAGAAGAGGTCTGAGCACAGCTTGTGTTTGAGCCGCTTAATAAAACGCTTTAAATGACTATTGATTCATGCTTCAGAAGAGAACTATGAATCTACTATGTGGTGATTACCTATGTGAGCATAAGGTCCAGCGTTTTTAAATCCTTAATGAGAGTCTGTATGGTAAAGTGTGGTCACAGAGGTTGATCTTCTCCTTTTTAATTGGTTAGAGGGCCTATATTTCATTATAATAAATAATGTTGTATCTTCTAATTTCTAAAATTGTAGTCGGCCATGAGATGTTTGAAGACAAATTGTGAATTTTAATGGCCGGTGGACCATCTCTTATGCAAATTGACTGTAGAATTAATTGATTCGATCCAATTTCCAGATCCTTAACTAGATTGTGGGATTACTAACTAAATCTGGAATGTGATGTATGTGTGGTGTCCTGTGGGCTGTGTTGTGCAGTGCCTTTCTGCCGATTTTTCAAAAATTCCCAGTATGAACTTATTTGGAGCGTATGCTGTAATCTCATTCCCCGCGCTGTATCGGGATGCGAATATGATGAGCGACTGATGGGAGTCTGTTAGTGCACTCAGTCTAGGTTAGTGCTTCGGATCAATGCGTGACCCTATTGGAGGAAAAAAATTGGGAATTTGGAAGAATTTGCCTTTAGATGAAAAGAAATGGACTGAGATACGAATAAAAAGAAAGCAATATCCAGTTAGCCTGGTAAAATTGCAAGGTGTATGAGTGTAATTAGTTAATGTCAATAATGAGGTTGCATAGTTGTAATGATGATTTCCTCATGGGGATATTGATGCTGATAGGTTGCTCTAACTGAAAGTGTGGCATAGTGTGCTTTTGTTTAAATCACCTCAGTGTTCACTAACCTTTTTTGTTATATTTCTCAATGAAACTCAGATCTAGCACCATTATAAATTAAAACAGAAACCTGTTTTCATTATATATGTACAGTTGCAATGTGAACTATTTACACTAAGGAAATTAAAGTTGTAGTAATATTGATGAATGATATATTGGAACCATATTAATTAGTTATGAGCTGAAATTGTAGATTTAAATGTAAATCATATGTAATATTTAATAGCACTAACAATTTAAAAATGAAATCTTTATAAGATCTGAAAATTTATTTCTAATGTTTTCATAATGTTTCAGCTATAATTCATAAAATCACTTGTTTTTTTTTTAACAATGTTCCCCAAATATTTCATATAGATTTTTAATATCAGCCATTTATTAGTTGTTGTCCATAACATCAAAATAATTATTGGTATTGGCAGAACTTCATATCATGCAGTAAGCAGTATCACTGTAAGAAACTGATGACATGATATCATAGCTTTATTTTTTCTCTCTCTCTACATGTTGTATAGCAATGCATCAGCAAAGGATATCTGTCATTGTTAGCCCATATATATCATGTTGAAGAGGAACTTGAATTATATCAAAGACAGCTTTGGATCAATTCAGTCATGTGGAGAGTTTGCGTTGTGCACCCTGTGTGGTTTTAAATGCTTAAAAATAGGTCTTTTTATTGTGTGAGTGGCCAGAGCAAGCTCTCTCATCCTCTGTGATCTTTGCCAGGGGTCGTGTAATGCTCCTTAATGTGCTCGTAAATCATGGCTGGTCAGCCCATGCACACAAGAATGTAAAGAATCCAACGCAGCCTCTATCTATCTATCTCTCTCTCTTCTTCTCTCTTCAAGTCAGTACAGTAAATCTTTTTTCTCCTGAACACTCAAAGAGGAATTTCTCTGCAGCTGATTTTCTGCAAATTAATTACGTACTGAGCTCAATGATGGATTTAGGAATGTAGTGGACCCGTTGTGCTGTTCTCTTTACCATGAACTAAAGCTCATACAGTGCAATGTTTAAATTAGATCTTGATCCTTCTTAGTTTACAGGCAGATTTGCCATCTACAGGATGTCTATTTTAATAATTGGGGCTGATGTTGTTCAATGGTCAGTCTAATCACAAGTACGTGAGCCTCTCATGCCTCTTTGAACTTCAGTTACTGGATTTTTCTCTTGCTATATTCATTAATATTATATTAAAGGGTTCACCCAAAAATTAAAATTCTGTCATTAATTAATCACCCTCATGTCATTCCAAACCCTTAAGACTTTCGTTCATCTTTGGAATACAAATGAAGATTTTTTTTTTTTTTAATTGACATTGACAGTTACGCAACTACCACTTTCAAGCCCCAGAAAGGAGTAAAGACATAATTTACAAAATCCATGTCCTTATACCATGTTGTAAATTATTTTTGAGTGGAAGGAGAAATGCTGTTTTTGTGCGTGTCTTTAAATGCAAATGAAGATACTCAGATACTCTGAAACCTAACAAAACATCTGTTTGGTTTTGATTATCATCTCTATTGCGGTCACGCTCACGTGACATTGCAGTTTTTCCTCATCATGAAAGTTTATTATCTGCATGTGTTTTAAAACCATATCACTCTAAACTTCTGATATATGGTTTTCTGAGCACACACATCTAAAGTACATGCACAGAAAGCTGGATGTAAGACGGCACATCCCGTGAGTATTAAACTAAGTTCTCTTTCACGTCTTATTGCACTTAAACTGTCAAATACACACAGGGTTGTCAAAAACACACAAAGTTCACATAAACACATAGGTTATGTCTGTGAACGTAAACAGCAAGTAAAGAAATGTGTATATTTGATATTTTCTATTAAAGTGAAAGATGATATACAGTATCTTCTGCTATATACACAGATCAGGCATAACATTATGACCACTGACAGGTTAAGTGAATAACACTGATTATCTCTTCATCACGGCACCTGTTAGTGGGTGGGATATATTAGGCAGCAAGTGAACATTTTGTCCTCAAAGTTGATGTGTTAGAAGCAGGAAAAATGGGTAAGCCTAAAGGTTTGAGCGAGTTTGACAAGGGCCAAATTGTGATGGCTAGACGACTGGGTCAGAGCAGCTCCAAAACTGCAGCTCTTGTGGGGTGTTCCCGGTCTGCAGTCGGCAGTATCTATCAAAAGTGGTCCAATGACAGGGTAATGGGCGGCCAAGGCTCATTGATGCACGTGGGGAGCGAAGGCTGGCCCGTGTGGTCCGATCAAACAGATGAGCTACTGTAGTGAAAATTGCTCAAGAAGTTAATGCTGGTTCTGATAGAAAAAGTATCAGAATACACAGTGCATCGCAGTTTGTTGTGTATGGGGCTGTATAGCCGCAGACCAGGCAGGGTGCCCATGCTGACCCCTGTCCACCGCCAACAGTGGGCATGTGAGCATAAGAACTGGACCAAGGAGCAATGGAAGAAGGTGACCTGATCTGATGAATCATGTTTTCTTGTACATCACGTGGATGGCCGGGTGCGTGTTCGTCGCTTACCTGGGGAACACATGGCGTCAGGATGCTCTATGGGAAGAAGGCAAGCGGGCGGAGACAGTGTGATGCTTTGTGCAATCTTCTGCTAAAACCTTGGGTGCTGTTATCCATGTGGATGTTACTTTGACCTAAGCATTGTTGCAGACCATGTACACCCATTTCATGGAAACGGTATTCCCTGGTGCATGGCTGTGCCCTCTTTCAGCAGGATAATGCACCCTGCCACAAAACAAAACTGGTTCAGGAATGGTTTGAGGAGCACAACGAGTTTGAGGTGTTGACTTGGCCTGCAAATTCCCCAGATCTCAATCCAATCGAGCATCTGTGGGATGTGCTGAACAAACAAAGTCCGTTCCATGGAGGCCTCACACCACAACTTACAGGTCTTAAAAGATCTGCTGCTAACATCTTGGTGCCAGATACCACAGCACACCTTCAGGGGTCCAGTGGAGTCCATGCCTTGACGGGTCAGGGCTGTTTTGGCAGCAAAAGGGGGACCAACACAATATTAGGAAGGTGGTCATAATGTCTGATATGGTGTATGCTGTTGATATGAACCAAACAAAAATTACTCACTGCTCTTGATTGAACAACTTTAGTAGCTTTAATAAAAATTAAGTCGATTATTGGTCGATCAATTGATCGATGTGGGTTTTATATACTTTATATAACATTTATTTATTTATTTGATAAGATGCAATACATGTACTAGATATATAGGCCTAATCATTTATTAAAACTGTTTAGAAGTTATATATTCTGTGTAACTAAACAAGTAGGCTAGGTTAGATGCAGTTTAAATACAGCAAAGCGCTCAACATTCCGTTTAGTTGCACTGAAGGGGCCACCGGGAGGCCAACTCCTATTTTGCATATGGAACAGTGCCGCGTGGTGATGAATGGTAAGTTCAGCAGTACAGCACAGACGGTGTTCCATTCTCTCGCAGCCACTCGTATAAAGATATGTTCGCATACTTATCTGCAAATTACTGCATCAGATTATTTATTTAGATCTGAGATTTAGCCTCAACAATTCATTACAGAGTCATTTGTACCTTTAATCAGAATGAATGGAATAAAGGGCTATTTCCATCCTCTTGATTACGAATGCTGCATTGTAATCTATAAACGGAAACAAGGTTGAGAATATAGTTAAATCTATGATTAATTGTGCAATGTTGGCGATAGTCCTGAAACCCTCCAGGAACGGGGTTGAAAACCACTCAAGGTTACTAAGTTGGGCTACTAATTATATTAGGTCTAGATTGATTTACGCAGAATGACTGAGATTGGCCAAACTGAAATTGCTCAATTAGTTCAAATTTCAGCTGAAGTTAATATTTTTGAAAAGGTAGATTTTGCTGTTCCGTGCTTAGCTTATAAAATGACACACGGCGACGTCCTAATTAAACATAATTAATCAAAATGAGTTATCGCCCACCCTGCCAGGGGCGGTGCCCACAAGCCTTGGCTTCTTCACTGGTAATGTTACTGTAGTCCAATTTTGCTCAAATGTAATAATAGACTCTGTTTTTAGGAGAAATGAGAAAACCAAATCTGTTTTCTCTGGTTGCGCTTCAGCTCCCATACTAAAGAAGAGCGTTGGAAGGTTGGAAGAGAAGTGCACTGCCTGTCATTAGACCCAGCGGGTTGAGCGCTTGTGAAGCTGCTTGAGAGAGAGAGCGCGAGAGAGAGAGAGAGAGAGAGAGAGAGAGACTTGTCTAAATGATTAATGTTGCGAGGTTGGTAGGCGGAGGCGGAGGAAGGCATATATGTAAGGTTATGTATTAAGAATACAAAGTACATTATTGCCTAATTCAAAAAGTATCAAAGTAAAATTCACAGAAGCATTTTAAGCTAAATTAAGATTCACTCTCAGTTGTTCTCAATTGTTATTTACCAAACTAAGAAATAAAAAAAATCTTTAAAAAACAACAGAATTATCACATTATTGTAATTTACATGCAATATAGTCACCTTTATTGACTATCCAGAGGGATTAGTTTGAATCAACCACTTTTCAGAACGCCAATATGGTCAAGTTACAATAAAGGTGGTAGGAACTAGAAATATATACGCATTTTACATTGCAGCTCTGTCATGTTTACACTTTCGTCTACATGAATAGGTAAAAACAAATCAAAGCACGGATTCTGACATTGACATAACATTGTGACACAGTGGATAAATCCTGTTTTGTTGCTTTATTCATTTGTCAGTCATATTCAGATTTAAATGACCAGCAATTTCAGTATTTAAAAAAAAACTTGTAAAGTCAACTCAGAGCAGAGCATTGTTAATAGGAGAACAAGTCAGTGGGATTCAACATGGCCATTATCAACAACAAAAGATTCAGCACATGCCTTGGGAAAAATATCGTATCGTTTTGAGAGCAATAAAAATATGTTGCGCACTTGCAAAAGTTGAGCGGATGTTAATGACCATTCAAAGTCTTGAATGCCCTTTTAAAATAGCATTTTCTGTGCCCAAGAGATAAACTTGTACAAGTGGGCTTGCATCCGTGTGCAATAAATCTTGGCACTTTGCAAAGATATTACTACAGCAGTTTATGCACAATGGAGACTAACTCTGATTTACCATGTACAAGCTGATAACATGTAATCTGGTTCAAAGCGAACTTGGTTATTGAACTCTTCCAAGTTAACTTTTCATATAAATCATCATCTAGGGGCAATAAATCTTCAATTTCCTTATATATAAATCATGTCAGTGAGAGTTACAATGGGGAAGATGGCTGATCAGCAACAGAACAGCTACATTTTGTGGAGAATTTGTATTTCACTTATCAAAGAGGTTGACAGAGGTCACTGTCATTATGTGAATCATTCTTTAGTGCTGGATTCTGAAAGCAGAAGACCTAGTTGTTGGATTTCCTGTAGTTTCACCAGAGGCTCTGAGGACAGTTCATCACAGACATTGATGGTCTCTCGTAGAATTTTAATGGCATTGGCGTATCCACTGCACTGCCACTAATCACAAAGGGCTGGTTACCTCTTTCCAGGCAGGAGTAAGAGGACTTTGCCAATGACTTTTCCCTATGATCTTTCTTATACTTCATGCGACGGTTTTGGAACCAGATTTTAATCTGGCGGTCAGTGAGCTTCAGCAGCGCAGCCATTTCAAGTCTCCGACGGCGGCACAGGTAAGCGCTGAAGTGAAACTCCTTCTCCAGCTCAAGCAGCTGGGCGGAGGTGAATGCGGCACGTGCCCGTTTACTGTTAGAACAGCCGCTATCCTGTACTCCTGCTTCACCACTGCTGTACCTGGAATCACCTGGAAAATATGCAGATAGATAGAAGTGTTTAGATACACAAGATTTGTCAAACATAGTCTGATTCTCAAGTTTAGACAGTGAACCGACCTCTCATTATTAAAGGGATAGTTCACCCAAAAATGAAAATTCTGTCATCATTTACTCATACCTCAAGTTGATCCAAACCTGTATGAATTGCTGAACACAAAAGAACATGAAGTACATTGAAGAATATGGGTAACCAAACAATTGTGGGGCACCACTGACTTCCACTGTTTGGTTACAAAATGGGAATAACTTGAGGGTGAGTAAATGATGACAGAATTTTCATTTTTGGGTGAACTATCCCCTTAACCATGTTGAATAGCATAATCTCTCTGAAGCCTAAACTGTGATGATGAAAATGTAGCATGACATCCTTGAATATGCTCAGCTGCAAGTTTAAATCCCCAGCGATAAAGCGGTGTACTTAGAATTCAGAACACTGAACACGTGGTAGACTAATCACTAAGTTAATTATCCATTCAGTGTGATTTCTACTGTTATATTCCTAATGATTTGTGTGTGGATTTTTTTTCATCCATTGTACTTCTTATCAAAAAAGTTGTTAAAGTAGTGACCTCAATGCCACCTTTTCATTACTGTACATATAAGCTGACACCCACCACATTATATTCGCTGCATCACCTCACTATAATAATTGTATATGTTTTGTAGAACTTATTCACTAGTGTGAATGTAAGAATTGTGCTTAGGCTAAAACAAGTGAAACAGTTTTATCTGTGTGACCCAGAAAAGCATAGCCTCAGACAATATAAAATTTCCACTGTAGAGTTTTTTTTTTTTATTATTCTGCCTTAGTAAAAGTTTAAACCTAATCAAGTTCACAGAACAACTGGCGGTCTCTAGAAAATATTACTTTCCTTAGAAATTCTCTTCTTCTTTTATGTAGCCTATAGACATTTTCACACAGTGAAGCATTATAATACTGTTAGACACCATATCAAATCCTTATACTTAAAATATATAATTGTATTTTTGTCAATGAGCAATAAGCATAGATTATATTTGCCCGACCCTTGTATTTTTCCATAACCATGGGTCCACATTCATCTTAGACTCTAGTTTTTGTGTTCTTGATGGACTGAACTGATAAAAATATATAAATGATCTTAGTTTTAGACATTCTTACATGAATTTACTAGAAATAAACACCATCTTTATTAGTCAAGATTGAAATGTTGCCTGTAATTATGGGTTAATTTTCTATTTGAGGAGGAAGGAAAACACTAATAATTGATTAATAACTGTACTTCTCAATGATGTCAGTCATCGACATCAGTGTCTACGTGACAAATCACGTTTACATAGCACCAAATCTGACACAGATGTTATTCATTATCGACTAAAATATGAATGGCTGATTAGATTAAGTGTTTCTAAGCAATACAAAATCAATATACCTCATTTACTCCAAAAACGAGCTCTCTCACCTGACTCCATCACGTTAATGGAGCTGAAGTTTATAGGTGTATGTGTCTCTCTCATCCATGGGTACTTCTTGCATCCCTTGTCTCTTTCCGTAGCATTCGCCCGGCCCAGGGAGTTTGTCGTTTCCTTCGTAGGGTAGTTGACATCAACAGAGGATGAATAGGGATGTTGGATATGAGAGAGTTTTTGAAAGTTCCAAATATGGCCTTCATAAGGTTTGGATGAATTTTCTTCAGCATGCTGACTCCACGCAGAACTGCTCTCCTGTAGAGCACAAGGGGAGAAATGTTGCTCCATAGAATAAACATGAGATTTATTGCAACATATCTTGCTCAAGTAATTGTTAATGTGAAATGCGTGAAACGAATTCTTATGCATCTCTAACCGTCCTGATCACCCGGGTTGAGTAATTGATCACACAAGGTGTAGGTAAGACATAAAAGTACACTCACTCGCGTCTTTAATTGTTTGCCAACAAGGGTAAACAATGTAGTCACGTGATGGCCTCCTCCAATAGCCTCGTGCACTCGCTGTTTGAGTTGTAAAGTGCTCGAAAGCAACCAAACGATTCCGTTTTCCTCCGCATTCTTCAACTATTTTGCAATTTCGAATGATTATCCTGTGGACAGACGAAAAGCCATGAGCAGGGCTCATACAGTACCCTGTTACCGTGCTCACAAGAGTTCAGAGAGCGTGATTGAGAGGTGGGAGGGAGTAGGAGACTCATTTGGACAGAGAAAAGACATGCATGTCTGGGATCGCGTCTCCTTAGTTTTGCCACAATGGATTGCAGAATACAGACTTCATTTCCGTGATAATGTTTTATAGTGTAGTATTTGAAACCGTGACTTATAGCCTACTTTTCAATCCTCTTGTGGTAGGTATTTAAGAACAATCGACTTGTTTGCCTCATAGTTAAGTAATTATTCATGTAACGGTTTGCAGTTGTAACAACAGCTCCACGTGTCTTAAGATTTTTTTTAATATATATATATATATTTAATCTATCGTAAACAGACATGTAGATGTTTTAGCAATGCTTCTTTGTGAATAAAATATGTCAGTAATATACATAGTTTGTCTTTCTCCATCGGCATGTTTTGTAAAAAATGATAGGCTAACAAACAACGTTTCTGAACGTTTCTGAAGGTTAAATTGATCTATCGAATACTAATTGCGTTTTCATTCAATTTTTTCGACGTGTTTTCAGATTTCTGCGCATTTTTACCTGGTGAAAAAGACGTCAAGAGAATCAATGGGTGTGGTCAAACAAAGGGATTTTGACTGTCATTGCTGTACTGACAATGCGTGTAAAAAAAAAAAAATCTTAGTGGAATGATAGTTTGGTTTTTTCATTAACTGGCAGTGTAAGAAAAGAGTCGCTGAGATGGTTATTTGCTAGTCTCTGATAACCAAATGCATATTAAGTTGATCGTCTGTAGTACTAAGAATATTTAAAACAATGTCTTGAACAAAGAGCTGGGAACAGCCCAGATTTGGCGTATAAGGACGACATTTTAAGGCAATGGTAGTCTTTTAAAAACAACAAGTTACCCGACTCCAACAAGTTTCTAAAGTCATTTTAAATTATTACAAATTGATCGCAAAACCTTTGTATTCGCAACAGAATTAGTCTTTGTCCTCTCTGACGTCATATAGCCTAGCCAGGCTGATGGAAGAGGGTCTTTACTACAGCACTCAACCTGCCCACGTCGCTGTTGTTCAGACACCTATCGACACAGTCGGATTCGTGTTTAGCCAATTGCTAATTAAAACGACTGCTTGCCGATAACATTATAGCTACTAGGCCTACATAAAGCAGTCGCGTTGAAGTAGGCTAAGTTAGTAGCTATATCCAGTCTGAAATTAACATAAAATACATCACCCTTCCTTTACATAAGCTGCATGTGGACAGCGGTTGTCTCGCACAAGTGATTAATTGTGCACAAGGACTGAAACCCAAGGACTAGTCCCTTTTCATTTACTCTCCACAGTGTCTTGTTTGAGTATTTACTCAGACACTCAGTACTGTCTATAACATGTCTGACGTATTTTCGAAGACAAAGACTGATAGCCTCCACGACTCACTCTCTTTCTCCTGCAGGGATATTTTTTGTTCAGGGAATGTTTATAATAATACACTGTTAAAGGAGTTTCTAAGACGCCAGGACAGGCCTGCCAGTATGGCCAGGTTTGTGTTTGAATAATGGTCATCTCAATCCTCGCACTACTTTGGACTGCATTAAAACAATGACGTGTAAATGGCAGCCATGTAAAAGCCTTGTCTTTCATTTCGAACGGGTTAACTAGTCAAATCATAACCATTCATATGCTGTTTATTAAAGAAGAATATCAAAGAGCCATGGGGCTATCCTCTCCGGTTGTAACGCTAAAATCAATCTTTTTTTAAGAACGATTTGTTATTTTGAGTACAGTGAATTGCTGTCACAAGCCTTGTCAAATAGAAGCATTCACTATGCATATTACAAGTCCGGCATCTGCCGAGCTGCAGCGCTATTAGCATGAAATATTACTGCGCCCGAGTGTACAGGGAATGCGAGTGTACTCATTCTATAACCACATTTGAATTAGATATTCAATAAATGCTATTTCAACTATTTCGATGCATTTTCTATTTTATTAATATTTTTTGGAATTGGAGACAAGGGAGTTTTTATTATTATTATTATTCTGCAGGTTTTTATGGGTCCCCTTGTGCCTTTCATATATCTCAAACTCTTCCCTTATTGTTTGAAAGTCGCCTGTGATCTTGGGAATTTTCTAATTAAAGTAAGTTTGTTCCCTTGTCTCATTCCGCTGGGTCCATTCACTAAATCTGAAAAGGAATCTTTGATGTAGTGGCTCAGCAAGACCATAACTCAGCGCCTCCGCCGGTACACTACAATTCTCAGTGAACTCTGTTTGAACCACGTTGCTGGCAATAAATCATTTTTCTTTCTCTCACAAAAGCGCGCCGGTCGCTCTGGGTGTCAACCCTTTTATAATTCCTCCCTACCTTCTGCGCTCTTGTGGTTGCTGACACAAACAGATGCATAAAACATCGATAATAACATCGCTTTAACCATTTCATGCAAAGATATGCTCTCTAAAAGAGGATATAAACGAGGCAAGAATGAGGCAAGAGCTGTCTTTACCATAACTCCAATTGGTGAGGAAATTGCCCAAAATTTTGGAGAACCACCCCAGATTTTAAAACTTTGGATTGGCGGATAAAAGAGTTGATATGAAAATGGTGAAAATGGCTTTCTTTCTTTCTGAGTGCTATGTCTATTGAAATCCCAACACACAAGTAAACTGTTTGGATTTCATAAAATTATCAAACTTTTCATTGTTTCTGCACAGCGTAATGAATTAATTTCTTCCGTAAACATTAATATCCCAAATTGGCTCTTATTTGATTTACTCTCTTATTTGACAAATAAGAGAGTAAATCCAGAAACGGATTTTGATGAGCAGAGGACGTTGTCGGTTATAACGATGCATAGGCTACACATGGGCCTGTCTAGTTTTATATCTTCGGTAAACAATCTGAACCTAAATAAAAAGAGTGATATTTGGAAAGATCTCTCAAGTATTCCTGAAATGAGCTCGACTTGATAGAGTCGAGTGGTTTGTTAATTCTATTTTTCATAATTGTTTCCATTGTTCTTTAAAGAGCACGTGTCATGGCAGGTGAATTCAGTCCATTGTGGGGAAAATATAAAGGAAACCTGAAAGAGGAATACAATTAATATGAGACAATTTCTTTATAGCCGCCTTGTTGGCAGTGGTTTTTAGAGTAGCATAGCTTCCTCGCAACTGTGCCACATTTTACTTCTGCATTCAATAAAAATAATTTAAAAAAAACATAAAATTATACTAGCCTATGTCAAGAACTTCTTATTTGCATTCATGTTGAAATGCGTAAAGTTTCAAGGTTTTATCCCCCTAACTTTTTAGCTAAACACCTTATGAATAATTGTCTAAAAAGCCATTGGACTTTAATCTTTGTTCTTTCTAAGATAAAGTTGTCCCGTTGCTTTTGCAATGATTTAATAGCCAGCTTGTCTTTATTTAGCTACTTAAAAAATGTAATATATATTGCGAGAATGTACATGCCTGTTTTAACCACTCACCATGTTGTACAGAAAACGTTCATCTACGAATGCCATTTCTCTATAGAAAAGATTACATTAATCATTGCGGCGCAGCAGCACGTCTAGTGACCTCCTCATGACCGCATATGTTTAGACACACTGCAGACACCCCGGAGGACTGGACAAAAGCCTCAATACACAGTTCTACATCTATACCGTGACACTGGGAACTTCTCAGTTGCAGCAAGGGAATCTTTCTTTTAAGTCAACCACTGTGAAATGACAGTGAATATAACGCACTCAATGTATAACTGCATTTATAACTTTTCAACAATTTATTTATTGTTTGTTTGTTTGTCTGTTAAAATGTGCAAACTGGGTGAGCTTTAAAAGTACTGCTTTCAGAGTGTCTTGGTAAAAGCACATTTATCTCCATGTATACGTGAGATTTGTATGTGAGAATGATTAGTATGGATTTTACAGACGAATATTCTATCTTGTTGCAAACGTGCCTTGGGACCTGCATTGACGTCTCTGTGTTTACTATAGATGAGCACAGTCTCTGACATATGTGTCCTTTAGCTCTTATAGCCTACATTAATTGCTCAAATCTCACATAAGCGTTTATAAAAGCTAAAGAGATGAAGTGTGGAAGCCTGACAAACAGATACAGAGAAACGGAGATGTTCACAGGTGGCCCTTCATTCATGACCGTTCTCAGTCTCGCGTTTTTAACAAACTGCCCCTGTGCCATTATACACTGGATTATTCATGGTAACGAGACTTTATAGACAGACACTGGGTAAAAGACTACAGCTTAATTCGATAAAAAGCAAGGATACGCATTGTAGCTTCAATCGGTAACTCGGTAAAATAAGGAACTTTTAGTGATAATGGATGTTCTACTATGCTGTGAGCGACTCTGGTATAGCTTGTTGCCTGGCAACTTGAACCGATCACAAGATCACTCATCTCTTTCATCAGACACGTATCTATCTTACCAGAGTAATCCAGCATGGAATTATATATATTTGTTTTTTTTTTCTCCAGGAATAAAAAAATATTGTTGGGTTTCCCACGCTGTTCAAATAATCTCAAATTACGTCTTGTGTGTGTGTGTGTGTGTGTGTGTGTGTGTGTGTGTGCGTGTGTGTGTGTGTGTGTGTGCAACGCCTCTTTTCAAACAGCAAGCAGATCGTTCTGAACTTGCGTGCTCAGTTCAAATGGCAGGTGATGTTGAACCAAAGATGTTGAACTAACACCAAAACTTTCACCAGTACGTCCAATAATTTGTCTCCCCATCAAGAAAATTGTGCCAAAACAACGTAAATTTCATAATTTCATACTGACGTTAAAACTCAACGGGGTTTTCACTTACCACTTGTAGATGTGTTTATTTGGTAAACTGTCTTTTAAATGTATTTATTTACTTAGGTTTTTGTTTGCATGTTGCATTTGTTTTGGTTTAAAGAAAAAAAGTTTCGTGTTTCTTGTAGGGAAAAATATAGTCAAGCTATATTCTATGTATTTGAGTTTATTATTAAAGAAAATAGCCTAAATAAAATACAAATAAAAGTGTTGCAACGCTATATATGTTGCTGAAGCTATCAAGCTGTAATTTCGCTGTTGTCCTGCAGGTGACTTCATGACTTTTAACGATGCACTTAGTGCTCCGATTCTTACGACGACTTCCAGGCTACTATTTGTAATGCTTTGGGGAAACAACCCGTAATTCTAAAATGATTCGTAAGATCTACTCAGGCGTGCGTTGCTTTGGGAAATCCCAAAACGCCCCCAAGACGTTTATCGTTAAAGGGGTTTCTTCATTTACCACTTATGATTGTTTGTTTGACACTTAATCTGGAGTTAAGGCGTGTTCTCATTTAGCACATGGTCACTCAAATCTCACGGGTTTTCTCGTGGATATCTAGTTCCCAGCATGCTTTGCGCGTGACTGCATTAGGAGAGTAGGCTAAATGTTGAAATTAAGTATTGTTTTTGAGACAAATAATTGTTTTTTTGAGTGCACAAACATGTATTGATGGTGTAGGATAAAATGACTGCACAGACTAACTTATCTTTCTTACTAATAATATAAATCACAACCTACACTTTAAAAAAAGTGAACACGGGCAGTTACTTGACAATGCTATTTCTAACTGAAGTCATAGGAGTAAAAATTACTTTCGATTTAGGTTCATCCAGACATATTAAATATTTTAGGTAGGCCTAATTTAGATTTTTTCCCGGCATGAAGCAGACTTTAACAATTATTTTATTAGCCTACCTGATATAGTTTTGGTTTGTGACAAGTAGGTCTATCTAACAATTTTGTTATTTTTTGTCGTGTGTCCCCTCTCTCAGTCTGCTTTAGTTTGGGTGGCCATTAGGCATAGCATTTGGGGTCATATTGAGTGTAAAGGTTAAGGGGCAAGTAATCAGAACAAAGATTATAGAGATATGTTGAGCGCAATGCAGACACTTTTCTTCGCTCACGATCTCACTTTTGCATAAAATGTGTGTGTGTGTGTGTGTGTGTGCATGGGGGGGGGGGATATGAAAAGTGCAAAAGTCAAAGGCATGGTTAGACTCTCACATATGACGTTTATCTCATGGGGAAAGAGTTGTATTATGTATTTTATGTATTCAGCGGATATTCAGTAGAACTGCCACATTTCTGGAAAATAACATGGTGACCCCCGATTCAACTCTGAGCCTTTTTGCGACGTTTACCACAGCTCGGTTTATATAGAAGACATCGTAACAATGCTAAGAACCTATTAAGAACTTAATTGATTTGAGAAGACACTTATCTTACAAAAAGAGTTGACAAAATTTTATAATAAAAAGGCAAAATGACAATGCATTCTGTACTACATCATAGAACAGTGTCTTATAGTGATCATTTCTTATTGTTAGAGTAAAGGTCACTATTGTTCATTTATTAAAGATAACGTGGCTAATCATACTTCCCTGAGATATAATAAAATAATGTTGTACCAGAAAGCATGATTATGAAAATCAGAATAGGTAAACGAATAAGCAAGTCAAAACTTGCTCAACAATGCTAAAAAGTGTTGCGTTGTAAAACCTCATAATGTGGTGCCTTTGCACAATTAGCCTACTATAGTCTCTTTATGACAGAAACGATAATCTGTTCTAATAACAATGTTATGTCTCCTGGAGTAATTAACATGGTGGAACCTGTATGCTTTACAGCGGGTCATTGTCAGGTTCAGTACAAACACACGCAAAGTGTTATTCTTCTCTTCCCGTGTAAATGAGGAGTTGTTTCTGGACTGCTTGCTCGAAAGCAGATCTTACGTGCTATGTATAGGATACTTTAATATTAAAGTATGTTCCCCGAAAGCCTTGTTACCTTGAACTTAAAACCACTCGTAGAACAGTAACATGCAAGGTAATAAATATAATCCATTCCGCCCCAGTTTACAGGAAAAACCACTGACACAGTAAAATAATGTGCATTACTATGCAACTGCAAACTTCAGCCAATATGAACCAATAATAAAGGCATGAACAATTCTACCTGCAGTATTCTGAAGATAAAAAATAAAAATGGCTAATACCTAACAATATCGGTCTACAGACGACAAATTACAATATTAAATTGGTTAATGAAGCAATTTCTGATAACGCGCTTGGTAAATGCACGTTTCTGCAGACAGGTGACGATCTTCGTGCTCTTCCTGCTTGTCTCTTCCTCCTCTTCTTCCTACAAGGGCTGGTTCAAAAGCCTAAACACAACAGTTATTGTGCAGTATGGCACGCGCTACTTGTATTGCAGGGCAAACCCTCAATCATATTTTTGATTTATGGACGCATATAAAGAAATGCCCACCTCCCTATACGGTATAGTTCACTACAGTGCGGATGGCCGTCATTGTAGCCCTCCACTGTGCGTCCTTCTATGATTTTTATGGCTAACAAATATAGTGTTATAGTTTCACTGCCAGGTCGCATCTGTTAATGTCACATTAATCTAATTATATTTACTGAATAGCCTACTTATATGATATATATATTTATACAACGTAATATAAATGCATATATACATAATATAATACACAGTTTCCCTATACATATTCAATAATTTTATTTATAGGCATAATAGGAACTTTTTTTTGCAGTAGGCCTATTGCCACATTGTTAATTTAACGTTGTATTTACATTTATTTTATAGCAAACGACCTCTGTGTTGGTTTTGGAAACGGTACAACCATTATTAAATAATGTACCACATAAGCTAAGACGATCTTTAGAGAGTGATTTGTAACTATTGGAAAACAGGGCTTAATAGTGCAAATGCTGGCGTCATGTTGTTCATCCTGCATACATTAAGTTATTGGGATCAATTATGAGTTATTGCAGAAAGCCTATGTTGTTGCAACTATCGATGCATTTCTTAAATTACAAATATTGTGGGAAAATATGTCTAATATATTACTGTCTTAGCAACTTTTCTAAATATTTAGAAAAGTTAGCATATTTGTGATTCATTTCACTTGTAACCTTATCAGCAACTAAAATGGCATTGCAGCACAGAACACTAAAGCAGTTTGTCTGAAGATACCTTTTTCATCAAATACGACATAAAAAACGATTTCCCTAAAAGTTACAATTACAAATGTTTCTCTGCAAGTTTGCCCCGAACAGTCAACGCTCGTTGTAAAAAAAAAAGGGAAAAAAAGAAAAAAAATGTTTTTCTTATTCTAATCAGTTAATCTAAATGACCTGGTTTCATTTATTTAGTAAAAAAAATGTAATACGACTGAATTAACCAACTAAATTCGGTTGCACCAATAATAGTTCATTATAAGGGTCAGATTAGACCTAAGTTTTTGCTTTTTACAGTACTGAGTATAGCAAATATTTATACATGCAAAATTGAAACCTGTATGAAAGTTTCTTGGCTGGCAAGAAGCCACGTGCGATGTGTTTCTTGTCCCCTGAACAGTTTGTTTGGTTTATAATTTAGTACAACTTAAGTCAGACGTGACGTGTTCTCATTTTTCTTTTAGCGTACATTTTAGTAACAGAAAAGCTGCTTTACATCTGCAGTTTAATGTCAGTCAGTAAGTCAAGAGTAGCAGCGCTCCCCTCTGAGGAAAGGATTCTCAAAATTCCACTCCTGTTGAAGCAGGTTTGTTTTGTGTTTTAAAAGTTGTCATACCTGTTTGGATGTCACAAAACCTGCAATTAAGTTAGTAGCCAATAAAAGCTATTTCAAGCACGTTTCTTAGATATTGATTTTACAGCTATATTACCTTAATTAAGAACAAAATAACGTATTTTTTTCCATTTAGGTAAACGGTAGAAACATGACTTACAGACTGACCAACACTACACTAACAGCTCGAAAAAGAAAAAGTTACAAGGTCGCACGCTCTAAGAGCCTTGTCCCAGAGTTCACCGATCTCGTAGGTCATACTGTGCAAAGCAACAAAGGAGAACCACATTCAGATGTCCTTCTTCTATCGCCACATCAATATAAGCAAAAACCCACAATGAAAGCAAGAGCACCGGTGGAACCCCAGGAAGCCTGTGAGGGTGCACACAGAAGGTACACGTTGAGAGAGCCAGTGGGGTCAAGGGGTGGGAGAGGTCGGCCGACCCGGCTGAAATGAAACTAATGGGACAGAAAATGTGTCCTCAAATTGAACTCGACTTTTCTTAGTTGCCAAAAACTTCAATAAAGTATCTTTTCAGCCTCGCGACATGGAGGCGACAGCATCTCGAAAGAGGCTGCCGGGATGCTACGATTTAGGCGTGCACATTCATTTCTCTCTGCTGTTCAGCCACATAATGGTCTCTGAATGCAGTTCTGCACCTACTCTTTTCAAGTGACTTCCAAAGTCATGGCCAGGCTGAGACGATTGGCCAGTGCCTTTCTTCTCATTTAGGTTTGGACAAACTATCCGCTGAAACATATTTTGCAGTGACGCTTTTGTGCACTATTTAGTGCCTGTACAACTTAATACATTATAGTACAATTGACTATTGCTGCCGGACTTGATTGATGGTCTAAAATGACTCACTCCTTTGTGCTTCTCAGCCCCCCACTTAGCAAGCCGTTGTGTAATCTTCATTCAAGTCATGCCGATTTACAATTAATCAAACACATTCCTTATTTTCTGTACGGTTTTTAAAGAATTTATTTCAATAGAAACGCTGTGTTTTTTATGTTTAAAATTTAATATATTCTTGTGCATTTAAAAAAATACAAAAACGTTCCAATAGAATTAAAGCTAATTTGCATGTGGTAACGTTCTATGCCGCATTGTAACTGGCAAGGCCACAGCGTGCAGATTTTGGTCCTGTGTGTCTATAGCTCCAAGTATCTGTTTTGGAGATGACGTTGCTTCGAACAGGATCTAGCGCCACTTTTTAAAAATAACAATATGGCACACAAAGAGGAGTGGCTTGAATCTGAACTTTCAAAAACATAGGGTAATATTTCACCATATGCAAATTGCTTCATTTAAAAAATAATAATAATAATAATAATAATATGGACATAACTGAGCGATGTCACAGCCTTTGTCTCTTTACACTGGCCTTTTTACACATTTATACCATAACACGCATTTTCGCAATGTTTTAGTAGTAAAGATGATTCGTTTGATTCTCTATTGCACCTGAATATATCAAGATTAATTAGCATGTATTTTAAATAATAACGAATTACAAATTAGATTTCATTTAAACTAACATTATAAATATGTCTAGACCATAAAATGTTCTACCTATTTTCACGTTCTGAATATCATCCTTTGCACTGTTTAGTTTACCTATAAAATAAAACGAACTGGTTGAATTTGTTTGTCAGCTTAATAACACTTGAAATTAACAATGGAAAGAAACAGAAGCAGTGCAGGGCATTTTTGAATACTGGAATTGATTTTCAGAGACATTTTAGCTATGTTGAAAACAGTAATGAATCTTCTGGAATGAGGAGCGATAAGGTCCCTTCTGAAAAGGCCCGAATTATGTGCCACGTTAATCGAATAGGTGAGAAAGTGATGTGTACAGAACCCATACTAACCCCTACACAACCCCCACACCTCAAATATGAGAGATAGCGTTGTAGATATTAAAGGTCTGGCATAAATAAAATGGCTAATTAATTTGCTGCATTAAAGCATGCTGCAAACCCATTCGACACCACTGGTGTATTTTTAAATGCACTGAAAACACGATTGTACTTTTGGGCCTATATATTTGACTAACATGAAAGTCTCTGCAGCCCCTGTTAAAAAAATATTAATAAAACTTTTCGCTATTTATGCGCGGAAATTGAATCTACATGGCATATTAATAAAAGTCACCCACGCAAGTCTAGGTAAAACTAATAGACACTTACGTTTTATTGACCAATATAATTAGCACAAATACACTAAACTGGTTTTTATTGCATCTCACAACAATCTGCTGTTAATAGCCTAAACACAACGCCATCACAACAAAAACTAAATGATAATTTAAAGTCTTAACCTTTCCATACGACAGATAACCCACAGCATGATTTACTTTTAAAGAAAACAAAGACGTTTAAGATATTTTTTTCTATCGATACCCACGATAGTGTTTTTTCATTTACAGTACAAAAAAACGTACCAGCTCTCTCAAGTGAGAAATAAATAGATTCGTTGTGCACTTCACCTTGGCAGCTGGGCAAAGAAAGGCCCTCAAATAACATTTGAATAAAATGTCCATAACCTGCTTCGTCCAAAACATTTCTCTTGAAAAAAAAAATATAAAATAAAATAAAAACAAACATCATATTGATTCAGTTTTTAGATAAATTAAACCCTGTTTCGCGTAAAAAATAATCCATAGGTATTCGCAATAATCCATGCTATATAACATGCATTTTATATAACTGTGGACTTAAAGGAACCCCCTTTACGCACAAGATACCTACGAAAACAAAATATATTATATTTTATAAATAATCAGTCATTTGATCTTCCCTTCTCTCCTCTCCTCGAAATAGTTCTCTTATAACCTTGTAATATCCTCGGCACGCTCGGGTCCGGAGAGGTCCTCGGAGGCTGACATGGTGTTAGTGGTGGAAGCTGCCGCCACAACGCCAGCCGCGGAGCTTGTGTTGGACCCGGAGGAAATGCCCGTGGAGGACGAGGATCTGACTTTGGTGTTTGGCAGCCTATGGTCTTTTTTCCACTTCATCCTGCGGTTCTGAAACCAAATTTTGATTTGCCTCTCCGAGAGGACCAAGGAATGAGCAATCTCGATACGTCTTCGCCGTGTTAAATAGCGATTATAGTGGAATTCCTTCTCCAATTCTAAGACTTGCTGGCGAGTGTAAGCAGTTCTAGACCGCTTGGGTTCCGCTCCATTGTAACTAGAGTTCACTGGAAAGAGGAGAAGCAAAGGGAAAGGAAGGAAGAAAGAACAGAGTAGAATAGGAAAGAAAAGAAAAGAAGCAGCGAGGGAAGGATAGGGTAAACAAGCGTGTCTTTCATTGAGAAATGGTGGCGACAGAGCAAATGAGGGTGGGCTAAAATATCTTAAAGTTAGCTTTCTATAATAAGGCTAAAATCACATTGGACTCAGCACTGAATTATTAATGCAACATTATAAAGCTTAGTTTTTCCTCTGGTCCCAGATCTCCCTCACTCTCTCGCACACTCATAACAAGAGAAGCCACATGGTGATACGACTGCCCAGAGTATACCTCGGCTATAAAATTTATGGTGGGTGTAATTACCAATGCCTAGTCGTAAATCCGCCTCAATTGTGCCATTTCAAAGGCTTCTATCCTATCGTAGCAGAGGCTGGCCAGGGGATGAGTGTAAAAAGGAGTGAGGCAGACGGAGAGAGAGAGTTAGGATGAGGGGCGAGCTTTATAGTGCTTAAGAGAAATACACTCAAGTTGCCTACCGGTGCTGACGTGAATTTTCTTCATCCATGGGTACACCACGGGTTGTTTGGCAGAGGCTGAGCTGTTGGGATGCTCCGGGGTGGCTTGATTGCAGGCGGAGGATGCAGCCGGAGGGGTGGCAGGAGACAGGGGTAACGGTGGGGGCTCACATGAGGCAGATTGCCCTTTTCCGAGCAGGTGCCCCGCGTGAGGAAGTCCATGTCCTCTTTGAGTATCAGGCTCAGGGATGCTTGCACAGTTATACTGACGCTCCTGGTAGCTTGCCCGCGGAGGGTATAACTCCTGGTGGTGATGCTGGTAGCCACTGTCCCTTGCACGGCTGTAATATTCGGGGCTGTGTTCGGGAATGTAGCTATTTTGCGAATATTCCTCGCAAGGAGGAAATTTCGGATCGATGTAGTTAGAGTCCATCAAATACGAGCTCATGATCATTAATTTCTGGAGTGGAAAATAATTTTTCTAGCTTTGTCGTTTTTCTGCTCCATAAAGCCCTCCTACTAGCGAGCAACCCTGTAAAGTTACTTTTACCACGTGATACGATGGCCCAATGGCATGGGGCGATGTAGTCCCCGGATAAGGAACCACAGCTTTTGCAAATATACCTTCAATTTTCCGCCATTGTCCGCGAAGTCTCTCAGTCTCTCTATCCCTCTCTCTATCTTTCTCTCTCTCTCTCTCTTCCTCTCTCCCCCCCCCCTTTCTCGCTCTCTCACACACACATAGGCTACACAATGGCCAAATCTTCTCGTATCATGCCATAGCACTTTATGGTTTCTCAGTTAAATGTGCATGGTTACCTATATGAGTTTCACTAATTACTTTATGTAAATAATATTAATAATAATAGGCTAATAAGTATTAGTATTAATAGTAGTAAAATAAAAAAGTAATCTCATGTAAACTTCGGTAACGGATCAAGTGCTAATAATTACACTACATTATCCAATTCTACCTTGCCACGCTTTTTTATGACTAAACGTGCAGGGAAATATCTAGGCTAGTATAAACATATTTTCACATATCTCTTAAGAGTATTTATGCCAATACAAAGTAAAATTTCAAGATCATTGGTATGAATCTTATTTGTCGTTATTATATAAAATTAATAGGCCTATCAGAACCAAGAAAAACTACGTTAGAAATTCTATTTTTAGTTAATTTATGATTCGACGAACTCAGGGAGAATGTATGTGGTGGTGAGAACAGGTTCTGTGTTTTTAAGATATTAAATAAGACATTGGATTGCATAGGCTACATCTTATTTCCGCTTCTAAAATTTTGGCTCAGTAGGCTATGTTCATGTCTTCCTGTGGTAGTACTTTTTTTTTTTTTAAACTCCTTATGGTAGTAAGCACACAAGACTTTCATGCAAAGTCACGTGCCTCAGACCGAGACGAATACAAACCCAACTTGGCGTTCGTGGCTTTTACGTCGCCCATGTATTCCTGTAGAGACGTATTTGCGATTTTCATGTTTTGGACACAAATTCGGTTCTACAGGGTACATATAGACGACTACTGAGAGGCCTTTCTTCTATTGAAAGTTTTAAAGCAGAATTCAAGGTACAAAATAAGGCAGGTTGTAGGCTATGACCTCTTTACCATCTTGAACAGGGCTAAATCATTTTCTGGTAAGAGGTTTCTGCCTGGCATCTACAATGTTTATTCAGAATTAATATCTAGGGTCAGAAGTGGGAATCAGTAAAAAAAAGAAAAAAAGAAAAGAAAAAAAAGTAGGCTATTATTTGTTTGTCATTATTAAAAAACGCACAAAAGGAATCAATTTATTATGTTCGATTATTTTATAATTTAAATATTTGTATATTATTTTAATTAGGCTATTTATTTTTCAATTGCTTTTAAAAAATATGGCAACACATCTGATGTGATACGATTTAATAATTAGTAGTGAGACCAACACACTACTTTTTTAAGACAGATTTGGAAATGCTTTATTTATTTATTTGTTTGTTTGTTTGTTTGAAAACTTAATTTATTAGTTTTCAATGAAATCATATATTCTCATACACAACAAACAAATTGTTCCATTTAACAAAAAATATTTACGTTACAACAGAATTAATTTAATAAGAATTACTTTATTCGTTGAGGTTAAATGTGTTTTGACGTGTTCTGCCTTTTTTTTATTTTTCATATCATCCCTAAACACTCCAATAGGCTGAGTAAATGAAACAGAAAGCATAAAAGAAAGAGTGAGTGGGCATGAGAGGGACAAACGAGAAATAATTTTACTATCCAATTCTATTAAATCTCGAAAAGGAGCACCCACTTGAATATTCCGTCTCAAACATGTTGTGCACAAAGCAGACACGTGACAGCACTGATGAAAAATAAGTTTCTTTTGTTCCTTGGGGTTTATTGTGCACGTTATTACCATATGACCGCCCGGTAACCTGCAAGACCGTGCCCTGAATTTCTCTCTCCAGTTTAGCTATCTAAACGGGAACAGATACGAAATAAACAAGGAAACAAAGCAAAGAAAATGAGAAAACAGTAAAGTAAAGAAGCAAAAACTTTTTAAGAAATCATATAGGCTATATATAGCCTAAGCAACAGAACCCATTTTCAAATCCAATTTTCAAACCACCAGAGAAAAATAAGAGTTTCCCTCTTAAATATAACAAAACCAAACAAACCGACAGGACATAACTCTTTAACAAACGAAATCCTATGAAACAGCCGTTTTGCCTTATCTCAAGCCTTTTATTTTACTTCGAGACCCTACAGATGCGATAGGGATTTTTTGTCCACCCCCACCAGCCTGAAAACGCCCCCATCCACCCACTCGGCACTGCTCTAGTGTTGCGGACGCATTTTAATATTAGTTAGACAGCCTGACCCGCATTTCACCCCTCGCGTTCGACTCGTTCCAATAGTTCACTGCCAAGGAGTTATTGATGAGCGAAAAGCGATGAATTCCCTTTGCACATAAATGGCCTCGGATCCTGCACCAGCTCAATAACTAGTTATAATGTAGAGACTTCCAAAAAGCTATAACCGCCGGCGAATTTGCTTGATGATTCATTTGTATAGGTGATTCCCCCCAGACCCAGATAGATAGATAGATAGATAGATAGGCAGGCCTACTTGAAAATTCTCTATGTAAAGAAGGTTGGATTTTGGATGGAAGGATATGTCAGCTGTCCATAACCAGGATCTATTGTTTGTATGCTTAAAACGAATAACATTTTACGCCTATATGATACTTAATGTATGCCCTTTGCAGTAATTTTAAATTATTTCATTTTCTTTTAAGCTGTTCTACAATATAAAAATGACAAGGCCTTTCTAATTTTACACATTTTTTTCTCTTTTGCGCTCTTACATATTTAACGTCTGATTTAAGCTTGTTATATATGTACCCTTGATCATGTGATTTTACATTATTGATACATTTTTTTGAGGTGTGCATCAATTTTTGTTCGTAAAGCTTATGTTTTTGTTTTGTTTTTTACATTATTTTTTATATGCTTTATATGTGTTTATACTTTTATACCAATCAACCCTTAAAATGCTTAAAACAGTGAGATGAGCCGGGTTACACAATGGCCAAATGTAGATGTAGTTAATTACTTGTATTTTAATTTATATCAAAAAGATGCAGTTAGAATACATTTGACAACTTAATAAGAATAATAAGAGAAATAAAAAGAGTAGGCCTATTTATCTTTTATGAGATAGTTTTTTCTTTTATATATAGCCAATACCTTATAAGTCTATATGTCTGTATTATAAAAAAATATATATAAAAAGAGCTTATTGGCCCCCCATAACAAACAGCTTTAGCACAATACACTTCCTTGCCTCGAACACATGAGCATGTGCTGTAGTTGTTCGCCGCTATTGTCAGGGAACACTGCCCTCTGTGTTTATACGCAGCGAAACAAGATGGGACAAGAATATTACAGCTGGAACAAGGAAATAACGGTAGACTTACCAGTACAACGACGAGGTCCTCCTTGCCCTCACGTTCATAATTTCCCCATGCGCTAAAAAGAAAGAAAGCCATTTAGAAAATAAAAATAAATGAAAACGTATCTTCCCAGGCATGTAGGGATATCCCATTTAACAATATAAAGGGTTTGATATAGATATGGTGATGCAAATCATGCACTTTCAATATCCTGAAAATTAATATCAATGTATGAATGAATATCTTAAGTTTATGTAATTAGTTAAAAGCTACACATATCTAATGATGCATACATATTATAATAATCCTATAATAATCTGTCAGCTGCATTTCAATTCTTTACTGTTAATTATGTTTTAATGTTTTTAGTACAACTTCTCTTTGTCTCTCATTGAGGTTGAACTGTCCAAAGGCATGATCCTTTAAAGTAGGACAAGGCTATGTATTTAGCACAGGTTATTTTCAGAACTATTTCCTTGATGAATGTAGTTATTTTTGCAACAATGGAGGACCTAAAATGAGTTCCTACGTGGCCAGGTTAACATGGCAATTCAGGATTGTTCAAAAAAAGAATGGTATGTTTGCTTCTTTCAGGGTTACAGCCTTAGAGTTTGCATATGTGCATACTGTGAATTCACATGCAGTGTTGGGCCACTGTTTGTCATTGAGATTAATGGCAAAACAAAACCTGAATATTAACATTAATACTGAAGCAAGGGGAAAATATAGGAGTAATTTAATTAAATTATGTATGGTGATTATTATATAGGCTACACAGTAAAAGAAACACAATATGTATATGTATATACTCAGTTCTACAATTATCCATGCTCATCACTGGAGTACATCTAAACACTCTATGGTATAATTTCGAACAAATATAAACATGTTCAGTCAAAAGCTGTAATTCTTGGATATATTTTCTATATTTCTATATTTTCTATTACACACCATTGTTTCATTGTAGCAAATGCAGTTGTTGTTGTTGTTATGACCATCCATTTTCTTAATAAATCATAATCATGACATGGGTTTATTAAGATATCCACTAGTCCGAATCCCATTTGCTATTTTGTTGTTTTGCTTTTTTTTCATTCATTCATTCACCTCATCCATTACTGAATGAAGACGTTTATCCACATATAGAATAAAGGTTCTGTCTTGGATTTTTAAAACGATTGTCCAAACAGGAACTTCTACAAATAGAATGTGGATTGTTAACAGAGGCTATTCTAGCATTGAAAGTCGTTTCCAACTCTGTGTCATTTATTCCTTCTTTGAAGGAAATTACTGCCATATTCCTTGTATGGCCAGTCAATTAGTAATCTGGTAAATAACAAAAGAATATGTTGAACCCAGTATAACCAGCACTCAGAGAGAAGAAAACAGAGGAATATAAAACTATTGCCCCCTATTGGCAGTTAATGTTTTTGACACTGTATTCAAAGACTTTTAATGATAAAATTAAAGGATGCACATACTGGCTCACTAAAATAGTGAAGTTAAAATTATGCTTAATTATAAATGCCAACAACAAATTCATTTGAATTTGCTGTTTACCATCACTCAGGTAAAACAATTGTTATTAAATAATTCTCTTAAAAAAGTGGACATTTACTGAAAGTGTCTTAATAGTGAATGTGATGTTGGTTGTACCACAGTGCACACCACATGACCCATTTATTTTCTCAATGACTAACCAATTTCCAATACCCCACAAAAATGTTACAACGTAAAATGCTGTAAATTGAACATTATACTGATTATTATTCTAGTCAGCGTATACAATAAGGAAAAGTATCCACCTCAATCAACCTTGAGTGAGTATAACCTGCACCTGCTCTGAGACAAAATGGTACCAACAGGTATCATCTATACACTTCTGCTTTGATGTGATATAACCTGTGGAGTACATTCATAATATGATGTCATTGTCAGCTTTGTTGTTCTTCCAATAATAATGCACATAAATAATGAACACATAAATAAACACAACATAATTTGATTAAAGCTGTAAAAAAAAAAAAAAAAAAAAAGCTTTTATTTAAAAAAAAAATAGATTCTAGTTACTAGATGTGAATTTTCTGATTTCTGGGATAAAGAATGGACATTGATTTCTTTTATATTTGTTTTATTGTATAAAAATGGATTGTGTAATTGCATGACTGAACTAAAAAGTGCTGTGTAACATTCTATATTATGAGCACTCATACATTTGTGTATAATTCACAACAGTAATTATTGATTACGGGCAATGGATTGGTTTAGCCAATGTTTATACATTTAGACTACACTTAGTGCTTGTATAAGCAAGTCAGCAGTTTGCCAATTAACTTAACACTAACTGGTGATACTGTTTTGATATCTGCTAAAACCGTCCTCCCACTTTTCTTCATAAAATAAAAAAAACAAAAAAGCATTTCTTTAACAGTAAGCCTGGAGGAAAGAACTTTGGCAAGCCATGGAATTTACAACTCAGCGGTATTCGCAACCAGACACAGCCTTACAAGACAGGACCAGTGAAATAGGTCTTTACTTTACATTCTATTGATTTCTACAAATGTTTGGACCCCACAAATTGCAGTGACTGAGCAAACTGTGCAAAGCTGTTTTGTGAAATCTGACATTATATCTTATCATATTAACATTAATGTTGATGTCATGTCGTGTTCTGTTTTTTTCACTTTCTGCTGAAATAATGGCATTTGAAAGGCATTTGAAGGATGTTGTTTCGTTTAACAAAACAGGGTGAACAACTGAAATGGTTAAAGACATAAATCCAGTTTGCTTTATTAAAACTCTTGAGAGTTTGTAATTAAAGCCATCTTACAACTGGAAACAAAGGTATTTTTTCTCAAATGAATGGTAAAAAATACTACATTTTAGACCCTTATAAAACAGACAGTTGTATTTGTATCTGCAACTCAAATGTATTTTCATTTAACTATACAACAAATCACTATAACTGTTTGGGAGGTCAATAACCTTTCATTTAGTTTTTTTCTTCATAATTATTTTTAAACACATGCATTACCTTTGCACAGAAAAAGGGCCTGGATTAGTTCATAATGCCAAAACTGAGGCATTGGTTCTTTTAATTTGAAATAACTCAGAATATACCACAGGCCTTCACTAAATAGAAACAGAGTAGTATGATGATGGCAGTGGAGTTCCTGTTCAGCCAAGATCGCTGTGCACAGATTAAAGAGAACATTGTGGATGAACAGAGTCTGACTTATTCTGTTTCCAAGCACAACATCATAAAGTAAGATATGGCTTAAACTTTTCATACCATGATTATAATGGTCAAGTGGAGCCTCATCTGTCAAATAAAAACCACTGAATATCAGGTGCTGAAAACCGACAAATAACAGTGGTCAAAAAATGTAATTTGCTTTGTATAAAATGTATACTTTTTCACGGGACTGAACCATTGCAAGTCATTTCAGTTATGCTTTTTTTGTTCAGTTAATCATGGGACTCTTCATCCACACTGCCCTGTACATGACCCCACCACACAACACCACATCTTCTCTGCCCTGCACATGACCCCACATTATGTCCAATCTAAAGATCTATGTTCTGCGCTCTCATCTGCAAACCAATACAAGATCACTTAGCTTCTCAGTCCTTCACCGTCACTTTTACCACAACATACACATCCTATGCATTTTACACCAGTATTTTAATATACGCACATTCTGTGATACTACAACGCACCAAGGCAAAACTCTTCACACATGCACAATGCTTTTAAGATGCTTTTGAATACATACGAGTCATGATATACACAATTAGATTTGAAGCTGCTGCCAGAACAATAATTCTAGACTTTGAAATTGATCAAAACTGAACAGATGAGGACACATTTGCGCACCACTTGACACAATTTCTCCATGAACTATTGAATTACATCCTTGATTAATTCCCGAGGGTGTTGCGGAGGAAAGTACATATTTAATTAAAAGGAGGAAAACAAGATTATTAACTTACTGCAACCGCCTGGGATCCATTTGGGAGAGTCGAACTTCTACAGACCCTGACGCGAGTAACCCGCACTAACAGGCTCTAAGCCGTTCTCTCAGAGATAAGACTAGCCAACAGCTGCGATTACGGACAGTTAACATTATATATGATGTAAATATATTGAGGGTTTGTCAGGTCTTGCAGGCCATAAAACCCACTTTAATGACCCCACGTGCTCTCCCTGCACCACTCACTGGTCCTGCTTTGGGCAATTGGCATAAATAACCCTCAAAACTTCAAAATACGTGGCAAGAGAGCTAAAAAAAAGAGGGGTTTGTGTAAAAAGCAACATAGTAACCACAGTAACTCGCAATGTGGTCAAGATAGCGAGTGTAGAAATTGAAAGAAGCATGGAAATTTACATTGAATCTCCAATATAGGTGAGTGAGACGATTCTAAAATGAGAGACTGTTTTTATTTTCAGTTTAGTGTGTGTGTATATAATGTTAGCATTCATAAACTTGAGAAACATGGAGATTAAAATGTTCGGTAGCATTTCAAATACATCGAGAGCGCCAAGAAGGCATGCATTAAGAAAAACTATAGCACTAAGTCAGTCGAAAATTAGCATTTTGTTCACGAGTCAACGCTCTTGTGTCCTTTGTTTGACATGGGCCTGGATTATGTGATTTCCTCACATAGGGTGGTTAACATCATGTCTCATTATCTAAATGACAAATTTCAACAATAAGGTTTCGTCTTTAAGTAGCCTATATGCTTTACGCGCAGAGTATCATATTTCGAATGCATTTTCGAAAAAACGCGTATTTATAATTTAGTATCACGCAGTGTTTAATTAAATGTGCAAACTATCTTATTGTTTTGAAGGGTTTTGTACACCAAAACGTCCCTTTGAAATGTTTGTGTAAACTTCCGCCGATTTGTTAAAAAAGGAAACAGTTGTCAGTGTCTGATGGGTGAGAGGAAGTGCTGTAAAAGTTTATTGGGGTCATAAAGTTTTATGTGCCTCCGTTTAAGGGCTACTGTAAATAAGTGACCAGAGCGTTAAAGTTCAATCATGTCTCATCACTGGAAGTATACACATGCACACTTGGTTCTCGATTAATACACGAATATTTTACCAAAATCATATGATTTCGCGCAGAACGTCTTCTCTTGCACGAGCTATCAAACGGGCCTTTAATGCAAAAACGCATATGTGTAAAATACTATTTTTATCAATGTTGTTTTAACAGACAAAAGGATACTCTTTACATTTATCGAGTTCATTTACAATAAAAACCACATTGGAGGACAGTAGGCTATGCTTTTACTCCAGAGTTGACAACTTTCTGATATGTTTGGCAATCTTGTGACTGTAATAATTAATTACTGACTGGAAAAGTATCGTTGTGGCATAACAATGAAACTTCGAAAACAAACGGTTAGAATCAACAAAAATAATGGATCATACAAATGCGGTTCACACAAAAGTAGGTCGTGTATTTGTATGGTATGAGAGGTATCAATAAGCCACTCCTTACAGTCGTTACAGAATGCATATAGAATAATCAAGATGGTATACAGAAAGAAATACCAAGGTACCTGCCTGTAAAATTACCCCCCAAAAAACATATTCCATTAAAGAGCAAAATGTTCTGATTGCACAGTATTTCAATAGACATAATCCTCAAGATTAAATTACCATTTGGCTGCTGGCTGACAGACAACATGATAGACAGCGTTTAATATGACACTACATTTGTTGCATTATTATCATGAAGTGTGGTTTACCATCCTTGTGTGGGTATTATAGATGTATTTACGACAGAAAGTACAATGGATAAAAAGACAAGTTCCATCAAAATTCAATATGCAATGGAGAGATTGATGAATGTTCAAGCAAAGCACCACATTATTTGCACTTACATTTAAGTCAACGTAACTGGATGCAGGCCTTGGTATATGGTTATTGATACAAGTGATTTTAGTAAAGCATATTCAAATAAAGTTTAAGCTTATACATTATTCAAATGACCACCTCCCGGGAGGGAGCACTATCAATAAATATCGAAAATATGGACATATTCACATAACAACATGATATTGTAGACAAATGAAAGACATCAACTGCTGTCAACAACAAAATCTATTTTTAAATCCTTTGTTGTTTCAGTTAGCACTGCCTTTATTTTCAGGCTGTTTCAATGGAAGCCGTGCAGCACATTATTTAAAGTCCTCCTTTCACTTTCAACTTTGAGTCCTTCTTCCACTTCATGCGACGGTTCTGGAACCAAATTTTAATTTGCCGCTCGTTCAAGCAGAGGTTATTGGCAATCTCGATACGTCTGCGACGTGTGAGGTATCGGTTGAAATGGAACTCTTTCTCCAACTCCAGAGTCTGGTACCGGGTGTAACTGGTTCGTGACCTTTTACCGTCAGATTCTGAGGTGGCATCAGAAAGATATTGGGTTACCTATATGTAAAAATGTATCGACTGTCGTCCTCATGCATATTACTATGAAATGTATTTTCATAATCACTGATGAAGTTGCCACCAAACACAATCCATACAATGTAATATGGATACATCAAGCATTATGAAATCCAAAATGAAAACAGTGGACAGGTGGTGTGTCGCTAATATTTATTTATTCTGAAATTAGAAAGTGTCATGCACAGAAATAACACAAACGTGATGAAACATAATAATCATAAATTTGTGAAGGCCACGAGCTTCCTAACATGCCCTGACCCACAAAAATAAATAAAAAAATAAAAAAATACAAATAAAAAGACACTGCCTCACTACTTGGAGGATACAAATTGACATTATACTTTTGTACTTTGCTTTACTACTCCAGCGGTGCAAACATGAGTAGCCATACTGCCATATAATGTATGTGCATGCAAAGGTAATCCCACTTTACTTGAATAACATGTTAACTCCCTTTAATGCGTAAAGCAAGAAACAATACGTAAATTTATATGTAATCATTTTTTTTTGCTTTTCTTAACCAATTATTTCTCCATAAATTTGACCGGAGATCACCTCTTCACAGTAACAGGACAGGTTTACGAGCAATAGATGCCTTTGTCATAAAATTTACGGCCGCTAGTTTTATTATTTCCTGCGTTTGGCCTATAAAACTCAAGAGGAAAAATATGGAGCGACAAAACGTAGGAAGGAGATGCAATGACGAGGATGAGATGCGTGCAGTTTCCCCTCTCTTCTAAAACAAACTTTAAACGTAACTTTACCGTGGCTCATGTGTAGCTTTGTCATCCACGGATATATCTGCGGCTGCGACTGGTTCTGACGCTGAGTCGAGTTAGTTTGTTGCTTTATCGCTGAAGTAGTCTCCATTTTGATATCGTCTGTGCGGCTCTTGCCGCTGGGCTTCTCCATAACTTCCATATTCCCCTCGGCTTTTTGGCTCAACAGTCCGTGACTGAGGGGGTTGTACCCGTGAGAGCTTACAAAGCTACGAGAGCCCAGAGCTGAACAGGACTGTGTTCGCTGAACTGCTGCACTGGTCCTTGCACGGTCGGTTGTGTTTATCGCCTCCCGTCTCAAAGAGTTGGAGGGGATTTGAGAACTGAAGGATCCGCCGAGATCAAGTCCTTCGTACGCGTAATTGGACTGGTGGAACTCAGAGTGAGCTCCATAGTTGCCAAAAGTGTGCATTCTACAAGAGGAGGCGTCTTGCGTTTGCTTAGAAAAAGACTTTCCAACGTATGAGCTCATTCTATTTCCAAAACAATATAGTAACCTTAGAGAGAGTCACAAAAAGCACCCGGTCGCAGCAGAGATTGAACCAGCTAATAAAGTATACATAAGTTGTTTAGAAGTTTTATTTGTTTATTGGACTTTATTTGTATTTCTAGAGGACGTTAGGCTTGTCCTAAAAAAGAGCAGGATTTATAGGTGGAGGAAATCATTTTCTTTTTTTTCTTGATACGACGTGTAATGCCCAAATATGGAATGTTTAAATAGAATCACGTGCAGCTCCTGGCCAGTCATAAATTGGCTTGATCCCCAGGAGGTTATTGATAGACAGTGAAACGTGTCCGATAACTTCTCGGTATGGAAATCATCTAAGGGTCTGGGCTAAAAAGGGCGAGACCGTTAGACAAGAGCGTCATCTGGCGTCTAATACTGGACAAAGCGGCCTATCTCTCTCTCTCTCTCTCTCTCTCTCACTCTCTCACACACACACAAACACACACACACACACACACAAGATACTATGCGATAAGATGTTATGACTAATCAAATGTCAAGGCGATATAAATAGAATATGGTGTACACGATTATCACATTAGTTGCATATGTGTTTCTCCTGTTTCACAGTAATGTTTCTCACAGTAATGATTTCTGATTATTTCGTGTGTATGTTGCTTTTTTCTTTTGCGAAATAAATCCCCATTATGATCATATATGACTCTTAACTGCGTCAATGTAGTATGTGCATTGCAGCGGCATCCCAAAACCTGATTTAGCGTTGTGCCACTATATATGCAAGGCAAATGTGGTTAGGAGAGTTGTCAATCAAGCATGAAATAGGCAATGCTTAATTTATTGAATGAAATGTCTCTAAGTTATCAAATACTTTAGTTATTAGGTATTAATAATAATAAGGTTGTATTATTCCATTCAAATTATTTGGTAGATTAAACTTGATATAATTGGAGTACACTTGAACGATACAACAAACTCCAATGTAACCGTGCATTTAATTAGTTATTATTTGGATTGGAATTGCTCACAAACTCACAAAAATATGTGAGTAGGCCTAAATATAAGTTCGTAAATAAAAGCTTCTTCAATACGAAGAATAAAAGTTTCATAAGTCTTATGAGATTACTCAATTCTGAAACCCTTTATGAGTGAAGAGCGCAAAACTGGAGTCAAAAGGAAGACAATACAGGTTTTTGTTTTCAAGAATTTTATTAAATAATACACAGTTTACACAAACAATATAATTGCGTACCAAGGTATATGTTTGTTTTCATATGGGTGTGATTCTCACTTTAAGACAAGTTTATATGCACACAACTACAAGTATGATGAAATGTATTTTTTGAAGTACTCTCGATAACTAATGTGCCAGTACAGCGGCATTTTGAACAACAGAACACTGACGGGGCAAAAGCAATATTAACAAAAAAGAAACAAAACAAAGGAAAATAAAATGTATTAAGGATTTAGGTAGTATAGTTCATCCCGTCAGTGTTTGTTTCATTGTACAAATATGCATCCACAAAAAAAAAAAAAATACTGAATGTGCATATAAGAAGTTTCCTTCACTTCTGGAATGCTTAGGGTACAGTTTAGAGGCTTAATAGTTTGGAGACGTAGCCTACTTATCAAATTCGAATACATTTTCATCTAATGTAATTTTCTACAGCCTATAGCAACATGATAATACTAGAACCACACAAATATTTCAGCTGTGGCATTGTCATCACGCAGCCAATAAGGAACTATTTTCAATACAAAGAGAAGTGAACTGCTTTATGGTGGATAACATGTGCGTCTTTCTCTCTCTTAATCTCTCCATTTGCTTCTACGTGTGTATACGTTAGTGGTGGTGGTGGTAGAGCTTGTGTATGGTGTTCAGGTCGGAGGAGGAGGGGGCAGTCAAAAGGAATAGCAGAGTATACAGTCCATGCATTAATATTTGCAAATTCTCCGTTTAGGTAGTTACGTTGCAGTTAACAGGCGTTCGAGAACGACAAATGGACTTCCTAATCTTTTTTTTTAGCTTCCTCGGTTTCCTCCTCGGTCTCTTTCTCGGTGTCTTGAGGAGTATCCGTTGATTCGGTCCCCGGTACAGTAGAAGTTAGATTGGTCTCTTTCTTCCATTTCATGCGCCTATTCTGGAACCAGATTTTGATTTGACGCTCGGTTAGACACAGAGCGTTGGCGATCTCGATGCGTCTGCGTCTGGTTAAATACCGATTGAAGTGAAATTCTTTTTCCAGTTCCAAGGTTTGGTATCTGGAGTAAATCTGGCGACCTCTTCTTCTGTCTGACCCGTACCCAACTCCTGTTGTGGGGAAAAGTGAAAATAAATTTAAACACAGATTACAGATTTACACAGATACATTCTTAATCAAATGCTAAATAAAACACACGTGTGGGATCATGGTGGAATAATTCACTTAGTGCAATTTTTATAAGGTAACTAATATAACAATTTGACAAAAGAATGTAGCCTAGCCTATATACGCAGCATTTAACCCACATTACAGTCACAAAGCAACGCGAATTTCAGTGTTTCTAAAACATTTTTCAACCAATTTTGCTATCGTGTGTTTTCGGACGAGTTAAGTCACATTTTTAACATAGTAGTGCATGCTCTTAAAATGGTTCAAAATGTACCTTTCGTTGTATATTTTTCTAACGCGCTCACACTTATTGCACAAGTTTTTGAAATAATTTTGGCACTCGAGGATTAAAGGAGGTAGCCAAATGGGATTCCCTCTCTGGAAACGGGGGCTTTTATAGTCTGATGATTTAGTAGTGGTTTATGGGGCCATAAAATGTAGCTACTCTGTTGATAGGACGTATCGTAAAACAGACCAATTCCACCAGGGTATGTCCCAAGTCGCTGTAAAAACTCACCGCTGTGCGAGTTCATGCGCTGCATCCACGGGTAGATCTGAATGTTGTTCCCTTTCTGTTCCTGTGCTCCTGCACGAGCTTGTTCCAGGTTGTACTCCTGGGCAACGTGGCTCTGCGCACTGAGTCCCATACTAGTTTGCCTGCAACTGGGAAGCACGTCCTTATCTTGAAGAAACACGTTAGATCCATACTCGTACGGTCCTCGACTTGATCCAAACACAACGTTATCTTGAGGTGAATAGAAAGGGGACGCATAAATCCGGTTTTGGGTCACTGTTGTGCCATACGACGAAAAATGTCTGACTGAATCATATGTGGTCGTGTTCAGTGGCATGTTGGGCAAAACCTCTTGCCCACCAGATAAATGGCACGAGAGCGACGGGTTCGCGAAATACGAATTCATACCTTTCCTATCGCCCTCTCATCAACTCACCCTCCTATCTTATTTCCCCTCTCTTAATCTCACACTTTCTTTCTTTGTGCTGTGGGGTCTGCTTCCTTCTGTCACACACACACGTCTCCCGCCTGCTTTCCTAACTCTCTTTCAAATGAACTTCAGAAGGATTTCAATAATATTAATTTCCAGTCTCCGGTTAAGACGCGCAAAGCAAGTGTTATAGCCAAGGCTTGGCTCATGGAAGGACAATATGACAGCGTCACCTGACCACTTTCAGCCAATTGAATGCGCTGTGTACGGAGGAATATCGAGCTTGTAGCTTCTTATCCTTGTGGCTTCAGTTGATAAAGTTTAAGTAAACACACACACAAATACAGAATACGCACTCATACGAACAATAAATTACGTCTTTTTGTGCATTAATCAGCGAGTTATTCTGTTGTATATAAAGCTTCTCCACGTGTATTGTGAAGGTAAATCTAGACTTATCCTCGTAAATCATGCATTTTACAATGAGCTAATTTTCATCTCAGGTAATTACCTGGAAGATGGGTTTTTACAGTTGCTTACTGTCGTTGACGTAGACTGAATGTCCTATATTTTTATATCTTATAATATGACAATAGGCTACAAATCATAACTATATTCATGTCTTCTTGGCGCGACAACTTTATTAGCTACTTTATTATAACTACTGGGTAGATTAACAAAATTGTAACCATTACAATTACATTAATATAACTCTTTGTTTTAAATAAGAAAATGGCCAAGGGCTATCTTGCACGCGTCATCTACGCCGATTTAGTTTACTCTCCTTTTAACGCATTTTACAATCTAATAAAAAAAACTGTGAATATACACATTTTATATCATATTAATAGACATATTCACTGCATTGTCGTCAGTCACCAAGTGAAAGGACCACACTATTCTTTTGTTATTCAGTAAATATCTCCCTATAACGTTTGTTTCTCTATCTCTATTTCCTCGGGCTTTCATTGCGCTGAAGGGGAAACGTCTGTTCTTTTCCTTTCCCCATTTGTAATGTATTGATAATTTCAATGGTAAAAAGAACCTGAGTAAGGAGGGGGGAAGGGGCATCTTACTAAAGAATGCGTCAAACGCGCCTTGGTGCCATAAAAGTCACAAACCCAACTGAGGACTTCCAGCTCTGAGGCAATTACCCCTTTGAATGCATGGGGGCTGTGCAGCGAGTCTCTTATCTTGTGGACAGAAAGCTGCTAGTGTTTTTAGCATTTAACTTTCTAGTGTATGCAGAATGATTATGAATAAAAACAATGCTATGAGACATCTTTACAAAACGCAGTAGCTACTCTGTTGACTGTATTAATTTAATTATAAGGATAAAATTAAACTCTTTTTTCAGAATTTCTTACATTTGCCAACGATATTACCAATACATATATATATATATAACTGTTTCCCTTTATTAAATACTTGCAGCTATATTATTGGAATGGCCAATTTATATATTATCACGTTTAAAGAATCAGTAGTGGGAAAAGGACTAGTTTTAACCGAATGGTTAGGGTATGCTTCATGACCTTAATGCAGGCCACATGACGGAACGTGTGAGGCCAAAAACAGTGGTTTAGAAAGAGGTGCGCAAAACACGAGATTGACAGAACAGTAAAATTTACTTCCAGCCCGACAGTGAGAAAAGGCATTTAACAGCTATAAAACAGGCTAATCTGCTTAACGATTGATTAAATGCATACAATTTTTCTTTGTATTCTGAAGTAACTATAAAACCGGTTTTAATCAATATTAAGGATTCATGTTTTTGATGGCTTGTCATATTTTGGACAATATTTGAGATCGACAAAATGTAAGTCTACTAGGCATAGGCTATCTCTGCTAGGAATAATCAGAATAAACATCAATATGGTAAGTGCTATTTGATAAGTTTTCGGCTACTGCATGAATATGATTTATTATCTTCCGAAGTTAATTAATTGACGTTTATACCAATAATACTAATAATAATAATAGTAGTAGTAGTAGTAGTAGTAGTAGTAGTTTTAACCGGTCTGCAATAAAACTAATAAAAACACGAATTATATGACGCTAAATTAATACAATAAATAGTAATATATATGGCAGTGTGGAATGTAACGTATTAATTTTAATTTATACAATATTACACCATGTATACTGTGAAAAGAAACTAATAAAATTAATATATACAGTAATAAAAATATATTTCTTGCGTGAAAAGCGTTTTAGATTGTGAAAATTGAACAGTTGCCAGTTCAAATATATGAAATTTAATATTTTCACAGCAATAATTATATTTTCAATTACATTTAGAAATATATACATATATTTCAACATTTTAATAAGCTAGTAGGCTATGCCACTGGATAAGCTAAGATATTTCGAAACGGGAAAGCGCGATGCTGAAAACAAATCAGAGATGCATTGTCAATTCCTAAATCATTGAATTGTTTTCACTAGGCTATCTTACGTGTAGTTTGGCGGAATTGAGATCACATTCTAAGATGTAGGTTGTATCTATATATCTGACTCTTTGATGTTCAATATTGGTCCAACGACTTTGAACTGAAAGCCTTTGATGGGAGATTTTTAATATCGTGATCTATTTTACAGCATCAGTCTTGTGAATGAAGTAGCGAGTAAAACACACCACACTCAGTCTGCAGTTGGTATGTTGATGTGACTGGAGAGAAAGAGCTTTAAGTGTTTTATTGCAGCCCTTAAGACAAATCGCACGGTTGTGTTTTAGCGTTTGAAGAGGCAATAAATAGACATCCCGTTTGGCCTGTAATCTCTTTACACTCGACAAAACTACGCACTAACGTCCGCCAAAATCGTCCTTATTCTAATGCGTAATTTACGTGATATGATGATCTGGAAAAAGGCAAGCTATGCACATCCTAACTGTGCTCGGTAATGGCATAGTCTGCACATTCTCCAGAGTTAAATGAATGTTATCATTGGCCTATTTATTTGTAACGGATGTTCACAATTGCAAATTCCAGTGATGAGTCTTCTAGCTTTCTTATCCAAGCCCAACTTTCCTACCCTGTCATCTGTGTCGATGTATCTATGCGAAAACAAAATCCATAATAGTAACGTGACAGCTGTAACAGAGCTCTCATGTGCAGCTAAGCACTTATAACAACACGCGACCCGAAGGGGCATTATGGTTTTTAACTAGCACAAGAAAATTCTGTGAAATTATGTGGCCGCGTAATGACCGCCATGAATAAGACGTTTTGAAGTAGAGCGAACTCACATTGCCCTGCGGTTCTTGTAAGGAAATGTTTGGAATTGAAAGTTCGCCTGGAATTTGTTTTCATTTTCGAGGCAACTGAATTATGCCTTCTATGATTCAAATTCAATAGCGGTGGCAGACACGAGATTGGCCCAAAGTTTACACAAATGATAGTCAGATGGCAATAAATGTGTCAATTTCATAAACCTGTTTAGAACTTTGCTATTAACGTCAAGAATAACTGTAATACACAAATGAATAAATCTCATGCACCTTATATACGTACAGACATAAGGATTAGTTAAATAGACTCCATTTTTAATGGCAAACAAAAGACAAGCATTATCCCGAGGCAAAGAGGAGACTCACAGTAGAAGAACCCCGCCCTCCACTGGCGTTCTCTCTCTCACTTACACACAAATACACACATGCACATCGAGGAACCATATGCGAGCCCACACAGAAGCATTCTGCCTTAATAAATTACCAATCCAGTTTAAAAAAAAATAGAGAAAATGAGTTCACACAAACCTAGCTCTGTAAGTGAGATTATCTGTTTCTTTATAAAAGAAAAAAATGGTTCATACACCATGCACTTCTTTCACAAATAAACACAGCATAAGTAAAACTTTTCCAGTTCCATTACTAAAAAAAGTTTGTCCTTACCAGCAGCTGCATGTTCATAACAACTGATTTTAATATTGACACCTTTTTTTTTGTTTTTCCCAGTCCAGCCGCACATGTGGATTTCAAGAGGCCCATGACAGAAGGTCGCAGCTCTAGTTTTTTGGTCAGCGGAGGACCAACGGATTTTATTAACATGCTACCCCATAATAACATAACTCACTGGCTATTACATTTAAAGCTTCATGTTTGTCAACACTGTCTCATTACAACTATAAAACTAATAAAAAAATAATAAAAAAAGTAGACTGACTGTTTCTGTATTTGTGTTTTGAAATTACTTTATTATTATTTTAATTTTTTATTATTAATATAAATTGCTAAGAGCCACCATACACCCATATAATAAAATATTTTACTTGAACACATTTTTGCTAATTAGTAGGCCATATTAATATTAACCTGTATGATAATAACGCTAGTAAAAAAGCAATGCTTTTGACACAGCCTATATTGATGATGCATTTATATCAAATAAAATTTAACGCAGAATTACCAGCAAATGCCAGGCACATTCCCACATGAAAATTAAGATCTGGATTTTATATCTTATGATTTTAGGCTCTGTATAATGCCTTGCATATGGAGCAGGCACAAGGTGGCAGTGTTGTTTGATTTAGTCCCATGGAATGACAGTGTTGGATGATTGAACACGTGTGTGTGTGTGTGTGTGTGTGTGTGTGTGTGTGTGTGTGTGTGTGTGTGTGTGTGTGTGTGTGAGAGAGAGAGAGAGAGAGAGAGAGAGAGAGAGAGTTGTTGTTGTTGATCCTGATTCCGTAACAAATATTAAGATGTGTCTAGAGTGTTTAATCAGTTGTTTGTTATGTAACACAAGCAGTTTACGCTTTATATGAGTAGTTGAGCAAGTGTAAATGATTACGACTCTCGTTTGTCATCAGACGGAGACAACCCAGAATACATCAGTTTGGATACAAGTTAACGAGACTGGTTACATTATAACACGGTCTCTCAAAATATAGGCTCTCACACTCATGAATATCTCACTCGTAAATAATTCACATTTTAGTGATAATCACATATAACGAGCAATGATGCAATCTAGAAAGAAAAATATGACAATAATAACTACCAATACACAGTCACAGTCACATAATATGGGTTGAATTTTGTAAAAGGCCTTACATTCGTGAGTGCTCTCTAATTTGCACATTATTATAAAGCTATACTATGAAGTCATTCATAGAGGGAAAAAAATGCTAATTTTACAGTCAGCTCCAGTATCCAGTAGGCTATGTACCCGTATCAAATAACCACAATCAAACACATAACCTGACAAAGCATGTATTTAACTATTTGAAAGTAAACTCATTAACCCCAAACCACACCCGCTTGGACAACTTAACTAAACTTAAAAATATTATATTCATTTTCGCCGAGACAATTAATAATCAACAACAGTACCAGAAAGCAACAACACAAGTCACTTGTCAACGAGGCTGTGCCTTCACAATCCATAAAGTATTAGATGAAACGACACAATAAAAGTACATTTATGTTGCATGTCCCTCTTGAACATACGAATACAGTACTGTCAAATCTCCGTGTATTGTGTAGCTACACGTCTTTAAGAAGCCAATAAGCAGCGTAGAATCTTTACTTACCAGCGTTCGCTGTTGTCTGTGTGACGCACGTTCGATGGTGTTCGATAGCAGCACATCATGCTAGGCAACGGCACTAGGATCTAGATCCCATTCTCCTGTACTCTTAAAAATGTTAATCTTTCGAGGTGAAATGATCATATTTACGAACGCTAAACCCCTCAAGCTCCAGCTAACAATTCTGTTTTCCCCTCTAGGGGATCAGATAAGTAGAAATGAGACTGGGGAGGTGGCGACGTCTGAGGACAGTCAGTCATTACTAGCGATGAAGCAGACGAGCCAAGATGGTGTTATATTATAGAGCGTTTTAAAAATCCGCATGAGATATTGAGTAAACAGAAAACGGGAAAATGTCTGGTGCTAAGATCATTTCAACACCACAGCGAGCTCGCAAGTCGATAGATGGGGATATCCAGTGGAAGACAACAGCACAAAGTTCATGTTCATAGAGTGAGTACCACGTGGTCTGACGCAACCAATGGCCTCGTGTATTCAGTCGTAAACTTTTATTACTTAGCTGTAAATTCCCCCTCTAAACAACTAGGAATGTGTTACGTTTCACCCTCTCTCAAAGATCGCATTTCCCATTTTCTTCCTTCTTTTTCCCTTTTTTTGTTTCCTAAGTTGATGGCACTGATAAACCAGTTTTATATT
Source organism: Rhinogobio ventralis (assembly GCA_039654625.1). Taxonomy (NCBI): domain Eukaryota; kingdom Metazoa; phylum Chordata; class Actinopteri; order Cypriniformes; family Gobionidae; genus Rhinogobio; species Rhinogobio ventralis. The sequence goes on from CM077203.1 coordinate 9,317,715, forward strand.
CGTTAGGTATAGCATGTTGTGAAAAATGCAAATCCAATTAGTCCAATACTATTAAAAGCTAAATGATGACATTAACATTTTTCGATACTGTGTATTATGAAAATTGTCAAACAGTATAAATAGGCTATAATGGGCAAAAATGTATTAGGTGTCTGTTAATAAACGTGTGCAAGCCCTATTTTGCTAATCAGAATGTGTAAATATGAAAGGAAAATACTCATTGTCCTGTATACCCACACTGCCATTTTCCAAAAAAAGAGAGAAAGTATTAATATTCATAATTAAAAGTGTAAAAATCTTAATGCAGCAAATATTTTTTTAATCACGATAGGCTATTTACCCCATTTGACCCATTAGAGATTTTGTTTTGGGCTAGTCGAAGCTGGTTGAGTTCATGTCTGCAGCAGTTCGGGTCACATTATAACTCAGAATCAATGGGAGACAGATTTTTCTCCTAACAGGCACTTTTTCTTTTAAGATAAAGTTAAAATAATCACATGATCATTTTAAAAGCATTTGTAAGATTAAGGTAATTATAAAGATCATACATGGGACAAAGCTCATGCGTATTAACTTAAGATCTTATTTTACAAAATCAACATAAAGTTACATTTGTACTTATTCATTGTGTATAGAGGCACTTGTAAAAGTGAACAAAATAAGGTTACAAAAAGTTGCTATATTGCAATTATTTTGAATTATATGTATTTACAAAAAACATTTAACCGTAAAAGTGTGATTGCTCTTGTGCTGTCAACTGTCTGTATAATAATAATAATGCAAAATTAACATTCCTCTCTGTCAGACAGAATTGCTTTATCAAATCATTGTTAAAAAATCTAATATGACTATTGATTCAGTGATGTTGAGTCAGTGATGTTCAAGCTTAACACTGTAACAGTTCTGAAAATGTCAAAGTTCAGAAATGTACAGTTCAGTGTTGTATTATAGTGCGGGCAAGTAAAACCCTATGTTTTGCTAAAGCCTCACCTTATTCTTCAATAGCTAACGCTATGTATCAACGTAGTTGCTGGTCATTTGTTTTCTTTAAACGAAATTCGTTATATGATCTTGATTGGTTAGCCTAATTGATTGGTATCAGAATCATTAATTGCAAGTTGAAATTGAAAAAGCATTAAAGAAAATTGCATGAGGTATTCTTCATATAGTTATTTGTAACATGTAATGAATGGAAACAGATGCAACTGAGCAAAAACCAAACCAAACCAAGACAATATGGCCAAAGCTATTTTATGACAATAATACACAACTAAATTATTTGTATATAAGCTGTGCTTGTGCTATAAGGTTTTCCTTTAATTAATTTAATTTACATACCACAAATATAAACAGAATGCAAATGGATGTACAAATATTGAATACTGCACTCTAATAAAAAAAAAAATACATGCACAAATACTTTAACGGACATAGCCAAGAGCGGGTACACCTTTTCCCTTTAATTCGTTCCTTTTCACTACCATTTTCCCTAATTTGATAGCACAATCATAAACAGAATGTAAATATGTGTACAAATATAAAAGGTACAAATAAAATAAAATATCACACAAACATATACATGCACCCTTGCATACATACACTTAAAGCAGTCCCACGTCCACGTTGCTTTCCCTGTGTCTTGTTCTAGCCTGTCTGCACTGCACAGAAATCAAAAGGCAAAAACGTCTGCCCGGATGCGACACTGTCGGGTTTACACCACCAATAAAGTTTACTGCAGGTATAGTAAAGCCTCATTTGGAATGTAACAGCAGTGCAATACAAAGGCAAGGCGGATGGACAATGACCACTGCAATTGTCACTACCACCGGAACTTCCTGAAAAGCTCTATGCCTTAACTAAAATGTCTTTTTTTTACAACAGGGGACCATCCAACACCACGACAACAAAAGGAGAATGACATAAACAATTACGTTAATTATTATTAGCAGCAGCAGCAATAGTAGCCTATCGTGTGTAGCCTACATGCAAACGCAAGAAAATGTTCAAGAAACAAAGCATAAAAAAACTTTACATCAGTATCATTGTATCAGAATACGTGTATCTTGCCTGTCTCAATATCTTAAGAGGTATAACTACACTTTAATCATTCGTATCTGTTTTGAGATACAGAATTTTAATATTCGTTTGTATCAACAAAAGTCTAAAAATATTACACATATGAAATGCCTTACTTGGCTGTGGCTTGGTACGTTGAAAATTATTTGCCTATTATACCCAATAAATCTCGTTGGTGTTTATAATAAATTCGGATATTCTATTATTATATCCATATTCTGTTTATATTAGCCTAGCCTTTGTGATGTCATCATTAGCCCAATTGCGGCTACTTTATTGGGCACTAGACTACTGTTATGGCCTGCCATTAAAAGTTGTAAAAGAGACAACACTTTTGAACACTCGCACATAAGGCAGGCCACACTACGATTTTAATGGCGCTAGTAATATTTTAATATATTTAAAGAGATTTTAAATGTCGAAGCATTATCATAAACCTGCATTAAACAGATATTTGAAGCTACTAACCCGTTCCTACAGTATATTCTGTCAGATTTGTGTTTTCTGCTAAAAGTATGCAATGCAAGGCACATGTGAATATTTCTCATGGATCCTTTCGTCTTTGAATAAGACAGGCATTGACATTGACAATATTCCAGCTCGCGTGTCCTCAAAAGGCGTCTCCAGTAAACATCCACACTTTCACCAAATATGTTTCTCAATTTAGCTTTTTTTTGTATAGAAAGTATGAAAGACAGTATTCCCCGACCATCGGAAGGTTCATGTTTGGTTGGACAACAAATTAGTCTGTTTGCTGGACAAGAGAAGTCTGTACATTATAAGAATGTATAAAGAGTAGCCTGTATTGTTGAGAATATACATTTACAGGATTTCAGTAAACTTGATCAGTGATTCAATATAAAAGATCCCCTAAATGTCCTCTAGCAAGGCCGAGACCTGCGACCTGTCCGCTTATGTTTCCCAGTGTTGTGTTATTTTGCTGTAAGTAAATCTTTTTAACAAGAGAAAACAAAATGTAGCCTTTTCAACTTTTAAAGAGTTTTTTTTTTTACATTTGACAAGACATAACTTGAGTGATTCATACACTGTGCCATCATTTGGAAATGTTACTGGTACTGATGTAAATATGTTTGTTAAATATGGTTACATGAGGTGGAATTGTACAAAATGAATAGTTGTGTGTTCATGATTATGTTGAAATTTGACATACTAATTAAAAACAACAATTAAACGATAAAGGCATGATATGTTTTTTGCACAATTTAGAATAGGACAACCCATTAAAACCCTTAAAGACAGTCGTTGATTATATGCTACAGAGACTGAGTTTTCGTTTCGGAGACAATCTTTTAAAGCTAGAAGAGTGTTCAATTATAAAAACAGATCATAATGGTGGAGTATTGTTGGTTTCATTTGCCATTTCAGACACCTCACTGACATGAAATATATACATAGACATTAAGTCTTGTCGTATTTAACATGCATTTAAAAAAAAAAGAAGCAGGTCTTGGTATTTTGTAACTTAAGTGGATTCAGGCAAATAAATAAATACATGAGACGTGATAGAATGAGCCATCTTGTTTATTCTTCTGTTGATTTCAACAATGGCGTGGACACACACAAATTTGTCTATATTCACACGAGGAACACAAGTAAAACGAGCATATTGATAACAGCAAGATATTACAAGACGTACATGAAGGTTATACTCAGTGCAATTCAAAATCTACGCTATAACACCAGCACGATAAATGACTCTCTTTCCTTAGATAAGGTAGGGTAGTAATTAACGTGTTTATCTACACATAAATGTGCATTTTCTATAGGCAGTTTAAGTTGTTGGGGGAAATGTCTAAATAATTTCAACAAAGCAGCGTGTAGAATAAATTAATAATTCATTCTTGCAAGCAAAACTTTGTTTTTAGGTAGTGCCGTGGTATACAATCTTTTAACATAGTTAAGATTGGCTTTGAGCTATTCGTGTCTTCCAAAGACTTCAAAAAGCTCGATAATCATAATAAGTGATTAAAAGGGTAAATTACATAACTTAGGTTTAATACTACAAAACAAGAGTCTATGAAATCTCTAGGTAGAAATGTATATTGCAAATTTCCCATGATTAGGTAGCTTCTCTCGAGATTTTCAAACGATTGCAATCTCTGGTGAGACCAATAAAATAATCGAAAAAATACAAACTGTAGCCTCACATAGAATAACAATAAAGAACAGTTAAGTAATCGATAAAGTATGTAATACAGAATGAATTTTCTACACTTGTCATCACCTTTCTCAGTACACATAGCACTAATGCAATATTGCCATATTCGGATTGCAGAAATAGTGTTACACCGAATACATAATCTATTCTTCTGTCGATTTCATTTGTAATGTCAGCATGTTGTGGCTTGATTTTATATACAAGACCAACCGTTTTTAAAAGTGACAAGTTGATGCAATTATTTCAGTATTTTAATTGGTTGCATCTTTGTCATTTTTATCCCCCAGACATCCTCATTAAGTATGAAATAAATGTTAAACTCCTTTATATGCTTATCATGCTTCTTACATTTCCCTAAATAAAACGATGGGTTATTGTGTTCCTGTTAGTTTGTCAATTTGTCAGATAGCCTACACAGATCCACTTTTCGCTAATGGTAAGAGTCCTCGTGTGTTGTTAAAAAATGCTTCTTTTTCTTTGGGCAGGTTTCAGGGTACTTTTGTATGGAGGGGGATCTTCTCACTTTTTGACCCAACTGTTTGTAATAAAATTGGCGCGTCTTCTCTTTCATTGCCCATTCGCGAGACCTCTTCAAAATCTGCCATATAACCATAAAAAAGACCATAAAATCACTCCTTGCTTTCCTCTTTCTCTTCCGTTTCCTTGTCTTCTCCTTCCTCCACCTCACCGTCCTCGTTGGCCTCTTCTTCGGCCTCTGCTTCAGCCTCTCCTCTCTGGCCCGGAAATTTGTCTTTGTTATTTTCTTTTTTCCACTTCATTCGGCGATTCTGAAACCAGATCTTCACCTGCCGTTCGGTTAAGCTCAGCGCGTGGGACACTTCAATGCGGCGCTTGCGTGTGAGGTATGGGTTGAAGAGGAACTCTTTCTCCAGCTCAAGAGTCTGGTAACGGCTGTATGTCTGCCTTCCATTGCGTCTCCCTGGAGCTTTGGAGTGAAACAAAAATATCTGTCAATTGCATGTCTTCATTGCTTCACTCTCTTTTCATTTACATATTATGGGATGTAGTTACAAAAACATGAAGGACACATAAGTTGCTAGCTATTTATATGTGTAAACAAAAATGAATGAACAGTTGAATTGTTTACAAATGGAAATTTCTTTTCTTTTTTCCCCAACCACACACTCACTACACACACACATAAACTCATCGCACACTAAGGACAAATTCTGGCACAAATCACACAGTGATTTTTGTGTGTGTCATAGTGTACCTTACAATCTAATATCCTTATTACAATTTGCCCCCCAGAACATATTCAGGTAGACTATATCAAGTGTTGGCAGTCATTGCCGTTATAGAGGGGATTTAACTTTCACGCCTCTATACAATGGCGTTCCTATAGATCTAAATAAATTGATTTCTTCCTTAAATGCGTTGTGTCTATGTTTGAGTTACACAGCAGCTTTAATTCAGGTCAGTAACGCACAGAATTTCACATAACCTGGTGCGCGGGAGCGCGCGCGCGCGCGCACCCACCCACACACAAACACACACACACACACGCACACACAGAGACAGGCAGACATACAGACAAACACACACACACACACAGCCTTTCATAGTATCTGTTACTCGAACAAAATAAATAGATTGAAAACCTTTCTTCATTCAGGTTCATTATCAGTTAGTTTTAAAAATGTATCTTTTCAATCAGCCTTAAATACACTTGTACGACTTGTAAGTCGTTAAAATGTTTTTTTTTTTTTTTTTTTTTTTTTTTTTTTTTTTAGAATATAATTTGACTGACAAAAATGTATGCTGAAACTATTTTAGACTAACTATTGACCTTCAGATTTTTTATTTTATATTTTGCCAATACTGTTTACCACTACACATACAATCACAAATCTCCTCTCTGTCCTTTTAGTCATCATAAAGGGGGTAAGACAGGTGATCATTTCTAACTATGGCTAGAATAATCTGAGTTCAGATAACATCCAGCTCTGTCTACACAATCTAGCCAACTATAAAAACTACTACATTCGTTTTTACAAATAAACATTGTTGGTCCAGTGAAGTGAACAAATGCGAAACGCTGCAATGCCTATTATTAAGTACAATTTCGCAAGCTGAAAAGCATAACCCACCTGTGTTTTGATCCCTGTTTATGAACACTGCACGCTCTTGACACACTGACGCAGTCACACAGACAAACTCACACGCAGTGATTGAACAGAATGTGAAATAGTAAGTGTTCTAACCGTGAGGCCGCATCCATGGGAACATGAGGCTCGGAGAGGAGTTCTGACTTAAGTGGCCTTGTCCTTCTCCAGGGTTAGTGCTATTGGACGATTTACAGTCTGGGTATTGCGCTAAACTGGCCTCTTGCTGGGTACCATAAAGCGGTTGCCTCGGAAGGGCTTCATATCCATAAAATTTCGTAGCGTCTCCGTGACATGCCAATGCACAGGGGTTCTGTTGATAACCAGGGTTGGAGATACCTGTGGTTCCGTGATGGAAAAAGTCCTGTACGTGATGCGACGGGTGTTGAAACCCCGGCGCAGCTGCTCCATGTCCGTACACGAGCGTGTGGCTTCGGGCAACGCTCTGTGGAAACCTGCAGTCGTAGTAAGTTGGCTCTAATGTTTCGCCGCCTTTGTACTTGGAAAAAAGAGGGTTAACAAAATAAGAGCTCATGTTTATCTAGCATTAAAAAGAGATAAAATAAATTCTCCTCTCTAAATGGTGGCAAACTATTGTTGCAGTTCCAAATGGCATGCAACGCAGACAGAGCAACCGGAACTAGATGGAGAAATGCTGCCCCTTCGGACAATCTGAGGCAGCTCCCACTTCAGATCCTCTCGCTTAGTCTCTCTCTCTCTCTCTCTCTATATCGCCAGCCTTTTCCTTTTGCAACCTCAAATCATGGCGTGCACGGTGGATGTGTGTTAAGGTTAAAGCTGGCTAGCTCCGACGGCTCAGTCACAAGCTCGTACTTTTTTTGCCTCCCACCAGCCACCCCCACTACAATGAGACCCCTCACCCCCCCACTCCTTGTCCCCTACACCCCACCCTTTGGCTCCTCATCTTTCCAAAACGTCCACAGGCGTCTACCTTGAAGGGGAAACATAGTTGTGTGTGTGTGTGTTTTTTTTATTGAATAAAAACGGCTGCACGTATTAAATGAATGAATCACTGAAATTTTTGATGGCTTCTTTATAACATATCCGCAGGTTACGGCAGCTTCATACTGGCCGTATACGGCTTAGTCCTGCGGTCACGTTGAAACAATTTGTCTGGTATTTCGTTTGTGATATAACTAGGTATAATTTTCTTTCAAAAGGCCATATATGCTCCGACCATTACGCATCCATTCTGGTAGGTTTATAAGGTTGTGTATCGAGCCATAACCCACAGGGACTACATTACTTGAACATTAGGCTATGAACTCGAACATTAGGTTTACGAACATTAGGCTATGAAGAAGCGGCTACAACGATTGACACCGCATAACAGCTAAAACACAAATTAATAATAATGGAAAATATTTATTATTATTACTATTATTATTATTATTATTATTATTATTATTATTGCTGCTGCTGTTGTTATATTTTAAGTTTTATGACGAGTAATTGTGACGCCTACTTTGATTATTTGTGTTTGACTGCTAACACACACACACACAGAGAGAGAGAGAGAGAGAGAGAAAGAGAGAGAGAACGCTGAACACGCAAGCCTCTCTTGGCCCTCCTAAACTATACTAAAAAGTTGTAAATCTGCCGCACTGACACAATAAAATTGCGCAATAGATGTCTCGTTATTTTACTAGACACATTAATGGCTTGTTGTTTATTTCGGCTTTGCTCATTTAAAGTCCTTCCCAAAATATGAGCATGTGGTTTTGTGTCGTTACTTGACAATTTTTACACTTCGTTGCTAAACGGGAAAGGCACACACAGGAAATTTATAGACATCTCACAGTCTATAAAGATGCAGATTCTGGGTCACTGTCTCAGTTACAGGAACATAGATGGAGTAAGCTTTTTTGTAACGAAAAAAATAATTAATAAAAAAAAAAAAACAGTAATTAAGCGAATAAGTGCATTTCTTTTAAAATATCGAATGTATTAAATGCATTATAATATTGTAATAATCTATATTGATTTGATTATTATCATCATTATTATATTTTTATAATAACAACAACGATAATAAATTTAACACACATTTTGAAAAGTAGTGTTTGAAAGGGACAATTAAACTGAAGGCCCTGATTGTAAAATCAATGTCCTCTTTAAAGCGTCATATGTGAGAATGTCAAACAAGTGGCACAGACAGACAAACATGCCGTATCAAACTAAAAAGTATCCAAAAATGAATAAATACATGGATAGCATATCGGCGGCATTTGTAAATCAGATCTCACAAGAGACCGAAATGCTGCCTCGATTTCCCAGTGCCTTCAATAAATTATGTCAGCATATACGACAGCATAAAAACCGACACTGTGCTTTTAAAAAGCATCAGTGAGTTACGGATTTTGACAAAACAAAAGAAAGACAGACAGAGTGTGTGTGAAAAAGCACCGTAGCACATTCGAGACAACATAAAAATACTAAATAAAAAAAATACAAAACAAGCAATTGTTTTAAGCATATGATAAAGATGGTGTGAATGTAAAGTTTATTACTTTAGCGTGTTGACATTTGTTTGTTTTTTTAAAGCCATAATTGTGATTAATAACAGAAAGCCATTTTTTCAGCACTTTTCTTGTAGCACACTCCCAGGCTTTAGCAGCCCAAAATGCGTTAACTGTGAGCCAATAGCGCCATCTAGTGTGCTTAAGGGTAACTTTTACAAATGATCATTGACAAATGATCATTGGCAAACCATACAGTGATCCATATAAATTAGGACAATGACAGAAAGCCTATTTGAATGTACCTTTAGCCTCTTGGAAACTTTGGACTGTGAAAACACATAACACTTCTAGCAGTGCCGAATACATGATTTAAAGGCGTACAGCACCAGTATGGGCACTGTAAATTAGCTTTACAAGCATGTGTTAAATGAAAACTAAGCTTTTTCAGTTGAGCGTCGTTTAAAGTCTTGGAGTGAGTTCTGAATGCATCTTTGCAAAATGCTTCTGCCTCTAGTTAGACCAAAGCACTAAATGGCTCTGCAAAACACTCTGAGAGGGTCCACCAGCGTCCATTAAACCATAAAGTAATTTAGCCCAGACGTCTAGCCAGTTAGCCAGGTTGGCTTTGTTCGTCTGCATCTGAGACAAACAACACCAAGCTCCAACAGGGTTGTAAAACTAGCATTTTTGTTCTAAGGCGGAAACGTGGTCGATCGGGCTTTGAAATCCCCGCATCCTGTTCGTATTGTTAAGGCCCACAAAAAAGGCAATTTCAGTCCAGCGTAGGACGCTAAACATATGAACTTTAATTAGCTATATCTATACCACAACTGCTGCTCGTATTGCCTATGCAAAATAACAAAATATTAACATCAGACGGTTTTAACATTGCGCCTGTGCGGTTACCGTATCCTAAAACAAGAGGGTGAAAATACAAAGGTGACTAAAACAATTTAGTCATAAATAAAGAGCGCTCAAATAACAGGACAGGTCCTTTTAAAAGATTTAAATTTAAGTTCATACCCCAAAAACGCGTGGCTTCAAAATGAAACTCTTTACGGAACCACTCGGCCTGATTAAAAAAAGAGGCCATTATTTATTGTAATTGATATTATTTATTTATTTATTTGCTCAAGGTTGTTGACATTTCCATTAAATATTTATGTGTTTTGTTATCTGTTAGGCCTACTGCATACTGAATTTTCCCTGCGAAAATTGTCATATTATTGCACTTATCATTTTTTAAACTACAATAACAATAACTAAAATATTTTATGATGTTTTTATTTAAAATTCAAAATAATATGCAATTTCAAAATAATGAAAAAATAGTTTCAGTGCAGGTTTGCAATTAAATACCAAAATTTGGCAATATAAATAAGGCACGGCAGTGGATGAGGCCTACCACAGGCTTTTCGCTATTTGTTTATTGTGGGATGTGTGAATTTGATACTTCGACGGTCACACTAACTACTACCTCTTTACAATGGTCTTGCCATTGTGCACTTACTCCAACCTCGACACTTTTCACATGAGAACACTATGTGTAGGCCAAATTACTGGATATCTAATTCCTGAAAGGTTTTCGCTGCGAATATGTCGCCATTGTGCGGCCAAATAAATGAAATGAGACACAAATCAGTCATATTAACATGGTTGTATATATTTTGGATATATCTACAATCTATGATGAAACAAAACTCATTTACAGTTAAAAGAATGTAAAATACACAAACAGGTACATCAGAAACAAACTAAGCACATCGACGCAAACACGTATATTTTTAACTACAGAATTGTTATTCTTTATAAAATACTCGGCTTTGAAACCTCCTACAAATAATGGAAGCATAGAAGAGAAACAACCACGTAGAGAGCATAAATTAGGAAATTGAAAATAAAGTAGTTCAAGTATTTTCTCTCTGAAACTTCGGGCCACTTTTTGTGTTTGTGAGTAAAGAAACGTTATGTAAATCCAGACTAGTATAATACTAATATGACTCAATCCAGGGTGGTAAAATTACGCTTATATTAAATCATACTTTTAAAAGGATATCCATATAGGATGATATTCGTTTTCTCTGTTCCTTTTATAGGCCGAAGGTGCAACTGATAAGACTCGTGATGATACTAAATGATGATTTTTCCTTCAGTCTGTGTCCGATTAATGACTTTTGGTCTATTGTTCTTTACTGTCGTTTTTTTCCTTGTTCATTTTCTTCATCTTCATCCGTCGGTTCTGGAACCAGATTTTGACTTGTCGTTCCGTTAGGTTCAGCACCCTTGCTACCTCATATCGCCGGTCTCTTGTGAGGTACATATTGAATAAAAATTCCTTTTCGAGTTCGAGTGTTTGATACTTGGTGTATGGGCAACGCTTCTTTCGAGTTGAGCGCGCATGGATCCAGTTTGCCACAGGATTATCTGAAAAACAACGCATAAAAAGTGTGATTAGGTGCTGCTGTAAACAAACACGCTGTCCAAAACAGATTATTATTGATCCAAGTCTTTTCTTTCTTGATTATGACAGCCATAACTTGTGTATAATGCATTCATTTATGAACTGTAGCACCTAACAACACTTCTCACTTTGGCAAGATTAACCTTCAATTAAGTGGTAAGGCTTAATACGTGTAAATACCAAGTCATTTCATGTAAAGTCCCCCTATCTCTGCCTATTTGAAAAAAACTCTTAGGAGAGAAATGGCGCTGTAAACTGGTGAATGTACCTATTTGCTTTATAGGCCCATAAAAAAGCAAAGGCTTGTGACTCAAGCCTTCACAAGTCTACGCTCAAAGTTCTGCTATGCAGTGAATGCATTGTGAGCATTCCACGTGCTGTTTCTCGGTTTTATTTTTAACGTAAATTATATTTAATTAAATAGTTCAAAACACCAATTTCCCGTTTTTACGTTTTAAAAGTAGGTGTGTTGTAACACAGTCCATGACAAGCACAATTAAAAACAAGTCATATTAGTATTTATAGGTTATAATAAAATACATTACAATTGAAACCCAAAATTAGGTATATGAATTCTTAATTTGAAAGCTTAATACGCATCCTCGCTTTCCAAACGCCTGAGTTGTTATTGAGCCAACGGCAGGCTAAAATGACAAATTTCCACATTAAACAAAACACAGTAATGTAACGGTATCGTATTATAATTAATGATAATGCTATACGGCTATTTGTAAACATCACATGCTACCTTCCTTGCCAGACTTGGCTTTTTAGGAGACCATTTTTATAGCTCGTTTTACAACCCAATCCTATGGCGTTTGTCATCAATGGATAGCCCCAAAGCAGACTTGAGTCGGCCGAGAACAGCACAGAGGATGAAAGAGTATAGACCTTGGTTTTACGACGGACAACAGCCAACCACCAAGCGAACGCAATAAACTGAGAAGCATCCCATACCCGGTTGTAAACAAGAATAGCACTAACTTACTTGGGTCTAATTCAGCCTTGTCGTCTTTGTGCTTTCCGGAAGACAGACTCTCCGTCTCAGGCGATGGTGTGTTCTGCTGCTTTTCTCTAATGTCGACGGCGGAGCAGTAGAGATAATCCGTGTAAGTGCGTCCGTTCGAGCCCAAACAGTCCCCAGTACGGGGATCCTGGAAGGTGTCGGGCTTCAGCCCGTAGTGCCTGCTATTCCCTGCATATCCTGGGAAAGACACGGTACCGGGGATAGGCTCCAGCCAAGAGCGAACGTACCTTGAGTCTGTGCCTAGGTGAGGTTGGTGAGTGTATGGATGGTAAACCACTGACGACTGGGAGTGAACAGGGGCCCACGAGGTAGTAAAGACTGGTGGTTTCGGGGCAAAGCTGCAGGACGGGTAATCCGCGCATTCCGGTACCAGAGGCGTCGGGCGTGAGCTGGAGGATATCGGACCAGTGGCTGTGAAACGAGTCGCCAGAACATCCTCGCTTTCATGGTTGATCAAGGAATCCACATAATAATTACTTATGGGACCCGTAGCCGACATGGCGATGTTTCCCTTCTCTTTTACATGCATCCGATTATTATATGGAGTGTATGTGTACTTTTTTATCTGACCGTAGAACAATCAAGACAGGTAATTATTTCAGAAAGCTTCCCCAGCTGGGATTGGACGCCTAAGGAACACGTGATTGCATTTACCCCCTGAAAAACTGCACAGCAGATCAATGCGCGCGTTCTCCTGGAACAGCAATGCACTTCGAGCTTGCAGTAGGTTGCTTAATACTAATGTTGTTTTTTGCATAAAGCCTAAATATATGAAAATGATACATTTCTAATATATTATGATGCAACCGATTAACGTAGATAGTTATTTGTAGACTTACAAAGGAGCACAGTGTGTGTTAACGGTCTTAAAAAGAGCACTATTTGTTGGTGTAATCAATCTCTGTCGAGCGAATGCTACTGTGCTGTGGCTAGCCTTGTGCATCCCTCACTGAACAATGTTATTTATTAAAACAATTAGAAAAAAAAGAAACGGTTGTACATTTCTTTCTCAGCTTCACTATTAATTATATATAATTGGAAAGGACCCAGTAGAATAATTTTGACAAATATACGGCTCTTGTGCTGTCTAGAGGGTTGCTTTTATGCACTGAAGTCCTATTTTACACTAGTTTCAAATAAATACAATTGGGATATCCCTCATAAAATGGAGTTTTAAACAAATCGGGGCGGTGGGAATAGTAAGACGCCTGAAAACGCACCACAACTGCGGCTATATTCGTCAAGTGGTCGTGCATGCTTTTATGTCCTTCAATAAATTTTTACGAGGACCATTTGATTGTTCATAAACGTGTCGTTAATAAAACTGCAGTTGAGTTCCTGCTATAACGTAAAACCAACACTACGCTTGTGAAATAAGTCTCATCAAACCTCTGTCGAATATACAGAAGAAAGACGAGTGACTGTTCACAAACTCCATTAGCTCTTAAAATTGTATATGTGATAAATGTTTGAAAAAGCTTTTTTATATACATTTTATTGCGATATTTTTGAAAAGGCAAATGAAAAACACATTCTACAAAAGTTTTGCAAATTCTATATGGGCTTCCATTTCGTTAACCTTTTTTGTTTATTTCTTTTTTTTGTTGCAATTTTTGCGATTCTTTCTAACTTAATTCTAGTTGTTGTAATACGAGGCAAATATTGTTAACTGAAAATAAAATGATACTAAAAATAAAAGCAATGTGAAATATATTGTTTTCGATTAATTTGGTTCCGTAATTTCGAATTATTAATAGTGGCTCGCACATAAACAAAACACATTTAATTCTATAAATCTATTAAATACTTTAACACCATATTCTTGTCGTGTAGATAATGACACCCTCTAAACATTTATTATGTAAGTCATTATATTTTAGATTTAGTTTTTCTTCTAAGCGTATTGCGAAATTGTGAAATATGTTGATTTTGGTCTGCAGTCATTGTCAGTGTTAGGCCCAGTATGAAACCGGCCACATGAGGTCAGGCTTTTTTCCGCCCTGTTTTCTTTAGAAACACCAGACATTATCAAAATACAGACACAACAAATAACAATACGTGGGTAATACAGACTCTTCATTTTACACTTGCATTGCAAATAGCTATTGAATCCTTTTACTAGGCTATGTTATATTAATTAAACAGTTTACAGAGACTCGACCCAAAGTAATGAGTGCCATTATGTTCATATTTTCATTTGTAAAACAACTGAAGTTCTTGATGCATCAAAACAACTAAAATCAAAAGATATTAAATTTATGTTTTCATGCCGTTTCCTTTAATCATTTTGTGTTTTATAGGAAGGCGTGACAGCTTGATCTGATTGCGTCTTCTTGCAAGACTGCGGAAGCAATATGATTTAGATACTCTGGACAAAAGTGAAAGTAAAATCTTAGGCTATGTATAGTGTAAATAATTTATTGCATTGCTGGGAGGATGCAGCGATTCAATGCATCTACTTCTTAGAATAATTACACTGTGGCAGTTCCAGAACAAACAACATAATATAAAACATTATTCAACCATTTTTTGTAAATAACGGTATCATATCTACATTAAAACATTGGCTCAGTGCAGTTAAAAACCCTTTATCGTTTTTTCCGAGGGCGTGGTACCTGATACTAAAGTCGCAGTTCACTCACTGTGGTTTATTTCTGTTCTAATGTTGTTAATGATACATGTATAACGCTGTTTGTTTTGTAATATAATGTTGTTGTTTTTAAATAAATGAAGCATTATCAAAAAAAATAAAAATAAATCGTGTTTAATTGTTTGACTGTTCTATGAATGTTTTTGAAAATTCTAAATGCAATTGTAATCTTTAATTCCTAGTTGTATCTATAATTTCTGCCAGGTGTGATATCAAATTAACTATATAGAGGTTAACATTAATTCGGTGATTAACAAGGATGTTTTTTTTCCCACATATAGCCTAATATATCAGTTTCATATTGACAGATACCAATTGTATTACGCTCTCTCAGTGGAACACTGAGATATAAACACCTCGAACAGAGATGCTCGCTATGTGCTCGCATTTATTTACACATTTATTAATAACGACCTTGTGATTTAACAGTGCACAAATCTGCAGAATATAGTATTCGCTGCAGTCTTGGCACTTAAGCTGTGCAGGGTGACGCAGGATAAAACTGAGACTGCGGTGCACACTACACATGCAGATACGAGCTCACTCACTCTTCTATCCATCCTAGCATTTAGAACATCACAGACTTTATACACATCTTTATAAGATACTGAAATGTACAAGTACATGGCATATCTAAAATATAGCACTTTACGGAGCATATTTCTTGTTTATATGGTAGCTACAAGGAGCTAGTTATTCACCCATGACCCCACGATGATGCATTTCATAGCCTCGTGTGACTATAATAAACAATGTAGCTTCATAATATACAAATACCATTTTCTTCTAGCATAATTTAATCCTTCGAATGGATTTTAAGTTGTCATTAAAAAACATCAGAGTACTTTCCTTTCTGAGACAACAATCATTGCTAATGCACTTTGATTTACGGGAATATCGCTCAACATTAATCTCCAGCTTCCTGTCTGTTTTAAAAAATTACGCTACTCTTTGATCGACTTTTAGTACTGCACCTAAAAGTCAGGTTAAAATTA
The DNA here is from genome assembly GCA_039654625.1 of Rhinogobio ventralis. NCBI lineage: Eukaryota > Metazoa > Chordata > Actinopteri > Cypriniformes > Gobionidae > Rhinogobio > Rhinogobio ventralis. The sequence goes on from CM077203.1 coordinate 9,333,712, forward strand.
ATATCATTTTTTTCTTAATTTATTTCAAGCGCTAGATTTGTTATTTATTTATTTATTCATTTATGTATTTATTTATGTGTTTGCTTGTTTATTTTTTGGAGAGAAGTATATCGAGGATTGTTTAAATATTGCAATATATACCTAGACCCATATGTAGCCCATTACTAGGGCCACAGCGCCTACAATAAAATTGTCTTTTAACAACTGTGTTAAAAGACAGAGGTCGGATCTCAGTGCAGAAGATTGGTGTCTTCTCAAAATCATCCCACATAACTTCGATATGTTATATAGTAAATACATAAGGTCCTGGATTTATTTCTTCTTCTTTTTTGTCTTTTAGATTTAAAGGACTTTATGTGCGCCATGGTCAACGTGAACATCATAATGAACTATACGTTTCGTTTAATGCCTATACTTTATAAAACTTTGTTAAGACTAGCCTATATACAAATATGTTGTCCTTTTTTACTACGTTGTGTTTAGATGCCTTGGTAATACTTTACGGGAGTGTACAAAATAAAGCAAAATGTTCACAGTTCATCATATTGTAATCACAGAATTGGTAGACATAACCCTACCATACAGTATCATATAATTGTTTGCGGAGAGCAAAAGTGCAAACTTTTTAGTACAACTAGCCAAAATAATATAGCCTATGAGTTATTGCTTGGCCAAGGGAAAACACCAGCTAATATCAAAATAAATTATTTTGGGCCATTACATTAAATTCATACTTTGTGTTAAAAAGCCGAGTAAAATACCTTTATTTAGCAAAGTAACTTGCTTTGGATTAGAAACTCTTTCTCTATTTAGGTCTAGCAGCAATCAAACCTGTTCCAGACTAACTCGTACCGTAAAATGAAATTCCGGTTTCCAACATGAGTGTAGTATAGCTACATGAAAAAATTAATAATAATAATTTCAAAGGATTCGTTCAAATTGTCCACGTGTACTGAAACTGGAATTTAGGTTTATTAACTGAAAATACAATATAAAACAGTGTATACAAAATCTGAAATCAAAGAACAAAAATACAACAGCTAATCAATATCCTCATTCAAGCCCAGTGAAAACTAAGCAGCAACCGTAATCTGTGTTCAGTTTTCGTCCCAGTATCTGTGTGAACATCTTTTCAAATGCTTACTCATAAATGTCTTCACAGGGGTAGGCCATTGCTAATGCTACTACAGAGGCCTAATGCGCAATGTGTCACACATATACAGTACTATATGCTTCTGACTGCATGTAAACAATTCAGCATATTTGATATATATATTGAGCAGAAGTAGGTGTTTTGATGTCTACCAATCCTTTAGGCTATTTGAGGATATTGCCGCTATATCCGCATGCTAGGCGGCAGTGTCCTGTGGGGCTATTACGCGTGCTGTAAACTCTTTGTTGGTGACGCATTCCAGAGGAGAACCCCATTCACTCAACTGAATGAAAATGACTTTGGATTCCAGACTGTCTCCTCCCGTCGCAAAACAGCTGAAGGGAGGGGAGGGGGTAAGAAAACAAGCATATACGGTGAAATCCAAAGACTATACTCTCCCAGGAAAAAGGACAAGTCGCTGATGAGGCCCTTTGCAACTTTCCCAAAAACATTACCTTAACTCATTTAGCCTATTATTTCCACATATTATTTATATGGTTTTAGGAGACATTGTCTCCTTACTGTACAGTGTAAATAAAGTCAAAGCACAAATACTGAGATTTCCCGCTGGCTGATTGGGAGTTACCCACACATTTTGACTGATTAAAAAAAGGATAATAAAAAATGTTTAAAACTTAAAAAAAAAACTGCTAATGACATCTTCTTCAAAGCATTTAACTAATCTACAAACAAAAAAAGGCACATTAAATCTTGTTTTCTTTCTCTGCTTTTCTGTAGCTACTAAAGCATCTTATTCTAACGGTTTTACTCATTAATAAACGTAAATGTAGAAATAACTGTAGAATTTAGTATTTTTATGATGGTATACATTTCAGACAAGTTGAGACAAGCTGCGTGTGTGCGTAAGATAGATAGATAGATAGATAGATAGATAGATAGATAGATAGATAGATAGGAGAATAAACATAGGTTCAAGTAACGAAATTTTTGAAAGGTCTGATAAGGTAGAAAAATGTCCCTAAAGGAACCACACAGGTTCAGTGTTTATAGTGCACGGAAGCTACAGGTCAAACACTGTTTGCCTTGGATACTAGCCACAGTAAGTCTGTTGTGGCAACGCTTTTTTAAAGTTTAGCATGTGCTGTTACCACTGACCACTGATACTACTCATGTTGCGTCTATTACAATAAGTGTTTAAACGGTCTTTTACAAATGTAATTTTGCTATTTGAGCCAGGCCGTTTACAGCTTAAAAAATTGTGTGGTTGGCCCACATGTACCCACATAAAGTAACGTGGCACTAACTCAAAACAATTTAATTTTGTAATTGTTGGATCACGTTTCTGAGAGTACAAAGGCAAAGTTTATCAAATGTGTAAAGGTGATTATTCTCATACATACGCAAACACAATTACAATTAACTATAAAGAAATTCACAGCTAATTTATAATAGCTGAAAAAAAACTGCTCTTTTTCTGTATCCGTCAGTCCACAATTTTTCTGTTTCTGGCTGTAATTTCTTGCTACCCCCTCAGCCACTAACATACCGTTAAAAAGTGGCTAAAACACTTTGGGCCATATATTGGAATAAAAGAATAAGCCATAATAAGGAACGGTCTAAGTTTGCACCATGATGTTAACAGTCCTTTCTCCCTCTGAGAGTCTAAATTCTCTTTTACAGCCTGAGACACAAAGGAGAGCAAAAGAGAAAAAGAGCCCGCTGTGGCTATAATCGTTCAGTTCATTTACAATGCCATTTGCGGAAACTTCATTGCACAGGGTGTAATTTAACGGCAATTGTCGCCCTTGATGAAGACGAACTGACGTAATCAAGGCAGTTTCTTGTTGTCGAGCCAGGAAGCCAATCCCAACAACATGAAACTACCTAAACCACGCACCAGCCGCGCGTAACGGCGTTATCCACAGGAGGAGACAAACAACAAACTCTGCACAGATAAGTAAGGATTTTATTCCATTCCTCATAGCCTCGAGCGTTAATTTAATTAAACCTCGTCTATAGCCTATGCCTGAAAGGACATGGCTTTTGGGTCGTTTTAAAAATTAACACCAAAATTAACACCAATTGACACTTCTATCAACCAGTAGGCCCATTGCTATATCTAAGACAAAAATGTCTACACACAGACAAATTACTAGCATGCAATTAAGTATAGATCTTCAACAAGAATGAGACTGTCAAAAAGAGTTTCCTTTTGCTTTTTTTTGAGACCTAAACGCACCTGTGGACAAATCGTTATATTAAAAATAAATGTGTAGTAAAAATAGATAAATTGTCCTTCAGAGGGACTGCAAATAGTTTCACTTAATTTATAACACGATAATGTTAGATCTACACAACTTTAGCTTGTGCCAGGAAGATGCATGGGGTACATTATCCACAACAGTACTCTCTTAACAACAACTGTCAGAAGCACAGAGAGAAAAGTCTCCTTGTCAAGAAATTCGCTCAAATCAAAGCTGTTATCCATGTCAACGCTTGAGGGTATCCAGAATAGCCTCCCTCAGCTCAATCGGGGGGAAAATAAGGAAAACGTTATCCTACCTTGAACGTTCTGCACACGGTCTGATTAGCGTAGCTCATAGGATCCACTCATTCATTCATCGCTGCTGTAGTTCTTTCATTCTTCCGTGTTCAGTCCATCGTATCATAGCGTTCCATAACTCCATAATGAAAGGTTCCTGGTTCCAAAACAGCCCGGCAGACCGCAGAGCGCGTCAGTGAGGCCAGCACATTGCAGTCCCGAGTATGTGAATTAGCCCTCCTCCACTCACCTTTTAATGCATCTTTACTGCAGCAGCACATTATATTTGCAGATCATAAAATCCACCCCCAGCGCTTTCCAGGACCGTCATGACATTACAATTTTATGACCTTGACTTACTGTGGTCACCTGGATAATATTTAAATCAACGTTATGGGTCTCCCACTCATACTGAAAATGCTATGCACTTTCTCCTTCTGCCTCTCTTCCCTATCTTCACCCAAAATTTCTGTCAACAGAATACAGGAGAAAATATGCAAGGGGAAGGACATACCAGGACATAATATTTTCCCACCCCCTGTTTTATTTATCAGCCTCTCGAGTTAAACATCAAATTGACAAATACACGTCAAGAACAAAGCATGCAAAATACAGAGCGCGCATTGTATACGACAAGCGCACTGACAGCAAACAAACTAAGCTAAGACATCAAATAGAAATCTCGCTTTTATATTCTGAGTTAAGGATTTGCAAAATTACAAATCTGCCACGAATATTTGCACCAAGCATCCTTTTCTTCCGCTACTGCCATATTTACAATTATTCAGTTCTGTTCAACAATGATAAATTAGGCTCGGATGTAATTGTAAACTAAATTACTAATATTGTTTGCAAGATGTTCCAGTTCATTTGAAATGAAAGTCATGGACCAGTGCTATTTTATATTTGTATGTGTGTATGTGAGTCTGTGAATGAAAAGGGATAAATGAAAGAGAAAAAAGAGATTAAAAAATAGAGAGGGGCTGAACGTGGAGAACGCGAGAGACTATGCATTTTATTATTTCTTCTTCTGTCTGTTTCTTAAGCCCTCAGTTGAAGCTATAGCCTGTTAGCTCTCGGACGCGACTTTCTCTGTTGAGCTTCTTTAGCTTCATCCTTCTGTTTTGGAACCAGATCTTGACCTGTCTGTCTGTGAGGTTGATACTCTTGCTGATCTCCAGACGGCGCTCTCGAGTCAAGTACATGTTGAACAAGAACTCCTTCTCCAGCTCAAGTGTCTGATGCTTTGTGTAGGGACATCTCTTCTTTCGTCCACTTTTCGCTTTTAGCCAGTTCCCCGTTGTTTTTTCCAATTTAGACTCATCTGCACAAGTAAACAAGAGAGAAAATTAATTGTTATGCCGGAGTATGACTGCAAGATAACAGAACTGCCCAAGGCGCTGCAGGTCCTCATTTGACTATGCTATTTAGTTTAGTTGAATTTTTGTTGTTTTTTTTCCCCCCCACAAAATATTAATATCTAGATTCTTAAGAAAAAACGTTATACTCAATGCATTGTACTAAAAAGTCTATGATCTAATAGTTTAATCTAAACTGGCCTTTTTCTTACGCAGTGATGCCGCATGTTTCCCTCAATTTAACATATCTGAAATGATGTTCTTATGTGCATTTTAAATTATTATCTGTATTTGTGTACTTACTTTGACGGACCTACATTTCCGTCCAATTTCACAATTTCAATTGTTTGATTTAAGTCGGTCATCGGCCTGCAATTATTTTTAATTGAAACGTCATCCACCAAGACAAAAACAACTATAAACATACAATTGCCTACTACGCAAATAATATAAAGTAACAGCCAAGACTTAATCTTTCAATCAAAATCAGCCAAAACTGTTTCAGATGGAACGACTTTAAGTGTGTTATTACTGCAGATTTCAGAAAATTTCGCAGGCTACATACCAAGCATTTTAATAACGGGGATTAAACAAACAATAAAAAAAAAGAATTATATATATTAAAAACAGAATGTAACTCGCCTATAGATGAGAGCGATGCAGAGCTTAATAAGATAAAGGAAGATGTCAGATTTCTTGTCGTATATTGTTACATCAGTTACACATTTATTTAACCTCATTTATTTAATTATTTTAGGAACACAGTGATTTCAAATTGCATTAATACGATTTTAATGAAGTAGTTTACTGACATTTTATAACGACAACATTAAACAACAACATTACAAAATAAGCGCAAGACATGTCCAATTAATTCAACGTTTAAAATATTTTAAATAGACTTCATTTACTTAAACGGCTATTGTTTTTTCGTTAAATGTCAACAAAATTGTATACAAATATTTACCATCATCAAGTAAGTATGTAGTAATTTATGCTTCTTCATTTAAACCTGTATAAAAAAAAATAAAAATACAGAAAATACTTCCATACATAGGCCTGTTGTGGCATGCGGGGAAAACGTCATTTTCACTTCTCTACACTATTGCGGGCAGAACTATGTGCCTGTAAACTACCAACTGGAGTGTAATAAAAAAATCTAATTTAATGAAATTTAATTGATTAGTGTGTACTGTTTTGTTTTGTAATGCTGTGCTTGGATGGATGTGTTTTAGAGCGCACTTTAACACCGCGTGTTAATCCTAGAGTGATCCTGTTTACACCAGTGCCAAGACCCATTTTGATTTTTTTTTAACGGTGTTAAATGGCGTTTCAATTTTAAGTACACATGATACTGTTTAATTGACAGCTGTTCTGTAAAAAAACAACAGATCTGGGCCTGTAAGATAGGGCCAGAACAGTCGTCTGTGCAACAAAAAGGTCTTCTATTTTGACGTGCAAGTTGGTTGTCAGTTCACATGTTGTACATAGAAGGGAGTCGCTGTTATTGTGTATGTGTGTGTTTGTGTGGCACAGAGTGAGAGAGAGAAGAGAGAGATAAGAATTAGTTATCACCTTTCAATTCGCTTTCGGAATCATCAGTACAACTGTCTGTTTTTGCGACACTCTCCTCTTTTCTAGCCTGTCTCTGATCCATGCCGTCTTCCTGCGCATTCCCTCCCTTGTCTTCTGGGTCCTGCCTTGCTTTGCTGCTTTTGACATATGAATCTGCTGCTAGTGCCTCAACAGGCGTGGATATTCTGGGAACTGTGTTAAAGTCCGAGCCGAACTCATCTCCATGGTGGCCCCTTTCACTGGCGTACACCTGGCTCCGTCGGAAATAATCGGGGGTGGAGACGGCGCTTTGATTCGGATGGCTGTTATTGTCTCCCAGACGGATGTAGGTGGATTTCTCAGCGGACTCCTTAGCGCTGTCGATATCAGGCTGGTAAAGACAAGGGATCGCTTCCTCTTTCACATTGCTGGCTGGAAAGGAACATGGGTGCAAAGGCTGGGCAACAGGTTGTGAGCCTCTGTAAGTTTTAGAGCCTGCGATCCAAGCGTCCCGCTGCGACAGGTAATGTGAGTGCTGGTAACTGCTGAGATGCATTCCACTCGGCTGCAGGTCATCCCGTTTGGAGAGAGGAGTACCAACAATTCCAAAACTACCCATCATGGAGCACCCATATTCTGCAGACGTTTGCATATAAATTCCAGAGTTAGTTGAATAGCTCTCACCTCTGTACGGAGATGTTCCTCCCACCAGCGAGTCCATCAGGAATGTGTTGTTGGCTGCCACGTTGTTCGGGCATGACATTTTGCAACTCGGCTTGTTTTTCTTTTGATTCAAAACAATCTCCTTTATGCCGAAGAGGAAAAGGACAGTAGGACGCTGACATCTTTTGGGGGGGCGAAAAATATCAGCAACATAATTATGGATTCAAGGCGCTTTGTCATGTGATTTTCAGACCAATAGGGTTTTGAAAGTGGCCTTGATGCGCCAGACCGTCTTGACGTCACTGGGGTCAAGTTGTTGAATATACGTGGTACAGCATGGAGCAATGGCGCCATCTAGCCGATTTTTACAGACAAGGAAACCAACAACAGAACAAAGAACAATCGTCTTCAGATATACAGTTACGTGGCTTATGCGTCTGCAAAATAAAGAGAGAGAGAGGCAAGTAAACTAAACACTTCATGGTAATTAAAAGCAAATTTCACAAGATTAGTCAATATAGAGAATGGTTAATACCACACACTTATACAAGTCTGTACATGTAGGCTCTGATTTCAAAATGGACATGCAATTTTATAGAATAAGGCCGTTGTTGACATGTTCTGTTTTTTTTCCCTGTCTATTTCCTATTTTCACACACTACTTAATCCATTCTTAGTTATTTTCGCTCTTTTACAAATTCCACCAGGGGGATTAATTATATATTAATTATATATAACATGTTTTATTGTATATTGTTTTTTTTTTTTTGTTTGTTTGTTTTGTTTTTGCTGCTTATGTTTTTCCCATTATCTTTTTCTGCGTAATTGACGTTATGCAATATAAAAGAAGAGGGACTAAGGGATTATTTAGAATATCCAAAATGCAACATATAGCTTACATTGTATTTTTAAATTGTACAGAAATGATCAAGAAAAGCATACATTTAGTTGTGATCGCAGTGATTTGGTAATTAACTGTTCATCTCAAATGCATGTGTGAACTTCGACGCTGCATAAAAAGCAAAAAGAAACTTAAAAATAAATTTAAAAATAATTCAAATTGAATTACATGCAATCACAGCCAGTTTTTTTCCTTGATCTTAGCGTTAGCTGTGTGAGTTTTAGTAAGCGTGTTGATTTTTTCTTTCACAGTTACTAAATGATATAGGCTAATAGACTACATATAAACCCGGTTTTATTTGGAACATTTTCCTAAAAAAGTTTTCCATCAAACGGATGTAGGCTAATTTGTTTCTGGATTCTACCATATTTCCTTTGATTCGTCGCAATATATACACACTACATAAATATGTTTTCCGATTTTAGCACACATTTCGAATTAGGGAAAATGTAAAATGGCACACGTCGTGATCGACAATTTCATTATTTTGCCGTTTTACAAACTGCATCGAATCAACTAGAGGAATGAAAATACACTACTAGCGGGAAAAAACGAAAAAATTAGCCTACGTATTTGTATGTACTCTGTTTGGGTAATTGTTGGTATTGCTTACTATAATTTATATAATTTTAAACATTTGTATTAACCCTTGGACTTGAATGATATTTTCTATGTGTGCTGGCCAATGCATTTCTCAACGAGGTCAGATCCAGCTAGAGACATGGGTCGTTGTTGTGATTGGTCTGTTCACTTGTCTATCACTCTATCACTTTTAAGACAAACAAATGCACGTTCTCACGACAGAATATACACGTATGGTGTTTATTCAGTTCGTTGCATGATCTGTTTTTTTATGCACGCCAATATTTTTAACATTATATTTTACGTATATAAATGCATATGCAAATGCAAACACACATTTCTAAATGAAATGCACATTCTTCAAAGGGATTATTAACCTGTGTTTATGTAATCTGATATTGTCTTAATCTGTAAAACAACTTGTATAATTGTATAATTTGTATTGTATAATTGCATATCATGTATAATAGCAAGTATATCAGATCAATGTTGAATATAGGGATCTGAAATGTAAAATAAATTGTCTTAATGAATTACAGGTCATGCTGCAGCGACTTTCTGATTCCAGATGTGGTGACAATGAAAACGTATTCTAGAAGTTATACATTTACACATTTAAATTGTAGTAAATTTTGTGCAATATAATATATTATGTATTATATCTATGTCTAGAAACAACGAGAACGAGTCAAATGAAAACATTAAAAATGCCTGTACATTATGCATTATGGAAGGATGTATATTATTTAAATGCAATGTATTTTTAGTGTTGGAGCAAACGTACTTTCTTGAACAAATGTTCTATTAAACTGTATTTACTTACGGTCGACTTAAATATGTAACGTTATTATCTCAATGTAAGTAAAGAGTGTGAGCAAATGTTGTTATTTCAAAACAGCTTATTTCATAGAATGAAAACAACAACAACAAATCAAAATGACGAAAAATAAAAATGAAACAGTCTGCTATGATCTATTTGTCTTTTTGTCCGTGTGCATGCCGAAAATAACACAGGGAAAGGATTTGAGGCTTTTTAAGAGTATATTTCTCTAACATTCCCTTCTCTTCGACTGACGTTTGTGATACTATTAAATGTCGACATGCAGCTGTTACTGTTAAACAGAAAAAGCAAATCCCCTTTTCTTCGGGGATTGAATTGAATATTGAATTGCACAACATTCGGGTTAATTGCAGAAAAGAAGAAAGTGTGTAGACTGTAAAAGAAAAAAACAAGCATTTTCATATCCATATCCATATTCATATGGTAACACTAGTATGGGGAACACATCTTCACTACTAACTACGACTTTTGCCTCAAACTCCTAATTTACTGCATATTAACAATAAGATAAGTTTTTGTAGCGTTTAAGTTTAGGTATTGGTAGGATTAGGGGATGTAGAATATGGTCATGCAGAATAAGGCATTAATATGTGCTTTATAAGTACTAATAAACAGCCAATATCCTAGTAATATGCATGCTAATAAGCAGCTAGTTAATAGCGAGAATTGAACCCTAAAATAAAGTGTTACCATTCCTATATATTAAAATAATTAATTAACATTTTATATTTGAGTCTTCTCGGTGGATTTTTAACCCTGCAAAGATAAATGTTTTGAGCAGGTATTGATTTCTGATCATTTTTTAAAGGCCATTACATTCACTGTGCTGTAAATGGAGCTACAATGGCACAGAAAAGTTGTCAAAACGACATTGGAAAGTGAAACACAACACATCCAGTTTTTTTAGGCCTCGACGTATGTCTGTTAGACCTGCAACGAGTAAAAACAAGGTAGGGTGTTCCGTGCCTGTTTGGGAACTAAAACCACCCATAAAACATATTTCCAATTTGAAGCGACCCGCTTTTTAACCGTTTCCTCTCACCAAACAGGCTTCCACGCGCAGAGGTCTATGGAAATTTATGGTTGATGCATGTAACGCTTTAAAGACATTTATAAATCAGAGAGTGGTAATCGGAAAGCACATCAGCATTATATTAAATTTTAATATCACGAAAGACCATACAAATGACTAGTGGGCACCAGTGGCGATTGTATTTACAGCTTTTCATCACATATAGGAGTGCGGAAGTAAGAATAAGCACGATGAGTGTTAATAGGCTCTGTCCAAAGTCCGCAACTGTGCGACTTGAAGCACAAACAGCAATCTTTCAGACCACACATATTGGAAACTATATATGTTGTCACTTCCAACATTCCAAAATTGTATACAATCTGATGGCAAAACGTGTCTGATCCCCCCACCCCCCTTATGTTATTGGAGTACTGAGCATTATTTGCCAAATGTAACAAATGAACATTATAGGCCTGACAAAAACATTATTACATTATTGACATTATTTTGACATTTTCATGCAAAAATGTTAAATTAACTTTGTAAAACTAGTTATCATCATATGTTTTGGATAGATTGTTGAATTATGGTGGCTAAATTGAATCCAGGCTGTATTTACATCCAGTGGTAACTCAGTCCACAGTCTTTATGCTGATGCCTCTGAAGCCTCCGCCATTTTCCTTGTTGCCAGCTAAGAGCGCATTCGAAAGTGTTCCATTTCGCCCTTCCGTTTTGCAGATATTACTACATTCTATTTGGAATTATTACCATATCCACACAATAGAACACATTTTACAACAAAAACAATTTGTTTAGGAAAGCCACATTTATGAATTAAATCAACCCACGGCACGAAATGCAGATTTTATAGTCATTGTTCATAAGTCTACACGCGGATTGCTTTGGTTTGGTGGCGACAGTATCTCCGGCGTTTGATAGGTGGACGGTCCAAGTTCCTGCTCCTCAGTGTGACGACGCAAGAGAATGGAATTCAGCAAATTAACTACGTCACTGAGCCAGGGCCAAGGTTGGTGGGTGTGACAAGAAGACAAGCCTTCCAGCCTTGATCCTTGGCTATGCTATTCCCCCCTCCTCACTCGCCTCCCCACCCGCCATTTCTCTCCCACAGTTCTACAAGCAAAGATCACTGGCATCCTCTGTACTAACACATCACACACACATAGCCTACACACGCAACAAGAAGTCACTACATTGGGAATTTACAAAGGAACGAATGTGTTGTGTTTTAATACAGTTGACTGTGTTTAAATCTCGGCAATAAATCAGTACACTAATTCAGTGCGCAAGGGACCTCCCCTCCGTTTTCTATTCACGCTCAAGCATCAATGCATATATACTCCGATCTCTGTTTTAAATGTGTCAGAAATCTATTTCCTGTTACCCGGGAAAAGTCACAACCAAGCAAGCTTAAATGGTCAAGAACATGCCAAAATGTCATAAAATATTTCAAGCATGAAAATATTACATTTTACAGAGACAATAAAGTGTATTTAATGGGAGTGCTAAAACTGGAAAAGTTACCTGCTGTAGTTTAATGTGAGAGGTCAAAGTGTTGCTTCTTAGACATTCCTTGGTCCTTTCCCACTTGCGCTGATTGGTTCTGTTCTGTTCACCACGTTTCCTGACAAAAGGGGCTCCTTGATTCCGCTTTATTACAATAGGTTAAAGGTGAAGGCCTTGACATTATTGAAGTTCAAAGACAACTTTTAATTATATCTTTTCCTTCATACGCATAAGTGCCAACAGCACACTTGCACGCCTTATGAGCCCACATGTTGTGACAAAATCCATGTAGTGTGATCACATATAAAACTGCACATGGGGACAACATGCAATACCCCTACCCGTAAAATAAACATCTCACCTCTGTTGGGGTTTTCAAGATGCGTGCAACTCAGCTTCTTCTGAGCAGATTATTCCATATGGGCGATATCATTTTGATAGGTTTCTTGCACCTATAGACAATTTTTAAACATCTCAGTTTTTGTCCTAGCAGCCGGACTTTCTTGTTTACTATTTACTGCGGAAGTGAACACCATTCCCCTCGAACAGACGGTGCAATTAAGTCAGAAAAAAGGCAATTTAGGGCTCTGACTTTATTGCAGTGTCTAGACTACAAGAGTGGCGATTCCATTTAGAAGGCACTAAAAGACGTTGCTGAAATGCTCTCTAAATTTTTGACGTGTTCAAGAGCAATTTCATGCATCCCTTTCTTAGTCACTTTTGAGAAATACTTTTATTTGACAAATACACACATCCCTTAGATTCTGCTAACACACCTCTAAATGTTGAATATTTTGAAATGTGCCAGTTTTCATTGAAAAACAACAGATACAGCTTAATATTGATACACTTGAACGAACGTGTGGAAGGGAGACGACGAATGGAGAGAGATAGAGCAAGAGAGAGTGAGTTTTCATTACTTGGCAGTGGTCAGTTTATTGCATCTTCTCTCAGATCTCTATTTTACTGCAGTGTTGTTATACACATTCCCACATTTTTTTACTTCACCGTATTGTGTGTTTTTGTGTGTTTTTAAAATCAAGTCACAATCGACATATAACAGTTTATCTTTATTCGCGTTTATTTTTGATTAATATATAGTACACAGGCCAATTCGGATCGCTGAGCTATCCTTCCGAAAAATGAGAACTTTGGGCGTACAGCAAATAATTTAAAGAATCGAACAACAAAGCTCACAAGGCTGCAAAGGCAATGTAAAGAAAAATAGCAGCAGGGATAGGGTGAGGATACTCAAAATAACATTATATTTACATTCACGAATGCACAATGCATAATCTCTGTACAAGGAATACAATATTACAGATTGTACAAGTCACAGTTCTAAATGGTGAAAACATAAAAAAGTATGACATCTCCAGATTTGAACCAGAGTCGAGTGTATATGTTTTAATGTACATATATACAATCATAAAAGGATAAAGGATACAATTTTATAATATATTATAGTAGGCTATTTTGTGACCTTTTTCAAAGTGAAGATTTCAAACATTTCACTTAAAAGACGTGTCACATACATTTAGAGAAGAAAAAAAAAACTTTTTTGAGAAGTGTACGTTTTAGAAATACCAGTTTCTAGAAAATTTGCGTTATTTGTCCCCAGCTTTAGCCATTACAATCAAGTTAACCTTCAAATAATTCTTACAGTTTTTAATACTGTTGCTGGCCTTGAAAAACAAACATATTCTAATGTTTTAATTAGATTGATAGGGATATTTAGACAATTTGAGTTTGCAGAAATATTAAATAACAGGCAACGCCATTTCAACAATTACAGCAACGGATTCCCAGAGAAATACTGCAGGCGATCTCTACTTAATTTCTTTTCTTTCATTCTACGATTCTGAAACCATATTTTGACTTGTCTGTCAGTAAGGTTTAACATTCTGGACAGCTGCAGCCTTTTCTCCTTGTTGATGTAAACGTTAAAAAAAAATTCTCGCTCCAGTTCACGAATCTGAAACTTGGAATATGGACATCTCTTCTTTCTTGTGCGCGGGGTACCTTGGGATAATAAAAAAAGACATCTTAAATGATTACCTTATATAAAAAAACATTCAGCAAAAACTGAATGAGAAGATCATAAATGCACAACACATTTTTCTATTTTTTATTGAAAGATTAATTTTTAATCTCCAGTGTCACCATGCCTCATGGATTGCATCTAAGATTACTGATATGAGGAAGCAGAAACAACTAAGTATGTCACTCCGATGCAAAACTATAATATCCACAGCCGTGGATAAAAAAATAAAAACATATATATAAAAAATTAAATAAAATAGGATGTTACACTTGGAAGGTTCTTGAATTTATTTATTTATTTTAATTGAACTTAAAAGTGATTTTTTTCCTGTTCATGCATTTTTCCTGTTTTTGCATCACATTAGGTTAATTAATAAAGTTGTTACACAAATTATAGAACATATGACGTGAAAATTTGTTTTTTGTTTGTTATTTGTAATTCTACAAACAAATGCATCTTACTATGGGCCTGAGGTACTGTCCCTTGTAAATGGCCGTGAATGTCAGTTTCTCTTCTGCAAGCTTCTTATAGTTTGAGAAGCGCCGCAAAAATAAATAGCAGAAATCTAAACAAAAATACAGTGATGGTATTTGAAAGGTAATTACGACAGTTCTGATTGGCCTTAAGGGATATTTTGTGGCATACTTTTCATTTCAAAAAGAGAACATAAAGATAGATAGATAGATAGATAGATAGATAGATAGATAGATAGATAGATAGATAAATCTGACAGTCATTAGCACTGGGCAAGCACTAACATTGTGGTCATTGACTATATACATCAACCCCACGGTAACTCAAGTCACAGCACGTTTAAAAGCTAATAAGGACTTAGCTAGTTTACATTCGAGCTGCTAAAACAAAATTCACAGTATGCCAAAAGTAATGTTCTGCCCAATTGGTTTTTACCCCCGACAGCTAAACGAGAAAATCCCTCGCAATGCTCAACGCAAGTTCATGATCAAAGTTAGCATTTGTCACAATAGCGCGCTCTTAAAATTTCACAGACTCTGGGATAGTAGCGTCTGTGTATAACATCCCCTTTTTTCAAAGCGCTTTCCCATCGTAAAAATTCTTTTCGTTGGAGGAAAGAGCTTTGTAGGTTATAATAAAATCCTTTGAATGCTTATAAAACTCCACATAAAATCTGACCGACAAAACACCGGGCTAGTCCCTTAACCTTTCCCCATTTACAGCTTCGGTACCTACTCGAATGGCTGCTCTTGCTTGCGTTCCCGTCCTTAGTAGCTGCTGAAGTGCACGAGCCCGAATTGGTATGTTCCTCCTCATCCTCTGGGTCCTTTTCCGGCTCTTGCGCTGCGGAAACAGATGTGGGTTGTTGGGACGAAGTCTCTAATTTGTTCATCTCGCTCTTTTGTAAACAATGTTCTGACTGATTGTCCGTGCTACAATAAGCGGTTTCAAAAAAGCGGTCAAAACCTTGAGGGAGCACGTTGTTTTTCCCCACGCCGGCGTAGAAGCCGGTGGAAGGGTGGCTAGAGTTCGGATGATGCTGGTGGTGGTGGTGGCTGTACACACTCTCGTTTTTCATGAGCATTTCTGTCATGGTGGATGGCGGAAGACAGTCTCTGTGCACCAGGTCTTCTCCTGAGTAGCAAGATGCATAGTTGGTTCTGTGGTGCCATTTGCTGGACGGGTCCAGACCATAGGAAACATCTCGCACTGGTTGCACTTGAGATAGATTTGTGGAATAGGGGTATGTGATTTGTCGCGAGGGCCCCTGTGGAAGGAACGAAGAGACGGCGGAAAATTCTGGAACGTAGTAGGTGCAGCTGGGGAGGTAGATGTTGGAGGCACAGCCCGTCCTGTCCCCAAACTCGGATGTCCGGTCTTTACGCGTCTGGGAGCAGAAGTTGCCCAGATTAACCGAGTTAAACATCTTTCTCCTGTAGTCCGTGCTACAGATATGATGTTTTGGATACGAGCTGCAGAAGGAGAAAATTTGGGAAGGCGAGATGACGCGCAATCCGTCTAAGTCGCCCCGCAACACGTGATCGAAAGTAGATATTGTCATATATCAATTTGGAACACATGGATGCGTAGGAGTGGTTCAGTTGGGTAAGATCTGTGAAATTCAAACGATTAGTTTTCAAATCGTGCAAGACCATTTAAAACAGTAACATCTTTTGTTTGTTTGTTGTTTTTGCAAGAACGAAGAGAAGTATTTTCTATTTATGTGTACTACGTGTGTCGGAGCCTGTATAGGTATTGAGTAACGCTGATTTTATGAGTCTGAGGCAACACAGTTATATGTTTTATACATATATGTTCTAATCTATGACGTTAGCATGTAACTATTAAAACTTTAAATGAACGATTGTTAAATATAACTGGTATGATTTATTATTCTGTTATAGTGTTGATTGCTGGACTGCTTATATTCAAATGTCGAGTTTTAGCGCATTGTCAAGTTGCTTTTGTTCAAAAACTTATAATTGTTATGACATTTCATTTTATATTATATATAAATACATATGCGTTGAACATATAAAGCATATATATTTATACATATACGTATAGTAAGCAAATATGCTTTATAGATGTCACGTGTCAGCTCCACCCAATTCTTGAATATAGTAATAGAACATTTGTGAGTTTGTCTTTTTTTTTCTTTTTAGATGAAAACGATACATCCACCCAGAGATTTCAGTTATTGCTTGTATAAACACAAAATGAATGCTAATGCTTTATGTTTGTATTTAGATGTGGTTTAATTTTAAACCGGGGGGAAACTTTTCTCTTGGTTTTAATCAACGACACTAAAAATAAATGCTATGCCACTTATCATAGAAGATGACTTTATCGTGAATGTAAAACACTGTCTTTTATCAAATGAAAAAATAAAATAAAATTATGTGTAACATACTACTGTGTTCGACCTTCCTTACACCCAGCACTACACGTTTTGGCATTTAACATGTGCAAAGTACGTTAAAAATGATCCCATGGATATTTGAAATCTCTGAGACCATTTAATGAGAGGCATCTGTTTAAGGCAAAACATACTATCCAGTTTCAATATGCACCCCCAGCGTCTATTAAAATAAGCCTAAAATGTTTTATTTTTGTTGCAGAATTCTGATAAATACTAATGTTTATGAAAAATATTGCATTCATTTTTAATAGTGAAGATAAATATAGTAACTCTATATACTAACACTGCAGACCATGCTAATCCTCTGAAATTTTATTTAATCTAATTCGTGAAATAAACTATAATAATAAAGGAATTCAGTATGTATCACTCGTTTTAAAATATTTATTTTCCTTTTTAATTAACTATTAGTTCATGTACTGATTTGTGGAGATGTCTGAAGACCTTTACAGACCGGTCATTGAAGCATTTCACAGAGTATAAACTAATAACATTTACTATTGTTTATGATACCAATTGTTTTTAATAGTTTCTCTTCAGAAAGATTATTTTTATAGGTCTATTATTTATTCAAAGCAGCTTTTCAGTGTCCATATTAAAAACTATGATCGATTGTTAAAAAATATTCACATCAGTTACACTGCACACCGTAACTAAAAAGTTAGTTGTATTTTTTTTAACAAAAAATTGCTAGATTGCTTGCGTATTTGTGTAAGAGCTATGTGGCAATGACTTTATGAGTCCTCTCTGAACTGAGCCCTCTCAAAATTGACAAAAGGTTGGTGTGCAATATGCCTTCAACCAAGTACAAAGAAAGCAGACAGCTGCCCAGACCCAGCACTTGAATTTGACCACTAAAATTCTCACTGCAGCCGCCATAAAAGGCCGAACCGCGGAAAAGCAAGAACTGCTTTGTTCTACAGAAAACAAACACAAGGTAAACAATTAAAAAGGCTCAAAGAATGAAATATCTAACTAGTAAGATATGCAATACAATGATTGACGAAAGCTGTGTTCATGTTTTAGTCAACCAGGTCTAAAAGTTATTTTGAACGAGCTCAAATACACATAGCCGTGTATTTGAGACAAAACTTTGTTGTAAAACCCTTAATGAAAGGGAACAATTCTCATCAAGAGTCGTGTAGTCATTCTATCCAGTATAAACTTGTTAATGCGAGAAAGATTTTGCGAGATAATACTGACAAGTGCTGTTCCCACATTGTGTATCCAACTAAGTCCAAGTCTTGTATTCACGCGGTGCATAACAGTAACTAGGCCTACTACCGTATCGGACACATTTTGTATCTGATTTTGTAATAGGCCTAGCTGTTCTACAGGAGACAGACTCCACATGTATGTCAACTAATTCGATGTCATCGTACAGCTTCAACACTATACTACTAGCTGTAGGACCCTGAAATTCAACAAAGGTTCGCCCTTTTCTTTCTCTAAACAAGCACTATATCCCCACAAATGCTCTGCCCCTGCTGGAGATTTGGACAATTGTTGATATTGTGATGTAGCAGTTGAATTGAAGGGGCAAGTTCAGCTGCAAAGAAAAGCTAGAAAGGCGTTTAGAGTCTAGAGGGACAGAGGTGTTGTAAATGTTTGCCATTCTCCTCCTAAAAGCTTTACGACATTGTCAATGGATTTTTTGCAATTTTTTCCAGCTAAGGTTTATAATTATAGAGTTAAAGTAAAATGACAGAATCACGAATTAATGTTACTCGGACTAAAATGGTGCGGCTAATACTTCAGAAAAGAGATCCGGAGAAATAGCCCGCACGCTAAATCTCAGTATTTGTCCTGCCCCGGCGATCAAATCCTTCGACTTTACTTTCGTGCATCAACACAAACATACTTTTCCCCTCATACCGATAGAACATCGACAAAAAATGAAACATTCAGTAGTCGTGATATATCAACAAGGACACCAAACAACAGTTGCAGGCAACACTCAACAGCCCTTCAGTTTACCTCCAGGGCTAAAACCTCAGCAGGGCTAAAAAGGGAAACTGTGTAATAGCATTACTGTCCCCTCATGGCCTAGATAAATTTAATTGGATGTAAGTCGGGCTGTTAAACTCGCTCGTATGAGCTGTGAACAGATTCAAGCAACAACAAAAATGGCCCTTCTTTTTACAGAGGTCTCTTTGAGTGCATAGCTGTAGAGCGGTAGCACAGGCATCCAGTACCCAATTGTATCAATTGAACATCGCAATCATAGAAATCCTAGAAGCTTGTTGCTCAAACGGTAAAGTCAGAGCATGGACAGACAACAGTAGTCATCTTTGTTATATTGAGTGATATTAACTATTTTGTTAGTGGGTGTACATGTGATTAAAACAATAACTTTAGCAAGAGATGTGGCTATTTGTGTACATTTCAAATGTGTACAATTGAGGAAACTTATCGAATGGTTATCTATTCATACCAAAAAGTACATCCATTTAAACACCCTTTAGTACACAAAAAGTTATTGTCTTTGTAGCAATATATTAGTACAACATTGTTTTTATATACTGGTACACAAAATATTATTGCTGTATGCAATTATTGTCATGTTTCCACACCCGAAAGTTAAATTCTTAAACTTGACTGATAGCTACAGTTATGGGGTAGCCTATATTGCTTTTGTTCCGAAACAAAAAAACAAATCACGCAGCCTAGATTATGCCTCGAAAAGTGACTAAAGCGGGATGATAATTTATTTTACTATTATAAAAGAAGAAAAGACAAATTGATGTTGTTTCCGATAACAATATTTAAATTAAAAAACAAATAATTGTACGTGTTTACGAAGCCACAAAATGTGTATATCCAACTTAAGAATACCCACCAAAATCAATATAAGTATCAAATATTTTAAATATCACGGGTGAAAACCCCAAATATGCATCGATTGTCAGAACTTTATTATTCCACTGATAATATTTTTCCTTATTTGCGTTGTGTCCCATAACAGTTTCCCGAAACGCAAATGCCACTTCAGTCACACTGCTTACATAATCTACCAAGATGTTTGCTTAATATTTGTTGATCAAACTGATTCGACGACAGTAAGCAGAATGCCATTTATTGCGGAA
Source organism: Rhinogobio ventralis (assembly GCA_039654625.1). Lineage (NCBI taxonomy): Eukaryota > Metazoa > Chordata > Actinopteri > Cypriniformes > Gobionidae > Rhinogobio > Rhinogobio ventralis. The sequence goes on from CM077203.1 coordinate 9,353,829, forward strand.
ACCAGATTTCCGACACATGGCTTGTTGATGACAAGATAAAGGTATGTACTCACAACAAAACTACTCATATGACACCGCCTGTCTGCGGCACGACTTTGTTTATAAGCAACAGAGCGTTTTTACATTACAAAAGGTCAGTACCTTCACTCTCCTTTTTTTTTTTTTTCCTTTTTTTTTTGGTAGACATGGCCTTGTTAAGACCTTAACTACATTAGTAAAAACACAGTAAATATTTCCAGGACCTTACTCCGCAAAGCTGATTCTTATACAACGAATATCCAGATATTCGTCTATAATCGCTTTGAAGTTGGATCCAAGATTAGCAAGACCTATAAGGTTTGTCGCAACGAACATCGGAAATGTTTATTCACCCCGTACACCAAACAACTGTAAACTACGTTTCTTACGTATTAGGCTGCATCGCAGTGAAATTGCTATTTTTGCCAAATACTATGGCGCAGATCATCTTTTATGAAGGGTGGTTGTGTTATATAAATTAGTAATATGAATTGTTTTTGCATTGCTGAAATGAGTTGAAATGTTTATTCACCCTCAACGCATTATTACAAAAAAAATAATTGGTTGATTCAATTAAATATATGGTGTACGTTAACTTCATATTAATGATTGAATTGTGTCTACACCAATGGTATTGGATACTTGGTTCCTATATATGGGACACACTAACTTGACCTTCAATTTGTAAGTTGCTCCCGCCCACTAAGACAGGGCTAACGCGAGGGGTGGGATCGGAAAGAAGGCCCCAACATTCTAGAAAGAGTCAAAACAATTGTTTGCAAAAAAGGTTATTTTCTTTATTACCTAAATACATAGTTATAACCACTTTCATTTCAACAATATTTGCGTTATGCGTGTTTTTTTTCATTGTAACACATCTTCCCCCTTTTTTATTTGCTCAGGTAGGTTGTATTGCAGATAAACACATTAACATTAGTCTTTCGTTTGTATTAATGGACTTATTCAGAACGTATTCATTAGTTTTGCGCTGTTCTGCATACAACAATCATGTAACGAGGTCTTATTTTAATGTATGTATCGTTTCTCTATACTGTTGTGCCATTACGCTTTATACAATTCCGCATATAATATTTCCTAATCACTTAAAAATTAGGCTACTGCAAGGGAATGAATTCTAAAACTAGTCAAAGTAATGGTATATTTAGTATACACATATAAACATCATAGTTTATAGTTGTTTCAAAAAAGAAATAAGTATGCATGCTGTAGTTATTTTTATATTATATACATTTTATTTTTGACGTCTATTACTTTTTTATTTCTGAGGTTGCTGCGAGTGACAATTAAACGAGTTAATGAAGTAAATCAATAAAAATAAACAAGAAAATAATGAAATTTTGATTATGCCAAATCCAGGCGGTAGGCTACATGTACGGAGAAAACAATATAATAAGGAACCATTCACCTCCGTGATTACTGCCCAAAAAATGTCATACAGAAAGTTTATAATAAATGTACAAAGACCATTCAAACAAAGACAATTATTAAAGTAATTTTAAGCAAGATAAATTACAACTTAGAACAAATTATGCTACAATTGGAATTACATTTACAAGATTCGTATTCGGCACAACTGATAGGTGTGGGAATAACGGTTTGCTTTTAAGATGACCTTTTTTTAGCGTGAAAGAACGTATTTTCCCAGTGCGGTAGCAGTGATTGTAATTGAAACTATTCGTCTTTTGGTAGGCCAAGCAAATGTTGATAGCCTACTGCTTAAATACAGAAGTAACCAAACCGTTGCATAAGCTAAATACTTAAGTTACTAGCACGTTAAGACGGGCACATGCACGTTTAAAGAGTGTGTACAAAACTACTCATTGTCAAGAAATCTTTCTGTCTTTAAGTTACACGTAAGCCTCCCTTTCACAGACATACACACTCACAATCATGTGTGCAGTGCAAGCGACGCCAGAATTGACTTGTCCCGTCTCTACACGTCTGTGATAGGAGCAGAGCACTTAGTGAACCACATGACTACACAAGTTTTGTGTGAAGGGCACTGAGGTGCTCAATGACCTCTGAGCCGGGGAGACGAGTCGTCATAAACAGATTTGGCCAGTCTCAAAGTCAAAAGCGCCGCAAGCGCATAAAATGCCATTGTTACGATTGCAGCACATTTGCTTTAAAGGAAGCCAATAGACTTGACACTAGCCGTGGCTATGGAACCATCTCAACCCTAAGATCCACTTTATTTGCAGTCGATAGAATCACCAGTGATTCTCCATTAAATTAAACATAAAATGTATTTAAAAAAAGATAAATTACAACAAATTCATAATATGTTACATCGTGCGGTTTAACAATGTAACATACCTCATGATGACCAATATTAGATCCTAAAATTCAGTACAAGAAGTTCTAATGCCTTTTCGTGAGCAATTAAAAGTAATCGCCTATCAAAATCCTAGCAATCAAAATCAAAACACAATCTTCTCACACTAGATATTTCAGCAATGAGCAATGAACTAGTAAAAGGTTGAAACACGGTCCAATACGTCTTTAACTCTCCACAGTTCCAAAATAGGCAAGCAAAGTATTACATGTCCTTGCAGTTAGTCCTCATGGGGCCCTGTTTCGGCGTCTGTTCCATTTATCCACTAGGTGGATGTCTTTACCATTTCCAACCACTGGTTAAAGCATATCATATCAATATTGTTGCACTACATGTGGCCATGTTGGCAAACATTCAGATTGCATTTTTAGTTTTCTCCTGAGTGTTAGAAACAACCAACGTTTTTATGCCCTAACCTTATAGCTACTGAAATAATTAAGAGCCAATATGGTCAAAATAAGGATAATTCAATGAAATGTTTCTGAAAACGGTAGTTTGAGCGCCAGAGTCGGCTGCATGGAAAAATGTGTTTAGGTAACAAATTTATCAGATTCAAATAACAACACTCATAGGTCTTCCACAACATAGACATGGGGAAATGAGTAAGTTTAAAGACTTTATTATTCAGAAACTGTAGGTTACACATATATGGATACATTCATGAATATTATTTACAAGACATTTTAATCGCAAGGTACAAAGGAATGCGACACTGGAGCATTCACAAAATCACAGAACAACACAGAAAAATTATACATCGGAGACAATTTCACAAAACATTTCAAAGAGGGGGAAATGTGACGATCATTGTTATATAGTTGTTGATGTCATTCATATAATTGTATTTTCTATAGATTCACAAAAATAGGGTTTAAAGCAAATGTCAGTCGCCAAACTATCAGACCAATAACAACAAAAGAAAAAAACGTAGCACCGACTTCTGCCAAACTCCTTTATAATATAATAATATTAATAATAATAATACTTAATAATACTTGCAAACGAATAAACTACTTTAGATTATACCAACTTTTAACCAGTTCTGTGTCCATATATTTAAAACGTTCTTTTCAGTTTGATAAGGTGTTTTAAAATAATACATGCGCCTTTTTGACAAAAAATAGCCGGAAAAACATTTGCTTTTTTTAACCTTCTAACTACAATCATTATAATCATGCAGCAAATATGAACTATTTCACTGGCATATAATCCATGATCTGAGTAAATAATGTTTCTAACAACACAATGGGTCCCGCTAATTAGCAATTTAAATCTGATCTCTTCTGTATGATTGGTAGTTTCATTACAGTTATAAATTGATTTTTTTTTTTTTTAATTTATCATTGCGCGTCTTAATATTACTTGACCATGCATTTCTCTCCCAGAAGCACTGTTGTTGTGAATTAATTAAGTAGACCTAAGCGGATATGTCCAAATAACGCAGATCAAGGGACAAGCAATCGTTAATGGGAAATTTATTCTGTTAAAAATGCAAATATGATGGAGACGAGTATAACGTTTTTCACTATATCAAGAATAAATATTTTATTAGCAGGAAGTCGCGTTTGTGCGGCTTAGCTGCAGGCCTACTAATTTACACTTTGGCCAATATAGTTGTTGAAGTAATCTTCTATCATTTGTCAGAATGACATTTCACAGGCTAGATCAAAGTCTATTCATAAAAGCTGTTCTGTAATTGCAGTTTGGTTCTCAAGGGCCCAAGATATAAGTTGGGTCACTAACTTTGTGCCCGTGACCGTGAACGTGCCATAGAACACGTGGCGATGACTGCGGAACGGAGATAAGACGTTGATGGCTTAACGCTTCTTATTGTTGAGTATAGTAAGTTTGAAAGGCCCTTTCTTAGCGACAACTGGCAAAAATAAAAACATAGATGGGAGATTACGAACAGTTAACGATTCGCATTATGACAACATATGGCGTTTCATTTCTTTTTTTTTTTTCTTTTTTTTTTCTTTTTTTTTTGTTGTAGCTTAGAACACTGATCATGGCACGAGTGTGTTATAATTTCAAAAGATCTTTTAACACTCCGAACAATAAATATTTAGCGATCATTTTTTAATATAATTAAGACTGATAAGAAAACATTGTACTGTCCGAAATTCTATCTCACAGCTTATGTTTGTCTGAAGTTCTACCTAGCAGTTAATTACTTAATAAAGTGAGAGATGGCTTAGACAGCTTTTTACTTTCAAAACTTTCAAGACTAAAACATTACCACCGTACACATGCCCAAAATTGCTGGGCACAGACCCTCTTAAATAAACACTAGACCACATAGTATTAGCAGACTTTTGGAGCTATCATTTGGTCGCGTACCCATAAATGTTTGAACTCTTATTCGCGTTTTCTGAATGCGTCATGGGGCAAGACTTTCAGAGTAAAATGGGCCAATGGCAGAATACCATTAACTAAATACTGCTGTTTGGGCTAGCATTGAGCAATGTATATTTTGTGCCTCCTTAGAAGAAGGATAACGCCTGCTCCCTTAGTAACAGTCTCTTTTTCTTCATCCGCCGATTTTGGAACCAAATTTTAACCTGTTGGTCGCTGAGATTGAGCCTGTCAGACAGCTCCCTACGTCGCTGCCGGGTGATGAACTCGTTCAGCATGAACTCTCCTTCAAGCTCGGCCAGCTGCAGTTTGGAATAGGGCTTTCGCTTCTTGCGGGTCCGGGTGTGCATCGGGTACCACGGGGCACCTAGAGGGGCATAGCACGGGTTCATGAGAGAGCTTCAAAACATCTCCTAGGCCAACACATCCACATCTTCATGCCACGTAAAATACAAATTTCTGATGCATTTGATTTTGTGAGGCTGTTAATATGACAATTAGACATGATTCAATGACAATCTGAAGTGTAATGCAAGCTGTCGATATGACGAATTTGTCTGTTTACATAGAAAGAATGGCTTAGAACGTTTTACTGTTCTAGTTAAATGTACATTAACGCGGTAATTGTCCTATTTGCGAGAACCCTACTTATTTAGCGGTTTCAAGGCATATTAAACGACTTCTTGCTGCACGACAACAGATATTAATTCAGTTTACGAGTCATTAAAACAAACGTCCTGCTTTCTCTGAACAGAGCAATTGCCATTGTACAAATATGTTCTTCTTACTAATATAGCGTGAAAGCTTTAGCAAAACCTACGTTTGACAACAATAAAATGTTTTTTTTTCTGTAAACAGCGTCAAACATTGGCAACGGGATTGTTGAATTTTATGATGTTGTGTTTACTGGTTGTATAAATGACTGAGCGCTTAAACTGGTGAACGTGGAGCATTTTAGGGCAACCCCTAGTGGCCTTGAACAACCACGCAAGACCCATGCAGGAAAATCATAACAGTTGCCAGTGAATGCTTAAATAAACTGTCATGCAAAAAAAATAGCTGGAGCAAGATAACTGTACTGTGTGCTTCTGTTGTCTTTCGGTTGTAATTAAAAGCGAGGGACAAACCTCCTCCACTGGCGATATTGCTTGCGTGGTTTCCTTGCGATACCAGGGTTTGTGGATCGCTTGCTGAAGTCTTTCCTCCTTCGTTTAGCACTGAAGAACTGGAGTCGGACTCCAGCGACTGACAGGATGGCGGGTCTTGGGTCAGATGTTCGGTGCCATAATCATACTTTGAGAAGGTGCCACTGTTGCCCATCCCATTGTGCATCCCGTGATCAGACGGTACTGATGTATCTCTTGCTCGCTCCTCTCGTTTGAGATTGTTGCTGTCTGAACACGACTCTCTGGTGCTGCTGGAATTGCCATAATAACACTTGCTTTCCTCCAGTCGGGTTATTTCACAAGATCGATTAAAAGAGGGGTTAATGGATACGGGACTGCTAAAGTAAGACTGAGGATATCCATTGCACGACTCCGATGGATTCCACGGGAGAGAGCAAACATTGTCCCTTCTAGGGTACGAGAGAGACGGTAGCCCCGCCAGCTGTCCCCCTGAGGCTCTAAAATTCGGGAAGTAAAACCTGTCTCCAGTGTGGATGTTTACCAAAGGTCCCACAAACCCAGGATTAAGAAGATTATGCTCGCCCATTTCCGCGGGCCAGACCAACAGCTTCTAGTTTATTGCAATCTGACATTTAACGTAGTTAAACCTGGAGGTGCACCTGATTGGTCATCTCCACGTCACGTGCCGGAGCTTACTCGAACACTAGAAGGTACCACCCACTTGGTCCATTTCAGACAAAACAAAACATTAACTTCTGTATTACGGGTTTTATATGCTTTTTAAAAATACTATAAAATATCTTATTAAAAATGTAAAATCTTGTTATTCTTTTCCCCTAGCTCAAAGGTTCTAAACTGATCATCTTTCACTTTCCTGTTTAGAAATATATAGAAGTGTCCCTAGCCTCGTTTAATCTTTATTACATGGCAAAAAAATAAATAAATAATACATTAAAAAATTAAAAAAAGACTTTTTCCCCACAAAGAAAAAGCTATTCCCCCCCCTTAAAGCAGAGGATGCTTTCGCCATTGTTTTCAAACAAATTACGGTTGAATTCAGTGTCATATAAAGATGTGATGTTCATCTTTTACAGGCTTGTTTTAAAGAAATACTGATGCTCAGTGCTGAACTCCACTCATATTTACTGTAGTGGGGTCAGCAGGTTGAAACCATTGGCTCCGTAAAAGAAGATGGTATTCTATAAGATTTTTTTTAAGACCGTAGCCTATATTTGAGATAGTATGCTCTAGTACACCTCACATGAACAATTTTAACAGATACATCCTATAAATACTCGCAGTCAAACTCACGAAGAGTTGTTACACATCTCGCAATTCTTTTATTTGAATTTTACAAGCTGGCAGAGGGCATTACAATGAATCTGCCGCTCTAAATACACCACACTAGACCACATTAATTGATTTTTGATTGTAAATATATAAAGTACACGCAAATTTTCCTTATATCAACTGCAACTCCATGTCATTGTCACACGTGTATCATTTAAGAACATAATGATAAAAATACGACAAAAAGACAACAACAACAGTACGCATTAAACCCTCTTTCTTACATTGGTGTGTTTAGGTAACGCAAAGTTGATGTAAGCGCAATTCAGTGTTGGTCTAATCTTTTAGGCCTTAGTGTCACAAAACACTGTTATTAATTAAATCCTTTATATTATCTCTCTACTTTGGAAGTGGAATGCAAATAACCATTACAAGTTAAAGGTTGTCAGATGTAAATACAGCTGCATGCTTATAATATTCAAAAATTATGCAATAAATAAATTAGTTTTTATAATATTAATATAAAACCTTTTATACAAAAAATGTTTACGCGTTTGCGTAGCCTTTTGCTCACATGCTCATGCTGACATATTTATGAAGGAGCAAATTATATTTCCATTCTTTGTTCATTTTAAATAATTTGTATTGTTTATTCCACGACTCTCTCAAGTGTAAAACACTGAGTAGCAGTAACTTTGCGGCTGCTGTCAATCTAAAGCTTGCGTCAGTGTATCTGTGGGGGCGTGTTTGTAATTATGCATAGGGCCAACTTATTTATTTATTTATTTATTTTTGTTTAGCCTACTTTCAATTAAAACGACAAAGGCAAAATAACCACAAACAACTTAATTAATGGCGATGGGTATCTATGCTGTAAATGCAATGATACTGCCTAAGGAATTCCGGTGTTCAACTCATTACAAATATAACAGAGACGCAAAACAACCAAAAGACTACAAATGTTGTCCTCTAAATAGCCCAATGATTATAACATCTAAATTTGAGAGACACATGTGCATGTTTTACAGCTAGACTACTCCATACCAGATTCATGTTGCTAATTAAAATGCTATGTAACACCACGTGCATATAAATTTTAAATGCTATCAGATATTTCACTAAAATGTCAGGACTTTTGTGTTAATATAAATGGAATCACCAAATATGAAGCTACAGAGATCTGACATTTAGGTACTACTTTAAGAAAACACTCATGCTAATTATGACACAATTCAGTTGTGTCATTTTGCTAGTCACTTCTGATCAGTTTTAGTATGAATATGTTCATTATTTTTCCCCAAGAACAAAACACAGAGTACAACAAGTTGTTCAAAGAGTTACTAGTTCTCACTGGGAATGAATGGCATTTCAACAACTTAAATCTAGTCACAAAAAATATTCGCCTCAAACAACCTGTCTCAAATAATTTCGCTTAAAAGTCAGATAAAAGATTATATTTTCTTACCGCAAAGATGGCCAAAGTTAAAATCTCCAAAATCTCTGGAAAATGGCTAAAATAGTTGTTAGTTCAAGGTCAGTGTCTAGTGCACTGTCTGCGCCGCTGTGAGATTGCTGTCTTGGAATCCCTTTCCCGTCCAGACAGGGCCATAGCGTAAACAAAGGCCTTTTTATTGTCTTTGATTTTGGAAGACAGGTTGGCTCAGTGAAATCCTTGCAGTGAATGTCCTCCGAGGCCAATTTCTTGAGGAAACAAAAACGTATACATTAAAATGCGAATTAAACGCAAAATTCCTGTTCTCAAATAGGCCTACATTAACTCAATTTGGAGAAAGGATAAAAGTTTGATGATATAGTTGGGTATCCTAATAGCCTTCAAAAATCGAATACTAATAATAATGCTAACTACAATAGTAAATTAAAATAATGAACATTACACTAAAAACACAGCTTTACAAAACAACGTAGATAATTAAAGACGCAACTTCCAGAAAATATATGTGTATGATGATCACACAAATGTAAGTTATGCGTTTGCACTATTGCATGTAATTAAAAAAATTATAATTAATAACAGGTAGAATTGTTTAAATTAATTCATTATAAATTGAGCTTAAAGAAGACAATGGTAAAATGATTAAACAGAAATCAATAGGATGTTTCCGAAACACTTTAGCATACGGCTTTTGAAAATTGCAAACCTGACATAAGTTTGTTTATATTTACTTTCATTTAATATTTATTTATTTATTATTTTGTTTTCGTGGACTATGCAACGATATACTTCCAGTTGATAATATTAGGCTATAAGTTTACAAAATACAAATAGAAAAAAAAAAAAAAACATTTACAGATGCAAATCTGGGTCACGTTGTAAGAGATAATGCATCTTAAATATACATATAATATAATATAATATACAGCATATATATGTAATAATAATAATAATAAATATATATCATATAGGCTACATTTGGGAACTAAGCCGCACTAAATAAGCAAGACGAACTTGCTTCATAATAGTTGTCAAACAAACCTTGCATTGTATATTACAAATATTGTCGGATCTTTGCCCAAATGCTGTTGTTAAGGCGCTTTTGATAAAAACGTCTGCTAAATGCATAAATATAAATGTCGATATAGTTTAATCAACCCAACCCATCCTAATCATACAATTCAATGTGTCCGGTATGCGTAGCATGCCTTTTAGTAAACACTAGCTAATTCTTCAAATATGCACTTTAAGCTACATATTAGTTTATTAGCTATCTTCATCGTAAATTAAACACACATATTCAGTAAGAGTATACGTGCGCCAGACAAAAATGTAAACCTGTGCAAAGCATGTGTCTTCGTGTTAAATCTACACTGCTCACTTCCTGATATTTCCACCATACGCCACCAGAGGTTATCAGCCCCCTTTCTCCTCAACCCACTGATCTCTCTCTCTTCACATTCCTGGTCTGTTTAGAACCGGCGAATAAAAAATATCCATATGTTTGGCTGAACAGGCCTTTTGCACAAAATATTAACATATCCATCTAAACTATATAGTTGTGAAATGAGTTTATGTGTTTTTCTCAAATTCGGTATGATTGCCTGCTTAAAAATTTGTATGTATGCATTTTTTTATACGTTATATTTATATATTGAAATCAATTTGATCAGTAATCGAAGACAAACTAGGTTATGGACTTATAAGTGCAACATTGTTTATTGTTGAGTTTAAAATTAATAAACCAGCAGTGGTGATAATAAGAGAGGTCATTCTAGATAGATCCACAATATATATAAAACAAATTTGCATCAAATTAGCCGCTTTCTATATTACAATAGCACCATTTGTTCTATGCAAAACCAGCAAGTGTTATTGTAATTATAGTAAAAAAAGGCAACTCTTTCTATCATTTTATAAATAGCAAGAAATAGTGCGCAAGAACCAATAAAGGTTTTAGTAAACAGCTTGCAACTAATAATGAGAAATATAGCTATATTTTTAAATAGAGTTAATAATTTGTATTCTAACTTTAAAAATCCAACAATTTAATAAATTCGTTTTTTTGTTTTGTTTTTTGCAGAGAGCATCATATTATGAAATAATTACATGCGGCAATAAATTAGGCTAATGAAAACAAGAACAGTTTAAAACTATAAAGCGTGTTGTGACGCACGTTAGTAGGACATATATATATATATTGCGAAGAAGTTCTATTTTTCCCGCATTGATCATAATATATTTGCGTGTTTTGAATAGGCCTTGCGCCTAACTATACAGAAAATGGTAGCTTGACAGAACAAGTGCATCAATAAAAGACAATAAAATAAATTAATATAGTTCTATATTCATAAATGACCAACTCGTTTCCATATTTAAAACACCAAGGCAATGCGCATATTCACTACAAATAAATAAACTAGCCGTACCTTTTGACGTGACCCTGTGGCGGATGCATCTCTTGATATTTAAAGAAGTACCCATCATTCCTCGGCGCGCCTATGGAAATAACACAAGATGACATCTCTGAGCACTGTCTTTTGCAGATGTAAATGCACTACCTGCCTTCGTGGTCAATATAACCTACACCTCATGATGAGAGAATTCAACCATTGGTGGTTTAAAACTTATAGGGGAAAGGGATCGCGGAAGAGAAAATTGGTGTGAGAAGTAAAACGGGGGACTGAAAATGTACACAGTGTACATTTTCACAATGACAAGGATATTGGATAATCAGAGCATTTTCCCTTTTTTATGTATTTATGGTATGTCATTAACTCTCGCCGTCTAGACAGCGAAATAACACCTTGTTTGCCTGAAAACAAACCACGGGCAGTGGTGTCCAGCCCCTCTGTTTATTATTCACAAGACTCTGTGATGTCAAGGTCAAAGCGACTGCATAGTCATGGTCAAGGGTAACGCGCGATCACGTGACGCTAAAACAGAAGGCTTAACTATCACGCAGTTAACATTACATTTCTCTGTTTTCAAAGTAACCAACTTCAACACAATATACAAATTGTGCTGATAGTTGACTGATGAAAAAAAAAAAAAAAGTTCTACCAGTTACTGAGTGTGCGCCCTGTTAATAATAAATAAATGCTCGTAAGCCATTATTATTTTTTACTTACAGGCTATTTTTCTTAGAATGCTTCATATATTTTAATAACTCATATATAGGCATACATGTATATAACTGATATAAATGTAATAGAATTTCTTATCCCTTAGCATCTAGACAAAAGGGAGTTAGCGACTATAGCATTGTCTCCTTGATTGGAATTTTATATATAAAATTAATAAACCAGCAGTGGTGATAAGAGAGGTCATTCTAGATAGATGTCATATATATATATATATATCCAAATATATCCAATCAAGGACACATTGCTATAGACGCTAACTTCTAAGTTAACTTCTATAGATATATAGATATATAGATAGAGATATAGAGAGAGAGCGAGAGAGCGAGAGAGCGAGAGAGCGAGAGAGAGAGAGATAGCGACAATATATCTCTATAGAACTGTATACTTGACTGGATATATATATATATATATATATATATATATATATTAGAAAATTGTGACAGAAAATCTATATTTTTAAAAAAGATTTAAAAACATATTTGTATACAGTACGTATAATTAATTCTTTATTATTCCGGTATACCATTGTATTTAAAAAAAAATAAATAAATAATAGGAAGTTGAAGTATTTAAGTTATTCGTCAAATGGATACACTGCCACGAGCATTACATTTCATAACAAAAAATACTTAAATTTACACAATTTACAGTGTTTCGGACAGTTAGCTTTATTTCCTAACTATAATAAAGTTAATATTATATTATTAAAATACTAATATTATTTTAAAAAATATATATTATTTTAAACAATGAATGAACACCTCCGACCATACCTGCAGAGTTTGAAACGGGAACGGGATAGTCCTCATGAACCGGTACCAAACTGTGAAGATCAAACTGTATTAGAATGTTGTCGTGGCATATTCAAAGTGACATTTCGTTGAAGATTCGCCTTTTTTCACCTTTATTCTTCAAAATTAGTTAAATTGCAGTAAAATTATAGTCCGAGTAGGACATAGCCTACGCACCTTACTCTTGCTTAAATTGAATGATATAATACTGAATATAATTACAGCGAAGAATTGCATTATTAGCTCTGTAATTAAGTAAATAAACACTACATGTATAGATCGTTACATGAAAGTGCATTGCTTGCTTTATATGCAAGGCCTATACTGGAGCACACGCATATACTGCGTGAACAGTCGGATTCAAAGGATTCAGCACTAAACTTCAGAGATTCATGTTTTTAAAACAGAACATGTAAAAGTCAAAAGTTAACTAAACACTAGACCTTTTCCTAATGTTATTATCTACTTGTGTCTCTAATATCTGTGAAGGTTGTGCATATTGCCCGAGCATTCTTTTGATTAATAAAATTCATCTTCGCAACGAAAATACAGGCACTGCGCCTATTCAACAACTCACAAACATTCAGTCTATTGTAAGAACTCAATTGCAAACGCTCATGATAGGAAGAAAGATGGACAGACAGATATGCATCTATACATGTATGAAGCGGCCATAAATGAGCCACCGTAGTCATTTGCAATGCATTGATTCACTACAAGTATGTACTCAACAAATTCCATTGTCATTTTTATTTATGAAATATGTCTCAATTCATTACTTTAGGAATTGAACACCACAATACAGTTCACATACTGCACGAAAAGAGATACAGACAAGTTGTGTGAACAGCTCCAATGCTTTACGATACACATTTCTATATAAAAACAAAAAGGTTGTGCATTAATGTTTAATACTAAATGATTTTTAAATGCTTACAATCATTCCAGTTGCATGGCAGAGTCATATCCTTCACTGCTAATAGGGACACATACAAATGATCTTGAAACATTCCTTTTTTTTTTACAGACCTGTCATACGCAAAACCTAAATTAAATAATAGAAGCATTAAACTGTACAGTTAACATTAGCAGCCTGGTTTACCCTCGGCATTAAAAAGCAATGTATCCCACAGTGAACCATTTAGCTTTTGAAGTCTCGCAGGCTCATTCTAGCAAAATCTTTTGTGATCTCCACGAAAAACAAATTGCGGTTTCTATTCGTGACTCAGTTCAATATTTGCTACAGCCTTTTGAGAGTTTATACAAGTCTTGATTCATCCAAAGTGTCCGATAGATTTTTTTTTCTCTTCTCGTGCGTGTTGAGCCCCTCGAGTGTTTTCTGCTGGCTGGCTTTGACGCACATATGAAGAGATGCAGAAGGGTCGCGTCTCCTTTCGTTTTCAGATGCACGTAAACCATGTGTGTCTTTGATATTTGTGTAATTTTAAATATTTATTATTTATATATGTACATTCATAGAAAAGGACGAAGTTGAAATGTTTTTTTTTCTTTCTGCATGTTCACAGTTTTGTATCATATGCCCAAAAAGCCAAAGAGTGAGCGGTTGTTGTACTGTGTGCATGATTTAAATTAAATAAAGTGAAAGAAGACAGGTTAGGCTTGAGGCTGCCCGGATGTTCTTCATTCATGATTTCTGAACAGAGGTAAATATCAGACTTTCTGGACGGAAGGATATAAACTGGCGGGAAAAGAAATTATGAAACATGCATCAAGTATGCATGTGATTATTAGTCTTGGATTTACTGACAAACTTTTTCTCCTTCACTCTTCGGTTCTGAAACCAAATAGTAACTTGGCGTTCTGAGAGGTTGGTTGTCGCAGAGATGCGTCGTCTCTTGTCTTTGGTGATAAACTTGCTTGCTGCATACTCCTTTTCCAGTTCCTTCAGTTGTATCTTGGTGTAGGGAACACGCTTTTTGCGCCCTCGCCGATAACTGCTGACTTCTGGCTGCAACGGAACAACATCTGAAAAACAAAAAGTAAATGGAAGCATTATTATAACCCGTCTGTCCAGTGAGACACTGGGGAAAGTTCTGCTCAATTTGACACCATGGAGAAACACTAGGAGTTATCTATTTAATTGTTGCGTCAAATGATTTACATATATGGGGCAGATATGTTCTTATTGTGAGTTACTTTATTTATTGATTAAAAAACAATATAATAATATAAAAATTATATTAGCTACTAATATAGATCTATCTATAAGTGGGTGAATTACATTTTTCAGTCCAGTTTACTGTACGTCAAGTTATGTAGCCTTTTTTCAGCATTGCAGTGAATAGGTTAACCAACACTGACATAAACGAGTTTAGATTGATGTGATTTGTGAAAAGACCAAATCATCCTCAATTTAAAGTCTTTTTTTTAGAATTGTGGGTATATGACTAATGTTTGTCAAACAAACACTCCTCAGTTACAATACAATATACTGTTATGTAAAACCACGTGTATTTTATTTAATGTAACAGCACTGACGCCCAGCAACATCCTTTTCCCCAAATCACTACCTCACTGTGCCATAGTAAAGGTGAAATAAGGTGAAGGCTCATCTAGCAGCTGAAGCACAGACACATTCAGATGTATTCTAGGATTTTCTCTATCATTACATTGGTAAATAACATTTTAGACAGAGACATGTCCACTGCACTTCTATCAGAAACGTATTATTGTCTAACGGTCCCAAACAGACTAAGAATTGGTAAAGAATTGGTTTGGACCATGTATGAAAACATCATGATCATATGAAGTACTGCATTAAAAAGCCTATTTTTGTATATTTTAATATATAGGCTACCTGTTTGTGTGTGACCTCCTTTGGGGATGGGTGGGGTGGGGGGTTGCTAAACGGGTCAGGGGCGTGTTGGTGGTGACAAGTATTCACTATAGCCATTATAATGCGACAGAGTTCTACCAACATAGTATTGGCATTTTGTAATTTTGATTTGGCACAGCTGAGCTAACAATACTGAACAATCGAGTCATATGCAATATTTTTTGCCCACAGCTAAAAATCAATAACTTGACTACAGAACGTCAGCTGCTCTTAGAAAAAAAGCGCTGCTCCATGGCATTCGCAAAATGTCCATAACAGATTGCGGGGCACCGCTCCCGATCACTGCTGACAAAGATTTATATGCGTGGTACAAATAAGCCCTATATTATTATACGGGAGGAGCAAAGGTAGGCAGTATTGCCATACCCCAGTTCCAAATTGCGTGACTTTCCTAGATTAAGAATCCTGTGACTCAATAAGATCCGAGTTAATATATGACCATCCTCTCTAACCAGATACGACACTCAAACATTGTACTATTTTATGTGAGAGGGTATAAATAAAACGCATATAGGCGAACTAAACTCGGTCTTCCTTGTGTTTAGGATTTGCTCAAATTCTTGCTCTGGAAAGCCAGTTGAGCATTTCCCAACTGTCATGTGTCAAAAATGAAAAGACCAAAATCTGAACATTTGACAGGTTCATATAGACCTTGTGGGTGTCAATCGTAATGCATTATTTAAAATCTCTTAAAAATCAACTGATGACTTTTAGTCAAGAATATATATTGAAACATTTCATACTTTACAGTTGGAGAAAAAAAAAGTATATCTTATCATAACAGGAAGTCGTATTATCCCTGTTATGATTTTTTTTTTTCTTCTTTTCAATATTTAAATGGTTTCACACCTGTGGTTAGACATACCTGGAAACGGAGATTTCCAAAGATGAGAAGACTGTGTTTGCTCCTTTGAACAGTACACCTGCCCATCCCAGCCATTCGACAGAGCCCAGTGTTGATAGCCCTCCATGGGGATCAATGCATCGTGACGTGGCTCGGGATGCGCGCTAATACTGGGAACCACCGACATGTCTAAATATCCTGGAACCGCCTGGTACGAGCTGGCAAAACTCGGGTAGAAAGCAAACTCTTTTGCCCTGCTGGAGAGCTCCTCCGTGGGCAAAGCGCTGCTCGTCTCGGCATACTTTTCTGCTGGATGGTATGAACATGGTTTCTGCTGCAAGTTCACGTTGTGCGAGTGAGATAATCTGCAACCGTAGTAAGGGTTTCCAAAGGGGTAGCCATAACTCAGAGAGGCGCTAGATGACGTCTGAGGAGCGGGACACTGTCGCCCAGTTTCTGGGGAAGATATATCCGAGTACACGGATCCCTGGTGAGTCGCTATGGTGCCGGAATGCCGCCCCAGCGCGGGGTGTGAGATCAGTTCCCTGCAATGAGTCGCAGGGCAATTCCCGCTCAATCCTTCCATAATTTGGCTTTTATTTTGATTATTTTCATTCGGGCTTTTTTCATACACGTACATGAAGGTGTCCGCCCAGCGTGGATGCAGGACCAGCGAAGTCGTCATATCACGGGCTGCCGATGCTTTTTAAAAGTCGCCTACTCCAAGACTGATACCTCATTTCCAACTACATTTTACGCACGCGCATGCGCACGACTATATCCATGTGTCCAGTTCATTAAAGCGCAGGCACGTGATATGCTAACTAGCCCGAAGAGACTGGATTGTGGGTGGGAAGAATAATCCCTTTAAACAACTACTGGCTCACGTTTCACGCCTGGCTTCTAAGGTCTTCGGTGCCCAGGCATTGGCTAAGTGAGTTGGAGATAGTCATTCTTAAAGGGGAAGGCTTCAAGCTAAGGGGCACGAAAACAACCTCAACATTTCGGCCGACAAACGTCTGGACACTTAGCAGTATGCACTGCTTCATTATTTAACCTCCAGAAATCAACATTCTGAAACGTCGCATATCTGTAACATTAATGCATACATTTTGCATACATACAAAAAAAAAGCATACATTAATTCATAAATAAAGAGTTTTACAGAATATGAGCAGCATAAGCACACTGCAAATGATTACATTTGTACGAATTCAGATATTTGTCAGTTATTTCATTGCAATAAAGCAACCTGGATGAACGGAAAAGACTTGCGTTATTTAATATAGGCCTACGCATGAATTACTCCGCTGTAAATCATTTTAGAACAAATAAAAACAACAACAATATAACTAATAATAAAAAAAACAGGCTACAATCTGCAAATAAAAAAAAACACTGCCAGACAGAATCAAGCATTCTACACAGAGGGGAAAGGGTATTAATGTGCTCTGTCATGTATTTTCGTGTCATTGCCAGTTTCATTATGAAACTAATGGCCCGAGAGTCCAGAGTTTTTTTTAGCTGTTTTTCCATCACTGTGTATGTTTTTGTTGAAATTATAAAATTTGCCTCAAGTATATTCAGTTACACAATTGCACTTTTAATGATTTCCCCATGTACCGTCCAACATTTAGGACCGCATGTTGATGTGAATAAATTAATGACAATCAGCACAATATGCCTGAAAAAAGCTTGAAATTAAAGTATGGATACATTTTTACATTCTTTAATAATACCTTCCCCTACCACTGACTTGTGTTACAAAGAGTTCACCGTCATGATTGTACACACAAAAAAAGAGAGATTTGCCGTTTTGATGAATGAATGGTAGTAGTTTACTCGGTTATGCCTCATTTGTATTCTTATTTAAATATTCTCTTGTATTATACAATCTAGTATTTAATTAGACCCAGTTATAGCTATAGTCATGACAATAATGAATGCATCCGGTCTGATGTTGCACATTTACAATGCAACGTTTCAAGAGGAATGAATAAGAGTCCTATACCCTGTTAAAACATTCCTCTGTTATTAGTTACAAATGTGTAGCGACGAGACAGCGAGAGAGAGAGACGGTGCTTGTGCATTTCAGGTAATCTGAACAGTTTTTACCTTTTAGACAGTGTTGTGTTTTGTGCGTTATATACAAATGTCGAGGAGTTCATTGATTACTCCTATTTGCAAAGATACATCCATTGTTGTCTTCACAGACTGAAGAAAGGACAATTCTTACAAATGGCAGCTGCATGGAAGTCCAAGGTCAAGGTAAAAAACGCAGACAAACAAGGTCGTAATCAGAGTCTAGACAGACAAGAATGAACTTCACACTCGTATGCATGCAAACTCGCTGTAGTTTGAAAGGCTTTGAGATTCAACCTGGGAAAGCGGAAAAGAAACTAGCAAACCATCCAAAGTCATTTCTACTTTTTAAAGTGCACCGACAACTGTTAAACTGTTACGAGTAGGAAGACAAATACTACCAACAATGCAGAAATCCCCTTCCGGTGAATCTGCTTTCTTCCTCTCGTAGTTCTGTGAAGAGTTCCTCTATATGACATGTTAATTATGGAGCTTCTAGCTTGTATTATCCAGATGTGTTGACATTGTTTCGCTACAAGAACCATGTTTGTTACAAAACACAGAACAATGTTTAGGCTAGTGCAGCGATTTCTTACATTTTCTTTCTTAAACCAACAAATTACGAATGTGAAAAGGTAGAACATTTCTTTCCTTATTTTTTCATTTGATGTAAACTTACAATAGCTTAATTTTACCCTGGATTAACTTTTTGAAAATGTCTTTCTCAACCTCATTTTGATTCATTTGATTAGATTTCAACTATTAAAAATTAGATTTCGACAATTAAATCGGGAGCTCATTGATAATATTATCACCGTTATAACCAATATAACACAATTCATCAATTATTTTTTCTTCTTCTATTATTTACAGCACAGTCGCAGCTAAAATATTTACACATCTGACTTATTTCAAATGCAAGATCGCATTCCACACGGATCAACGTTGTTATTGCTTCCTGTATACAAGTTGAAAATATTAATTCAAAACACAGTCTGTTTGAATAAAACAACTTGGAATAACGTAATATTAATTAATAGCTATATTTGAAATAGCTTTATATCATTTAAAAGGCTCTGTTGACAATATCTGTACTATTCTTGTATGCTGATAGTCCGAATCATGCATTTTAAAGCGACTTTCTGTATTTACAACTACACATTAAAGGCGTCTCCTCTTTAAACGCATTCAAAATTCTGCGTATTGTAGCCTAATCTCGGGCTTTGTACTTCACTGGTCAGTTTTTTTTTTTAATGTTTGAAAATCAGTAGGCCTACTCTTTACCCTCTCACTAAAATATTAAGTTTTTTTAAGTTAAATATACGATTCAATAGGCCTATAGTTACATTACAGTTCCGTAATAGCAAATTTACATTCAAATCAGTGAGCATTGTTTGAATAAGCGCGCTAAAATGGCATAGGTTCCATCGAGTCTGAACACACGGCGCCTTTAAAACGGTGACCACAGTGTCAAACTGGAAGAGGATTTAGTGAGTGTGCCTGTGTCTGAGAGTCAGTTTGTGTCTATGTAAACTAGCGCCTGTGATTAATCACCTTTCTTCCTTGCATTGTTTATGTAAATGACAAAATACTTACGCATTATTTCAAATGTCCAACCATTTATTTCAAATATGGCAAATGTGTTCATTTTCGTTACAATGACGAATAAGACAAAACAATTACTGAAAATGCATAAGAGATCTAGCATATATGCCTGGTTTATACGTAACCTTGTTTACAACTGCGTGCGTCTTGCACGTCTCTGCGTGTTTCAGTTTGCCACTGGCTGCAAGAAGTGCTTTCAATAGGCATTATCTTTGACTTTGATGTTTTCATTTTCTGTTAGCAAAGAAATCACAGGTGTACACTGAATGTAACTCTTCATGCCCTTCGTTCTCCATTGAATTACCGTTGTGGTGGAATTCAGGTTGCTTCCTAATTACAGGCCCAAATGCATATTATAAATCAGGAATCTGAGCTTTTTTTGATATCTGACTTTTTCCATTTGTCACACATTTAAGCCCAAAGTGACAAGCAGTGATGTTTTGAAAATACATATGACAGCAAACAAAAATCTAAATATTAAAAATGTTTAAATACATTAAAAAGCATCATCTGTGCAGTTTTTTTTTAATTTTCTGACAAAATTGAAGAGAAATAGTCGATCACATGGCAAATTATTTACCATTATATATGTCAACTCATATATAATGGTAAAAAGTAATAATAGATTTGTTTAGCCTATATAGGCCCATTTTAATTTTTCTGTTTTATTTAGGCTACACTATAAAACTTTAGTCTGATTTAATTGCTCTGTTGTTATGTATTAAATACCATACCAATCTATCAGCTACTGCATTCTTAGTAGAGTAGACCTGTCCATCTGTCCATCTCTCCATCACATTGTGCCCAAAATCTTCATTCAGACTTACACATGAGCATCTCGCATATAACAAAACAAATGAAGAAAGCATAACCATTTTAACTAATTTTGAGACATGAAAACATGATATTTTAGGCTCTTTTAGAGCATTTTAGAGCTTGAGTTGATCCGTATATTCAATAATAGTTTAAAGTTTTGCTTGTCTGGGGTAAGTTCAAGGAAACCTGTCATTCAGGGATTTAGGAGCTGCATTGTTGTGTCTGTGCGTCTTATGTTGTCATGGAGTGGGTGAAAAATCGATTGCAACATCAGTTAAAGCTCGCTAGCTTCGGCCCTATTAAAAGGTGGCTTCTATTCTGGTTTCCATTGCACACACAGAAACTGTGAATATTCACGTTCTGTTTAGTCAGACAAAAATTATGATGGGTAACTCATACATCGAAAATTTGATTAGAAGTGTAGCTAGTGAAATTGATATAGAATATCTGAACAGTTTATTTTCCACCTTATTTGAATTATATATAAAATATATGTGCCAAGATGTGCGTTAAAAGTACGAAGGCTACTCATATCCTGGTCTACAGGTAAAATCGATGCAGATAAATATGGTTAAAACACAGCAGATTTTCTTTATTAACCAAGTAAGAATGAATTTTCCACCAAAATACTCGATGTTTACACAAGACAGCATATTGTAGTATTTTGAACGAATGCAACCTGTTCTATGCGTTAATAGTAAATCTAAAAATTGTAATGTGCTCCAGGCGCTTAAAAGCTACACCTTTGCCTATGCATGCACATTCGTGCGGAGGTGCTGTAGGCCTTGTTCAGGAATTGATTCTCATATGGAACAAAATTACATCTTGCAGAGTGCCGTGCCAACGTTCATGAATATGTATCAATATGTCACTGCAGTGCCACAGTGCTCCTACTACACATCATTCAATTCAAAGTTAAAGCTAAGAAATAAACAGTATAGTTGAATAGGAGCGGATGTATTAAAAAAACAGCCGTTCTAAACAACTCGTTATGACCTTCTCTCTTATTCCAGAAAGGAATAGCGTTCCCTTGAAGGAACAAATCCGTCCAGCAGAATAGGCTGAAGCGTCGATTCAGTCTCGGTGCAATGCGGTAAAATTTGTGGCTGATATGAAGAACAGCATGTGCAAATGAGATCATGTAAATCTGCGGTCAGGCATAATAAGAAATTGGATAGTAAGAAATGGGAAGCGTACTCCTAATAACAATAGACCAGGATCTTCATTTTTACCACAGAAGCCTGACAGTACACGCTCAGATTTCTGTTACATCACCTGCTTTGCAATTATTTATTACAACAATAGGTTACACTGAATTGAGAATGCAAAATCAAAATCAGAAACAAACCACAAAAAAATGATTATGTAGACTGTGGAGCATGTTTTCTGTTTTGCCGGCCCATTTATGACTTGTTTAAAGTCGGTGTCATAAAACTAGACAACATTAAAATCCAAAAGCGCTGACTCAGAGGATCTCATGAAGGTTTTGACAACTCGTCCTTGTGTAGCTTCGGATTTTCTACGTTACTTATTTTACCACGTGAAGCCCTTTTGATTCAGAGGGCTGCATTACAATGGCAACTAAAGGTCCGTTTGTCAGAGCGTCTCACAAAATGTCTCCCCCACTTTCAGGCACGTCTAGTCGGAAGTCCAAGTTCAAGTTAAAGGAGGCGGTCAGTTCCTCTGCAGACATGTTAATTGCGACAGCATGTAAGTGCAACTTTCTCGGTTTCTGATATCGTTTCTTTAGAGATATGGTTAAGATAGGCAAATCAAGTTTTTTTATTTCCTCCATATCTAACGGAATATAGCCTGCCAACAGAATGCACGTGCCAGAAGTGGGATATGAAAATGAACCTGGAATATGAGCTGGAATATTTTGGACCAAAATCATTACATACACATCTACCAAGATAATTTTTTTTATCGGTTTTGTGGTCGTTTATAGCTTGAAGAAAATAAAAACAAAATGCTGTAATGCTGCGAGCTCTTGCGTAAATGCGTTTAAGTACACAGCAATTTTGGATTATTCCAGAATATTTTATCTTTTAAAAAAAACAGTAGCAAAACACTACAGCAACCGACAAACACCAATTTACTTCAAGTTTCTACTTTTTACTAATACACTGGCCTTATTGTACTACACTGCATAAAATTGAAGCTAGGCTACATAGGCCTATATAATATAAATCACACAGACTAATTCTGATATGGAATGAGTTAGAAATATAACTCATTGGCTCATGGCTCATTGTTTTTCACCAGGAAAAAGTAACAAAAAAAAAGTTTGTTTAGGCTACTAAAAATGCAGGGCATATTTTGATATAAACGACCAAAACGAGTCAGCTATTGCGGTTTAAACACGGAGGATGAATGCTGTTTTCAACAAAATGCAACAATTAATTTGAACAGCTGCGAGTTATTGTACGTTTGTCTATGTTTTTTCCACGTAGCAACAGCTGCAAACAGCAAACCTAGAGTTTGTATTTCCACAATAACTTGCTACCATTAACATCAGTTATTTTGTGTTATACCTATTTTACAGGCGTTCAGTCGCCATTGGAAAAATATCCTTTTTTTAATTCACAAAACGTTATCAAGTTAAAACTTTTCATATCGTATAAAATAACTACATAAATATAAGAACCCTATCTGAAAAGCTCATTAAACACTGTTTTGTTGTTTATCTAAAGTCTGCCATCTATTTGCATGCGACGATACGCATGAGTGAGTACATTTCCACACAACCTTTCTCTACTAAATGTGTAACCCCATCGCAGTATTTAAACAAATCTAATCTTATTTTTTTAGAGCTACATAGGGTACACTCTTAAAAATAAAGGTTATTTATTGGCATCGATGGTTTCATAAAGAACCTTTGCACGAAAGGTTCTTTACATTGGAAAAGGTTCTTTAGATTATTGTGAATTGAAATGTTCTTCACACCAAGAAAAAAAAAAAAATTTTAGGAACTGCTCAGTGTTTTCTGGGAAACCAAAAATCATTCTTCTATGGCATCCTGGCGAAAACCGACTTTTGGAAACTTTATTTTTAAGAGCGTATAATAATACCATTTACATATTTCTCACAAGACAAAATTTACACCGATCATCCTGATTGGTTCCTAATATGAATGCATGCACCTTATATATTTGAGTACGAGTCCCTCAGTTGTCCTAAGTGTGAAAAGCTGGATCTCAGCCACTGTTGGGAAGAGCTCAAATGTACAGAAAATACTGGAACACCAAAGTAATGTGCAGTATAAGAGGATTTCTCTAAAGAAGTGGGCAGCTTCAATACTCAGTGAAAAATCATTTATAATCGAGGAAACAAGGGGATGCGTGTAAATTCGCATATTGTTGTTATTATATGTAGAGTACATGTGAATATCTGTTGTGTAACAGCTTAATCTGTGCAGTTGTAAAAAAGAAAAGAAAAAAAGATCCCTCTTTATTATGCACTCACTTGTGTGTGTGGTGTGTGTTTGTACAGACGTGCAAAGAGCTGAACGGTGGAATGTTAAAAGCATGGAGAACAAAAAATCTGGAAATGTGACGGCATATTCTGACAGTGCTGAAAATGTCTGGAAAAAAACACCACGATCAGCCCCAAAATAATCTATTCAGTTACATCTCAGATTTACAACGATCCATATGACGCATCAGAGTGTCCAGTAAAGTATGTGGACAAGAAGTGAAAAGTGGTGGTCATTCTGGCCTCCAATTCATCACTGGAAAAAGTATTTTCGCTACAGGAGCACATAGCTTCCATTGTATAATGTTTACTATTCTCTGGTACCTTGACGCGCAACTTAATTTTTATATTAGTTTTCTCAATTTTCAATTGTCTAACTTTAAGGACAATGAATTGTTGAATACCAAATAGACGTTTTATACTCAGAAACGGTGGGTTATACTTAGTTCACAAAACATTTTATATAAAGTTGCAAAATCCGTTCAGTATTAAAACATCTAAGAACTTTTTCCCCACCACTGTGCGCACCTCTGACACAAGTACAGATGATCTATCCTATATTTGGTTACATTTTTATATACATGTAAACTATAAAGGGAAACGAATCTGGATGGTTTGCTATTGTTATTCACCGCTGTAATGAAGTTGAATAGTCCTTCGAACTAGGATTTAATACATGCACCTCACGACGAAAATAAAAACACAAATCGCTTCTGAAATCACCATAAAAGTTGGTTTTAATCGTCTTATTGTAGGCTAATGTAACCAATCAGACAATTATTTCTCCCTCCGCGTTTTACATAGTTTAACAAAACATGAAGGTCAAGGCACAAGAAGTCCTTGCAGACTTCAATCACTCCAAAATCATGAAAAACGTCCTTGAGCATTTGCATTTGACTTGAAGTATAGTTTGTGATCTTCAACACGTACATACAAAACAATATCGACTGTTTTCTAAAAATAAAATGTCAATATCATTTGTATTAGAACAAACTAAAACGAGTTACAGCGTATAGCTATTTGTGCAGTTTTCACGACCTTATGATGAATTGTGTCGGAACATATTTTATCCACATAATTACGAATTTACAGTTGTCCTATAAGAAAAGGATGGTCTCAATCAAGTCATTGGCATTAAAGAATAACTAGTTTTGAGTTCTATTAGTGAGCTCTTTGGACACCTAAATTGGTGTAGCCTACACAATGAAAATAAAGTTAAAAATCGCATTAGAACACTAAAATGATAGGTTACCACATTTTAAACTAAGACATCAGGGAGAAATAGCCATTAATTCGCACGCACATGTCCTAAAAGCATGTTTACGGAAGGACAAATTACGTATTTACAAAAAGCGCGTTTTGAACAATTAAATATTACAGTCGGTTAATATATGAAATTAATACATTGGTATAAAACGTAGATAAGCACTTTCACAATCGATTCATATTCGGCTGGACAGGGACAACAAGTAAAGTTCAAGTTCAAAGTCTCTCACAGCAGACAGCCAAGGAGAACGCGCAAGGAGACCCCTTCACCTCTACCAAAATAAATCACGTGAATGCACAACTTTTGTCTTGAAGTTTTAAAACACGTTTCTATGTGCAATCGTGTTTTATGAAACTCTAATAGTACAGTTGATGAAGCAGAAAAATACGCGTTTGCAATTTAAACAATATTTACAAAAAAATATTTCACAGTAGGCGGATAATGGATTTGAGAAATCCACACGAGGAGAGTAACTTTCCCTCACAATGTTCATAAACATGTATGCACCATAGACACATTTCGTTTACCGTCCGTCTTGATCCAAACGACAAATTTGGACAGATTTTGGACCGTTCCTCCGTTTGATTACGTGCAACATTGGATATGTTATTTTTTGGCCCATGCATGCTACCTAAAATTGCACCTTTACAAACCCAACATAACGGTCTGGTTAAACTTAAAATAGTAAAGTGATACTCATCACCTCTCCAGTTTAACAACATTTTATCATTCAAAATTCGATGTTTGTTTAAGTGTTCCCCGTTTTCTCATTTATAACCAATATTTTCCAACGTTATAGTCTTGCAAAAACATCTCAATAAAACGTCTACTTATTTTCTTTTGTTTCCTAGCATTAGATTCGATTTCAGCATAAAGAGACCAGAACAATATGGAAGTTACAGTTCAAAACTTTTGCACTTTAGTGATAATCTGGGGAGCCACGAACGTGAAATGTCGTGGATAAATTCGACTAGTTTAATCAAAAGAAATTATAAATAAAATAAATCAATTAAAATGTAATCTTGTTGGACATTTTTTTTTTCATGGTTATCCATAATTCCAATTCGACTTTTCCTCTAAAGCTCTTCTGAATTTTTTTTTAAAAATCAATTTGCACACAAGAACGCAGGGTTTCTTAAATATGTCCACAAAACGAGAATTCGCATTCGCAAATGAGAACCTGTTCCAAATATTTTTAAATAAATGGAACCTAAATCACATGGATAAACCTATCTTGATATTAGTCAGTTTGAAGCTATACAAAGGCGTGGAACGGTCATCAGATAAAGCCATTCTACCCTGAGTTCCAAATAAACATTTTAACTATGCTTAAATGTGTGTGCCTCAAGTCCTCCGATTGGTTTTATTGATTTAATTGGTATGTTTAAAGACCTATTCTTGTTTGGATAAAAGTTGTTTTTCTCAGTCAAGCCGTCCATAAATGCAAAGTAAATACAAACCAAATGTAATTTGAAATTAAAGCTTTTTTATTAACATATCCAGAGTGGTTATGGGGCATTGAAAAACCGCATTTTGCAACATTTCATCCTGCGTGGGATTTTATGAAGAGCCCTGCAGAAGTGAGGAGTTGTGATTTCAAATTCGCCTATATCAACAGAGCGCGCACTCAGGGTGCTTAATTAATCCTCTCCTTAATTAGATAATTAACGCATCCTGCTGCTGTAAAATAATATGGATGAGTGAGATATTAAATGCTTGAAAGGGCTTAACACGACTGTCGACGGCAATAATGTACAGTCTTTGAACGCTGGACAATATATGTACGTGACTTACTGTCATTGCAAGAGCTCGGATGCTGTACAAGCACATGGTGGTCTGCGAAGTATAGACAACAAGAGGATGGAGACGAATCAAACACGTTCATGTTACTTGGCAAAGCAAAACGGCCTCATTATATTATAAGAAGGCTTGCAGATTAAAGATGCGGGATGTTTTGGTACAGTCCCGGTTCCTTATTTGCTTCAACTCTGTGGCATACTGGACGACTTTCTGAGAAAATGTTAGTACTAAAAAAAAATATATATTTTTTTTCCCCCACTCAATATGACTCACCACTAAATACTGAGATGACAGTGAATATAAGTGGACACTTCATAAGAGATGGAGCTGCAGGGCTCAGTGAAGGTTCATTGTGGTCAGCAGTAAAATCAGAGAATCAGCTGGTTGGATTTAGTGTAGTGTTGGATAAAACTCCACAACACAGACGTCTTGCAGAGATCTTGGGTCGCTAGCTGGGTGTTCAAGAACACTGCAGAGTCTGACATGAAGTAGTCTGAATACCTGCCATGAACAATCCACAAACTTTAAATTATGGTCATTAATATCTACATTTTGCAAGCTACACCAGTTATACATAGTTGGGGGGTGGGGGTGGTGTATGGGTAAAAAAAAAAATGAATGGACAACACCATCAGTTTAAAAGAATGGTAAAAAGAGGTAATAATTAAAATATGTTTCCGTATTGTTTTTAAAACAATGGACACCGAGTAGAGAGCAGTGCGTTCATCTTTTTTGTAATTTCTAACAAACCACCAGTTTAATAATAAATGCTTATTTATTGGATACATCAGGTGTTCTTGCGCCAGGCCAGTGTTAAATAAAAATCTGGATAAATTACATTTCTTTGACTTAACTCTTATGGGGTGTCTGGGATCCCTAACCCCTTGAATTTGAAGACTGCACTAGAAGCACACTATTTTTAATAACCTCACAGCAAGAGAATCATCCCAAACATTCGTCAAACATCTGCACGCACACACACACAAAAAGAAAATGGATGAAAGCTTGCACTTGTGTAAGGTATTGTTTAACACTAAACTCCTGATAATGGCCCGATTTCACAGACAGGGCTTAGATTAAGCCAGGATAAAGCCTTAGTTCAATTAGGACATTTAAAGTAACTTTTAAAAACATGTCCTAGAAAAAAAAAAACAACACTGGTGTGCATCTGGAGACAAAACAATGCCACTGACATTTTAAGATATTTCAGTTCAAGATTGTTTCAGTTAAAACCGCTCAAACATGCATTTTAGTCTAGGACTAGTTTAAGCCTTGTCTGTGAAACTGGGGGAATAAGTCTGGTCAAAGTACAAACTAAAACAAATTAATCACTTATTTTGTGAGAATTAGCATTTTCTAAGTATAGTGAAATAGTTCCAAAAACACTATTGTCCATTGTGGCTCTTAATCAGTGTATATTACATTACTGTGAAGAATGTTTGTGACATGGAAATGTTATAATGAAAATAAATGTATTATTAACTGCTTTGTAACATTACAGGATCAAAGCACCATGATAGTTGGTTTGCAAAGTGTGATAACATGGGGTGTGTTTCCCAAAAGCATCGTTCCGTTGAATGGTTTCGGTAATGATGGAACTTGCGACCATTTTGGGAAACACACCCCTGGTTGGCAGTGCACAAGAAGGTCCATCATAAAACCTGGAGAATCTGTTAACATTCCTATTCACTTCAGCTGCAGGACACCTTATATTTGCCATTTGAAATTTGCCCTCTTTGCTGGGACTACAGAAGTTCCTGAGCTGTAAATGCTGTGTGACTAAACACTTTGGAGCGCAAGAAAATTATGTCATACTTTGACCATTAGTAATATGTACCAAGGTTACGGTGACTAATTTTTTTTTGCATAAAATTGTAGCTCACTCCAATGACTGTAGTATACAGAGATGTATAATTTGAATGGAATTGAAAAAAAAAAAAAAAAAAAGATTGTTTTCAACCATTGATCAGGCTAAATCATTGCTATTGTGGTTAAATTAATGTTGCTGTGTCAGGTATTGTTGGATGCAAACACAAATGTTTTAATATGGCTACAGTTGGATTTAGTGTAGTGTTGGATAAAACTCCACAACACAGACGTCTTGCAGAGATCTTGGGTCGCTAGCTGGGTGTTCAAGAACACTGCAGAGTCTGACATGAAGTAGTCTGAATACCTGCCATGAACAATCCACAAACTTTAAATTATGGTCATTAATATCTACATTTTGCAAGCTACACCAGTTATACATAGTTGGGGGGTGGGGGTGGTGTATGGGTAAAAAAAAAATGAATGGACAACACCATCAGTTTAAAAGAATGGTAAAAAGAGGTAATAATTAAAATATGTTTCCGTATTGTTTTTAAAACAATGGACACCGAGTAGAGAGCAGTGCGTTCATCTTTTTTGTAATTTCTAACAAACCACCAGTTTAATAATAAATGCTTATTTATTGGATACATCAGGTGTTCTTGCGCCAGGCCAGTGTTAAATAAAAATCTGGATAAATTACATTTCTTTGACTTAACTCTTATGGGGTGTCTGGGATCCCTAACCCCTTGAATTTGAAGACTGCACTAGAAGCACACTATTTTTAATAACCTCACAGCAAGAGAATCATCCCAAACATTCGTCAAACATCTGCACGCACACACACACAAAAAGAAAACGGATGAAAGCCAACGGTATGGTTGGATGCAAACACAAATGTTTTAATATGGCTACAGAGCCACGGTGTTTGTACTTTAAGGGGAGAAAAAAAATGCATTCATTATTGTTGACTTTGCATTTTAAGCTGGGATAGGAGAAAATAATTAATTCAGTAATTAAAAAAAATAGCAAATTAGCAACTCATGCAATCATGTTAATATTAACCACACATTTGCATTATTATGAAAAATGAAAACATGTTTACAAAGAAGAAAAATCAACACCCCCACAGCAGCAAAAGCTGAAAGGAGGGGTGGGAAGCTGAATATGCAATTTTCAGCTCCAAACTTCAACCTCTACTACCATGTTCAAAACAAAAGGAATAAAATAATAAGAATAATGCATCAGTGCATCATAACGTAGTACCATGGCTGTAGAAGCCTTTGGTCACTTTGTGTGTCCATAACCTACA
The DNA here is from genome assembly GCA_039654625.1 of Rhinogobio ventralis. NCBI lineage: Eukaryota > Metazoa > Chordata > Actinopteri > Cypriniformes > Gobionidae > Rhinogobio > Rhinogobio ventralis. The sequence continues at coordinate 9,384,228 of CM077203.1, forward strand.
TAATTTTAACCAGTACACTACTGTTCCTGGAGCTGAAGAACTGTCAATAAATTAGACACTGAGAAAGATGGTATACATTAATACGACCCCTTTTATTCCTTATTTCTAGAAACATAATGAGCAATAAATAATTTAGTGTACAAAATGTGATCTCAAAATGAAATTGATTGATTGGCATGTCTGACAGCTGGATGGTCCATGTGGAACAGGGAGCACTCGCATTTTGGTTGCAAGCACCCTTTTTCTGATAGTAGTTTGACTGTGAAGCGATCATTTTTAATAGCATTGTATTTATGTACCTTACTAGCAATTTTATAGGATTTATACTTTTATGGATATTTTTATATCTATAAAAAGCAAGATAAATGACCAGGGAACACAATAAAAGTGCCTTTTAAAAAAAAAAAAAAAAAGTATGATAACCAAACAGCATTTACAGAGTTTCTTGGCATCTATGCATACAGATATGTATCACAAAGAAACACAAAGTAATAATACACTTTTTATTGTGCGGTTCAAAATGGTGACGATGATACAAGACTCCATCTGCCAAAAATCTATGTCTCTTTCCCAGTGACATGCACTTTTTAATGCAATGGTGAAGTACTCAATTACTCCACAAGCCTGTACTACTGTTCATTTGCATGATAATAGAGAATGGTGGTCTAGTTATGATGACGTATCTAGGAATCAACATCCTGTTGTAAAGATGAAAGAAGAAAGAAAACACTGTTACTATGGCTTTTACTGAGAATCTAAACAATACTTTTTTCAGTGTGTAGAGCACTTGAATGAAGACAGCACCAATTCTTTGTTTTTTCAATATGTTAGCCATCAAGTTATGTCAGAATTCTGTAATCAATTCTAAAATCACTCAAAAGTAAAATACTACTCAGATGTGCACCATTTGTCTTTCGTATAAATGATAAATCACATGGGCTAAGCAAAAGTCAGTGGATGACTTCAACCCTCCAGGGTATTTTATAAGGTACAACACTGAATATATGGATATGAACCTTGAAACACATTTATAGTCCTTATCACAGCAAAGACTGGAAAGATAACGATAATGACACAATGTACATTGTGCTTCATTTAGTTAGATTCATTGAGTGATTCGAAGCTACATACAATGCGGTAGAACCATTTGAGTTTAATTTCATTTAAAATGTGAGATGGAGAAGGTGAAAAAAAGTCATAAAATTTAAGGCAACACACTGCAGGCAAAAACAGTTCATTTTGAGATTTTGGCCTATTTTAGAGATCTATCACTAGTGGAAAGAAAACATCCAAAAATACACATTTAAGTCTATTTTTGTCTGTAGACATTTTTAAAGGCTGTTTTCTCAAAATGAGTTAGAAATGTCCACATAATACACCAAACTTTTCAGTTTTATTCCCGTCTATATTCTTAAGGTTTTTACAGAGGTTTGTTCATGTATCATTCACCTGATTTATATAACATTTTATTCCTCCTGATTCTCTTTTATTCCTAAAAACATAATTGTCTGATATGTGGAGTGATAAAAAGAGTTATCCCCTCTGTAAAACCTTTTATCTCTAATGTAAACAAGTTTAAAAAAAACTTTATCCAATGTTCAGATTTCTGTTCTGGAAATGTATGTAAATTAGTGCCTTTTAATTAGATAATGCCTAATTTGCATATTGAAACATAACATTTCAGAAAAATTTAATATAAATCAACTGTCTTAATGTACGGTGATTAATCAACAGGAAAATCTATTAGTTAAAGTTTTACTCCATTCACCTGTGGTGTCATGCCTTAAAGGGTTAGTTCACCCAAAAATTAATTGCTCACCCTCATGTCGTTCCAAACCCGTAAGACTTTTGTTCATCTTTGAAAAACAAATGAAGATTTTTTTTGATGAAATCTGAGAGATTTCTGTCCCTCCATTGACAGCTACACAACTACCACTTTGTTGCCTTCATAAGTTCATAAAGAGAACGAAAAATCCATATGAATTTAGCGGTTTATTCCAAATTTCTGAAGAGACTCGATCGCTTTATTCATTTTTGTGTGAACTAACCCTTTAAAGACGTGTATCAGTATTTTACACTAATGCACAGCAATTAGCCAATCATTTTATATGATAATATTGCATCTGACTGCAGCATGTAACACAATATCAGTCTGTAGTGTTAATCAGTCTACACTTATCATTGTCTTTCCCAGAAAAATCTAGTTTAGAAACTAATCTAGAAACCTCACGCAACCATGTCTGACCCACTCCTTTATAGTCTCCTGTCATGTCTATACCAAGCATCATTTGTTATTCCATTCAACAATAAAAAATGCTAATGACAAAAGACTTCGTTGTCATGCAAAACAGTACACAGTAAGCTTTTGGAAAATTTTGCTTGGTTTGTGTCTTAATAGTAAAGGCCAGGCCTCAAACCCAAGCCACACTGCTGAAGTACTCAAGCTAAGCTCCTGGTCTCCAGTTATGACCCAATGAGGGAAAAATGTCTCTTGAAACAGGTCCATGAGAGGCAACCTGGTGTGATCTCTCGTCTGTTTCCTTCAGTTATGACTGTGTTTTGTTCCTCTATCTTTTTTGACACCTGTATGTGAGCACTGATTCAGTTTCCATTACAGCATTGCCCTTTTGTTAATTAGTCTCCATCTGGTTCCAGTTAAAGTCACTGATGTCACCGCTCCCCCTCCTTATAGTACGCCAGTCACTCCAGAGAAACATGGAAAACATTAGAGCCGCCTCTAATTAAATAACCAAGGAGCGTTTGTCACTATCTGTGTCTCTTGGCTAAGCTTTGACTCCCACTTATAGACTAAAACATTTGGATTTGTTGCAAAGCCACATGCAATGGCTTACATTTATTGTCTTTCCACTCCCACACAAACAAAAGGAAGAGAACAGAGACCTAAAATGGCTAGGTATATATGCATTCAAATTATTTATGGATCCTGGATCAATACAATCGGTGGTGATCTGGCCATTTAATTTTTCATACAACATCTGTATTTGGGATGGTACTTATCCCATATATAATAGAATCAAGAAGCACAAATAAATAAATAAATAAATAAATAAATATATATGTTACAATTTCACAGGGCTGATGGGGCTTTACTAGTTAAATGAAAAAATAATGAATTTGAGAAATGCAACAGTGAGTTTAATCTAGAAGTCAAAATGTTAAGTGTACCATACAAATACTGCATTATTAGAATAGACCTGACTATAATTTTGCATGCATGACATTGAAGATATTAAAGCATGGACAAAAAGATGCAAACAAAGGATAATAATGTAATTGCTACAATTCCCTTGGCTTCTCAGTGCATACAATTAAAAAATCTGTCAAATTGTCTCAAAGACTATAGCTTCCTTCTCTTAAAGAAATGAAAAAGATACCCCAAAATTAAAATTGTGTCATCATTTACTCACCCCCATGTCGTTCCAAACCCGCAAGACTTCTGTTCATATCCGGAACACAAATGAAGATATTTTTAATAAAATCTGAGCGATTTTTGTCCCTCCATTGACAGCTACGCAACTACTACTTTGATGCTTCAAAAAGTTCATAAAGAGATCATAAAACGAAACCATATGAATTGAGCGGTTTAATTCAAATTTTCTGAAGAGACAAATCACTTTATATGGTGAACAGATTGAATGTATGCTTTTACTCACATATAGACATTGATCAGCAAACATAAACAGAAGCTTAACTGTACCTGTAACACAAGAATAAACCTCATTGGTTCTTGTGGAAGCTCAAACGTGCTGCATAACACACAAGAATGAACCTCATTGGTTCTTGCGGAAGCTCAAACGTGCTGCATAACACACAAGAATGAACCTCATTGGTTCGTGCGGAAGCTTAAACGTGCTGCGTAACACACGAGAATGAACCTCATTGGTTCTTGCGGAAGCTCAAACGTGCTGCGTAACACACGAGAATGAACCTCATTGGTTCTTGAGGAAGCTCAAACATGCTGTGTAACACACAAGAATGAACCTCATTTGTTTTTGTGGAAGATCAAAGTGTTGCGTAACACACGAGAATGAACCTCATTGGTTCTTGAGGAAGCTCAAACGTGCTGTGTAACACACGAGAATGAACCTTATTGGTTCTTGTGGAAGACCAAAGTGTTGTGTAACACACGAGAATGAACCTCATTGGTTCTTGAGGAATCTCAAACGTTCTGCAACACACGAGAATGAACCTCAGTGGTTCTTGCATCTCAAGCGAACCTGCTTGAGCTTCCATTTACCATAACTGAGGTGTGTGTTGATGAATGTTTATATGTGAATAAATGCCTAAATTAAATCTGTTCATCATACAAAGCGATCAAGTCTCTTCAGAAAATTGACTAAATCATTCAATTCATATGGATTAGTTTTACCATCTCTTTATGAACTTTTGGAAGCGTCAAAGTGGTAGTTGCGCAGCTGTCAATGAAGGGACAGAAATCGCTCAGATTTCATTAAAACTATCTTAATTTGTGTTCCGAAGATGGAACGACATGAGGGTGAGTAAATGATGACAGAATTTAAATTTTTGGGTGAACTATCTAAGGTCAGAAAAACTTCCTGTCCAGAGGGTGCAATGTGAATGGCTGATATCACAGCCAGTGTCAATAAATAAAGCAGCTCTTACATTTTAGGTCAAGACACATCAACTTTAATGTGCTGGTCATAAAAAAAACCAGACAAATTTATTTTTAACTTAAAAAGATAATTAAATGTAATTGTAAAATTTGAGTTTCAGGCCCAAAGTGTGTAGTTTCTCTTCCTTTTAAACAGACAGTTAGAATTAGTTGAAATTTAACAATATAAATGCAATGACAGCACTGAATTGTAAAGATACATTGATCTTAACTCACACAATTCGTTTTGGAAATAATTTCAACAATTATCATCCCCAGGGAAAAGAATGAGGGCATAACTAGGGGATCATATCTACTGTTGAACATCTCAATACATGAGAACGTTTAAATTCACTATTTTGGCGCAGCAGCCAATGACATAAACATAGCTTACCGTTTAAGAAGAGTTGCAGATGCTTAGACGACTCTCCTGAAATCCAGGCTGCTAATTCCACATAAAATCAACTGAATTCACGTGTTTCTAGGCCAATACAATTAGCGCTTCTGACTAGTCACTGGATTATCCAGATTTCATGCCATCGAATCTTATTTTCGTAACAAGAATAGAGACCTATAATCATAGTGTGCATACATGTAAATAATCGATAGGCTACTTATTACTTTCGGATGGACGGAAATCATGACTTATCTGATGCAGGACTACCAGAAAATTCATAAACTCGATCTTACAGTGTTCATTTGTAATTGCGAATTGGCGTTTTTGTAGTTTTATTCATTGTGCGCATGCGTTGTCATTCAGGACAGGTGAAACCACAATAATTAATTTATTAATATTTCATGTAAACACAGTTTTCTTTTATTTTTGTAAATTAGCAGGTTTTTGTTTTACACATAATCTCTATTAAACGCCACAGTAGTAGATTTAAGTAATTCTGTTTCCACGTCATTTCAGAATTATCCATTTGTACACAGTTCAGAAACAAATGTCTCAGTTTAGTGATTTATCTTAACAGGTCAGTTTGGTTCAAGGCGTAGGAACATTTTTTTTTAAATTTCTTAAAATGCCAGAGGAGACAATTAATGCTTGCTTAAGATATCATACGAGCTGGCTAATACAAAACTAAGTTTAAATCTTCAATCCCATGCACACAAACCAATCAACCACCACAATTTTAAAAGCAACATAATACAAGGAATCATTTTAGCTCATACAGAATTGGGCCTGTAATATTATACATTTAAATAATATGTAAATAATTACTATATAATTTACATTATATTGCAAAAGCAATGCTGTTGCTGATGATTTTTTAAATTATTGTTTGCAACAGACCAATTTGTCATGAACATGTGTTTCTTTGAAGAGGTATTCTAAATATACAAAGGTTATTTGGTTAAATTTAACCACTCAAAAGTATTATATAATCCAGTTCAGTTGCTTTTCCACCACACATAGTCGTCTGTCAGTCCATGCGGTACAGTCCACTTGTCTTAATGGCTTTTCCTGATGGCTTGCTATTCTCAGGTAATGACATCTGGGTGTTTACTGTGCTGACTGGCTGAGACTCACTGCAGGCTGAATGAGTACCTGAGGGGTGGCTGGATGGCGCGGCAGGCCAGTTTATGAGGAGGGATGGTAAACAGACAGCAGCGATGGCCAAAACCAAGGTCCTGCCCTTTGGATCGAGCAAGTCTGAAGCCAGAGGAAAGAGCCAGCCAAGCAGGAAGCAAATGCATGCTCCCTTTTCACTACATCATAAATGCTCTCTTCATTCCAGCCAAATCTGAGCTGTTCCTCAAGAACTTGGACATTATATAATGCATCTACTGATATAATTTATATCTTATCCTTAATAATCCATTATTCAGGTATGTGGATTTCCACAGCAACCTTCCAGAGAAAGTTCATTAATATCATCATCGCAGCATTCTGATGTTTTCTTTTTCCACAGACGGATTTGTTCTAAAATATGAGGGCAATCAAAATCCCACATGACTCAAAACTGGATCAGATCCAGTTTCACTTCATACTTCCTCTCCCATCCTTGTGATGTTAATCATTGTCCCACAGTTACCAGTGTTCTTTTATCACACAACACTTTTATAGGAAGACATAATGTTTGGCTGTAAACATGTCTCAAACTACATGCTGCTACATTTGTATGCCAACAGATCCTGAAACCCACATGAAACTAATTACATCATCCACCATTCTTACGTTTTTTTGAGCCTTCAACCAGAAAGAAAGATCGACGGAGAGACAGACAGATAAAGAGAGATAGAAAGACAGGTTTGCGACGTTAGCTGAGATCTTCTTGTTGTGGTATATTCTCCTTGGCACTAAAAGTCATAAAAGGCCTTCAGGTTTTACAATGTCATGTCCAAACGTAGCATCCCCCACGGCTTCTCTTTCCCCTTCTCTCTCTTTCTCTCCTCCCTCCCTCTGAGCTACCTTCACCTCCCCCCATGCTATCTTCCTTCATCAGTCGAAAAAGACAAGCATATTTTTAACGCTGAAAAGCACTATGAATATTGTTGAAAAGTACAGACTGGAAGGAATTTAGTGGTCTTGTGTTTGTGTGCCATTGATTTTTTTTGACAGTGGTCAGAATGTTCTAATGCATGTGGTACCGATCGAACGAACTCAAAACCACTTTTGCTACTGATGCCTTTCCAAGAAAACATCAGAAGTGCCGTTTTAGGCTTAGGGTGCCAGTGCAAGTCCATTTTAGTGGGGTTTTTTTTTTTGCTGCTTTAATTTGAAAACTTATTGTTTCAAAAATAGCAGTCAGTACAGAAAAAAAAAATCTTCAATGTTAAAAAAAAAATACGTGTCAAACATTGTGAAAGTCATTCCTTTCTTTAAAGTGGACATTCTGATTTATTGTCGGCCTTTCAAAACAAAAGACTCAGAGGTGACCAATAAATCCGTCCGTACTTTGCTTCCTCAAGCTATTTGTCCTCTTGAGGTGTAAAACACTCTGAGGCAAGCCCTACTTGAACCAGAGCTGTGAACATATAGCGTCCACCAATTATCCTGTCTGTCTGCTCCTCTGCTAATTATGGCTTGCCTGCTGTGTTTGTGCGTGAGTGTGCGTGTGTGTCTCTTATGGACAGACGGGGGCTAATAACACCATATTTTTTGAAAAGACAGAAGGCCTCTGGCCATCGCTTTCAACACACATGCCACACAGGCAGTCCCACCCACAGTACTCAGACCTGTCATTGACGGCCATCCCCTTTCCCACTCTAGACTCTCGGCAGCTGTGGCCTAGCGTGACAGAAAAGTGCAACAAATTACTTTGCTACCGCTTCTGGGGGCAAATGTCAAATATCCCTCCATATTTACCAGAATGGAGTCATGCACAGACACTAACACAAGGATGGGTATTTTCTGTGCAGGGTGTGGATGTCATGTCAGCGAGAGAGAGAGAGAGAGAGAGAGAAAGAAAAAACTGGTTTCCTTTTCTGGATGCCATCCAGGTCTGTGCACAGTACCAGGCAGCTGTCAGTAGGATTGATGAGCCCAGCTGGTGAAGATGTGCTGGGTGTCAGCAGGGCAGCAGATTTTAGCGGGGCCAGAGAGCATTCGCCGCATGAGTTAGGTGTGATCTGAAGAGGACGTGATTTAGAGTGCTACGACCGGGCAGGTGAGATGACTGCGGTGGATACTTTGCTGGTGAATCAGCCGAAAGTCATTTCAAGAAGAGGGGGGAATGTGCAACGGTGAGCAGAGGTCAGGTTGTGCGCTTGTGCGTAAATACAAGACATTGCTGGAGGTGCAAAAGCTCTGTGCAGATGTCCAAATAAATGGTAAATCATTGCGGGTGCTCAAATGCTTTTTGTACTGAATGTGTCTGCCAGCCCAGGGGCTAGCGAATGACTAAAACATTAGCAGGAATCCTCCGGGCCCTCACGCGCTCTCCCATCCCCCTCCATGCTAGGCCTGTGCAAACACACACATGCACACTGAGCCAAAATGGTGCCCATTCACATGCACACTTTAAAACATCATGGCCTCTCTCCGGCTGGGGAATGCATATCCGTGCGTTGCTTCGCTCGTATACACAAAGTGTCTATTTAGGTGTGTGTCCTCATTCCAAGAGCTGTAAAGATGCCATTGGCATCTCAGCCCAGAACACTGAATCGAGTTACAGGTGTTCCTTTTAACACAGTTGCCCTGAAAAAAAAAAAACATTTTATGACCAAGCTTGTATGGAGGCCTGGGGAACCAGAAGTGACACAGACCCACAAAACAAGTTAAAACCACGTACCCAAGATCATAGACACAAAACACACACACACACACAGAAAGAAAGTAAAACTCTCATATAATTCACAACATATCATCATTCTCTTGAAATGTTGGTCAGAAATTTTAATGTGTATAAATGGTGTGTGTAAATCATCTTGTTTTATGAGGTAAACATTCTTCATTTCTTCAAACTGCATAACTAGTCTTTCACTAGCTAAAGTGAGCCGTTCACTCTCCTTACCCTTCTTTTTACAGCGTGGTTGAAAATGAAAATAAAGCCACAATGAATCTCTCTATATTTTTAACACAGACATTTGCATTTTAAAGGGCATCGTGATGAGTTAACTTAACAGTTCCTATGTACAGTTACATTATTGCCTCTAATAATTATCAGTGATAAACTGCCTGAACATTAAAAAGAAATACAAATCCATTCACATTTTTATGGCTGGAAAAATTATAGCGTGACATTTGAGAGTCATTGAGCTGCAGCTTACGGGCTTATTTTGGAAAGTCAAAGACATCTCAAATGCTTTGGCAGTTTGTAATTTGGCCGTGGTTTGGGATGGTTACAGTGAGATGGCCTCGACAAGTCCTTTTTATTTAACACAAACTCTTAAATGATAAATGTTGGGAGTAATACCTTGTTAAAAGCCTATAAGTTGACATGAACCATGAATATATGTATTTATAGTCTCAAAGAGTTGAGAGACAAAAGAGTATCATTTGTAACATGGCTCATTTCATTCACAAATGTCAGTGTCCAGCTAGGAATTCAAAATTTTAAGACTCATAAACAGAAGAAATAAATATTTTATATTATCATTATTACTACCACCACTTCTACTACTACTATTACTTCTGCTTTTATCACAACTATTACTTTTACTACTACTATTAATAATAATAAATACAATTTAACAACTGTAAAATATACTTCTCAAAATACATTCCTGTAGATATACACACTGGAAGAGTTGCTCTGGAACTGCATTCTGCAGAATGTATGCGTTCATGCGTTTTGTGAATGTTTCACCGCCCTCTGGCGGCATAATCAAGTATCGCAGCACGCTGCCCTTCCCCCAAACCTCCACAGCAGTGGTCCAACAATCTTGTTCTTGAAGGGCCCCCAGCAGTACAGATTTTGTATCCTGTGTCTTCCTATAGTCTAACATAAGTGAACTGACTCGTCAGCTTGCTAGCAGAGGCTCAAAGACCCCAGTACGGTAAAAAATGTGTAATGTTGGGAGTTGTCCCATTGCTCTACAACAGCAATGTTGACATGTCAGCTGTTTGACAATCTTTCGGCATTATTTTACTCCATTAAAAAGAAATATTAAGAAATATTCAGCATTTCATGTCCCTGCATGTCAGAAATATTCTTGCATTAATTCTTTTCACACGGTTTAAATATTTGTGATTACTTTTTTTTTTTTTAGCAATTCAGTCAATTATTATATTGCTAGCCACGTGCTAATAAATCTTAAATAACTAATCTTAAATATTTAATCAATTAGAGATGATGAGATGGATATTAGTTTCATTTGATATGTTTCGTTTGATAAATCTACGATGGTGGCACAAAAGGATGTATGTGAAGTGACACTTTTGGGGGCTACTCTTTCACATCACTATACTCCTCAAAACCAACACTACAATAAATGAATGTGAATATATACATAAAACAAGTATGGTGATTAATAAACATTTCATACCATTTATCATTCTTGTTTGTTGTGTAGTAATAAGCCCTGATTTATGGAAAAATCGTTTGATGCATGACATTATTTGTATTAGGCTGTATTTTGGCCTAATACAAGCACCAGTATCAATACAATTAGCTCACAAGAAAATTACGTTCAGTGAAAATGTGTTCACTTTTAATGAAGTAAAACTGATTTTCATCATTTTGAACCTAGAATATTCAGGCCACTGATTTCAGCCTGCAGTCCTATAGTGAGACTATAGGTGGCAGCACAACACCTAAGACATCAAGTAGAACTTTCCTCATGACTGAGGAAACTAAAACAGGCCCCATGTCTGAAAATGCATGCTTCCCTGCTACACAGTATGCAAATTAGTAATATGTCTGAATACTCATTACTCATGAAAAACACACACACAAAAAAAACCCTGATTATGTAATCTGATATTCTGAAGTGTGTGCAAACAGTGAAAAGTCTTGTATTACTGTTGTACCTCTCAACTATTACTGACTGATTTTAGATTCCTAATATCTCTTTTTGGAGAGTTTTTAGTACTCTTCTTATGCCAACGCCAGCATTGTTGAAAAAAATGTAGGCTTATTCAAATGGTGCAAAATGTGCAAAATGTGAATGTGTCTCATATGTCTTTAATGTTTGTGTCTTTTTTTGAGGGGTCATCACTCATCTTGTAAGCACCCTGGAGTCATTTCAAATTAATTAACAAAATTACCTCCAATTAAAAAACGGCGCCGCAGATCTGACAATTCAGGCATCCATCAAGTCAGTGAGTGGCGCTCTGCCTAACAGGCTTGCAATGAGAAAAAAAAATTAGGAACAGGAAACGCTGGCATGACCGGGTGCTTTTTACTCTGCATCTATGAATCTATCTATGCTGTTACAATTCAGTGGCAATAACACACACACACACACACACACACGTACACACACACATACACACACAGAAATCTCTCTCACAGACATGTCAATTTGTATCTACTAATCCAGGCAGGAATACAGCAAGAGAGGCAAGCAAACCAATGGAACAAGAAAGGAAACAAATTACAGTGGAGATGAAAATAACAGATAGACAGAGAAAATGAAAAAGAGATTAGATGTAGGGAGAAAAGATAAAGAAAAAGGGAGGAAGAGTGCAAATGAGGTGAGAGAAGAAGAGAGAGATGTGATGAAATGGGAGATAGAGAGACGATGATGAGAGAGAGACTGTGTGTGTGTGTGTGTTGGGCCAGGAGACTGTAGAGGAGATTTATGCTAGTTGTATAATTTCTTCCCCCCCCCCATCTCCAACTCAACCTCAGGCACCGGCCCACCCTCCCTGGGTCTTCTGCACCACACACACACGCTTCTCTCCTACCCGCCCGCACCGGAGCCCGTGATTAAGATTCAGGCGGGATACGACTGCAGCACTTTGCAAATGGAAGACTAGACATAATTTCCCTAAAATGCTGTTTTTTATCACCGATTTCCCCTCCACCAGCCTCCCACCGCACGATTGATAGCTGATGGCACCTCTGACAACTTAACATTTTTATGACCAGATTTATGGGCTATCTGCTCCTGCCTTTTTATAGCTAAAACTCTGTAAAAATGCTTATTTCTGTGATAAGGAGAGGGAGGGCGAGTGTGTCTGTATATATGCAGCTGTGAGAAGGCACCGGGCTAATGTATATTGTCGGTGACGAGCAGTGGCACCGCATTGCAGGGTGAGGAGCGTGAATCGGTGTCCTCCTGGTTCCCTCAGGCTCTGAGCTCCACTGATCCTGAACTAGAACATTCTATGAGGTGGCCAGGCTGCAGCTCTGTGACAATGGTGGGGTGTGTTCAGAGCGAAGGAATGCCTTCAAAGGGAGGGTCTTTTGCTCTGCATGAATTACATGGCGTATTCACTGAAATATCACAGAAATGAATTGGATGCCTGGTCGAACTGACTTTGATTTTGCTGAAATAAATCACTTTTACATTTATTGGACTTCTCAGGGAGATTTGCAGTTCAATCAACATAGTTTTATAGTGATATTTAGGGGACTTAAACTTGTACCGAAATACTGCCTTCTGAATATGGAATACTGGCATGAGTATCATCCTTGATCCCTGGCTTTAATCATCAGTGAATCTACTCTGTCTTATTATTTTATACATAGCATGATTTTGATTAATTTGCAATACTATTAAATTCTTCATGTAGGATCTCAAAACCTAACAATGAATTTGTCCTATTATGGTTTCAACACTATAATTCTTTTCAGTTATTGTAAGTCATAACGACTGGTGTTTGTTTTAATTGTGTATTTAAGTATTCTTCACCAGTAGAACATCATCAAAAACCACAGATTACCCAAATGTGGCATTCATTTGGCCACACTTTAAATTGTGACAATGAATTTGATGAAATGTCCGATTTAACCGTAAACACGACAGACATTAAGTGCAGAGTTTATGTGGCTAAATTTTTATGTGCTCACTGTTTATGTCTCCATGGCAAACTGCTCTTTTTATGTGTCAGTGGAACCAACATTTCTTCCTGAATTGGTGAGGTATTGTTTATGTGTTGGCAGTGCCGTACGGAACGCCGCTGGAGAATTTCCTTTTCTGCAGCAAATCATGCACGTGCACAAGGTGGTGCTTTTTTACTTCCAATTTTTTATGAATGCAGATGTCCACATATATTTGTTTATATTATATCACTATGCTGAATTCAAACAATCATGGCACTGCAGAAGCAGTGTTAGATTTACTGGCAGTTAAGCTCCTCTCACATTCAGTTTCCATTCTTTCACACACATTAATTTCTCTCTGCATACATACCTTCCAACTTATTTTTTAAGTTTTCATTTATTACATTATACATTTCCAAAATGACTCGCATTGTATTTTGGCATTGTATTCTGGGAACAGAACCCATAACCTTGTCGTTGCTAGTCCCATGCTCAACTGTTTGAGCTACAAGAATGATAATGCTCCTTGCTGCTTTTCTCACTTCTCTACTCAACTTCACCATTTCTTTCTTTGCCACAGTGACTATTTGAGTGGACCTCAGTGTAAAATGATGTTTCCTTACCTCATCATAACCACAAATCATACACTGAGGATTTACAGAGGAATGAGGTCTAGTCACACTCATTTTCCACACGACTCTTCCACAGACATTCAGTGTCACACTATTAGAGCAGCTCTATCTATCTATCTATGCATTTTTAATAAATTAATAATAATAAAAAATAACAGTTTGGCACAAGAAGTTTATTTTCCCAGAGGCTCCATAATTAGGCCAAAATAGGTCCAGGTCTTTGAGTACATTTAGCTTTAGCATGATGCTAATGCTTTCTGTGTAATTTTACTAAATGCTTTCAAAACCCTGCAGGGTTGTTCTTTTTTTCTTTTTTTTTTATTAACGTTGAGTAAATTGCAGAATCAACACCTTTCTGTTTTCATCTCTCTCCACCTAGACTCAAACTCCCTGAAATTTTCCATCACTCCGTTTTCCGTTCTGGGTGTCTAGAGAGGTGGTGGGAATTTTACGAGAAGGAATCTGAAAACGGAAAATGTGTGCTTCTAAAGTGCTCAAACCCAACAATCTTCCTAATGCAGTAAAGTGGAGTGTTAATGTCTTCCAGAGCAAAACTCTCAACACTGATGCTGTACATGGTGGTCATTGCTTTGTTGCTGACCTGCAACAGTTAACAGTGCATGGAACTGCAGTTCAGTTATTATACCATTATTATATAGTTATTGTGTCTTTGATGTATATTTTTTAAACATGTGGGATGTTGAAAGTCATTAGTTAGAGCATCAACTTAACCTGGATAACACAGGTGTGCAATGTGCATGTGTGAGAAACAAGCTTGTTTGCCTTTATTTAGCCACACAAATAATTGCATAAGCAGCTCTGTGTGTGTTCAATCTGCACATCAAGTAGATCTGTAATTGGGCCCTGCTGATTACCTGGCTCCCATTAGGAACCCTGCGGATCACTGTCTGGTGTAAAACTGAATTCTGGAGTTCGCCCAAGGCATTCACAAATGTGTTTGGCCTCCATGCTCGCTCTCGTATCTAATTGCTCTCATTTTCCTTGATAACTGGACAAGTACTTGCTGGTCTTAATACCGTGACGAACAGGACTGCTGTTCATACTCATGATGATTGCTTTGTGTATAGCAACCATAATTAACATAGCATTGTTCTGTTAGCAGTGAAATGTGCCTGACTGAAATGCTTCTTAACTTCCACTTTTCCAAATATAGACAGAAACATATGAAGCAGGAATGCACAATATATCAGTTATACCATGGTTGTCAGCTGATATTAGAGATTTAAATTGATCAGCATTGGCTATTTAATGGATATTGTGCATGCTCATTTCACTTATCTTAGTTAATTAGCTAACTTAAAGGGGTCCTATTATGTCCTTTTACAAAGTCTTGATTTTGAGGTGTACGAGAATATGCTTTCATGCCGAAAATTTGATTGTTATACATTATTACAGACACACACGCCGTTTAGTTCCGGTTTCAATGAAGCCCCTCCTTCCGAAATACGAAATGTGCTGTGATTGGTTAGCTGGCCCAGTGTGTTATGATTGGCACTGCTTAATGCATATTCGGGAAATGTCACGCCCCTTACCATAACCGCAAGCTCTACTCAGATGTATATAATAAGGATGGCGTCAATTTCAAACCAATTCAAGCCTGATTCAGATTTAAGAATGTTAACAAACAAGAGGATCGTCCAGAACGGATTTCATGCACGTACTTTGCAAGCACAGATTTCACAGGACATTTCAGAGTGGCATGTTGTTTTTTGTTGTTGTTATTTTCTTATACATTTTAGATACGATATTATACACCATTTAATCATGATATTAGTCGGAAAACTATGGTAAAACAAACAGTAATCGATCACAAAACCAAGGTTAATTTTCCTAAGGGGTGGTGAACAGCCTTACAAACGCTACAGTAAACACTATATCAGCACTAATGTTGGCTAGCGGGCCAGCTGAGGCAAAGCTTTGCCCTTTGTTTACATCGTAGCAGCAACAAAAATAAACTTATAATTGGAACTGTTAAAGGGCTAGTTCCTACATCTTTCTCATTATTTTAGTTCTTTCTCGTTATTTTTTGCACACAAAAAGTATTCTCATCACTTCATAACATTAAGGTTGAACCACATGGACTATTTTATTGATGTCTTTACTACCTTTCTGGACCTTGAAAGTGTTAATTAAATTGCTGTCTATGGAGGGGAGGGGTCAGAGAGCTCTCGGATTTTATCAAAAATATCTTAGGCTGCGTCCGAAAATCTAGGCAGCTGACTTGTTGCCTCACTGCCTTATCAGACAATGACTTGTATGGCAGCGTTTGTGCATTAAGGTACCTCACGAAACTGATTTTCGGAGAGACTTCTAGGGCAGTGTAACAGTTTAATGATCTACAGCAAAATAGAGAGAGCTTTGGTGAGAACTAAACAAATATTTAATTACTACATTAGTCATTTTTTCGCTAGAAATTACATCAGAAGTGGAAAATGTACATTTACACACTAACTGACCAGCAAATGCAACTTTCGAACGCCATCTTTTTTCTAGCTCAACTGTCACAGAATAGAACGCACAGGATTGTGGGATATCAAAGGCAGCAAAGGATACATTTATGCTGCCTTCAAAAATCAATCAGATGAAGGTATCTCAGGAGACAGGAAGTGAAGCTAACATTAGATTCGGACGTGCCTTGATGCCTTCCTACCTTGAAATGTGTCCTCTGAAGGCAGCATTTTCCAGGTTTCGGACGCAGCCCAAATTTGTGTTCCGAAGATAAACGAAGGTCTTACGGGTTTGGAACAACATGAGGGTGAGTCATTAATTACAGAATTTTTGGGTGAACTAACCCTTTAATAGAAAACACAACTACAAAATACAAATAATAAGACATACTTACAAGTTATGATACACAAACATCAGATTGTCCAGACAAAGTGGGAACTGCTCCGTTTCAGGAGAAGCTTTTGTGCGTAGCCTGCACTGTAGCTCTGGAAGCTGTTCTTTGTAAAATGTGCAGCACACAGATAAACGTTGGGATTATAATGCTCAGGAACAGTGTTTAAAATAAATGTAAACCACTCTAAGTTCGTCAGCCTTGGGAAGGTCAAACAAATGAGTTTTGGAAACGGGGTGGACAAAACAGCGTCTCTTTGACATAGCAACAACACTCTAATGCAGCTCAATCAGGCCTTGCAGGCTTACATTCTTTTTTTGCGTATTCTGTGGGTGGGCATTATTTAAATGAGTAACATTATGACTTCACAAAGCCTGGAAAAGCGCAGTCCAAACAAGCCATTCGTTGTATAGTTCTTGGAAAGTGAATTCTGTTAAATAAAATATTTCCTTTTGAGTGGACTTTGAGCTTTGTAACCTTGCAGATCTTTTTTATGCTCAAACAGCAACATTACACACTAACTAAAGTTGAAAAAGTGAAAAAGCATAATTGTACCCGTTTAATCCTTCACATAGCTTAATCTTTAAAAATGAATAAAACTGTTAATTAATATAATAAATAATATCCATTTTTAATTCTGTACATTATAATGTTTTACTTGTGCTCACACTCTGGTTCTATTATCTAGGTGCGTTTACATTATATTGTACTGGCAGGGCGTCTCACACCATACCACAAATACCGTTTGTTAAAAACGCAAATGTATTAGCACAACAACACTTGTGCTGCTTTTTCTCTGTCCGCGACCTCCTAGTAGTAGCTGCGGTGAACTTTCAATATGTTTGTGAAGCTGGATTTTAAACTCATTGCACAAGCAAACACGGTGTTTACATAAAAGTGTAAAAAGCAAAGTAGCATAAAAGATCATTATAACCGAGAGGAACCGAAAAACTTGAAGTGAATGTTTTTTTTTTTGTATAAAATATTTAATATTATATTAATAATATATTTGATATAAAAGAATATAGCACAAATAATGCATAATAAAAATAAATATATAATTCAAACATTTTTTCTCATGTTTCATATCTGTCTTAAGATACAAGATGAATAGTTAGCAGTACACAGAACTTCAAGGAGTAGGCTCAAACTGCTTCCCATGTTATTCCGAACACAGCCCATGTCTTGGATAAAAGGAATCATTTAATTTTCCATTTTGCCAATGTATGCATTAAAATAAAGCCTCAATGATTGACCCACCAACTATAAAGGGTGATTAAATCAGGGAAATGGATCACATTTTAGGCAAACATATAATCATAAGTCAGGCTTTCCAAATTCCTATAAATAATTTGGCATTTGTTTCAAATCCATCAGTAATGAGCATTCACTGTAATAGTATGTTTCACTGTACCATGCCTGCATGTTGCATGTATGTATAGTTGCTTATTTGTTTTGTCCTTGCCTGTTTTGTCTGGCTGAGATTTTCCAAAACTCTTTAGGATGTTCCTCATTAGTGTGAATATTAATGCGGCCAGAAAAAAAGGGGAAGGCAGTAGGACAGAGAGGAAAAATGTAAAAGGAATTTGGAAGAGCTTTTTAAAGGGGCCATTTCATCTGAATCGTTATTTTTTTGCGGTCCTCCCAAGGCTCGTAACTGGCGGTCTATGAAGAGAGACAAGCCGCAGAGGGGCTTCATTTAAAACCTAAAGGTCACAGCACAGAGAAAGGTCTCCAGCTCAGCCAAAAATATAAAAAAGTGGAGGTGGAGAAAGAAAGGGAAAGAAAGAGAGTGAGAGAGAGAGAGAGAGAGAGAGAGAGAGAGAGAGAGAGAGAGAGAGAAAGTAAGAAGGGTACGAAGGGGGAGTGCATGGGTAAAGTGATACAAGTGAGTAAATGGCAACTACTCAATGTAAATGTACACAGAAAAAAGCTTACAGAGAGAACACAAATCAAGCCAAATCTAATGACATAAAAACAGAAGAAAAAAGACATTTTGAAAACATGATGGTGTCATTAAAGCAAACAGAACACTGTATTTTTCTAACGAGCTTATGTGAATCAATTCCATCCAACCACATGCTAGATATTTTCTTATCCTCATTCTGTCGATCTTTGTTCTTTCGCATGCAATTATTTTTCTGGACAGCTCATCGGACAAAATCAAAACGCTGTTAGGAAATGTGCCAGCATGCCCAGAAATCTGCACCGGAGCCATTGCTTAAAAGTGCATTGGCACTCTGCCTTTAATGCAGGTACCTGGCAGTCACGCTTTTCCAGCTTGGTTGAAACCCAGACTCTTTGTCAGATGGGAAATTAATTTAGCTGTGTTCCTTCCCGTGAATAAACCTTTTCCATTCAGCAATTATATGCCAAGAACAAAAAGCCATCTTTACATTTTCAAAGCAAAGTGCTTACACTCTTACTGCTCTCACTTTTGACTCTGAAGTTTTGTTCGCTCAACAGTTGCTCAAAGGTGTTAAAGCATTTGCCATTAGCACTGGTTGTCTGTTGCAGTGCAATCTGTGCCATCTCTCCAACCACCATGGCAGCTAGTCCTTTAAACACCCCTGTAATCAATCACTTGTTTATCTGTGGGCTCACTTAAATTACCCAGTGAGCACACCACACAACATCACAAACCCAGAAGAGTACTGTGAGCCAGACGACAGACCTTGATCTAAAGCCCTGCACTCTGCACTGATAACACACCGACTTCCCCTTTAATGTCCCCAGCACAGAGAGATGCACCAGGCCCCCTAGTAAAAGGAATGCCCCTGCTCGCTTGTAAAAGTAGGATCCCTGGAAGAAAGAGAGAGAGAGTGAGTGGGGGATGGGTAGGAACAGGAACGAAGGGAAGGAGGAAAATCACACATCCAGGAATTAACTCCCTCTATCCATTGCCTGGATCAATCCCCTCTGCAATTCCCAATCCGCCCCCATCTCTCTTAAACTCATACCCAATTCCAATCATGGCCACAGTAAAGCTCTCTTGTAAAATACCACAATGCGACCTCAGACTTCAGTAAATTAGATGCCGGTTGGACCCCTTTGCTTTGAAATACAGCGCAGGTCTGCCTGGAGCAGCATTAAAACTGAGGTCAGCCCAGCCACTGCACACAAGAGATATTCCTCCTGCCATAACGGTGTGTTTGTGCAGAGGTATGTTTGCAAACCTCATTTAAAGGAGCCGAATGAGAGGCTAAAGCCTGCCAGTTTGGCATCGGCTTTGTGCATGTTTGTCAGTGGGTCTGTGCGTGTGGGTCCCTGGCGAGGGTGTACCTAGTATGCGTCAACGTGCTGCTTGGGCCAGGCATGGCCACCGATCAGATGGATGATCAAACTCTAATCATTCCCTCACGACCCATCCCGGGTAAAGCTGTCATTAATTTTGCGGAATTACATCAAATTGGAGACATTCTTTATGCGGCCCACGGCCTACAGACAGTTATACGATGGGGACTGCTGTGCTAAGCAGATGGGGCAGCTTGGCCGTGCATACTAAATACCGCTGCCCCCCTTCATGTTTCTCCCTTTCTCTTTGGCACACCAGCTCGCTCGCTCTCTCTCCGTCCCTCTATCTCTGTCACTTACGTAGTTCCCTCTCTCTTTGTCTTTTACCCTTCTGGGGTCTTTGATTGACTTTAAGATTTTACTTTACCTCTCTTCTCCCTGCCCTTCTATAATTCACTTTGGATAGCAGTTTTTCTTTGTTTCTCATCAGTAGTATCCACATGCTCTCTTTCCACCAGGAAGGACTATATGTTTAGGGTGTGGTGGGTGTTTGTTACTGACGTTTACACTCCCCCTCCCATTTTTTGATGCCACCATGATATAAGCAAAATGGCCCGCCCCAGAAAGCCCACTGTCAGTTCACTCATGTTGCAACTAAATGCAAGCTATTGCATGTCAAATGCACTCATTCAGATGCTGTAATCTTTCACACAAGATATCAACTCTCAGTCTGAAACATGGTTGATAATCTATATTTTGTCATGCATGGCTATTTTTCAATCAATAAAGAATTTTTTTTTAAATGATAGCACCATTATAACATTAATCCTCCAAAATGATTGTTGTATCAAACTAATTTTTGTAAAAATAAATAAGCTGTGAAATGTTTAAATGTCCTTAAGTAAAAGTATCTTATGCTCACCAATTATTTGGTGAAAAATACAGTAAAAACTGTAATATTGTGAAATATTGTTACAATTTAAAATAACTGTTTTATATTTTAAAATGTAATATATTCCTGTGATGGAAAAGCTGGATTCTCAGCATCATTACTCCAGTCTTCAGTGTCACATGATCCTTCAGAAATCATTCTAATATGATGATTTGCTGCTCAAGAATCATTTCGTGTTATCAAAGTTGAAAAAAGTAATATTTTTGTGGGAAACTTTTTTTTCAGGATTCATTGCTTAATAAAATCCATTATAATGATTATTATAATGGATGTGCACTGTAAGCATCATAAAGTTATGATAAATTCTGTTTGATTTTCTGATTGAGTCCACCAAACATATTCACTGGCTTGCCAGCTGATAGTAACTAGCAAAACATGGTAGATTCATGTTAATACAGGTTACAAACGTCTGATTTGTAGAAAACAATTCGAATTACCACAAAAACTCAATAGTCGTCATTCTTTAGGCTTTGCAGTATCTATATAACAAGCATGAGGAATCCCTGACCAGGTTAGTAATGGGATGATAAAATGACTGGCCAACATGCACCAGATCTTCTCATTGATCTCCTCAGAAACACTTGACATAGAGCGCCTGGGAGGAGGAGCGAGGTTAGGAGTGTCATGGGCCTTAGGGAGACTCGTCATCAAGCAAGGTCAGTAACACACTGTCTGTGTGCCATCAATCACACGCCTCTGCCCTTCCCCCCTTCCTGCCTGCCTCTCACGCAGCCTTCGACGCATTTCAGCCAAGCTCACTCTGTTAAAACAATCTCAGCACCTTTATTGGGCTGCCTCATTTACTGCCTGCATGCAATTACAGGCTGAGGGTGGCCATCTTGTTTGCAGTGGCTGCGACTACTTTCCTTGCAGGGCAAACTGGTTCTGATGCCATTATACAGGCACAATCAAGGTGATGGCGTTTTTCTTATAAACACTTTTTTTTAGTTTCACAAAAAACACTTCACACTTCAACAAACATAAGGTCCAAAAAGGGGAACAAATGGAATGATAAAATTACTGGTACGGTACAATAGAATATACAGAAATAGGTGGAAACGGGATACGTGAGATATTGACATAGAAAAATAAATAAATAAAAATGACAATAATACAAAACAGCCCACAAGCCAGTATGATCATATTCCCAGGTGGTTTAATATAGGCTTCCACTTTTTTTTTTAAATCAAATTTGTCATTGTTTGTAATCATTTGTATTATCTCTATATGTATAATGTTCACCAGTTCACTCAACCACACATCAAATGTTCGAACCACGTCCAGTTTCCACCTCTGAATAAACAATCTCTTTGCAAGAACCATAAATAAGATAGATTGGCGTTCATACAAGGAGGGTTCCGAAATAACCCCAAAATGCAATCATGTTGCCTGGAACAATCTCCTTTTTCAGTCAAAAAAATCAGTCCAGTACCTGTTATGTTTACAGCATGTCCATTCAAGGTGATATTAAATCAGTTGATCATTTTGAAGCTGATTTAGAGGACTCCAAAATGTGCATGCAGTGCAATGGACAGTGTTTTAAAATCTTAAAATAGTGAAATGTTCACTTAAGCCCTAAATCCTTAACATCAAAGGCATGTGAGTGTTAAGTCAGCACTTCATTTAGAACGTATATATCACTTTGACTTGTGACCTCCTAATAGCGCCATGAGACCTGGGTGTTGTATGTGCCAAAATCCTCAAGAAACTTAAATATAATCATTCATGCATTTAATGCCTTGAATATGAAAGATAACATGCCTGGCTGATCCAAGCTATTACTCCAGGCTATATAAAAAAATAAATAAAGTGAGTTTTACTTGCGTATCAGTGTCTTTACAATTTATATCTGAAAGATAGTACCATTACAAAACGATTTGAAATGTATGGGCAATTATTATAGTGTCAATATTTAATTGTGTGATTAAGCCTAATCATTCTATTAAAAAAAGAACATTACATGTTTATAAATAGCAATATGTTTAAAGAAAAACCTAGTGGACAATACACAGCTACACCACCACTCCTCCCAGTTTCCTAAAAGTACACTGCCATCTGGTGTTCAAAACGAGAACCTCAGACAACTAATGTTTTGGTCTCCTCGGTTCTTTAAAATGCCAAATATTTAAATCCATTAACTATTTATTAAATATACAGTACTTTTCTTTCTTTTTTTATTACATGAACTGAGCTGCCAATTAGCCTATTTTAGGACAGCCTAAGTGTAACAGACAAATTATTGTAAGAATCATTGAAAAATGATAGGCATTTAGCATCTGCTTTTCAGCTTCACAGCCAAGCATTCTAGTTTCACGTTTCTGTGAGTCAGCAAATGTGGAGTGTTGTTTACTCAAGCTAAAGTGTGTCTGCCTACTGAGACTCCAGGAATCAAAGCAGAATAACCCTGGAAAGATGTCATTTAAAAGACATTAAGTCATTGCAGGCATCTGTCAAGCATGTGAGTGATCTATGTCCCACGCAGGTGCTTTATATTATGTATGCGAATATTATTATACATTATACAACGTCTCTTGGAAACCAGAACCATTCGAATCGCTCTTTTGAAGCGGATCTTTTTAAAGAATTGTTTGAACTGCTTTACAATAGACCGAATTGAATCAGGTCAAATGGTTCTCGAGTCAACAGACTCACTGAACCGACTCTCTTTCTCTAACATGTCCGGTTCGTAGCAAGCCAAGAACCCACGAGTGAGCTGAAAGTATGAGCATTTTAAATTTACCAAAGATTTGACCGATGGGGCGATAGATTACTGGGTAGCCTATTAGCAAAATTATTACAAATAGAGCAAATATTATTTATTATAATTACAAATATTATTACAAACATACTGCGAATATGTTGATTAGATTGTATGACACTTTTATTAACACACATACAAGACAGAGTTTGTTTTAATGAATATCACTTTTTAGTCATGAGACGTAAATTAATGAATCACTGAATTGTTGTTTTGAACTGTTCTAAAGAACCGATTCGCGAAAATGAGCAGACTAGTTCATTTCGCAATCGCGTTGCTTTTCACCATGCGTGTTTAACGAACACGTATCGCATTGGCCAAAAGTTGATTGACATACACATATAACCAATAGAATCTAAGTCGATGAATCCGATGAGAAATGTGAACCAATCAGAGCTTTAATCGCTGTACCGTTACCATGACGTTTAACTTCTCACGTCGACCTTCAAAGCATTCTCATTACATATGGGGATTTTAGTTTTTTTGAGCGTCTGAGCCATGATTCAGAATAAGTGATAGAACTTCGTTTCCCACAATGCAGCGGGCCTCTCCAAAGCACCCATGCTTCTGTTTTTGTTATTGTTGTGAGATGTTCGTGGCACAGCTCATCTCAGCGAATGTGTCAGTGTAAATTACACTTGTCATCAGTCTCATACATGTTTTCTTCTATATGACCGAACATCGTTTTTCAAGAGGACATTTTTCTGATTATCTACTCTAAATTGGGTGAGTTTTGTTATACGACGTTTGCGGTTTTTCCACAAAGAAAAAAAAAACTGCAGCATGTTCAGTAGCACGCAGCTAAAGACAAAGCATGCCATGTTTATAAAACCTAGAGGCAGTCCCATGGAATGTGTTGACAATAACAGTGTTATAACGCGGTCATGTTTTTCTTTTTTAACTGCTGTAACAAAGTGTCAGATCTGCTTATGCATTGTTTTTCTTCTTGTTGCCACGCTGTACCGAGTAACTTGAGATTGTTTCTAACTTTGGGCCTCGCTTGCAATAGCCATCCACGATTGTTTGCCATGCAAACAGGTTTTATTTCGCAAGTCAGCAATTATTATGCCACAACAACCAGGTGTTCTGTAATATTAAAAGTACATTTAATTAAATTTGATTTTATCTAGTGTTTAAAAAAAAAAAAAAAACTAATTTCACCATCTATTTTACTTAAAACGACTTATGTAATAAGGAATCAAATTATCCTGGATAATTTTAGGTAAAAGAGCTTGATACTGAGCACTGAAATTAAGCTGCAAGTTTCTGACATCAGACAGATGACGTCAGAAAACGTCCTTGGTCTGTTCATGGATAGTCTAAATATGGAGTTTGTAGTTTATTATGAGGTGCTAATAATGGGCCCACCTGTCATTACTTGTAATCTATACAGTTCACACAGTCAGTCACAGCATTTGTGGCACAAGACAGCCTGTCACAAATGCTCTCTAAGAGTTGATGTGTATCCGGGTAAGAGAGTCTACACTCATCATCAGTCATCTGCAGGAACTTGGCATCTAGTTTAACATTAACAGTACCTCTTCACTTGAGCAACACATTCACCTCTCCCCTACTGTCCTCGGTAAGCCTAGATAATAAGGTCCATACCAATGTCTATGGACTAATTAAAGGCTGTTTAAAATTCCTTTCAAAGTTATGTATATTTGTGAATGACTAGCACTTAACTATTCTATTCGTTTTTCTGTTTGTTTATTTAAAAAAAAAAAAACTTGTTTGAAAAACTCCCCCTTGTTTGTCTGATTGCTTCTATTGCTCTCCTCATTTGTAAGTCACTTTGGATAAAAGTGTCTGCTAAATGATTAAATGTAAATGAATGTAGATAGAGACAGATAAGGCACACATATAGATAGAGCTAACTACACATAGATAGCATGTTCAAGATAAAAGACTTAGTGTATTGCCTTTTACCTCAAGCTGCACTTCAAGGCACATAATTAACATGTCTATGAACCTTTTCTTAACATCAGGATTTTAGGATAAAATTTATCTTAAATATATTGTATTTTAATTTAACTTTTTACTAAGTATTATGTATTGACCATTTTTATTAACTGTTGCGGTTCATTGGTCATTTTTTGTAATACTAATATTTAATGTAATCTCTCAAATAATGATGCCATAAAACCACATGCATAATAATTCAATAAATATAAAAATGGTCCTAAAGTAGTTTGACTAAATATGTCCATTTTAATTTCAATAACTACCCAGGTGCATCACTATCCTGTTGCCATGGAGAAGACACGGGGGGTGGAGTTTCGCAACGTCGGAAGTTGCTATTTCCCTCAGAGCAGAGTGGACTGCCACTACACCATCAACTCACAGCACACATGGGCCAGTAATGACTGGGTTGGACTATTTAAAGTAAGAGAGAGCCATCTCCAGGACTTTTCAGCACTGATGTGGCTCTTTTGCTTAATTGAAGTTGATCTGTTTGCTTTTACCCTCAGGTTGACTGGTCATCAATCAAGGACTACCATACATTTGTGTGGGCAGTAGCACCATCCAACTACAAAGAGGAGACCTCTGTGAACTGCTGTGTTCATTTCCAAGGTCTCTAAAGCATTGATTTTGGTGTTCAAGCCCTCTTGAAAGTCAGCTGATGGTCTCAATACAGTATGAATAAAGAATAGTGTGCATTAGGGACATTTAAAAAAGCTAATTACAGTTTCTTGCATTGATTCACCCAACTGCTGGGCTCATTCACTGAGATGCATTCAGTACATTAGCAATGTTTTTCCTCAGATGACCTGTGAAAGAGATAAAATGCCACAAAGGAATCCGCCTGTAGTTAATTATTAGTACGATGGGCTGGATGCTCACAAATTACCCTAGGATTGACTTGCTTCTCTACAATTTTTTTGTAAATAACAAAACTAAAATGTTTGTTTGGGCAATGCTTTAAAAACAATGAATTTAGAGATGCAATTTATTTTAAAATGTTTAACCTGTGCTATAGCGTGCATTACCATAAGCATGGCAAAATTCTGTGACAGCCATTAAAGTGTTGTGTGTGAACGCCCCCTAAGAAACATGTCTGATCAGTGTCTAGTGGGCCCTAATTATTCAGGGCTTCCTTATAACCAAGTAGTCAATTAACCTTTGAGACAACCCAATGACTAGCTGATTTCTGAAAAACACATCAGTAGTAATTAAACTGCAGTGTGAGGGCGCTACAGTATATATTGTTCATTTAAAATAAAATGCGCTACCGTTCAGAAGTTTAGGGTTGATTTTAAGAATCTTATACTAACAAAGCCTGCATTTATTTGATCAAGTAAAAACCAATAATATTGTGAAATTTTCTTACAATTTAAAATAAATGTTTTGCATTTTAATATTTTTTTAAAGTATTTTTTTTTTCTGTGATGGCAACTCTGAATTTTCAGCATCATTACTCCATTCTAATATGCTGATTTGGTGCTCAGGTAACATTGCTGATCATAATCAATGTTAAAAACTGTTGTGCTGCTTATTTATTGTAAAAACCATGATACAACTCTTTGATGAATAATATTTTCACAAGAACAGCGCTTACTTTGAATAGAAATCTTTTGTTACATTGTTAATATCTATAGTCACTTTTGATCAATTTAATGTGTGAATTGCTGAATAAAAGTATTAATTTCTTTCACACAAAAAAACTGACAAGCTTATAAAACTGACTGTGAACAGTAGTGTTAGACCGAGTTTTTGCAAGCGCATGTCTGTGAAAGTGTCATCTGGGCTGAGATTTGCACAGTGCAGAATGGCAGCATTGTAATTTGTGGTGAGTATGACCTCAGAGAGAAACCAGATGAGGTCATCAGCAGTGCCCCTGGCCTCATGTGATTGTGTAGGAAATCTCCAAACTTCACTCACTATGAATAACCAGACAGGAAATATTCAAATACACTTTGCCTATATTCAAAACCAGAGCCCACACAACAATTGTTTTGTTTATAGTTTTGTTGGCCTGTATTTGGCCTTTCACATTTTCCTTTTTCTCTCCCCTCTTCAGCTTCTTACCTACCAGGGCCTAGTGCTCAGCAGTACCAGTTTGTGTATGTGGATGGAAGGGGAGAGGTTTGTTCTCGCAGCGCTGCCTTTACCTTCTCAGCCCCAAAACCCATGGAGGAGCTGGTGACTCTGGAGGAGGAGGGTCAAGGAGAGGAAGTGGGCGAGGACATGTTGATGGTCATCCCCAGAGCCCAGCTACTGCAGGTCCGATGAACTCAAAGAATATGTTAAGATTCAGTCCATCATTACATTCACAATAAGACAATGCCAGAGGGCCGTTGCCTAGGGCTATAGCATTCTCTCCGTATGCAATGTAAGAGATGATCCACGGCTAGCTGTGCTTTAAACTATTTTAATGCATGAAGTGGAGGCAAAGAACCGCCCGACATGAAGCAGAGTGCATTCAAATTGGTTAATGCACAGATAGCCGTATATTATCCCAAGTATATACCATAGTCATTTGCCAACATTGACAAGTTAAAGCTGTTATTGATGTTTGCAGCACAATATTTGACCAGAAAGGTCAAAAGGTACACTGCCCACTTTAAATCAGACACAGAGATAAAGCAATGCTGTAAGATTATATTTATGAATTAACAAATTATAACACTTATTTTAATTCATTATCGAGAGAGAGAGATGTATGTGTGCATTACCTGCGTCTGTGCAGCATACTTCTACTAATAGTGAAGCTGTGCATTTCAAAAACTTTGGTGTTACCCCTTTGTTGCTGAGAAATGATTCAGCGGCGAGGCTATTGTTTGTTATATGTTTCTGTGTGTGCATGCAGTGCGATTTTCCCATTTGTGTGTGTGTGTGTGCACTTAAATGAAAGCAGCACATTAATATAGAATGGTGATTAAACTGACTGGAACTATCTGTGCATTAAGCTTTGCATCGTGACTGCATTACCACCTCGGGTGTGCAATATTTTTTCGAATAATTCAACGTCCTGTCATCAATTATTCCACTTATACGGTTACCACACCTCAAAACACTGTTCAGATGATTTATTTCAAGACATTTGTCAGATTTTGTCCTTAAAACGCTCTTGTGTGCAGGACTAATTTCTTACGCATCTAAACCCAAGCCTCCGTTGCTAATTCCAAAACATAATTTTAGAGCTAGTAACGGGGGCTTAAGCCACTGATAGCAGAATAATGCAGTTATTAGAGAGAGAGCATATATGAATTACCTCAGGCTCAGTCTGTGCGTCTCTTTTTTAACAGTGTTCAGCAGCAGCGTCTACTAATACAAAACTGTAAGAACATCGCCTTTATTACCTCGCTAGTGAGAAATGTCATGTAGCTTTTAAGTTACTAAACTTTTACTGATAAAATCGTCAGAGCAGGGCTGACAACACATTTCTGTGCGAGTGTGTGTCCGTACTATATGTGCGTGTGTTTGAGTTGGAGAGCAGAGAGAGTGGGAGAAAGAGAGTATATGCGCTTCGTACATAATTAAGCGTAATTTTGTGGGGAAAACTTTTTTCGTTTTGACCCTATTGTTTACTATATTTCTTTTCTTGGTCAGTGTCGCTGTGGGTTTTGGTTCTTTTGCTGTTGTAGTCTGTAAAGACATTTGAAATAACTGAAATCATTTGGCAAAGTGATATGGAACTGTAATGCGGTCAAGACCTGCCTTGAACTACTTTTGCTGTGCGTTTCCCTGAAACGTTTGTCGCCAATCAGATTCAAGCAATCAACAGCCCCGTAGTATAAACGATTTTAATGCATACCTTCTAGCCAATCAGATATATATAGTTAAATTAAACTTTATAGATTATCATATATTAGAAATAAAGATGTAAAAAATATATATTGGTATTAAGCGAGTGATTGTCAGCATGAAGCTTGAATGATAATAGTCTCAAGTTTTAATCAGTGGATTTTTTTTTTGGATTAACTTCCAGATTATAATGTAATTCTTTTTTTCTAGCAAGTTAGAAAGGTATACAGCAATATTAAACTACAGTATGCAATGTGCATACAGTACTACAATAAAGGGGGTTTCTCATACTTTTGGACAGCTCTGAGATGCACTGTTTTTTGTGCAAGAAAGGGTAAAATTAGAATAGATGTCACAGTGTATTGGTACTTTAATCCAGAGAAGACTGTGCAGACCTCAGATAGAGTCTCCTTTTAACATTTCCACAATGTGTGGGTTTGTTGTGTGGTTTGAGAATCACATGAACAGCTTTAGAGCTTTCCAACTAAGTCAGTAATGCTGTTTTGGGTCCCAATTTATATTGGGTGGCCTTAACTACTATGTACTAACTATTAACTACTTGCATAAAAAAATAAAAATAAGTACAATGTACTTATTGTGTTGATATTGTATTGCAAAACACTTCTGCTGATATTGAGGTGGGATATGGGTAAAGTTAGGGACAGGTGTGGTGGTATGGATAGGTTTAAGGGCAGTGTAATTAAAAATGTAACAGAAATTAATTACAGATGTAATTACATGCAGGTAATTTTTAAGATATAAGTACAATGTAAAAACACGTATGCACACACAAAGTGCATTGTATCAAATGATTAATTTAAATGTTAGTACATAGTAGTTAAGGCCACCTAATATAAAGTGGGTCCCTATTTTGTTAGTTATATAGCATATGTGAAGAAGACATTTAAGATGATTATTTATATATATATATATAATTAGTTTCATATTTGATTTATAAGGTAAATAATGAAACATTTTATTTGATTGACAGACCTAATTTAAAACTAGGTTTTCTTAATTTGTATTTTTTATTAATATCTGTATCTTTCCCTGTCGTTCTTCCTAACAGAGACGTCTGCAGGAGTGTTTGAAGGAGCGTGCTGAGCTGCTCCAGGCTCTGGAAGCAGCAGACCAGAACGTGGAGAGGGAGAAAGGCAGGAGAGACAGAGATAGAAGCTCCTGGGAGCAGAGCCGCAAGGAGCTGGAAAGGAAGATCTGTGAGCTAAAGGAGGAAGTGAGAGAATATATAGAGAAAGTAGAGGAGATGAAGAAGAAGCAGAAGGTAGTGTAAACACTCATTCCATCAGCCTGTGTGGTCAGACCTGGGTTATGGTTTTGTGTATATTTTGTCTTTACTGCTTTTACTTTGGTGTATATGTTCACACACACTGGCAGAAAGCTAACTGCTAAACGATTTTAGTTTTACAGATTAGTTTAAACACCTCACTACCATCACACCTCTCTCTTTTAGGAAGTTGAGGATTTAGGTGAGGCCTTGACAGAGGAGAAGAGAGCCCTGCTAGCTCAAAAAGAAGCTAATGAGCAGCGAATCAGAGAGCTAGAAGAGGACATTAAAATACTGACCCAGAGAGGCCTGGAGAGAGAGACTGACCTAGAAAGGTGAGAAGATTTGTCTTTCCTAGTCTTTGAATGATCTTTGTTACAAATGTGTAGGGCTGGATATTGATACAGATTCGATTCCAATTAATTTGGGTGCATTTTAGTTATAATTAATATTTTAAAAGAAATATTCATATGAAAGCTTTACATATGAAAGAAATTGCCTCTCTGTTGATGCTGTAAATTATGCAGGGCAGCGATTCAGATTAATTTAAATTGGTAACCTGTGTTTTTGAGGAAGTATTAATTGAAAGAATCATCTCAAAAGAGCTACACTGGTCACAGTCATGATGTATGTTTTTGCACTGTGATGCACTGAAATTTCGTGAAAAAACAGTTTTGTATGGATGAAATCATTGATTGATACAGCTTCTCTGATGACGCATTTTGATTGTCAGTGTCTATTTAATGCGAAAACCATGGAAAAGCTACAACAGGTAAATGTCGGCAGTGTAGACGAACTTCAATGTGATCAAATATAATGCTAGAGTAGCAATATGTAAAATTTGTTCTGCTGAAATATCGAGAAGCGCATTGTTGCAGAAGAACTTTACTATGACGACACTCTAACATACCGAGTTCAATGACCCAGTTACCTTAATTTAATTACCAAAACTTTATTTTATTTTTTTTTTTGTCGAAAACCAAAAAAGTTATAATTTCAGTGCATTACTATTTTTGATTCACTAAAAATAGCCCAGAAGAGCTAATAAGAGTTATTTGTTTGTGATTCAGACTACATTGATTGTGTTGCATGTTTGTTACATACAACTATTGTGTCTCCAGTGACCACTTTTGATCCGATCAAGATTTTCTCGATTTCACGACTACACACTGAACATCAATTTAGAGGACTAAAGGCTGCACACATATTCAATATAATTGAATATATAATAAAAAAAGTTTTAAATCATTGTTTAAACAGTACATGTTATAAGTAGGTAGTCCTCCTGTGTTCTCTGGGAAGGACATAAATGTTTCATATTGTGGCCATATGCATGACCCTACCTCCAAATGTCGTTGAAGTGATTGGGTCATCTACAAGACACATTGGACCCCTTTTAGAGCTCAGTTTAGTGTTGTGAACAGAGTCATATTGTCTCTTTGAGTCACATTGTTTCATTGGTTCTCCTGTGTGCTGATTCTGCGTAGGATGAGGGAACGGGCCAAGAAAGCAGCAGCTCAGAAGAAGGAAGATGAGGATGAACACAAGAACCTGAAGGTTTCTCAGCTAACACTTGTACACAAATAAACATAAACACAAGTACATGGTCATTATTGTGCCATTGTTTTGTGTATTATACTAGTTAAAGATGGAACAGACAGAGAAAGAGCTGCACAGTCTTTCATCAGAGTTTCAGAGTCTGAGAAGCTCACTGGCCCAGAGAGATACACATGCTCTACAGCTCCGAGACACCATCACCACCCTCACACACAAACTCAACAGCGCTCACAGGAAGGAGGTAACACTCCAGCTGTTTTCACACCCCATCTTTCACCTTGAATAATCAAAGGGGTGTACACAGGGTGTATTGTCTCAGAACAGATACTTGACGCCATTTATCCATGAAGTTCATGTTATTTATAAGGGGGTCAAGGTTTGGCTGGTAAGAATGGTCCAGACAGCCCCTGGTGGTAGATGTTGTAAATACACCATATGGGGGCAGAAAGCATGTCTTTCTACTTTGATGGCCATTCTGACAAAACATATTATAGTGTACACTACTGTTCAAAAGTTTGGGCACGGTGAGATTTTTTAATGTTTTTTAGCGTCACATGATCCTTCAGAAATCATTCTAATATGCTGAATTGGTGGTTAAGAAACATTTTTTATCATCAATCTTGAAAACAGTTTTGCTGCTTAATAAAGCATATTATTGTTTTTTTTTTGTAACAATTAATACTTTTATTCTTGCTGAAAAGTATTAATTTCTTTCAAAAATAATCTTACTGGCCCTAAACTTTGAACGGTAGTGTATGTTTTTTTTAATTTATTATTAGATTTTTTTTTATTAAATGCTTTATTAACTGTATATAACTTCCCATCTTCTTCTAATTGGTCAGTCAGCATGACATGCTGAGAAAACTGTGCAATGTGACATATTTTAACCATGTCTGTAAAGTCCAGCAGTTAAAAAAAAAAAAAAGAACAGATGGGTGCTAGAAGTCATGCAAGCCTCCTAAGATTGTATCTGTGTCATTGTTGGTCAGGCAGCCAATGAAGTGGCATTGAGTGAACTCCGGAGTGTTCAAGAGCGTCTGAACGTGAGTGAACGCTGTGTGGAGTCTCTGAGGGGGGAGCTGAGAGACATGGTTGCTCAAAGGGACACCACACACGCTGAGCTCCATCAGGCCCGTCTGCAGGCCGCACAGCTCACACTTCAGCTGGCAGATGCAAGTCTGGCTCTGAGAGAGGGCAGAGCTAACTGGGCACAGGAGAGAGAGACCCTGCAGCAGAATGCTGAGGTATGTGTAGCAAAAATTATTTTTAAAAACACAAAGGCAACTTTGAGACTGTTGTTCATTTAAGTGACTGCATGAACTGACAGATGGACAAAGTTCGCCTGGAACGCCTAAATGACGAGATCCAGCAGAAGGAGAAGATGTTGCAAGAGGCGAGGATGGAGAGAGAAAAAGCAGTAGTGGAGCTGGGACGAGAGAAAGACTGCAATCGGGTAAATAGAATATAGAAATGATAGATAGTTTTTTACAATTAACATAATTACTTTACAACAACGGCATGTAGCCTTATTTCAACCATCTTAAGTCAGGGGTCGGGAACCTATGGCTCACGAGCCACACCTGGCTCTTTGACAAAAATCATGTGGCTCGCCAGGTCTCTCACCCTTTACCAACAAATGATCGATAAAAAAAAAAATAGACACATCAACAGAGATTGGCTCTCTGCAGAAAAAGCAGCCAGTTACATTTCCCTTGTTGTACAGCCTACCGAAGTAGCTTGTTTAAGGTAATGGCAAAAAACATTTTTAGAACAGCAGCAAAAATGTAAAAGTAGGCTATATAAACTTTAATATATCCTTTTATTGGAACTGGTGTTTTGCTGTGCAAAGAGACATTTTGAAACATTTCACCCGCTGGTACTTTCGCTTTTGCCACAGTGCAAATATGTCGTATTTATGATAATCCGCGCAGATTTCAGTTGATGATTAAAGACGTTTAAATTCATTAATAACAAAATATGAATGAATGAGAAAGAAAAGAGAGGGATGTGATTTATATGGAAAATAAATATTAAAAGCACGAAAGAGAACTGAATTCTACTGACAGGATGCTGTGCGCGCGCTTTAAGCACAACACGGACAAGCATAGCAGGCTAGCCTTTGTCTTCGGTTGCGCGAATAAACAGAAATATATCAAAATGCCAAGTTTGATATCACATATTTGCTTACATTTGTTTAGTGACCTAGAATGACCTAGGTCATTTACATATTCATATAATGTAAATTAATGTATAAATTACATTTGCTATGTAATGTAAATCTAAATATTTAAAGACATGAACTTTATAGTACTCTTGTGAAATTTGTGTTTTCAGGTTCAGCTAAGCGAGACTCGTCGTGAGCTGCAGGAGCTGAAGGCCAGTCTCAGAGTGGCTCAGAAAGAGAAGGAGCAGCTGCAGACAGAAATACAGGCAAGATCTTTGCTGTTCTCGCAAAACTCACCTGTGCGGTCATATTCTTATCAAAGCAATTTTAAAGGCTTGTTTTAACAGGTCAACTGAAAACTTTACAAAGTTTGCACAGTTTCAGAGAAGTTGTCTTCAATTTCTTGGTAAACAACCATCTCATTGACACGAGCCTGAAGGCATATCAGAAACATGCTGTTGTACCAGTCCTAACCACCAGATGCAACCTGTCTCTCAAGAGTATGTTTTTCTCTCTGTGTCTGACAGAGGTTTAAAGCAATTTTTCACATTGTAAATACACTTAGATTGGAAACCAAGCAGGGGAGTGGGCAGATGGATTTAAACAGAAATCTGAAGCTTGTATTTTTGCATGAATTCTTAAGTAAATAAATCTTATGTGAGCTATAAACTTTAAAGGATTAGTTCACTTTAAAATGAAAATTTCCTGATATTTTACTCACCCCCATCTCATCCAAGATGTTTGTGTCTTTCTTTCTTCAGTCGAAAAGAAATGTAAGTTTTTGAGGAAAACATTCCAGGATTTTTCTTCACATAATGTACTTCAATTGCAACCAACGGGTTGAAGGTCCAAATCAATGCAGTTTCAAAGCGGTTTGAAGGGCTGCAGAGGCTCTGCAAGATCCCAGATGAGGAATAGGGTCTTATCTAGTGAAACCATCGGCCATTTTCAAGAAAAAATAAACATTTATATACTTTTTAACCTAAATTGCTCATCTTGCGCTGCTCTGCGACATGCCACGGATTGCGTGATTTGCGGATTTCCGATCATGTCGGAAATGTCACGGTAGACGTAGGCGGAAGTACCACCCCAAGCGAACGTGTGAAGACTAATACAAACACCCTTTACAAAAAAAACTCTGTCTCCAACTCCAGCAAGATGAGCAATTTAGGTTAAAAAGTATATATACATTTTACATTTTTTTAGAAAATGGCCGATGGTTTCACTAGATAAAACCCTATTCCTCAGCTGGGATTGTGCAGAGCTCTTTGAAGCACTTTGAAACTGCATTGATTGATAATTTATTTTCCACTGAAGAAAGAAAGACATGACCATCTTGGATGGCATGGGGGTGAGTAAATTATCAGGAAATTTTCTGAATATTTTGAAGTGAAACAATCCTTTAAATTATCCTTTCTAGGTGGAGGAACATCTGGTTAGCATGTTACATATGTAATGGCTATGAATGGAGTTTGCAGAACATCAACATAGGCATGTGGTCATGTATATGCAGTTATGTGGCATCTCTTTATGGTATCCCTGTGCGGGTACCAAGTGAAAGTAACTTTACATTTTTAGCCAGCAAGGTTAAAATTTAAATAAAACTTTGCAGGGTTGATAAACGATTCTGTCAGAGGAGTTACATTATTATCTAATGTTGTTATGCTTGTACAACACGAATTTGTATATATTGAATGTTTATTCGTTTTGCTCTATGTTTTCCAACTGGCTGTTCCAAGTAAATGCATTACTAAAAATGTATTTTTCATTCTGTTAAGGCTGTGACACACCAAAGCGTTGTCAAAGAACTAGCAGCAACGAAAGTCAACTGTGTTGTCGCAGAAGTGTGGAACACACTGCAAAAAATAATCCCGACAGACGCTCACCGATGGCTGACCGCTGGCTTGGTGTGTCACGGCCATTATTAGACAAAAAATTACCCAGAATATTTAAACTACATTATGCTACGTTTTAAAACATGCAACAGTTTTACAAAGATTTAAGGTAGGGGTAAAACAAAAAAATTAATGTCTTTCTATTTTCTACTTAAGTACTTGCACTTATTTTCTTTATAGCTGTCCTGAAATAAGAAAAAAGAAAACGGCAAATGGATGTAACAATGAATAAAAAAAATTAAAAAAACACAACATTGCAAATACAAATCTATGTATACATAAGTTGATTGCACTCTTAGTGTGTGGTCTGGGACAAACAGGATTTTAGACTAATCATAGATGTGTTTTGTCCAAATAACAGTAAAAACAGAAATAACAGTTCATCCAACAATGATTGGATGCAATCTCATTGCAAAATCACATTACACTGATCACGCAGTATTGTGTTCAAATTGGTATTGGCTGATCACAGTGTTCAATAGCCTCAAATATATTAATTCCTACCACCTTTATAGCAAAGTACCAAGTTTTTACTGAAATCTGACCTATTACACCCCTAATTTAGGGACAGGATGATGGACAGTATGGTATTTTAAACATAACAGTGACATTATTTCATTCTATACAATGTAAGTTTTGTGAACTGTGTGTGTGTGCAGGAAGTGATGGAGTACAGCCGTCAGCTGGAGAGAAGGCTGGAGGTGCTGAGCGATTCTAAATGGAGTGAGACGGCCCTGCTGCAGAGCAGTGAGTCACTGTGCTTTCTTTAATTCTGTACAAACATCACTACACAACGACACTATTGTGAGTCTGTCTCCTTTCTTTATTGCCCTCTCACAACAATACCACAGAACTCCAGGCGGCAGACAGCCACATCATAAAATGCCACACACCACTGCACAACACTGCGTTATACGGCCCTGTACAATGACAAGACTTCACCACCGTACAACACAGCACACCAACCCCACCTCCCGGAAGCACACAACTCTGCCATACTACATGACATCATTATATAACACTGCTTTATTTTAGACTCATTAACTTTAACCTCAGACCACTCGCACCTGATACTGTACGCAAAAATCGAACAATGGTAAATGGCAAGCTACAATCTGATAGGTTTGCATTATAATTTCTAGTAGTTAAGTTAAACAGGTTTTTGGCCAGTATAACCTTCAAAGTTGTCCAGACTTTATGCTCATAATGAACAGTCTAACAGCGGTACTTTAGAGTTTTAGTTATGCAAATCAGGAAAATCGTACAAAGCAGTAGGGCTACACAATAATTAAAAAAAAAAAAAAAAAGTTAAAAAATGTTTATAATGTCAAAATTGTTATATTTACATTGTATTTTTAAATTAAATTCTACAATATTATTTTTTACATTTAATGTAAGTTAAATAAAATCAGTCAATCATAATATCAACATAAAAAACTGACAATTACTGCTTGGTTTGGGCAGCCACAGACACTTATTAGGACACTTGTGAAAGCTCATCTGCCATTCCTGGTTTCAGGTCATGCAGAAAGCCCACTGCTGTCAGATTCTGAGGACGAGAACCCTGAGGCCTTGCAGGACGCACACTCTTCTGGGCCTCTGAAGCACTACAGTCTGTGCGAGCAGCCCCAGGCCGACCTGCTGCTCCCGGCCACTCCGCCACCCTCTCCCAGACACCCCTCCAGCATGGACACAGTGGTCATCAGCCAACCTGCACCCCTCTCATCTCCACACCAGCCCAGTGCTCGCACACACACTCACAGCTCTGAGTCGGTGAGAGTTTGCATCATCACGTTATAGCAGCACATCCAAAAATGATATTTTTGGATAATTTTGAGAAGAATTGGCACACTGCTTTTTTGTTTAACTGTATGTGCCTCTTCAAATCTCATGTGACCAAATTACACAAAAGAAAGAAGCTATAAAATATGTGCTTACAATTTGCAATAAAGCTATTCACAGATGCAAGATGCTGAAAGTTTGCATTACATTACGAGCAACACTGAGTTCTGAAAAGGTGCTAAAACATATACATACAATTTATTGTTATTCATTTATTATTTTTTCAGACATTCAAACAATAACCAACTCTCTGAATATACACTGTAAACCCTAATGCTCAAAATAATTAATTGGTTTGAGTAGAGCCAACTCAAATTAAACAAATTAGTTCAATCAAATGAACTTTTATGAGTATTTAGCACTTCCTTTTTCTTTTGAGTTCACAAAACTGATACATTTTAAGTAATCTGAATTGTTTCATTGTTTTGAGTTTTATGAACTTGTTAATTTTAATTTACAGGGTTCCTACACATTTTCCATTTCAAAATTCCATACTTTTCCAGACTCAAATTTCAGACCATATTCCCATATAGTGGGAAAACAAATTTAGCATGTAACAATTAAAGGTTAAAATTCACAATATTAAATTCACATTCTGATACTCTCACAATACTACAAATATTGTTGTCACCGTACCAAAATTATAATAATAATATAACAATAATAATAATAAATAATACATTAACACAGCATGTAGCCTTAAATACAACATTTTTCAATTATGTAAACATTGCTTTAAAAGGTAAAATGTGAAGTGAAATATTAGTAATAAAATGAAGAACAAAGACTAAGACAAAGTCTATTAGTCTGCATTTACACTCCAAGATCAATTTTGGATTCAGTCCTGCATTTAAATATTTTGCACTCACAAACTCCCTTTATAATCCAAGAATCTCTCTACATTGCACAATGAATCTCTTATTTTCATTGTCTTTACATTTTGTTGGTCATAATGAAAGGATTCGTGAGCATGCAGAACTCTGAAGCACACTGAATAAAAAAAACCTGCGTTTTAAACAGTATGCAGTGGATTCTCATTAACTTAGACATGTTTATTGAGCATGTGAATGCAATAGCCAGTCAGATGTGTTTGTCATTGGCTAATGCCTGGGTGTTCAAACTCAGTCCTGGAGGGCCACTTTCCAACGCATCTGCCAAATGCATAAATAGAAATGAGTTTTGCAAAATGGAAATAGGACAAATGGTGGGTAAGGGGGCATGTAAAAAGTCCACACATTGCATTTAAATGAACACGTATTTTGATTGGTAACAACGGTCATATTAAAATGTAAATATAGGTCGTAATAAGGTGCTTGCAAAAACGACCTATAGGGTCGTTTTTTAGAGGAGGTCTTCATTGTATTTAGAAATCTTTGACACTCTTCTTAGAGAGCTCAAACAAATACACACAGGACCAATTGAAAATTGGGGGGTTACCATCATTGTGACAAGTGGAGCATGAGCTTAGTTTGAGAACAGATATACAGTATGTTAAATGTTCTATATTGCTGTACTCATTCAGCAAGTGCTATGCTAATGTTATCATTACCAATTAGCAAGGTAGCATTTATTGAATTGGCTAGTTAAAACTAGCCAAGTTTCCACCACTAAAAATATTTAAGTTGATAATTTTAATTTAAATGTATGAATTAGTTAAGTTAAGAGCAACTAAAATGTATGAGTTCTGCTTACTTAAACTTCAAATTTCTTAACTTAATAAATTTGATGTAGCCGATTGATTTTTTTTTATAGTTTTGCTAACTTATTCGGGTTTACAGTGTAGCTTTTCACTGATTAAAATCTGAATGCTTTATCCCTCATGTTCTGTTAGGGAAGTGAAGGATTTCAACACCCTTTATAAAAAGGAATTACTTAAAAATTACTGTGTTTGGGGTCTCAAAGACTCCAGATATATGAATAATGCCATGAATTATAACAAGCTAGGATTCTCTGAATGGTGTACAAACTCCTGCAAGTTGTTCAATTTGTTTTGTTTTACTGTATCTTCTACAATGCATTTTTGTTTAAACTTGAACCAAAATAGCGCAATTACAAAATAATTTTCTGATACAGTTTATGATAGAAATTGTATGATACGGTAGAGGGTTAAAGCTTCAATAATATCTGTATCCACCTTATTTTTAACGAATGAGTGGGCACGGCCATTTCTAACCTAAATGTGTCTGGCTTCCAATGTCATCCGCTTCCAGTTATCTTACCTGTACAAAAACACTCCATTATACTGCTTTATATTGCAAACTAGTACTTATGATTTTAATTCATTATCATAATCATAAACACATTGGTTTTAATTATAGCAGCAGATGAATCGAAAGTCTTGCACATTCACAGACTTGTAGTGAATAGGCCCTTTATTCATGCATATGTGACTGCATGTGTTTTACAGGAGGAGGAGTATGAGGCCGCTTTGTCAAGAGGGCACAGCTCTGGAGAGGAGACAGCTCTTCTCCTGCCTGACAACAGAGACGCTACCCTCGGGTACAGCACGCACAAACACACATTCACTGTCTATAAACCCCATCAGTCACACTGTCGTTATCTGTGACCTGCAGACACGGGCTCAGATAGATTTTCACATATACTCTTACACAACCCACACAAGTAAATATGTCACTGTCGCAAAAAACATTCGGCCCTTCTCTCTCCTGAACACCTCACTTTATACCTCCCTGTCACAGTCTGTCTCTTTTTCTGTCTTTGCACACTCGCACACGCTAATGTAGGCCTTTATTTATGGTGACAGTCCGAATATGGTGAGGAGATGGAAGTTTTGAATACCACCTCATAAAATTAGTGAGGGAGAAGAGAGTGTTAGAATGGATAGGGGGAGTTCTGTGAGGGGAGGACAAGAGGACAGATAAGTTGACAGGAAGCTGTAGCAATGATTTACTGAGAGGGTAGTCAGCGCTCACCGGCCAATTTTCAGCATCATTAAAAGCCTTTCTCCCTCACTTCTCTCCTTCACCCTCTTTCTTTCTCTCCCTAACTCTACACCTCCACCCCCCTCTGTCTGTTTCCCTCTCTATCCATCTCTTTTACCCTCTGCCATCTATAAACGCACTATTTCTTCCCAAACTCACGCTTGTCCTGTTGTGTGTGTCGTCATGCAGAGATCTGGCAGAGAGTCCCCTGTGGTGAGAAGCAGAACTGCAGGAACGGAGGGACCGGTGCAGCGTGGATGGCTTTGCACTAGTGCAACACGTGTTACGAGTTTTGTATTTAGAAGCATTTGCGCTTTACATTATATTGACATGAGTATTTAAATATGCAATTTGCTTTACACTTTATATGCACTTAGAATATGCATAAGCTATTAGACCTCTCTATGTCGCACGCAGTTTTACGGTAACTTGCACGGACGTGTTATTTTACACATATCAACTGACAAGCAGAAAGTGTCTGTAATGAGCAGATCGAGGGAAAGGTTGTATTTGAGGAAATAATGTGCGTGTTTCTGTGTGTGTTAGGGTTTTATTTGAGTTCTGTCATAAGGCTTGTATGGATATAACATTTATCATTAATCTTCATCAGCAATAATGTAAAGCACAATGTCATCAAGATCTTTTCAGGTTTTCAATGTAAGATTTAGTTTGGGTGCTCTTCATTTTGTGGGTCTTGAGTTATTTTGAAATTTTGTTTGTTTGAAGAAAGACTGTGTGAAAGTTCTCACATACAGTGATTATGTGCAATGGGCTACATCCGCAACTGATCGTTCTGTTCTGATGTAAGAGTAAAATTCATATGCGCAAGATCTTCTTTGGAGGAAATCCACTTTAGCATGGAGATTGGGGGTATTATAAACAGTTGGTTATTTTAATGAATTCATTCAATTTAATTCCTCGAAATTTATATTATGGTGCTTCATCTTAGTTTTCTGCATTGTATTAAAACACTGTTTTACATTTAAGGATGAAATTATTATTTGTATGCAAAATGTACTTGGACAGACAGCTTAACTATTTAATGTTCCTCTTCGGGTTTGAGATACATTAGAAACTTTTTGCAGTACTGTAAGAAGGTTTTTTTATTTTAAGGCATGAATTGAACTGCTTTAAATTGTGCCTCACTAAATTCAAGGAATCTCATGTTTAATTCAATTGAATGTGTGATGGCTTAACCGTGCATCACGTTGATCATGTGGAGAACATTATTTGGCCGTGTTTAAAAATTCATAATTTCAAGACACCATGATTACATTTTAATTACATTCACAGGGAGAGTATTTTAATGCATATATTAAAAAGTGAAATAATGAAGGGGAATATTATGAAAAGGTATCATATATTACAATTTCTTTTCCTTTTTTCTTTTTAATGTTTGAAACATTTTCCAGTTGAGCTCACTGTATTCACAGAACATCTGTTTGGTTGATTTGTTCTTGCTGTTTACTGTAGGTTGAAGTTAAATAGCTCCTGTATGTTATTTGCCTTTTATACAACATGTCATAATCTGTATTGACTTTAAAAGTGATGTTACCATAACACCTCACTGAAACAGGCTTTTGCGGTCACTTTGTATTCATCAGTCTACTGTATTTGTATTGTGCACTGGTCACTGTACTCTAGAGCGTCGTCATAGTGTCAGGATATCTGAGACTGAAATAAGTTCTCATTTTCATGATACACTTGACCTGAAATCTAACCTGAAAGCTTAGTTTGATCACCCAGTAGATGCAAAAACCTTTCACAGCAAAAAC
Organism: Rhinogobio ventralis; assembly: GCA_039654625.1. Classification (NCBI taxonomy): domain Eukaryota; kingdom Metazoa; phylum Chordata; class Actinopteri; order Cypriniformes; family Gobionidae; genus Rhinogobio; species Rhinogobio ventralis. The sequence continues at coordinate 9,426,880 of CM077203.1, forward strand.
ATTTATTCCTGTTAGCCACTAAACTACAACTGTAAACCTGTTTATGGCAGGGAATATGTTAAGATTAGTCCTAAGTAATGGTTGTCCACTTTATTGAGTTTCAGTAATGTCTAAGAGACATTTTCTTTAAGAACGCAGCTTATTTCAGGGCAATACAATCAGAGAATTTGATTTATTGTTTGCTTTTTTGTGCAGTTATTCCTACTTTCACTTATCCAACTTGTTTTGAGGTTATGCCATTCTGTTCAGGATGTGGGATGGGTTTCATTAAAAAAATAATTAATGTAATGTTTGTTGTGTGTCCATGTGCTCTATATAACACTTCAGAGTAAGGTTCATTCGTTACACATTATTTGCATCAGGTAACAAACTAAAAATGTTTTACAGTTTTACAGTAATATTAATTTATAAATACACTATTGTTCATTGCTAATTCACCATACATTACCTAACTTGTTGAAATTATAAAATGTATTGATATATGCAGAAATTAACATTAACCTAGATCAGGGATGCACAGTTTATGCTCATTTCCCTAATTTTTACATTTAGATACCTTTGCTGTCATCTTAAAGTTAATTTTTAAAAACTAATTTAAAGCTGCAGTCCGTAAGTTTTACTTCTTTGTCGCTGTCTCTGTTATAACCCTGAAACTGTAGTTATTTGCGGAGTTATCTTCTTTACGGGGGTTGTGCATCGGCACGGCTCCTCAGCACGGAAGAATCTAATGTTTTGAGGTGTATGTGTGGGTTGTCTATCAATGCAATTACATTCCAGCTGCTGTAAGAAGAGGCCACAAACGATCCGCCACCTGCATCATCCACACACGTGATATAGCCTACTAGCCCGGGCTGCATTCCACTTCACTTTTAGACACGGACTTGCAAACTTTCCTAAGCACCTCCCCTCGGGGGAATCCCTGCCGCCATTTTGAAGTGCATTCCACTTTGTGAAGTGGACGAGGGAAGTTTATATGGATCAAAATCGAGGGAGCGAGTCTACTTCATATGTACACTTCAGGCAGCTCCATATACCACAATGCAACACGATTGTGACGTCACCGCATATCGCATTTAATTTACCCCACCACACACAACTCTGATATTTTAATTATTTTTAAAAACAACCCAAACACACCTATATACATATAGAATGCTGCAACTCCATAGTGGATTCCAAGTGATCAAGGGCTTAGGACATTCCAATTCAGCCCATTGCAAAGGTTCTGCCAGTAATGGGCACTCATGCAATGTAAGCAATGACGCACATCCAAGTAAACGAGACGGAGGGAAGTGAAGGGCATAATAAAAACGAACTGGAACACAGTCATTTTCAATTTATTTATAATTAAGCAAAATAGTATAGAATTTTAATATCGACCAGTTATCGGCCGTAACATCAAAATTATTGGCTTATTGATATTGAATAGAACTGTATTATAACTGCATCCCTAACCAAGATTAATAGATGCTGCAAACGTGTGGTTTATTATTAATCTTGCATTAACTAAGGTTAATAAAAGAACAAAACATTACCGTAACAATTACAGTTTAAGTTTAAAGAAAAGCTTATTTTATTTTTTAATGGAAATGGCTTTGTTTACAACAATGTTAAAATCCATATCTCTATTTATAAATTATTTAGGTCTATTTTCACAAGGTTAATTATGGTCACAAGAATATAATTTCACCGATACAGCACAAGGTCCTACAGGTACGTTAGATTATGTATGCACTACACTGGCTTTTGATTTACCTGTAAAGATACTTGTATAGAATTGGACCATTGGCCCCCTGTTATCCTCTCTTGCTTTTTAACAACTTTTTGCTGACCTTCACCCCATTTTTTCCTCTGTTGCTTTTCCTATACCACTCCCTCTCTAGCTCTCCCATGTTTTTTCTTCTCCACACTCACTCCCCGAGCAGCATGACGGGAGCTAATTATAAAATCAATGGAGCCGGGCTGCCTGCTTTACGGCTGCCTCTAAAACCTTAACAGGGAAATCACTGTAGGATTGATGACTCCTTCACTCTTTATCTCTTTTAATTAGAAATGTAAAAGATATGAAGAGCCTGGGGCCACAGCACTGCACCCTGGCATTACAACATTCTACCTGCTCTCCTTCCTTCCTTCCCTCTCGCTCTCCATCCTTTTTCTGCCTTTTCATGTCTTTTAGGAAGCCACTGCCCCGGTTTCCAGCAGAGAACGTCTAACATATAATCTCTCCTTCTCCAGAACACCTCCAGCCAGAATCTTTTCTCTAACATTAGAAAGGGGAAAAAAATGTTATGGGTCATTTTGCCTTTTATTGCGAGTTGATTGAGCGCCATTAAACCAGTGCAGACTGTATGATCTTCTCTTGCTGGGCAAGATATTACAGTCATTCTTTTCTTTTATATCTTAATACATTTTTTACAGTTGTTTCTTTCTCTTTTTGTCTGAACACTTTTATTCTTCACTCTCATTCTGAATTTACTTTGTGTTGCATCTTAATTTTTTTAATTAATGTTTGCTAAACTTTGATGCATTATTATTACTAATATAACTAACAATTCTGCATGTTTGTGCTATAGACATGAATGATACCTCAAATCATGGGCTGTGTCCAAAAACTAAAAAATGCTGCCTTCGGAGGACGCATTCCAAGGTAGGAAGGCATCAAGACACGCCCGAATCTGATGTTAGCTTCACTTCCTGTCTCCTGAGATACCTTCATCTGATCTATTTCTAAAGGCAGCATAGATGTATCCTTCACTGCCTTTGATATCCCACAATCCTGTGCGTTCCATTCTGTGACAGTTGTGTTACAAAAATAAAGATGGTGTGTTGGCATCTGAAAGTTGTGGTTGGTGTTCAGTTTGTGTGTTTTTCACTTCTGAGGTCATTTTTAGCGAGAAATTACTACTGTAGTAACAAAGACTTTATATATAGGAAGATGGTGCACTCTGATTACTTATGAATGGGAGAAAGTGTAACGCACAACATGGCGAATAACATGGCGAATTTGTCCCAGACACCTTATTATTGCAGATTTGATGGTTTTATACAAGTATGTGTTGTTGTCACTGTTATAATATATAATATTGAGAGCAATATACAAAGCACACAGTACAATTGTGTAATTGTGACTTTTTCTCAAAATTAATACTTCACTTCTTATATTTTCAGCATACTTTCATATTAGCACATTGCATCTCACAATTACTACAGTATGAATTTGTAGACCTACATCAATTCAGTTTTTATCAGCCACTAGTCACATTTGCAAAAGATAAATTTGGAATTATGAGACGCTAAAGCTGTAATTCTTTGTTTTCAAGCATAAAATGTTGAGATTTAAAGTCATAAATATAAGAAATAAATTCACAGCTTTCAAGTTGCAGTTGTGAAATGTGAAAATTCTATTATTTTTAACACTAGGGTGAATTTTATTGTATAGGGGGAGACATAAGGCCATACAATCGACCATCATTTATCTTGGCAAACACCATGGCAGCAGCTTTTGCCACTCAAAAAAAAAAGGTTATTTTTTAATTTTTTTATAGGTTTCATTGATAACCATTTAGATGGCTTTAATCAGAATTTATGAATGAATATCTCTCCACATGTGCCTTTTTTGTTGTTTTTGTAATTTGAACAACTGCAGCTAAGACGTTGTCTCTCTCCTTTCATTATTGCTCTTTTCTCCTTCATTTAACTCTCATTACTCTCAGCACTATGCGCTGAACACCACAGGAAGCGGAGCATGTTTGCCATGGATAGAAAAAACATGTCCTGCCTCTTTAAATCCATCACCTCAGCCTATCTGCCTTGTGTTCCCATGGCAACATCTCATTGGGATTGAATATATGGGGTCCTTGTAAACCAGTGTATAATGCATGGGCCTTGTTTTTTTTCTTAGCCCTAGTTTATTGATCCTTTTAATGAAACTTAATTATAGTAATTTTTTAATTAAGAGTACCATACCCCTGTTTACTACAATACCCTTGAGCTATGAATATATAGATTTGTATATTGTGGCCCCTGTGTGCTCTTTACAAATAAAGTGGCCAAGTCTGAATCCTTTAAGTACTGTGTCTGTGCAATAATTAAAATACATGAATGCATCCATATGAACTTGTCCTTTATGGGTTTTGAGAATATGAAAGCAAGCAAGGGTGTGGTCATATGTCTATGATCTCCATCATTATCACTTACATATACACCTGAATAAATTCTAATTTTGCTTGGTATTATAATATCCATAATCTCTCGGGCTGTTAAAAAGACTACATTATTTTCATGCTATTTCAGTCTAATGTAACAAATTCAAAGTTATTTAATATCATATTTAACATGTTATGTATTTCTTTTTAATTATCATGTATTTAATTATCTAAAAGATTAAATTCTTTTTAATGAAACTAAATTTTCATAATAGCCATCCGCCCATGCCGTCTCATGTCTAAGCCTTTAATGCTCCTGTATGAGTAATGCAAGGATGTTTCTTTGTCCTCAGATAATTACTGTATGACACATGCAGACAAATGAGGGCACACTGGCAGGATCCATTAGTTTTGGTCTCAGTGGTGTTTGTGTGTGGTTAGCGTTTGATAAATTACAGTTCTCTAGCCAGCAGGGTCATTAGAGCAAATCTGTGGTGCACGGTCGCCCTCTGTTGGGGGAAGTAACTTAACCGCTTGCGCGGATTTGGACGGATGTTTAATGTTTCACACTCCGTGTTTGACTGTGAATATTGTCAGCTAAAATTCTGTCATCATTTACTCACCCCGTGTCGTTAAAGACGAGTATAATTTTCTGGAGACACATAATAAGATGTTTTCTTTTTTTCCTCTGTAGAACAGCGTGACCAGGCCCTGTCAAGTTTGAAAAAGGACAACAAAAACATATAAAATAGAACTAATATACTCCTTAGGATTAAGCCACTGTATTTTAAATCTTCTAAAGTTGTATTATACTACTGTGTGAGGTACAGACCGAAATTTGAGTCGTTATTCACGGTAAAATCTTGCCTCGACTGCAGCTTTCAGGATCTTCCTCCTGCTTTCATATTCAAACTTGACGCACGACGAAGACTGCGTATCTGATTGACGTCATTAACGGATTTTCAGACCCGTCAGATAAATATCTTGATTTCATTTCACCACACATTTTGCATTGTGATATTATTTTATATGATATATGCATTTCCAAAATTTAATTTAAGGCGGGGCTTGTTCATTTACCCATGTACATCACGATCGCAACACAAGTTATTTATTTATTTTTTCTAGTGCTGTCAAATCGATTAATCGCATCCAAAATAAAAGTTTGTGTTTACATAATATGTGTGTGTGTGTGTACTAATTATTATGTATATATAAATACACACTCATTCATGAAGGGCCTTTGTATTTAAGAAATATTCATGTGTATACTATATATTTATATTATATATAAATATAAATATTTTATATATAAATATAACAAATTTTTCTTAAATATATACATGCATGTGTGTGTATTTATATATGCATAATAAGTATACGCAATATGATGTAAACACAAACTTTTATTTTGGAGGCGATTTATCGTGATTAATTGATTTGACAGCACTAATTTGTCCTATTATTATTTTTTAATTAAATGCTTGAAAGAACACAACACTTACTACCCCATCCGGCATCCCTCAGACACTTTTTCTTACTTTATTTTATTCATTCATTGTTTAACAGTACTAGGCTGACAGTGTATGTATAGTATGTATAGGCTACATTTAGATATTTAGATAAGTAAATATACAATGATTAGATGGGCACGCGAACATTAAATTGTAATTCAGCCTATTATACATCATAGTAATATTTTGTAATACAATTGGCATAAACTGAAGTGAATTAAAATCGTATTACATGTAAAATATATTTAAAAAATAAAATATATTACATTAATTATTACATTAACGAGGATCCCAATCATTTTGATTTTGAGGTCTAATATCTTTGTGATATTCACATTATGTCATTGGCAATGAAAGCCCATGTTTGTTAGTGAATGATGAAAGAATTGTAATATTTTGCTGAACTGTTCCTATAGTAGGCTATATACTAAATGAAACAAAGTACTGTAAATTAATGACAAGGAGAGAGAGTTTCTCAAAAAAAAATGTTTATTGTGCCTCTTATTGTTTATATGGCTTTTTATATAACTATTTGTTGAACACGAACAAAGGACTGACAATACATTAGCCAAGTTGAGAGAACAAGAAAAATATGACGAAGAGTTAATCTCAACATTTCGCTTGCTATATGTGTGGCTGTAGCGCAACTCTGAAGGAGAAGAGGTCAGTATGACAGCTCACACACTCTCTTGACAGCACCAGCGTGATGACATTCATTTAACAATGTACTACACTACAGCTTATTGAGTGCAGCCATCCTCACATTCAACACACAAACACACACACGCACACACACACACACAGCTGAGTTCTGGTCATAGTCGTATTGCTTGACTGAGACTGATACATTTTAATGTTCAGTGGCACACGACCACCAAATTGCATACTGTGTGTTTTTGGCAATAAAATGGACTAAAATATTAGATAAAATTAGAAAATGAAAAACCCACCAAATCTATTTCTAATATGAAGATGAAAGTTCTGCAATGGCTGTGTAGGACACACAGAATTGTTTCAGTTCATGGTGACACGGCGGGATTTCTATAACCTAACACATAAATATTGCCTGTTTCTAGGCTGTCGCCAGACAGCAAGCATTTGGTCCTTACAGAGATGCCCTGAGTCTGAATTTCATGTTCTTTCTTTTTTTATAGCAAGATTTCTGAATTTATGTAGTATAACAAGCATGCCTTTCAAGTGTGTGTGTTTGTGTGTGTGTGTGTACAGGTATGCATTCCTGCATTTTATCATGATACATGAAATTCAGAAAATCATCCAGATGCATTTGTGTAGTTATCCTGAATTATCGTCTAGGTCGATGAGATCAAATCCCACGATGACACGTTTTTTAATTTGACTCGAGTGCTGCATAACTTCTGCCTGAGCGCTCTAAGTGAAACCGGTCCAGTATGACATCATGTGCATGATGCAGAGACTTGAAGGTAATGGACATGTGGGTGTTTCTGTTTGGAAATGGGCTCCCTGACAAGAGTTGAAACCTACAAGCTGCAAACTTTGGCACAGACACACCATTCAGTTGGCAGCGAATCATATGACGCAATGAAAGCCGATACGTAATGGCATTCCCCTAAAAACACGGATCATTTGACGGGAGATACCCAGCCACTGAACTGATTATCAATGACATCTAATGCTGACCCAAAGTGCCCAAGAACCCAACCAAGCAGCTGGATAAAGACTCAGCAGAGGTCTGCCAGTTATAGCAATCCGATTATCTTTCTGTAAGTCTGCCCAGGAAAGCTATCCAAACAAAACATAACTAAGAAAATAGAATACAGGACAAAAAATATATGAAGGTATATATAGATATGTATGGGCTTATTCATAAAATGTAAAGAGAACAAACTATCTCAAGGCTGAAAAAGTCAAAATGATATTCGAAAGCATCATCAACAACAACAACAACAGAACAAAGGATGAGCATTTTCAGTTTTCATCCTGTATTTTCTTTTGAAAGAACTTGTTTTGAACCCGTTGACAGTCAGCTGTTAATGGTATAAGTCCATTTGGCTTCTCCTTTTCAAAGCAAACAAACAAGTTTTATAAAAGCGGCAGTTATTTAGTCTGAAAAGCCAGTTGTTTTGTCTTTCGCCTTCCCTCTCGTTCTGCGGGAGAGGTCCTGAGAAGAGGTTTTTTATGCGAGTTTCCTCAAATCGACTCACTGCTGTCTCTCATCGTTGACCGAGTGGCCTGAGTTAGGAGTGTCTGTACAGGTAAGGCTCTGCATTTGCCCTGGAAAAAGAAAGCTTCCTCATTGAGCTCTTCCTCCATGGCTCTTTCTGGACACATCCACATTGGGTTCCTGGCCGCCCCAGGCCTCTCCGTCACTGTCTGTACCCCTCTCCTCCTCCCTATCGTCGTCATCGTCGTCCTCCTCCTCCTCCGGTGAAGGCTCACTGCCGTTCTCTGTGGCCCAGCTGTCGTCCTCGTCCTCCTGCTCTTTCTTCATAGTGAGCAGGGCGGGTGGAGGAGCGGGTTGTTCGGGCTCTGGCTTCTTCTCTGTGGACTCGGTTTGATCCTCGAAGGCCTCTGGGTTTTCCAGCATCTCTCGGATGAGAGGAGGCATGGGCCCTGGGATCTCCATCTTTAGAGTTATGGCCCTTTCTGCTCCTGTTGTACACAAACAGTTCATATCAAGATGGTGTCATCTACATAATAAGAAGAAATAAGGTAGAGAGTGCAAAGAGTGAAAGCCTATTCAAACTGATATTCATTTTACTTTGGACCCCTTAAGGTGCAAAAACTACTTTTTCCCCTACAATGGAAGTTGATTTTTAATGTTTGCCATGTGATATTTACATATGCAATACTGTCCTAAAGAAATTAATACAATTATTCAGCAAGGATGCATTTAATTGATAAAAAGTGACAGTAAAGACATTTATAATACTACAAAAGATTTTACATAAATGCCGTTCTTTAGACATTTTCACAAAAATATTAAGCAGCACAACTATTTTCAACATTGATAATAATAAGAAATGTATCTTGAACACCAAATCAGCATATTAGAATGATATCTAAAGGATCATGTGACACTGAAGACAGGAGTAGTAATGATGCTGAAAATTCAGCTTTGAATCACAGGAATTAATTACATTTTAAAATATATTCAAATAGAAAACAGTTATTTGAAATTGACATAAAAGACAAAAAAAACTAACCGACTCAAAACATTTTGAACTTTTGAACGATAATGTACATATTATGTATACTAGATACTATTTTACTTCCATTGTTCGATTCCATGAGAGTGACAATCTGTTACTTTCAGCAGTGTATTTGCCATTAAACCATGAGTAATCTGTTATCTGTGTTGTCAAATGAGTTGTATTTTGCATTGAAGCATGTGAATGAGTCTGACAAAGCGCATTTTGCTCCATTTAAGTATGCAAACGTTTCTCAGAGACTTGTACAAATTTGCGTTGCCCTCTGTGTGAATACCATTGGGGTGCAAAATCACTGTCAGTATTGTTGCTCTTGGATAGGCCGTAAGTTCACTACTTAATTTAAAAAGAAACCTTTGATTTTCATCAAGATTTACATCTTGCAAATCAACCAGAATAGTAATGCTATGGAGTTTTCTGTCCATTTTATAGCTAGTAAACTGACCCTTAGTGCTGATGCCACGTAGATCAGTGATCTTCATCAACATCCGAGGGAACATGTGGGGTTTGTTGGGTCGGCGGCGGCGTGCATAGATCTTCAGAGCCTCTAGCAGGGGCTCCTGTAGACGATCTACACGCTCAGGCTCCTCAAGATCCATTCGGTCTACAGAGAAACAGGTTAATATCAGTATAGTAGTTCCATGATAAATTTTTTGGGGTGGTTAAAACCGAATACTAACTAAATTTATGTTATAATGAGAACACTTTTCCTGTTGCTTCAACTAGATGGCATCAGTGTTGCAACAAAATTGCATTGTGTAATACCTCCACAAATTAGGCAGATGGCGCTGAGGAGGCCAGTCTCCGTATCATCCATCTCAAGGGGCAGAAGCTGACCAGCGAAGGCAAACACCAGGTCAGTGAGCGGGCCGAAGCCAGCATTATGCATCTGAGTCCGGTTGAGGGTTAGTCCATCTGAAAAGGTCATTGTGTCCTGCTCCGGTGTGTATCGTGTACAGATTCGCAGCATCTACAAGAGACAGACATATGAGCTAAAGAATTATGTGAATGTGAGATGCATGGTCTACATCAAGGTGAGTTTCTTAAAGGAGGGCACACATACTAGAATGTCCAAGCATGCTGATTTAAGGAGGGTGATCTGATCTGCGATGGTGAGGGTGGTGAAGCCCGGAAGGCGTTTGGCAAATTCCACAATTTTAATGATGCACTTGGTTGAAAGCTCACTGAATTTGTCCCATAGGCCCAGGTCCAGCTGAACCCGGTGGTCTGAGCTTGAGTTCTGATGAAGAGAAAAAGATAGAGGAGGTAAATATATTTATTCATGAATATCTGTTTTGAAGTTACCATGGAATCAAAATTAGTATTTTTTATGGAATACTGTAGTACTTATAGTCATTTATTTATTTTTTTAATTCATGTGCCCTTGTAAAAAAAAAAAATAACATCCCCTCCCTCTTGCAGCAACATCTCTTCTCTTCTCTGCTCTGATGGCATGTTTACTGTTGCAAGGGCGGGACAACCTGTCACTCACATGAGATCGACCAATAGCAATCCACAACCATCTAATCAATTCCAATATACAAAATCAAGTCCCGTTCTACATTTAGTCTTGTTCAGGAAGCCATTACACTCAGATATGTGACAATAAGAAAGAAAAGACTACCTCAACTTCTGTTTCATGCCAACTTTAATAAAAAATGTATCATATACTGAATCATCCTCATGTCATTCTAAACCCATATGACTCTTTCTTCCATGGAACACGAAGATACATTTTGCAGAATGTACAAAAAAGTGAATTTCCAGTTGTTCCTCACACTTTAGAATATTAGAATACTTGGGATACAGCACATGTGTTATATGGCCCACTTTTATGATAGTTTATGGTTCTTTTTTTTGTCATTTTGGAGCTTGATGGCCCCAGTGCTCATTTACTTTTATTATATTGAAAAGACTGTCCAGGAATTCCTTCAGAAAGAAATTCACAGAAAAATTTGGAACAACATAAGATTGAGTAAATGACAATATTTATCTTTTGGGTGCACTGTTCCTTTAAATGATGTTTTCAATAATGGAACATGTTTATCACGCTACATCTGACATGGTCAGTTTACACCGCTATAAATAAATTCCACATTCCATTGCTGACAGATTCGCTCATTTTCAGAAAACACTCACTGTGGTGTATTTTCCCAGCTGGCAGAGTGAAGGGAAGGTCTCTTGATGTGCTTTGCTCACTTTGTTGACCAGCTCCTCCAGTTCCCCACTCAGCTCGTAGCTCTCTGGTGGAACGACCTCATCCTTCACGTCCTTCTTCTTCTTATTTCGATCATTGCGCACAGCTGAAAGTTACAAAGAAAGGCTGCTTAATAATTCTACAGTGAGTCAGGTTCACTCACAAACTGCCAAACTATGATCTTATTGGGGTTTATTCCTCAAAATGTCTAACCAGACACGATGCAAAAAATTGCTTAATATACAATTATAAGGAGCAGGATTTTAGACTTGGTTTTGCTAACCAGTTACTCAGCAAAACTAAGTGTCTTGTTGGTTGACTCTAATGAAAACATGTCCAATTCACATTTCACCCCAAAAATAAATAAATAAAATAAAAAATTATAATAAAATAAATAATAAAATAAAATAAAAGCATATTGCATTTTTATTCTATATTCTATTATGCCTCTCATTACTGATTTATTTTATATACTGTACAACTATTTTAAATTGTGTATTTAAATCATAAATTAACTATAACAAATACCACCATGACATACAGTTGTGGTCAGAATTATTGGTATCCTTGGTATATTTGAACAAAGAAGCTTGTGAAAATAAATCTGCATTGTTAATTCTTTTAAACTTTCATTTAAAAAAAAAAAGCACAAAAATCTAACCTTTCAAAACTATTTAAAATGGGGGGGGTCTCATTATGAAATAAATGTTTTTCTCAAGTACACACTGTTCAAAATCAATGGCACCCTTTTATTTAATACCATTTGCCAAGATAACAATCTTGAAAAGAGTCTTCTCCTATAATGCCTGATGAGTTTGGAGAACACCTGACAAGAGATCAGAGATCATTCCTCCATACAGAATCTCTCCAGATCCTTCAGATTCCCAGATCCATGTTGGTGCTTCTTCTCTTCAGTTCACCCCACTCATTTTCTATAGGGTTCAGGTCAGGGGACTGGGATGGTAATGGCAGAAACTTAATTTTTTGCTCAGTGACACATTTTTGTGTTGATTTTGATGTTTGGTTTGGATCATTGTAGCAGAGGCCATCAGTTTTATTTTATTTTTTTATCTGTTGGTATTTGATAGAATCCATGATGCAATGTATCTGAACAAAATGTCCAAGACCTCTGGCAAAAACAATCGTCCCACAACATTAACAATCCAGTTAACCACGGGCATAGGGTATTTTTTATCCCTGTATGCACTAAAGCCATCTTGTGGGTTTGCTGCCAAAAAGGGCTTTTTTTGTTTCATCTGACCATAGAAGCCGGTCCCGTTTGAAGTTCCAGTCGTGTCTGACAACTGAATATGCTGGAGTTTGTTTTTGAATGAGAGCAGGGGATTTTTCTTGAAACCCTCCTAAACAACTTGTGGTGATGTAGGTGCTGGTTGATATTTTTTTTTTTTTTGAGGCTTTCTGACCCTGAGACTCAACTGATCTCAGCAATTCTCCATCTGTGATCCTTGGAGAGTCTTAGGCCACTCAAACTCTCCTCCTCACTGTGCATTAAGACGTCCTCTTCCAGGCAGATTCATAACATTTCCTATTAATTGGAACTTCTTAATTATTGCCCTGATGGTGGAAATGGGGATTTTCAATTATTTAGCTATTTTCTTACAGCCACTCTCTATTTTGTGAAGCTCAGCAATATTTACTGCACATCAGAAATATATTCTTTGGTTTTACTCATTGTGATGGATGATTCATGATTGCGTTACTTCATTTATATTCCTGTGAAACAGGAAGTCATGGCTGGATAATTTCATGCTCCTAGTCACCCTGGTGTGTATAAATATCAATGTAAACATACTTCAGAGATATTTTACTCATAAGAATTTCTAGGGGTACCAATAATTGTGGCCATTGTGTATTAAAGAAAAATATTTATTTCATAATGTGATTTCCCCCCACTTTATTTTTTTTTACTTCAATAAAAGGTTAGATTTTTGTGAGATTTTTGAATGAAAGATCAAAAGGGTAAACAATGCAGTATTATTTTCACAGCCTTCGTTGATCATATTTACCAAGCATGCCAATAAGTTTGGCCACAACTGTAAATAACATTAACATATAAAATACAGAATTGCAACAGAAAATGTGATTTATTGTCATAAAATGCCACTAAATATAGGCTCATGTATTTACAAAAAATACTCTCATTGTATAAAATGTATTACAAATATTTTTAAAAATTCTCTATTGATTTTGAGGTGATGTTCTGGACAGGTTTTGTAAGAGTCATCTTTTCACCTGTTAGAACAAACTCAGTTTAAATTAGATAGCCTTTATCACTCCTTGTGTTATCGCATCTCTCCTGATGAGGATGCCGAATCCTAAACTTAATCACTAATACATGGAAACTGACCTCAGATCGGACACTGTGGGTGTTTTGGTGAGTTTGACCCAAGGGAGAGCAGCCCTGCCAACCCTAAACCCCCTCCCCTCTTTCTCTTGCACCCCCCTCCCCCCTCCCCCTTCCCCCCTCCCATTCTTTCCTTCCTCTCAGGATATCCAGTAATAGCAAAAGCACAATGTGATCCCGGCCCCTACACACATCCCATACATCTAAACGCACACATACATGTCCCAGTGGAAACATAGAGGGCCAATGTGCCACTCTCCTTGTGACATCATCGCCGTGACCCTGGCAAAAGAACAAACACATGCCCCAGACTCACTCTTTCAACCTCGGGCTATTGTCTTTGTTACAACACAAATCTGTTAGTGCCAAGTAATAAAGTGACTAGAGGAAAGGCTACCAAAGAAATCACACCTACCATTGATGGATTGATGTGGGTGAAATTGCAGACATGAAACCCATTTGTGAAGTGAACATTTATACTGAGATCTAACCTCTATGCTAACCAGTTTTATTGGTTTGTGTTTGAACTTCTATTTGTCTTTTGTGTCCTCAAATGTCTCGACTGGCCGTTTCCAGTCGTCTACAGTGTGTTTATGCCGGTGTTCCCCGTCTCAAGTCTCATGACTCTAAATTTGTCTGTGTGTATCTGGGTTGTATGTCTGTTTCACAGCTTCTAGCCTATATCAGCATGCCCATGTCTGTCTCCTGTCCCATCTCTATATTTGTGTTTGTGTATGTGGGTCTTGGCCGAAGACCAATAAGCTCACGTGCCTGGCAGAGGCCCGAACCCTCACCTTCCTTGGACATGCCAACCTCGAAGCACTTCTGCAGCCGGCAGTACTGGCAACGGTTGCGTGTGACCTTGTTTATCTGGCAGTTCTTGTCACGGTGGCAGGTGTACACCATGTTCTTCTGAATACTCCGACGGAAGAAACCCTACAACAGACATCCAAGAGAGAGAGAGAGAGAGTTAGTAGGTCAGCTAAGAGTAGGTCAACCACCTTTCCCCTCATATCATTTCTCTTATACAAGCTGTCAGTATATTGTTATATAAGTTGCTGATCCAGAACTGTTTTGCTATTGACGTAATATTGTTTATGTTATATAAATGGTCAAAAATCTGACAAGTCATGCTCATAGTGATAAAACAGACCTTATACCCGTGACCACACATTAACTAAAAAAAAAACAGAATATTGATATTATGCCAAAATTTATCATTACTTGCTGCAAACAGCTTACCATTGGGTTAATGAAACTAACTGGGCCTGTTCATACAGAACGTGTAATTGCTACTGTTAAATTGTTTTTGTATGTAAATATGTGAGAGGTTATATTTGTATTAAATATATTTGCATATTTGGTTATATTCGTATCCATCATATTTGTATTAAATATAGGGTTTTTTTCAGTGTTTTGTGCCATTAAGGTCACATTTTTAAGATGTCATGCCAAGTCAAAAGTTTTTCAACTTTTAACAAAAATAGGTCTTGAGAAACTTTTTTGAACACATTATTTTATTACATTTAAAAGCAGTAAGCTGCTTGAAGCCTACACCATAGTTTACCACAGTGGTAATTGGTACAACACATACTGTATCATTTAAACATAGTAAAACGACTCAATTGCATTGCCTCTCATTGCTTTAATATACTGTACACAATATATCACATTACATCACATTACTGTTCACATTATGCTGATACTCATGAACTGTTTCCTTTTGACATTTTGTGTTTTCGTAAACATTTTTGCTCCTTGCACTACAAGTTCCTTAGTGTCCTGCTGCTGACAGGTGCGAAAATACTTTTAGTATTCAAGTATTTTTAATGTACGAGAGCTAAACCTCCATGCTTCTCTGTATTTTTCACATGTTTGCCAAACATCAAGACAAAGTGTCTAACAGACTCATGAAAAACATGAGATTCGCCAGGCCACGGGCGATGGGAGTTCTGCTGTTTACCTTGCAACCCTCGCAAGAACTGACACCATAGTGGTACCCAGAAGACTTGTCCTGGCAGACGAAGCAGGGCTTGTAAACACGAGGCGGAGGTGGTGGAGAAGGGGAGCTGGGCACCATCTCCTCCGAACTGGTGCTCTGGGTCTCCACCGCTGAAGAGAGATCAACAGGAAAGAAAAGAAAACATCAGACGCTTCACTTAATCACATCACTTCACACTATTTACACAACACAGGAGGATTTAATGAGAGGGAGATATTAAACACCACATGGAGAGAAGAAAAGATTCTCCCGTGAACCTTTTAAACCGTATCCGATTTCAAAGACCCATGAGTGCTTTGAAAACCATCATGATTCCTCGCTAAACCTTCTTCATGATGCCCCGAGCAGAAACACACAAGGCGCTACCCATCGCTGCATTTTAAATCTGTTATTGTATGAGAAGCATCTGCCAACTAGGTAAAAGTCAAATCTAGTTAACATGTCTGTAGAATGCATCTCCCTCAAGTTCCGCCCCCCAGCCCACCCAGTCCTTAGGGGGTCAGGATTTTAGGGGATTAGGCTACGGTGACTGACACTGGAAAGAAAAGAAAACACAAACAGTTTAACACTAGCCGACAGATAAGCGGAGCCGATAAGACAGGTAGCTCATCTCTGTCACATAGCCTGGGGACAAAACTCCACCCTGCGCTTGGGGTTTTGCACGCGGGACGGCCGACTGACATGGGACGAGTGTCTCATGTCACACTAATTCTGATGTCAATCCTAACTGAAAGTCATTACTTTTGAGATATCCTAGCAGATAAAACCCTAAAAGACATTTTTACAAGAACAAACTTGAACTGAATTGACCTGGATGATGACATTATTGTCTTCTGTAGAGTTGCTTTATAGCTTAATCAAATTAGTTTCATAATTTTTAACTGAATTAAATCAACACTTAATTTTTTTCTCTTATATTTGATGCAGTTTGCATCGTTGATTCTGTTATTTTCCTATTTATTACTGTGAAGTTGCTTTTTTTTATCTGTATTATATAAAGCGCTTTATCAAAAATAAAGATAACTTGCCTTTACTTTTTTTTTTACATTTTCACATGCTAAAGCATTTCTTTTAGTCAGCTTTTACCCTTGGTCAGTTAAAATTCAAACCCCCAGCCCTCACCCTTGTCATCTTTTGACACACAAACCCTATTTTTCTCTTGTTTCCTGGCCCTAAATTCCTCAGTGCAGTCCTGCTAGGTTTTAATAGAGGCCCCTGCTCGTAAGCTAGGCCTATAAAGGTGGTCTCATGGCTGGACTGGAGGCCCTAGCCCGGCTGGCGGGGTCTTTATTAAGACTCAGACACCTCAGGCAGCCATTCACACCACCAGCTGTAGCCTGAGCTAGTAAAAAAAAAAGGCCCAATCATAAAAATAAAAAAAAAAAAACAGGGAGGCTCTAAACTTCTAACTTTTATTGCCCCACCTTCTTCAGCCACCTTCAATGGAAAGCCTAAACTTAACCTACAACCCCTCCCTCTCAGTCCCACCACAGGGTTCAGCAAAAACCACCAGCTTGGCTTTTTACAAGAGTTTGGAGACTTCAAAAGAAGAAAAGGGGGCATAAAAAGAGGAATTTGATAGAAAACAGAAAAAGGGACGAGGGTGGAGGGGGTGAACGAGGAGAGGCGAATAGTCCCATTTAAGGTCGAGCTCACATACAGTAGGGCCTTCTGTTCATGGCCATGGTTACAAACAAATCACTTATTCTTCAAGTGAGAATGAGAAATAAACAAACTTTCTGAGTGTATGATGTATACAAAAAAAAGCTAATTGCATTTGAACTAGCAATGTGTATGACATTTGTTTCCCAGCTATTGTGCAATGTCAGGGTAGTTATTTTTTACTGCTCTTTTTAATGGAAGAACTAATGCAAAAAGGCTATCAAACACAATAGGTCACATTAAAGTTATAATTCCTGTATAAACCCCAAACATGTATGCTATCACAACACATATGTGTTTTGAATACTAAGCATATGCTATGAAGTAAATGTTGCACAGCAGGATCAATGTTCTCCCCTGAACCTGGCGTCAACTCATTTGTTTATATAGCAATACTGGCAATATGCTGGTAATGACAAGCGCCTGAAAAGAAACGCAAACTGCATGTGGCGTGAAGAAACGGCTACTGATTGACACCGTCTGAGAGTAAAAAGAATGGGAGGAGGACAAAAATCCATCAGGATCTCTCAACAACCCGAGACGGTTCCTGCCGTAAAAACCCCGGTCGCTTTCCCTCCCTCTAACACCTCTTCCCAAATATCAGTCAACACTTCTCCTGGGGTGCACAATGGGATGGGTTCTTATGTCAGCCCAGAGGCCCTCTCTGCGTCCCCTCCGCTAAGCTCTCCACTGTTTGGGAAACAAAGCGCTCTGAAATGAGAGGCCTCCTTATCAGCTCTCCAGCCAGGGACTTGATTTGCATCACAATGCAAAGGCAGAGGGCGGATGGCTGCTGATGGAGGGACAGGTAGAAGCCGACTGCAGTTATCAGTAGACGCTGTTCATTTCCTGCCTGGTATTGTGTTTCTGTCCTGAACTGGTCTCTCTGTATCCTCTGTACACAAATATTCCAGGTGGACCATCCTAAACTAATCCCAGTGTCAAACTAGACAAAGTGCTCCAGTTGTAGGAAAACAGCCATATCTACAAGCAGAAACACACAATATATGCCGAATGCACACACACACACACACACACACACACACACACACAATGATCCTATGCTGGGAAAATATGTACACACGCAAAACGGGTAAATATTAAAATATTTATAATAATAAAAAATGTAAAATAACTGAAAAATATAATAAGTAAATCTAAATTATAAAATATTTAACAGTATATTTATGTGAAAAAAAATTTTTTACGATCTCTTACAATCTATTTCTAAGATCTAGTCAATACCCACAATGCTATGCACATGCACATGCATACATACTATAAACATTTCATTGTTGCCGAAAAAAGTAGTCTAGGTTCAAATCCATTTCCTGAAAAACTGACTTCGGTCACAATAAACAGGCCACATGGGTAACAGGAAGCGAGCTGTGACCTTGCGTTTCTTTATTTTGGTTTACTCTAAAAGTCTAACAATCACACAAATACAAGTCTAAAAGCACAAAATAACAAGTGTCAGCCTCATGTGTTTTAAGTGTTGCAACACTACTTTTAGCTGAGCAGCATATGACTCATTGGCTGCGGAACAACTATTCTTTCACAATAGAAGAGCAGATTTTGAGTACGTGACTGTGGGTGTGATTGAATCTTCAGTGAAGCACTGTTCCCAAATCTAGTCTTGGCATGTGAGCGTGTGTGTGTTCAGTTCTGCATGGGCACTCGTCCAAAGAGTGTCTCTAAAGACTCCCATTTGATTTGCAAATATAGTTCTCTGCGTCTCAATTCCTCTTAAGTATTTCAGCGTGTTGGGCGTGTATTTGCGTGTCGCTCGCTTTGCATTTCTCAGAACATAATCCTGCTTCCCTCCACTGAAAGCTCCATGATTTTGCTTCACCTCAAATTACAACCCCATACCGCCGAGTTGGGTGGACAGACTGCTTTGTTGTGCGTGCAGCCAGAGTGGCAGACGGGCCACAGATTGGCCAGGTTTTTTGGAGCGGTGTGATTGATAGACTGACTGGCAGGGCCCCCTCTCTCCGAGCGGTGCCTGATGGGCAAGGACACACAGCCCCTCCTGGCTGCCAACTTCCCGATGAGGGGAACCAACCATGGCTCTTTCTCTGTTACTGTGTCTCATTGCCCACGGCTTCCTGCCATCACCCAGATCCTCATCACATGCTGTTGTCATCGTACCACCTTATACTACACAACCCCATTTCCTTCCTCTTCACTGCATCACTGTTTCTTTCCGCTGGATGTATTCTCACTGATTGCAGGCTCTATCTTACCGCAAGCTGTTTTTTGACATTTCTAAATTCACATAATGCAGTGAGAGTAAAAATGTTGATGTATTAAGAGAAAGAGACATTCAAACAAAGAATTGAACTAATTCCAGACCCTATTTTGCCATTTACTCAGCAAATTAACTTTTTCATATTTTAAATAAAAAAATTAAAAAATTTAATACTAATAGCTAATGGAATATGTCACAAAAAACTCAGTAATTGACAAAATAAAAAATAATAATAATTAAAATTAAATAAAATTAAATAAAATTAAATTAAACTTCTGTAAGTACTGAGAGAAACAATCGTTTAAACAAATATATGAACAATTTCCAGGTACTATTTTGTCTTGTAATGTAAATGTAATGTACTTGGTAAATGTAAATGATAAGGGAAAAATAATAATTTTGAATGCAAAAAAACCTCAGTAATCAAAATAACTAAAAAAGAAAAGACACTTTTGATGTACTGAGAGAAACAATCATTCAAACAAAGATTTTAACAATTTTCCAAATACAATTTTTCCATTTACATGGCACTAACAAAAAAAAAAACACCAAAAAAATGCATAATCTCACTAATCGACAAAATAAAAAACTGAATTCTGACCGATGCCAATAAGCAATCGGTTTCATATAAATTAAATGTAAAAATAAATAAATAAAAACTTTAATCTAAGGGTTTACCTAGATTTAAAAACCTTTAAAAATGATGTCAGATGCAGTACAAAAGAAGTGTTAGTTATGGAGCTGAGAGGTGTGTGTTCTTTTATTAAAGGTGCTGAGCAGTAGCAGTTGCTGTTGCTGTCAACAGCTGTCTGCGAGCTCATTACCTGATCTCCCCCTCCTCTCCTCCCTTTTTCTACTTTTCCCCCCTCTATCCTTCCCTCTCATGTGCTCCATCCCAGGCCTGTAAAAAAGGAGGAGTCCTTCCTGTTGCAGTAAGGCCCTTTCTGAAAGGAAGCCCTGTGATAAAACTGGGCTGCCATCCAAGAGATGGCTCAGAGGGAAAGACAGAAAAAGAGAGACAGAAAGATTTACATACACCCCAGACTGGACAAGACTGAAGGAATTTACACCCTCATGTCATAACCAGCACACAGGCATGAATACATACGTGAAGACATACACATGCAGTTGACATTCTCAGTCATAGAGTCGGCCAGGATTAGGTCTTCTGTAGGCCAGCGCCATCACACAAGGTGAGCAACAGGGCAGCAGCTATGAGCAGCCTTGTTTGCTGGGATGGTTAACTCAAAAATGAACAGTTTGTCATCATTTACACACCATCACGTCATTCCAAACGGGCATGACTAGAATAACAAAGAAAGATTTTTTGTCAGTCAATAGGGACTCCATTGACTTTCAGTGTATGGATTGTGTTTTGTAGAATAAAAAAAGATGTTTGGAACAACATAAGTAAATGATTTCTGGGTGGTAAACTACCCTCAATGTGCGTTCAATGCAGACTTCCTACATGGCAACATCTCATGGATTCCATTTAAGACATAGATGAAGGTGAGCCAGCATTTGGCCGGAATGACCCCTGAATGAGTGGCTCTAGCACATCAATGGACTCAGAGAATCAATCGCCCACACTTGAGTTCTTCCTGGATTACAGGCAATCAGACACCCTTTCAACTACGGCTTACACAGATAGTGGTCTCTCCATTACCAAAGACATCTTTTTTTCTGGTCTGGTAACCAGAAGATTGCTGGTTTAAGCCTCACAAACTCCATCGATCTTCCATTTGGATCCATCATGCCCTTGAGCAAGTAATTTAACCTTGGGTTGCTCCAGGGGCTTGTCTCTATAATAAATGTAATTTGCCATATGTAAGCTGCTCTAGATAAAAGCGTCCACTAAAAGACTAATTAATTAAAAATAAAAGTTTCAATTAGAATCAAAAAGGTTTTTATAGCCCAAAGCCATAGGGAATCCTCCATAAAGACCTTATTAATTCCCTAGTTCTTTAGAAAGCCATCTATTCTGTGTTTTTTTTTTTTTTTTTCAAAGAAACTAGAACTTTTTTAATCTCTAAAGAACCATACAGCCAAAGCAAAAGAACAAATGAAGAGTTTATTGACTAGTTCTAAACACAACCCATTTAGTAAACCATTTAAGGGACTTTTGTCCTATTCCTCTAGTAGGACTCCATCCAAACAGACAGTGAGGGGTAATCAGCGCACAAAGAGCGGGGATGAAGGCCTGATTCAGAGGAGACAGATTTCTGGTACAGACATCCAAATTTGCAACTCCACTGAATCTCCAGCACCCCTACCAGGCTTCATCTGTGCTGTCAACCCCTGAGTGAGAGTGTCTCCTCTAATTCCTCTCCACTCCAATGGCTGGATGCATCCTCCATGGACACAGCCATTGATCAAGCCAACAGGCAGTGAGACAGCCTCATCTAACCATTATCTTTGATCTTCTGGTCCTTGCAGACTTCCTCTCACCATCTGTCTGTGCTCACCTGCTTTAAGACGGGCAACTCACAGCCTGAAGTGTCTCTCGGCTCAGGACTGGGGCAAAGGAGCTCCTTGTTTGGCCCTTATTGCTTCCTTCCCCAAACAATAGAAACCACAAAAGTAGAAGCAGCCAAACTAGGACTGTCAGAACTAAGACTGACACCTTAATACTGCAAAATTAAGTGTTGGAGTAAACTGCAGATGTTTTGAAATTGCTTGGGTCTCAACAAATTGTCCTGAACCCTAATTAGCAAGCAACTTGTGTAGTAATTGCACAAGCTCAATGCTAAACTCTGCTTTGCATAAGGAGTGGGCCCAACAGAGTTGTGGCTTCCTACAGTCTACATGATTTGCGGTCGATGCTCATAGTAGCTGAGGGTTTCTTGTGTATAAATACTGGCTCTTTCACTATCTGTCCAACAGCCCGGCACACTTCTGTTCTTTCTAAGGGCGAGTCTGTGAGAAACTTCTGCTTTGACTATAGGGGAAACTACAATATGATGTGTGCATACGCGAGTGGAATTTTTCACTTTAGTGTGGCAGCACGCCTTCAGTGACTGCCCAAGATGTCAGGGTGTGGATGGGCACACTTCGTGGAAACTGCCAATTGTGAAGTTTCAGAGCAATATTGCTTGCGGTTTGATGTCCTCTCAAAACCCTGGAGAGCAACAGACAGATCTCAGCCGTAGCCGTGAAGGAAGTCACCTTGAGAGACAAATCCGACCCATCTTTGACTAAACCACAATATGCTTTTTATTTAGAGCCAACACAACTTTTAAAAATGGTGCATAGACCAGTCGAGCCATAGACATCCTCCACCAGACAGACGGTGTTGTTCCTGCTCATACTAAACACTGCGCTGAGTCTTCAGACAGCAGATGATCATTTAAAAAGATAAATGTGTGGGGGTAAAGTACAGATGGTCTGCCCTAACAAGCATCCTTGAGCTCTTGAAACCATTTATCTTTTATGGCTGATTTAGGATGGCCTCTCACCTCCATCTGCATGTACACGTAAAATATACATATTCAAATACAAAAAAATTAAATACATGTATGTTTTTATATTCATTTAAATATATCTGAAAGACGTTGCGGCTATTTATATAATTGTTGAGTGAGGGGAGTTTAATAAACGATTTATTAAGACATGTATAGTGAGGCTGATTTTGCATCATGTCCACTACATCTCTAATGGGGCGCTCACATAGTATGCAGTCTTATGTTCAAAAACAGCTAGATTTTGACTAGGGGTTTTGAAACCTGTTTTTACTGTTTGATGCAGTGTCTAGTGGCAACAGAAGTCATCCTGACAGAAATAGTTTATTTATATTCAGAGGCGGTGAGTTGGTTATTGAAGCAGTGCTTTGATGGCAGTAGAGATGGTGCTTTGAAGGGGATGAATTTAAAAGGGTAACTTCTCTCAGTGAGTTTTACCCTACTGACAGTTTCAGAATGCTAAACCACAACACGTTAAAATCTCAGAGGTGTCTTAATTCCCCTTTAAAGCATTGCAGCTAAACAAGGCAAAAACAAAAAGTCTAAATAAACTAGTCAGTTACTGAATGACTAGCTGACCATCCTTGCCCATCCCTAGACCCATCGTACAACAGGATGTTTTTGTGACAAAAGCTACAAGAGTACATGAAACCACTGATAACATCAGTCTGAAAGTATTGTTATTGCTTTGTAGGTTTGACAACAATGTGCAGATTTTCCAAGTATCAAAAAGCATTGAGATAACGTTAAACAATGAAACAAGACACTACACCAGAATCAATGTCTCCTGAGAAGCATCACCTCATCAACAGTGCTGCTAGACCCTCAACCTGATTCTCATTTGAGATAAAACCAATGATTGATTGACGGGGGACATTCTATGGCCTAACTGCAGAGAAACATAGTGGGGGTATATTTCGGCTCACATTTTCACATAACAGTGAGCCCTAGTAACGACGGAGCCAAGCCGTCAGTCAACAACACACTGGTAACAGAACTTCTCTCCTCACACTGAGCTCACACATGGTTTCAGACTGACAAAGATCCTGCCAACGCCTCGCCCCCAGAGAGAAACTGCCAACCAGGCACTGGAGCACTCAGTAAACATCCACTAAATCATTGGACAAAAGAGAGGTGATGGCCAAACTATGACAGCCATTGAGCCTCACCCAAAGTTTTCAATCCCATGATGCCTGGCCTTGTTTGTGTCTCTCAGAGACCCATGAAAGTGAAGAGGAAAGATTAGCTAATTAGCAATGCTTCCTGAATAGAACGTGGGACAAATTTGGACTGTGCAATGGAGTGGATTGACCGTCAAGGTGGTACTGAAATCTACAACAAGGTGTTGAATGCCTAATTGTTTGAACCAAACAGATCCATGAGCATGTTTTGGTTTGATCAATTACACTCTCTCAACATTTCACATAAGGTCTAAAATTCACCCATCCCTCAAGCAGCGCAAAACAGTCATTGTTGCTGTTCTACGAGAGGCGGAACTCTCTTATTTACAGTTCCTTGACCCTGCTGGGATATTATAAACTGCCCTTACAGCAGTAAATGGATTCCAGCGGCACACTGTGGAATCTCAGCAGCCGCGGCAGGCCTCCTCTCTTGGGTTTGCCTTCAACTCCCTCTTAGACAGGGTTCAATGGCCATCCACACACAGCTACTGCGCCACCTTTAAATCATCAAAATACACCAAAACACCTTATGCATAATTGATAGATGCAGACATACAAGAAATAAGCACAAAATGACAGTACAAACACAGTGGGTCTTATGAGATTCGACATTTGAAAACTCAGGGGTGCATTGGATATGTAATTGTGAATGCTTATTTCCCATTTTTACATTTAGATCACCTTTGTTGTCATCTAACACTCACTAGTTAATCTTTAAAAACACTAATCATCTAATAACACTGTAATACTTATAATTTTTTATACTGTACATTATAAAGTTGTTATGCCTAAATTTTCACCTGATTTTAGTGCTATATTTTTAATTAATTTAGACCAAATATTTGATCAGTTATTAGCCATAACATGAAAATAATTATAGGCTTATCAGTCAGAATTGTAATATCAGTGCATCCTTAATTTGTACATTTAACAAGCCACACTAAATATTCATGTACAGGATTGTGTAAGTGTGAATATTTGTAGAGTTTATAAGGACATCACACAGAAAAACACCACTGAGGGCTAAAACACATCAGAAGTGATGTTCCTTAGCCCAAAAGCTATAAAAGGGACACTAGCTTATGGGCTAAAACGTCCTTGCAATAAAGTGCAAGATTGAATAACTCAAGTTAACAAGTAAAAGCATTATTCTTGGCTTGTTGAGTATTAACAGAGTATCTCTCTATTGTTGGACTGGGATGCAATCAGTATGAATCCCTCACGGCCAACCACTTTTTCCTATTTCCTCCAACACACACACACTCTGAGACACACACACACACACACACACACACACACACACACACACACACACACTCACAAGCATCGAATCAATCAAGGATCATTTTTTATTCTCCTGCCTCGTCGGGCGCTCTAATCTTTTAATTGAATCTTTTTGTAATTATAACGAAATAATTGAGCTCTTCCATTAATACAAAAAATGAGAGAGGGCTGCATGTGACAGCGGACACAGGAAGCCCTCATTTCCCTGTCTTTCATGCACAGCTCTGTTTCAGAGAGCTTATCAGACTCTGATGTGGACAGGACACTTAGCAGAAAACAATAGTGTGTGTGTATGAGCCCGAGTGATCAGGACAGGAAGACAATCCAGAATTCTAGTCCTTGTTTTAACGCAAAAACCCAAAAGTATAGTAAATTAAACTTCCTAAAAGTCTAACAAAATGGTGAAATTTTAGTGTTGCACATCATAAGCAACCTCTTAGCAAAAAAAAAATGGGGAAATTAAGAGCAGCTTATAGAGAGACGTGATGTTATCTTTCTTAGGTGTAGATTACTAAATCACCTGCGTACTTCCTTTTTTTAACATATGGCTCAATACATTCAAGGATTGCTTAATAAAAAAGCTCTTTCAGCTCTCTTTCCTTCCAGGAATGGAACAAAAGTGGTTCACATAGTCATGAGAGCTGACATTGGCCCGTGCAAAGCCTCTCCATAACCTCTGACATTGAATTTAAAAAAAAACTGCAAAGGTCTTGAACTACTGCACATAAAAACAGGAAAGACTGGCCACACTGACAGTGGTCTGCGATTATCTTGCTTTTCACCTCTAACAGGCAGCAGGGGTTTTGTGAATCGTGCAGGGCAATGCAAGTGAAGACCCTACATTGTCAGCATGGTTTACTGTGTGGTTCAAGTTTCTTGGAAGCCATTACCAACCAAAAGACTGGCACATTTCAATCACTCTGTGGTGAAAACATCTAAAGGCAATCCACAAATATACGATTAGCATATCAAACACAGAATATCCATGTTCAAAAGTGTGGGTCTGTAAGATGTTATGATGTCTCTTATGCTCACCAAAGCTTCATTTATTTGATTGAAAATACAGTAAAACAGACTATGAAATAGTATTACAATTTATAATAACTTTTCTATTTTAACATATTTAAAAATGTAATTCATTCCTGTGTTCAACTCCAGTCTTCAGTGTCACATGATCATTCAATATTTGTATTTTTGCTGATTCGGTGCTCAAGAAGTAGTTCTTATTATTGTCAATGTTGAAAATAGTTGTGCTACTTAATATAATTGTGGAAACTGTGATTATTTGATGAACAGAAATTTCAAAAGATCAGAATTAATTTGAAATAGAAATCTGTTGTAACAATGAAAGTCTTTACTGTCACCTTTGATTGATTTATTGCATCCTTGCTGAATAAAAGTATTAGAGAAAAAAAAATTTGACTTGTATTGTAGAGTCACATGACCAGAACAATCCAGAACGTTTATAGGGCTTATGAAGACATCACACAAAGTCTAAAGTCTAGAAAAGGCACTTACTTGTAGGCTAAAATTCAACAAAATGTAAAAACAAAAAGTAATTTTCAAACAAGTAGAAGCTGCAGAAAAAGAGATTACTAGATAAAAAGTGCTAAAATCTCCCAGATATATTAAGCCATGGTGCTTGTGTGAGCAACACAGGTTCGAGTCTTGGCCTGCAATGTCTCCCTACCCCCTTTTGCTGCTTGCTAATCAAATAAAGACACAAAAAAGCTGAAACTTTAAGAGACAGTGAGACGAACTTAAGTCTTTGAGCAGCTGGCCTGAAATACTGGACTAAAACATTGATTAATCTGGTCTAAGTGGACAATGAAGAGCAACTACTGAGTGTATCCTGTGGTTGGATAGGCCGGTCTTGTTTACAGAGGTTACTGGGCACGGTGGCTTGTAACAGTACACCGCTCCTGCTCTTCCCTGAGGGCAGCAGGATCTGTACGATTGCCTCTCGATCTCCACTATTTCCTGGAACCAGGAAGGAGCAGAATTCGAGAAGCAGCAGTGGCGCATTCGAAGGGCTCGTTTTCCATCGTGGGCCCTGACTGTGTGCTTGTGTAGCGTTGGTGAGACATGACTGATTAAATAAACAGATTTCATCTTGTTATCATCAGGGCTCTGGCCAAGGAGAAGAGGCATTATGGACCTCCCTCCCTCCCCTCCCCTCCGGGTCGAGCTCAGACAGGGCATCTGTCTTCATTAAAGAGAACCCAGTGTGGCTGACAGCCACTGAAACGTTGGTGTCTTTCACGATTAATGAAGACAGATGAGTCGCCCTCAGAGGCCGAGAAGGAGGAACAAAAAGCAGAAGCTTCAACAAATACAAATGGAAAACAACGAGAGCGGCGTGCATTTTGGGAAAAGGGTAACGGCAATGTTTACTGATCTGGACATTTGAGTTTTTTTCCTCAGTGTCGCATTGTATTGCAGCATTGCTTGTTTTCCCTATCTCTCAGTCTGGTCCCCTATTATTATGGACCCCAGTTTTGCTAAAGCAGGACTGTTTTTAGAGCCAAAGGCTGTCTAAAGTCTGGAACGGTGATAGGAAAAATAAAATGATTGAAACAGAGACACCGAGA
The DNA here is from genome assembly GCA_039654625.1 of Rhinogobio ventralis. Classification (NCBI taxonomy): domain Eukaryota; kingdom Metazoa; phylum Chordata; class Actinopteri; order Cypriniformes; family Gobionidae; genus Rhinogobio; species Rhinogobio ventralis. The sequence goes on from CM077203.1 coordinate 9,454,718, forward strand.
GAAAAACGAAAAGCTGTCCAAGTCTTCAAGCCCTCATACTTACTAAACTTTCCACTCAATATATTTTAGCCAATTCTTTGCTATTTGTTTCATGCCGTTTGCAATTTGGCTTCCTGTCACAGTCTAATCACCCAACCCGTTTTCCAATTCCCAATCTGAGAGTTTCATCAGTGACACATACTTGAGTAATGTCCCTCTCGGTTTTTTTCACTTTTACGCTTGTTTGATGCTGTTGTGTGGGCTGAGCCGTGGTCAGGCATGCTGGGATACCAGAGCTGTCAGGCACAATTGTGAAGTGAAGAAGACAAATGCAATCTGCATGACTGAAATTATAGCACAGTGTCAGGTTCCCCCCCACCCACTCTCTCTCTCTCTCTCTCTCTCGCTCTCTTTCTCTCAAACACTCTCTCTTTCATCTCTCCCTCTCGCATTACTTCCTTTCTGTTTAACTTTTCATCAACTGACAAGGTCAAAAATCAGGTTACCCACACTGTTGGTGAAACCAGACTCTGTTCGTGACAATCATGGAAAACGATCGACTCAAACAGCATCTCAAACGTAGCTCGAGTGGTTGGTTTGGCACCAACGTGAGATCCGAGGCCCCGTTTAGATGAATAAGAAAAGGTACTTACAGCGTACACTAGCCGTCCCCGTCCAAGCGAAAGGGTCCAGTCCGGCGTAGAAAGGACTCGCCTTCCGAAGCATGCATGCACCCCGGTTGGTAACATCGTAGAGTTGGCGGGGACCCATGCCCAGAGCCTCCATACAGTCGAACATGCTGCGTCCCTGTTGCCCACCCGCCTCCAATTGCCTCGCGTCACCAAAAAAAACAATAACAACACCCGCAGCTACGACAGCGCTAAATCCCCTGCTGGAATTCCTCTACTCAGGATATACGTGCTGCCTGATCCTGCTGCTTTTGCTCTTGTAAGCGTTTCCTCTCTCTCTCTCACGCTGCTTGTTTCTCTTTCCCTCTCCGGCTGATCTGCGGTGCTGGTTGCTCGGGGTGAGCTGCTCCTAGCGTGTTGTAACAGACCTAAATAACAGCCCCACATAGCACTCGCGGCTCTCAGGCACACTGGAGCGAACCAACTGCCTCAGTCCTGCGCACACAGAGGGGGGTGGAGAGAGAGAGAGAGAGAGAGAGAGAGAGAGGGTGATCGAGAAGGGGGGGGGGAGTGAGAGAGAGAGGGAAGAGAAAGAGAGAGAGGGCCACAGGGAGGGGCCATTTGTGTGTTTGCATTGCCAGCTCTGATCTGGTTAGAGGACAAACTTTTATTTGATTCTCGTTGGCCTCTTTTTGTCTCTTTTGTGATTCATATTTCAGCACACACTGCACACAAACAGGCTCTCTTGCTTTGCGCACCTCCCCCTTTTTTCCCTTGCAGTACATATGAGACCCCCCCTACCCCCCGAAACCATCCCTCAGCCCCGTCTCTAATCATAACCACATTAAAGTCCAGAGCGAGCGGGAGAGAGTGAGAGAGAGAGAGCATTGTGCAAGCAGCAGATGCCAGGGCAAAATTCTCGCCTTTGTCTCCACAAAAAACAGAGTAAATGACTGATGGCCGCTGCTGTCTCTACCTCATTAAGTATGTGGCGAATATTCAAAGCCCCCTCTGGCCCACATAGAAGCTTTTAAAAGAAGAACTTTATTCAGTTTGCGGGGATAATCCATGCGCTAGAGGACGCCAAGCAGGAGACCAACAGGAAGATGAACTTGGGAAGGAATGTCAGGGCTTGTCTTCACACTTGCAACGAAGACGTGATGAATTTGAGTCTCTTCCCATGGAGTACAGTCAGTAGACGGCGCATTTAATTTGACATGCGTGAAAATGAGGCTGTGAGGGGGTAGAACCATACAGAGCTGAAGTTGCTTGCTTTGCTGACGAGACTACAAAAATGAGTTTCAGAGAATAAAAAACTGGGAAACATGGGCTGTGAAGGTTAAACATGACCAGGTGGACATTTTCCACATCTAAATGATGTGGAATGGACTTAAATATGATAATATCCATCTTACTGGTAGCTGACAGCATTATCTAATTAGTCAAATATGTCATAAACAAACATGCAATCCATTTCTAATGAGCTCGCTAGAGAGATCTGCATAGAGTCTGGACATGACCTAGGATCTTGAATGGACTGTACATCTATCTCTCACAGCCTCATTATCATTTGTGTGTAATGAAATATGACGTCTACATTGACAATAGTTTACTGGTTCAGCATTACAAAAGATTCCCATATGATTCTATGAGTTTTTGCCAATCAACCCAAGCTGATTTCCATTCCTGCCCCAAATACTAAATAAATACATTTAATATATACAATTTAAAACAACAACATTATTATTATTAATAATAATAATAGAAAAATATATATTTCAAATATTGTACATTCAAATAAATTAAATATATTTCATTAAAAAAAAAACACTTAGATGTGACCATACAGTACAGTCTATCAAATAAGCCTTGTTATCATTTGCATGTAATAAAATATGATGTCTACCCTGATGATGGTCTATTGGTTTTGCAGTATACCAGCAAATCAGAGAATACAAACTGATTCAATGTCTTTTTGCCAGTTAACCATTCCTGTCCTAAATAGTAAATAAATAAATAATTTTCATATGTATAATTTAAATTTAAATAGGATTTATATATTCTAATACATATTTTAAAAAAACTCAATTAGATGTAGCCATACAGTACAACTTATCAAATGAAATGTACTTCTATTCCTCAGCCTTGTTTTCATTCAAGTACAAATTCAAATGGCATCTACATGGACTATTCAGGGCTCCCACACTACTTTGACTAATGACCTTTTTTTGCATGACCTTTCAAGCTGTTTTCAATCATTTAATAGATTGCTGTGACAGATTTCCATTTGTATGTCAGATACCCAGATTCTACAAGCAAGCCATTATTGAAGCCATTTGTGCAATAATAAGATGTTACTGTGGTGATTTGCGGCAGATTTTACTCTACAAAATATCTAGCCGAGTAAATACTGTAGAGCAGAGCACAACTAGAGACTTCCAGGTTTTTTTTTTTCAGGTTTTCATGACCATGACCATTGGGTTTGGTATGCAAATACTAGATCATGTAACAAGCAGCTCAGAGATTACCAGTCAATTCAACAAGTTCTTGCCATTCACCCCCACAATCCTAGTTGCCCCGAAATTACTCCCCCTACCCCTAATAAACTGCATATACCTCCACAGCACACAGGCAATCAGCACTACATGACCTGAAAAAAAAACCAATGAAATAAATAGCTCTGCCAGTGTCAGTGCCAATGGCTTTCAATGAGTGAACAGCTGGGGAGTGGACGGAGCCATACCAGGGTTCAAGTCAAGCAAACAGCTGAACACAATGCCAGGAGCAACAGAGGTGCCTGCGTCTCGGCCTTGCCTCATCCATCTTCACCCCCCTCCCCACCCCCGTCGGCCCGCTGCTAGTGGTACGGCCCAGCCGCCCTAAGAAAAGACACCATTTCCTGTCAATCTGCGCTGCTGGTCGAGCTCTCTATAAACACATACTGCCCTTCCTTCCAAATACACTCACAATCTCCCACTCTGTGGAATTCTGCTTTTCATTTTCCCAAACCCCCTTTGCGTTTTCACACTTACAAAGAAACAAAGAGTCCTCCTCTGAGCACGTCGGGGCATGCGCAGAGAATGGTATTCATTAGGCTGTTTATTGATCTTGTGGCTCTTGACTTTGTTATGGTTCTCATTTATTTTCTTTAGGCGACCCTCACAGACACAGACAGGAAGAAAGAGTGAGAGAGTGAGAGAGTGAGAGAGAGAGAGAGAGAGAGAGAATATGAGTGGGGGAGAGAGAGAGAGTAGGGCACTTTAATAGCCCTTTTGTTTGAGCAGACAGTAAAGTACATCAATTGTAACACTGAGGTTCTTCATGTAATTGTTGTGTCATAAAGGCTAAGGGTGGCAAAAGAACAAACAAAAGAACAGATCAAAAGTACAATGTTGAAAGGAGAAAGCTGTGAATTGTAATAAAATCTAAAACATTTTTAAGATGGAGCAAAACTTTCATTAATATGTAAAATCCTAAAAAAGGTGTCTTTGTTACACTGCAATTATACATTTAAGTATCGAGTAATATTAAGTAACTACAAGTACTTACTATAGGGTTAGGGTAGGATTAGGGTTTGGTTTAGGGTTAGTTGCATGGAATTATGCATAATTTATAGTTATTACTATAGTAACTACATGTAACATATGTAACAATGACAAAAAAAAATCCAGTTTACTCAAGAAGCATAACTGCATACGATAAGTTTTGGAATTAAGCTTTTGTTTTACCTCATCACATTTTATCCTATTTTAAACATAAATATAACTAAATTAATGAGGTTTATGCTTAAAAAAAATTTCACCTAATTAAAGATGTATTTTTTAAAAATCCACCACTATTGAAAAGTTTAGGGTCAGTAAGATTTTGTATGTTTTTGAACGTCTGTTATAAAAACAAACTGTAAAAACAGTAATATTGTGAAATATTATTGTAATTTAAAATAACTTTCCTATTTTAATATATTTTGAAATATCATTTATTCCTGTGATGCAAAGATGGATTCTCAGCATCATTACTCTCCAGTCTTCAGTGTCACATGATCCTTCAGAAATCATTATATATTATATAAAATATTTCAACTTGACATAAGATAGAAAATCTAAAATAGATACATTTTCTGAATAAAAACATTTTCAATATCATAAAAATTACAGTCTAACAGAATTTTAGAAATCTTTTGTAACATTATCAACTTTTGAATGGTAGTATATTGATTTAATATCAACATTTATTTATTTTTATTATGATGCTGAAATCTAACAAAATGTATGGCTTCATTTAATGCTTTTGTTATATTTTTAAACATAATTAAGTTTAATAAAAAATATTTAAATAAAATAGCTTAAATTTAAGATATACTCTCTGAAAATATATTTTAATATTAATTTCTTATGCAGTGTTGTTTCTCCAGTGAACTAATCTTGTTTTAAGGATGTTTATATATTTAAACAAAGATACAGAAAATTACTTTCACATTTTACATTTCCGAATGTATATGTTAAAGCTGATGTATGTAAAACAATGTATTTGAGGATTTATATGTAGATTAATGATGTATATAAAGTTATCCTGATGACCAGACTTTTCCTTCAGTTCTAAACCACACTTATTGTCATCTCTGTTCTCAACTTTTTCTACAGCTACACATTGAAATTCGATATTGTGGCACTGCTAATATTGTTGGCTCTTTCGTGATAAACTGATTGCTTTTGTTCCTCATGGATAAAAGCGCCTGCGTATTGTCATTCAGAGACATAAACTGTTCTAACTCTGCAATTTCTTCTCTCCCGCTGAAAATCTTTTGTTAGAAACTGTTCCGTGTAGTCTGAGAGTGAAAAAAAGAGTTGACTTGGACATTTAATCCAACTTCATAGTGCTGACCCAAGTTCCTCCCCCTCCCTCCCTTCCCCAGCCAAGGAGGTTGAACTCCAGAAGAAATCCCCACTGGGCCACTAACTTTCCCCCAACTTATCCTACTCTCCCTCCCTCTCTTTCTCTCTCTCTCTCTGGAGCTCAAGCTATTCTCCATCACTCTCCACCACCTCCACTCCCTCATTTTCCCTCCTTTTCCTTCTGTTTTCAAACTTATATTCATCCAACCCTGCTACAGTTTTTAAACAACCCAGAGGAACATCTTTAAAGAGTTTTGTTTTTGCTCTTTCATAAAGGCCTGGCTCTTCCATACTCTCTCTCTCTTTCTCTCTCTCTCTCTCTCTCTCTCTCTCTCTCACACACACACACTATTCCCTCCTTCCTGTCATGTGACAAAACTCCGATGACAAACAGACCCAGAACTGTTAGAAATCCATCTCACTTAGCTGGCTCCCTGTCATCTCTGCTTTCCAGGCCAGACGAGCCGCACCAGATGAGCCGATCTCAGGCGTTCAGTCACCAAACCAAACCTCAGAATCAGGTTTAACAGCCGCATGACTCACTGATGTGGACCTCAGATAGCAGACACAATGCATTAGAGATATTAACCAGGACTGGTTTGTCTGTGTGTGGCCTCAAAGGAAGGAAAAATCACAAAGGAGATCTCTTTAATATGTCAAATGTTTCTCCTAGAAAGCTATGAGATTAAATGGAGGACTAATTAAGCCTATTTGTATTTACAAGGTATTTTAGGACATCTGGGACTTTAAAGGATAGTTCATCCACCTTCATGTCGTTACAAACCTGTATGACTTTCTTCTGTAGGAAATATTTTGAAAAAATGTCTCTTTGTCCATACAATGGAAGTCAGTTGGGTCCAATTTTTGAACACCACTGACTTTCAAGTGAAGTCAAATTTATTTATATAGTGCTTTATACAATATAGAGTGTTTCAAAACAGCTTTACAATAATAAATAAGAAAAAAAAAAACAGTATTGATGTTACAAAGTTCTTAAATTATGAAACAAATACAATTTCAGCTGTAAAGCAGCTTTAGAAAGACAATAGTTTTATATCTTCTTTTGTGTTCCACAGGAATACATGATGACAGAATATAAATTTTTGGGAGAACTATCCCTTTAAATGAAACGATTAACTCCATTATGTCTCCTGAGCTATGAAAGAGCAACCTCTGAGCAAGAAAATTTCCCCTGGGGGATGAAACATTTATAAGAAGGATTGACTGAGCATGCATTGCCTATTCTGCTAGTTTTTTAAATCTGTGTACCATGTTATATAGCTCAGAAAGTGTGTAAGCAACAGAGAGTCATGTGTTTCTGTCTGTGTGGATGTGTCCAGACAGATTGTCGGTGATGACAGAGACACAGAACACCACTTCATTTCAGCTCTGTCTGCGCACGCATGCCTCAGATTACCACAACTAGTCCTTGTAGCTCCCTCAGGAAACAGTCAGATGTTGACACATACACATACCATTCAAACACACATTTTGAGTCATGAAACACACACCTTTGGCACACACAAAATACTCTAAAACACTTCATTTCAACAGCATGTCCTATGCAAAAGTATGCATGTTTAAACACATTGACACATTCCTGCATGCCTAGGTGCTTGATTTTATACACCTTTGGCCATGAAAGTCATTGCAACACCTGAATTCAATGATTTGGAGGGGTGTCCCAATACTTTTGGCAATATAGAGTATGTATACACACAGACACAAAATTTCTAATGAATCAGTTAATTCACACAGATAATGCAAATTAATGGATAAAAAAAATTATTCCTTGATTTAAGTCTCATTGCAGCATTTTAAATGCTTAAAGTTAATACAAGTAAAAAAAAGTTAGTTAAAAGTTAACACTAATCATTTAATAACATTGTTTTTTATTTTAATGTTTAAAGTAACATTTCTAACAGAGTAGCGTGACTGAAATGTAACTATTTTAAACTCATGAATCGGTTGAGGCTTAAAAATATTTACCAGTACTGCCTCAGTTTCAAAACCCCCATCCCAACACCATCGCTCGGACATTCATCATGGCGTCCACCTCAAGCAATATCGTACACATGTTTGGCTCTGAGGAGACATGTAATCTTATCCTGACATCTTACTCGTACACACAATACATCTCCCCGAGAATCTGGAAGTGTCACTTGAAGACCAGACCAGAGGGGAAAACAAAGCTAGAAGACAGGCTGTTCCAGTCCTCACTCAGCCTCCTCGTGTTCTGCACCGCATAAAAAAGAAACAGTAAAACTTTTCACAAACTTATCAAACTTGGCAATCTCTCAAACAAGCCTTCGCTCTATCTCTGTGCCTGTTTCTTTCTCCCACCCCCCGCCATTTCTTTCTCTCTTTTGGCATGCCAGTATTCTTGCTTCTTTAGCATTCTCATGACTTTTGACATGTGGTATTCAAAACTGGAAACCACATGTTTTGTAGTTATGATTTTGACTGGCAAAAAGTTACCCACTCCTCCCTCTTTTTATAGGCCACACCCCTTCGGATAATGTCCCTCCCTACATCCACTAGGAAGCCCCTCCCATGCCCGGTCGCCATGGCAGAATCCTCATACTGCACGTGCCCAGTCCTGCCTGTTGCAAACGTTGAAGCTCCGCCCCCTCTCAACGCAGGTCTCTTTATCTTCATCTGTCTTCATGCTAAAATGCCAGTGCACTCTTTACCTTTCAATGCTCACTCACACTCTGTGCCTCATCCTAACACACAGTCTCACCCCTCCGCTATAGTCTGTCTCCCTGGAACGGTGGGATCAAGGAAGGAAATCCGCATAGGAGTGGAGGAGTATAGAAGGGGCAGAGGGGAGGAAAGTAATCCACCGGATTTTCGGGATAGAGTCAGTCGAGCTGAGATTCCATTTGTGAACAATTTGCAAAATTCCCAAACTGAGCTCTTAATGACCTGGCAGAGAGAGGCCACTTCTGACTCTGTCTCCCACTCGGACTGCGGTTACGCCAACTCTCCAAAAAAGTGTGGGAGTCGCTTGTGGCCAAAATATTAACAAAGACTTCATGAATTCCCTTTTACACAAAGGGCCCTGCATTGCATGTGTGATTACAGCAATACAGACAGCATACTAGAGAATAAAAAGCAGAATAGTACTCTATCAATGACAGACGACAAAGCACTTATATGTGTGTGTGTGTGGGGGGTGGGGGTGGGGGGGGGGGGGGGGGGTTATGTCTTCGTAATCTGGCCAACATCACTTAGGTCACGCAGACAAGGAAAATAATGTTAACCAACAGCCAAATAGATATTTAGGCATTTTTAGGGTACTCTTAGTAGGTAATACAGCCTTTCAAAAAGGAGAGATTGTTGAATAAAGTCATTATTTTTGTTTGTTTGTTGCGCACAAAATGTATTCTCGTCACTTCATAAAATTAAGGCTGAACCACTGGAGTCACATGGACTATTTTAATGATGTCTTTACTACCTTTCTGGGCCTTAAAAGTGGTAATTACATTGCTGTCTATGGAGGGGTCAGAGAGCTCTTGGATTTCATCAAAAATATCTTAATTTGTGTTCCAAAGATGAACAAAGGTCTTATGGGTTTGGAACGACATGAGGGTGAGTAATTAATGACACAATTAAAATTTTTGGGTGAACTAGCCCTTTAAGAACACAGAACGTGCTTTTCCATTCCAATGCGCTTTTCCATTGTTTTTCTATGTAAACGCACTACATCTCATTTCTTTTGCAGCGTCTAAAAATGCGCCACTCAAGTTAAAATAAGTTCTGTTTAGACCTTGTGCTTTTTTGTTCCACTGACCATCTTGCGTTTTTAAAATCAAAAACATCTTCTCTTGAATCAGCCCTAACACTGAAAAAATGACTTATTACTAATGACTAATTACTTTTTATTTCTTTTATTTTATTTTTTTTACATGTGATGCAACACTGCATTAAATATTAAGATACATTTTTTATAAAATCTATTTTTAAATGTATTTTGTCTTACTGCACTGGCACTTTAAGTTATAAACGAGTCTGTTATAAAAATCTGCCAGATCAGCAAGACAAAATCTACTGAAAACAAGTCTTTTGATTTTTTTTTACAGTGAATAATAACCAACAAAGACTAGATTTTAAAAAATAAATGTTCTCATTGGGATACATTGACCTTCCGCCTCTATGTCCTCAGTGTCAGCCATGTTTCAGAAGGGGAGTATCTTACACTCAACTGCAAACTCAATTCTAGCTCCATTCTGGTCCCGGCCTACATTTTTTCCACTTTGAATATTTTGTTCCAATCAGAAAATAAACCATATTTGATGTTGATTATAATGTTGAATTCTCCATCATCTTTCATGGCCAACTTCATCTGCTTCCAGCCAAAAGTCAAACCATCAAACAACAAAAACAATGTAAGAATAATAGGATCTTTAGATAACCGATTTATCCACCAGAACATCTCAATGTCTGACTGTTTACAGTAGAAGTAAGTGCTGATGGTGATGAGTGAAGGAACGGAAAGGAACCTGGCAGGAAAGCAGAGGTGGAGATGAAAGATGGTGGAATCTCTGAGGAAACAGAGAAGTGTTCAGACACACGCATTACTCTCATTTCATTTTGATCCCTTTTGCACACAAACTCATGCCAGCTGCGAAGGAAAGCCAACACTTTGACGGGAAAATGTTTCTGTAAATAAATAATCTGATACAATGTAGTGCTTGTGCCTTGGCCTTTTAATGACACAGACTTACTATTTTCCTCTTCTCTGAACACATCTCCCTTTCAATGATCCTTTATTCTATGTGTGATCACTTAGGGCTGCACAATTAGGATAAAATCATAACTGTTAATTATTTCCCATGACATTATAATCACATTTTTTTATTTATTGACTGATATCAATTTACTGACAACTACATAATCAATACAATTTACTTTAAAATCATTTATTTAATTTGTTAGATAAAAAAAAAAAACTTTTTTAATCAAATTTTAAAAAAAAAGATTAATTTAGCTGTTTCATATATCACTAAATCAGACAGAAATAGTTAATAAAAGGATGAAAGATAAACAAAAAGCCAGCAAAGTGATTATGCTGTAAAATTATCCCATTATAATAAAAACAAAAAGCTATTTGAATATAAACAAGTACCTTTAAGACAAGTCATTTCACTCGGTGGCCATCTTTGAAACGCCTCTCGGGCATGCAAGTGCAGCTTCTATCTCTTTGAATGGGGAAACATCAAATTCTCCAAAACTGTTCGCCAAGCTTACAATAAAATTTCACATTTGAAATAACCAATGAAATCTGACAACAACTGTCTCATAAATATTGTTTATAAAAGCTTGAATCATGGCAAAAAACTGCATTTTTCAGCCTGGACAAAGCTCATGCGCAGTCCTAAGCGCGTGTCTCAGAATACTGCTTCTAACAGCAACTGCAGTGACTTGATGATTTTACTAATCAACGATTAGCTCTTTCATTTAGAAGGCGGGCTTATTCGCCATATTGGGCGTTGCACTTTCTCCCATTCATAAGTAATCAGAGTGCACCATCTTCCTATATATAAAGTCTTTGCTATAAATCCAGTTCTAATTTACACCATATCTACACATTTTTTATTGCAGTGTATATTGGGTGTTACAGCATCTACATTGCAAGTGAGTGCCAAAAAAATTCAAATCTTCTCACTTTGGTACTAAAGAAAATAGAAGTAAAACATAAAACAGTAATTTGCAGATCAGATTGCAAAACATTTGTGCATGAAGACCATTATTAAAAGGCTTATATACGACTGGCCGCTGCATTCATACGCAGAAAACACGTCTGTGATTGGTTAAAATGCTCAAAAAAACAAAAACAAAAAAACATGGAATGCTGTAATCATCACTTCACTAAGCACTGCAGCCGGAATCATATTTGATTTATTGTGCAACCCTAAAATGAGTGCTTGTCATATTATGTTTCAATTTAACATCTCCCAGATTTTGGAATACGCAAATACGTCACCAGATATGGTCTTAATTATATAACCATGCACATAAGAAATATTACACTGCAGTAAGTAGGCTGCACATATTTATGCGTTTACTGTGTGAAAGTGTGTGACTGTACTGATATATTCCTGCGGGGGCAGCGAACAACAAAATGTTTGCCTTTCTCTCGATGACAAGCTGGAACAAGCACGCTGTTCTTTTTTATACAATACAAATGCCTTCACAACAACTTGGCCCTGGTCGCAACAATAAAAACTCAAGCTCGCAAGCCGAAAGGGAACTAATATCATTGATATGTGCGGCAAAAGAGCGAGAGAGGCAGCTGGACCATGCACGGCCCTAACAGGAGTATTAGATTAGAGCCACACGGTCTCTGTCTGGTTAAAGGAAATGACCAAGCAGCCTTTCAAAACATCCCTCTTGGCGGCTTGGAGCAAGGCCTCCTCCCCTGATTGGTAAAAGGTTTGGGGAGCATTTGAGGGCTCAGTTGAGATGCTATCACATGGTAAGTGCTGGTAATGGGCTTCCAACTGTTTGTTTGAAGAGCTCCGATAATGACAGGGATCAACTGATAGCGGCTTCTGCACGCCGGCACCTAAGACTCCCACGCGGAGACTCGCGCACAGTGACCCCACGCACACAGCTGCTTTGCAAACTCTGTGTCAAAGAAACGGCGGAGCTTCACAGATGGACAATTCATCTCCAAAAGCTTTGAGTAGGAGAGAGAAACCTCTGTGTTATATGATAAAAAAATACAGCATGCTAAACAAACAGCTAGAGAGAGCTAGAGAGCTAGAGAATTACCATGGTGGACCAGGAATGCTTTATGGTGTAGGGTTGAAAAAAACTACATATTTTCAAATCAGACTATTCAGTGTATTCCTGAATGATTAGTCAACTAATCAATCTTAAGAAAGCCCTATATAATTAGACTGTATTCACCTGACACCAACCGGATACCTGACCCTGACCCCGAAGAGCTGCACAGGCCCAGCAATTATTAATATGACAAATGCTGAAAAAGGAAAACTGACAATTTTGCAACAAAACAAAATGGTCACACTTTAGATTAGGGTCCAATTCTCACATTTAAAGGGTTAGTTCACCCAAAAATGAAATTTCTGTCCTTAATTACTCACCCTCAAGTCGTTCCAAACCCGTAAGACCTTCGTTCATTTTCGGAACACAGATTAAGATATTTTTTATGAAATTCGAGAGCTCTCTGACCCCTCCATAGAGAGCTATTTAATTAACACTTTCAAGGCCCAGAAAGATAGGAAAGACATCATTAAAATAGTCCATGTGATTCCAGTGGTTCAACCTTAATTTTATGAAGCGACGAGAATATTTTTTTTACACAAAAAACAAACAAAAATAACGACTTTATTCAACAATTTTTTCTCGTCTGTGTCAGTCTCCTATGCTGTTTACGCTGGTCAGCTCACACATGCGTTGTGGTGCTCACGTGAACAGCCAATGGTGAGCTGCCGTTCTGGCGTAGCTCTGACTTAACTCGGAAGCGCTGGACTGTATTTACTACATCAACAGTGTAGAAGACCGACACAGACGTGAAAAAATTGTTGAATAAAGTCGTTATTTTTGTTAGTTTTTGTCCAAAAAAAGTATTCTCGTCGCTTCATAAAATTAAGGCTGAACCACTGGAGTCACATGGACTATTTTAATGATGTCTTTACTACCTTTTTGGACCTTAAAAAAGGGTCAGAGAGCTCTCGGATTTCTTCAAAAATATCTTCATTTGTGTTCTGAAGATGAACGAAGGTCTTACGGGTTTGGAACGACATGAGGGTGAGTAATGACAGAATAACAGAATTTTCATTTTTGGGTGAACTAAACCTTTAACTAACTATTAACTACAACTTTTGCCTCAGTAAACTCCTAATTACTGCTTGCTTATAAATAGTTAGTAAGGTAGTTGTAGTAAGTTTAGGTATTATGGTCATGCAGAATAAGGCATTTATGTGTGCTTTATAAGTACTAATAAACTGCCAATATCCTTGTAATATGTATGCTAATAAGCAACTAGGTAATCGTGAGATTGGACTAAAGTGTTGAAAGTGTTAAAAACAAAACAGAACAAAAACACACACTCACAAACAACTTTTAAAACAAAAAAACACCAATTTTGCTGAACGTAAAAATGTGGTATATAGAAACAATTCACTTTGTCAATGTCACATTTTTTCTAGTAAATTTCACAGTTAATTTCAAAGAAATAGCAAAGTAACACATTGAATTAAACATGAAATTTTGATGTAGAAAGACTGTTTTTTTACAACTTAGAAAAATACTTTTTTAAAGTGCAGATTTATCATTTTAAATATTTGTATTATTTCTCCCTGCAGTCACAGGCCTATCAGAACAGTTGAGAACTGCCTGTGCCTGTTTTCATCTGGTATAAGGATCTGCCCCAGGTGATCCGATCACAAGTGGTCAGATAAGACAGATCACTGTTTCAAGGGAAAGGTCTCTGATTTTGATTCCTGTAGCTCATATAGTAGTGGATGACGCCAACAACGCCAAGGTCATGGGTTTGATTACAAGGGAATGCATGTCTGTCAAATGCATAAATGTAAATATACATACATACATCACTCACTTCATCATTGTGTTACTGCGAGAGAAAGAAAATCAATGGCAGCTATCAAGTTTTTCTAAGAGCTCTGTGCCAACTGCACATCTTTGGAAGGTGCTTGAACCTGTCAGCATATCTGCTTGAACACACCTATCCGAAGTTGGCCAAAGCATGACTATCTTCTCTGGGAAATTATACACAGCGGTCTATGGAAGAATGCAGGACTAACACGCAGACGCACTCAAAGACAGGGTCTTCAGTATGTTGGGCCTTTATGAGCTGGGAATTTTTGCAGTCTAGCCGACAGACAGCTCTGACAACAATGAAGAGGCCTGTTAAACCAGCTCCTGCAAAAACAGCACCGGGCCGATTGCTCGTCTGCCTTTGTTTCTCCTCGTCTCAGAGCCAGGGATGAGAATGGCTCAGTAAAACAACTTGTGACATGCCTGTCTAAAAAGAATGTCCAACGGGCGTCCCCAAAAGCAAATTAGGGCCTCTGTGGTCTTGACTCTCACCCAATCCCTGGCATTGCTTAGGGCCTGATGTGCTTTTGGATATGCAAACGGCCAGAGCAAGGCAGAAAGTGTTTCCAGTTTAAAAATTTGCCTTTGCAAAAGTCACTGTGAATTACCATTTGCAACTTTTTTTATTTCAGTCATTCAAAAAGCAGAATAAAAAGTAGAAAAATAGGGTGGGACTTCATTGGATGCATCCTTGCTGAATAAACTTTTCAAATGTACTGACCTGAAACCTTTGAACAGTATTGCACATAAGAACGGAGCCAGACTGAATATGGATTTGTTAAAACAATGGCTATTTGTTAACATTATCCAATAGGCTGTGCGGCCAAAGTGACATTGGCGGAAAGGAAAATCGTTTGAGAGGAGGAATAAGTTTTATCATTTTGACCCAAAAAATGACGAGGAAAAAAATTGGAAGTAAAACAAGAATGTAAATAAGGTGAAGGTTGCAACGTTTTCCACACAGGCAATTTCGTATTCAGGACGTCTGCAAATGCAAGGCAAAATATGTTTCTCATTTTCATGAACAGGAGACAGAGAAGGCTTGTTTTTTGTGTATCCGTCAGTGTGTTTTCACAGCAGGGTGTGTTATTGGATTCCACCGCACCAGGACGTCATCCCCAGGTGCTTCCATCAGCCCTCCCTCACTCTCTCTTTCTCCCTCTTTCTGTAAATACCTATTGGATTAGGTGGGCAGCTGTAGGGGGGTGGGTACTGATTGACATCTAAAAGGCTGGATCGTTGTTCAGACTTGCAGAGGAGTAAAAGAGGCACAGCAGGAGACGGCGAGTAGTGTATATCTGTGCGTGTGTGTTTTGAGGAGGGGGAACGCATAGTCTTCTGCTTTGTTGTTGCCATCCAAACCCATCACAGATTCTCCCCTCAGGACTTGAGATGAGATTTCAGATGTCTGTGGCTTGTGTTTTCCCCTAAGCTACTGTCTAAACAAGAAAAATCCTCAGACTGCTCAGATTCTTGCAACACACTCTGGATCTAAAGAGCCAGTGAATGTACTACACCTCAGCTAAAAACTCTGACAGCTGGTTTGTGAAAACCGCAATTTTTCTGGAATGCTATAAAATGTAAACTTGACATATTAAAACGACAAAAAGTATTTTTGCAGCATAAAATATCTGTTAAATGGCTCTTTTCCCCTCTCTCTCTCTGCCATCGGTTGTATCTCTATCCTCTCTCTCACACACACTTTGCTTCTGCAGTAGGATGTAAAACAGCGCCCCCTGTGACAATAAAAATAAAATGCTGGACATCTTCTTTCTAGAGGGTCAAAAATGCCTGTTAAAGTGCCCTTTTTCCAGGGAACAAAACTAGCTAGCAAAAACTTTAAATACTTAGAACATTACAGTTAAAGGACACTTTCCGTTGCTGCTCCTTGTTAAACAAAGAGTCTTTAAAGGTGAAAATATTTTTTTTTATGTTGTTTGTAAGTGTTTTTGTAAGTGTTTTTGTTATGTTGTTTGTAAGTGAGAGAGAGGATAGAGATACAACCGATGGCAGAGAGAGTTTGTATATCTATGTGGTGTTTTTAATATTCTTTAAGACAAACCATGTGCAAATTTATAAAAGTCAACACCATTGCTCAGTATTTTCTCCTTAAAACTGCAGTGAACCAAAAACAAAAACGTGGTTTGGAATCGCCTATGTTTCTTACATCACAAATACCTGTAACCAATCAAGTCAACATGTGGGCGGGCTTTAGCATATCATTATTACTATGCTGCGAAGCAGGGGCGTCTCAAGAGAAGCCATGGTTATCCCGGTATATTTTTCTGTTGATATGAAAAAAATCGGGTACATTTAGCAATATAGCGGGTGCATTATGTATATGATGTATATTATGATGTTATGATGAAATATATGTTGTTAAAGAGTTTCTAAGGATGCTGACTGATACTGAAGGCAGACTGAGACGGTGAATGGGTTTGTGTAACATTAGCAACACATTATTAGCTGTGTGACAACGTAGTCAAGCAAAAGGCTAATCATATTAATTACCGTTAATTACCGTCTGATGTTGTAAAGAGCGATACCATTGTGCAGCGCTTACTACAGTAACATGAGTAAAAGTTGAGTGAGTGGATCTCTGAGCTGGTGTGAGTGAGTGGAGGCGGGGATAATGTGCATATTTATGGATCTGCGTATACTAAATGAAGCATGTAGAGTTACATTTAAGATATTTTAATGCATGAAGAAATTGTATTGTTTAAATATGTAATTTTGATGATCAAAAGATGAGTTTTAAGGGTTAAAATTATTGACTGCAGGGAGACTTTAAAATGTATTTAAAGAGTATTCTTTCTCATCTTACTTATTCAAAACAAAACAAGAATGTTTCTGAAATACTGTGCTACTCATACTATGTATACTTTACACACTGCATGTATAGACTACTACTTTTACTAAAATGTGCAGCATCCAACAATCCATACTGCACGTATGCCACAATCCCACAATTCTAGTCTGATAACTGAACTGAATGTAACACCAGCCATAAATATTACCTTTCAAAATGCATTCTGCATTACATATATTATTTTTTAAAAAGGCACTATACCATGTATAAATTCTTCTTTTTATGATAGATTTTTTTGTTTAACATAAAATGCATAAAATGAAAAGTAGCATGATGAAGGCATAATTAAAAAGGTTCCAAGATCTTAAAGGGCATATTGCAGGTTAGAGACCCCAGTGAGTCAATGTATAGAAAAATAATGTAGGAACTAGATTTTACTTCCGCATCTAAAAATGCCAAAACCGGAAGTGACGTAACGTGAGGGAGTGCGGTGAATTTCAACGATAGGAAAACAATGGATTGCAATGACAGTTCGGACGCTGAGTAAATTATAAATGTTTATTAATACTCATATGGCAGACCACAGCCATACAATAATGACACACAATTAGGGACAGGCCAGGATTAGACAGAACAACGATTAGAGGAGACAAATTGAGTTGTGTGAGGAGAAACAGTGGAGAACAGAGCAGGTGTTTGGGTGAGAGACCAGTGTTAGCTAATGATATATAGGCTAGCTAACGATATGAACACTGTGCTCAGATTACAATACTGAACAGATTATTATCATGTATCAGGCAATAGCAAAGCTGGTATTGGTCATCTAGGAGTATTGATACTTACCAATAACAGAAACTAATAAGCTTTGACCATCAGGTATAAGTCACACTCGTTAATATCCGTCCACACTAAAAGTTATGTGATATAACGTTAGCGGTTTCTCATCACGACTGATTTGGTAGTTAGCAAATGTTTAAACAAGACTTACGGTGCACAGTTCACGTTTTCTTCGAGCTGCATCTCTGACGGTTTCGTGACCGTCACATCTCCCGCTGGCGGCCGAACCACAGACATTATAGTGTTATTGTATGTGTTTCATGTTATCCTTTATTCATTAATTATGTGTTATGGGTTTTTTTCATGCCGATTCACCGATAGTGTGAGGATGTATATGACGTTATGATTATGTATTGGAGTGAATTTGAATGTGCATACATGGCATGAATAAAATATTTACATTACCAGCACATAATTCCAAACTTTTAAAAAAAGTGTGAGACTGTATGCATTTGTGTTAATGTATATATTGAAATTGATTCACGTAAAAACAACGGCAAAGAAGCATCACGTGTGGATGTTTATTAATTTAATATCATCTTTTACATGAGTATTACAATGTTTGACTCCATCATATCGCCGGGATGATAATTCTCCGGTCTAAAGTGAACACTACCACCACGTGTTTCGAAGTAGATGCAGAAGTGAAGTCCCGTCTCTTCACCTTCACAAAACGCCACCACGGTTTTTCTAACTTTTTTTTTTAGGAAACCTGTGGACTCGATGTCCTGACAGGCTGGACACAATAATTGATCAATTGAAAAATACACAGACTCGTACTGAATACCAACCTATTCTGCACTGAGCCAACGCAGAGCCCGGCAAACGACTCCCTCTCGTGACGTAAAATGACGCGATGTTGGAAACGTTTTTTACAAACAGCCAAGGAAACGGCCACTTTATCTACTAAATTTGTGCTCTTATGTCTTTTAAAAATATTTTAAATCCTGCATTACCTTTTCATATGGTATTTTCATACAAGGTTATATATTCATTTTGAAAAAAATTTAACCTGCAATATGCCCTTTAATAGAAAAATAGAAATTAGAAAAGTGAAAAATAAACAACAAAAAAAACTCCCTAAACCAAAATCTTTTGTAAGAATCTAATGCAAACATTTTCAGCAACTTAACTCCATCTATCTAATAAACTAAAGCAGAACAGATACAATACTCACACAACGCTGCCATCTCTTTAGGAAGGTCCGCCCCAAACCGCCCAAACAGGCTACTATTGGCCAGCAGGTCGAAGGGGGAGTGGCTCCGAATGGAATTGAAGGCAAAGGGGTAGACAGAAGGTGGGAAACCGGTCATGTGACCCACCTGCCGTTCCCGGTTGGTTGCCATGGCGACGGTTCCTTGCCAAAGTCTGGTCGGGCCTGTCGTGTGCTTCAACGGACTGTGTGGCAATGTTGACAAACTTCAAGTATGAATCACGACTCCGTGTTCACTCATACGACAGGACGTACCTTCAGGAAGAAAAATATATGGTAAGTTAAGCATTTGTACAAAGGATAATAAACAGTAGTAAAACAGTTCAGTGAGTCCAAGCTTATAGAACATACAGAAACTGCACATTTACTCACTCTCATGTTGTTACAAACCCAAATAATTTTTTCGTTAGTCACTTCCAGTAATGTCGAACCTGTAAGACGTCCGTTCATCTTCAGAACACAAATGAAGATATTTTTAATAAAATCTGAAAGATTTGTGTCACTCCACTGACAGTCTACCTAACTACCACTTTGACACTTCAAAAAGTTCATAAAGAGATCGTAAAACTAATCCATATGAATTGAGCGGTTTAGTTCCTTTTTTTTGTTGATCACTTTATATGTTGAACAAATTGATTTTATGCTTTTATTCAAATATAAACATTGATCAGTGAACATAAAAAGAAGCCTAACTGTACTTGCTTGACGCGTGAGAACAAACCTCAGTGGTTCTAGAGGAAGCTCAAACGTGCTGCGTAACACACGAGAATGAACCTCATTGGTTCTTGTGCGCTTCCATTTACCATATCTGATGTGCGCGTTGATGTGAAAAGCCTAAATTCAATGTGTTCATCATGTAAAGCGATTGTGTCTCTTCAGAAAATTTGGACTAAACCGTATGAATTCATATGGATTAGTTTTACGATCTCTTTATGAACCTTTTGAGGCATCAAAGTGGTAGTTGCGTGGACGGTCAATGGAGGGAAAGAAAACTCTTAGATTTCATTAAAAATATCTTCATTTGTATTCGGAAGATGAACGGAAGTCTTACGGGTTTGGAACGACATGAGGGTGAGCAAATGATGACAGAATGTTCAATGTACAGGCCTTCAGTCAATAAATGTCTGTTCCTCACACAAACCTATCATATGGCTTCAGAAGACTTAGAGCATAAATCATATGGATCATTTGCATCCTTTTTGAAGCTTGAAAGCTCCAGCTGCATTCACTGAAATTGCATGGAACATGTGACTAGTACATTGTTCAAAATGAAATGACCGTGGACCACAAAACCAGTCATAAGGGTAATTTTTTTTTAAAATTGAGATTTATACATCACCTAAAAGCTGAATAAATAAGCTATGTATGGTTTGTTAGGATAGGACAATATTTGGTCGAGATATAACTATTTGAACATCTGGAATCTGAGGGTGCAAAAAAATCTAAATACTGAGAAAATCGCCTTTAAAGTTATCCAAATGAAGTCCTTAGCAATGCATATTACTAATAATAATAAATGTTTTATATATTTACGGTAGGTAACTTACAAAAGAACATGATTTTAACTTAAAATCCTAATGATTTTTGGCATAAAAGAAAAATCTATAATTTTGACCCATACAATGTATTGTTGGCTATTGCCACAAATATACCCCGGTATGACTTATGACTGGTTTTGTGGTCCAGGGTCACAAATTAAGGTGTGGAATGACATGAGGATGAATAAATGACAGCATAATGTTAATGCCTGTTTGAACTAACATCACACAAATAGCAATCTGAGAGTTTCTCACATCAGTTTAACAACAACCCAGCAACCAGTGCAAAAGAGCTCTTGTGTGTTTGAGATAAAGGTGGAGTCTGAGGGAAAACGATGGGGTGATATGTAAAAACGAAGGGAGAAAAAGAAAGAGAGCAAAAAAAAAGATGAAGGGGAGGTAGGAAAATAATAAAGTGGTAAGGGAAAAGTTAGGTTGAGGCAGGAGAATAGAAACAGAGGGAGGACAGAAAGAGAGTGCTTTTGTCTGCTCCGTTTTGAAAGGTGTCCAGACGTTTGTGGTGTTTCCAGGCTATTCCATATGATTTAAACCACACAAACTCCACAAGAAAGAGCTTCTCTGTTAGTGCTGCCAGTCTCTCAACCCTGCACGACTACAGTCGGCCTCTCACAAACCTGAGGCCCCAACGTGGGCTCCATTTGAGAAGATGAGAGCTGGAGAGGAACTGAAAGAGAAAGAGTGAAAAGAAGCGGTGACAGCTTGTTTGTCCAAACTGTTCCGCATCTTTTCGATCATGTCTCTATTAGATTTCTCTCACAAGCACTCTTTTATTCTTTCTATTTAACATTTCATGGACAAACAAGGTCACAAAAATCTCTAAATTCGTCTCTCTAAATTCGGTTAGATTAATGCTTAAAACGAGAAAGCGAGGTTTCTGAACCCAGAAAATCCCTAAATTTTGTTAGACTTAAAACAAGTAGGCAACCTTTGTGATGATTTCATATATTACGCAGTTTCACTTCTCAAAAACATTTAGAAAATATTTAGATATTTGCACAGGAAAACGAGATTTTTTTGCAGTGAATGCAATCTCTCTTATGCACACTTTTCAATAAGACAAAACCCATCTTCATCACTGCAGTAGTGAATGCTAGGCTGTCCCCTTCCAGTTTTTGTTCCTTCTCCCTTGAGTGATTTTTATGAGTGGGTGGTGCTGGCGGCTTGTTGTTTAAATGTGGTTTTTGAAAAATGAGTTGAGCCAAAGAATTCAGCGCTTTTTGGAAGTGCTGTGGTTTGTGAATCAGAGTAAAAAGCAAGGGAAAAATCATGCTCATGAATTCGGCATAAACATAGACCGAGCTGAGAGAGGAAAAAGGGAGACTGATTCAGTGACGGAGTCCGGGCACTGGGGGGCACTAGGGGGGCGGCAC
This sequence comes from Rhinogobio ventralis, assembly GCA_039654625.1. Taxonomy (NCBI): domain Eukaryota; kingdom Metazoa; phylum Chordata; class Actinopteri; order Cypriniformes; family Gobionidae; genus Rhinogobio; species Rhinogobio ventralis. The sequence continues at coordinate 9,476,598 of CM077203.1, forward strand.
TCTGGCCAGGAAAGAAGCCTGGCCTTTCCAAAACACACATTCATACAGTCTCTTTCTCACTGTCGCATAAAAACACTTGCACCTGAACATATAGTATTTGAGAGAAATACTGTGCACCCTTTCCATAACAGATGCACACAGCTCTACAGTAATCCACACAATGAAACCCAAAGAAACCTCTTTCCACACACAACAACCAGGGTGTTTCTTGGGCACTTAGTAGAACCTCTTAAAACACACTTTCACTCTTATTAGTATAAGTTATCCACCAACAGTGGATATGCATGCATCACAGGAAAATTCTGTAAATTTTTTATGATATAATTTCCATCACATCTCAAGTTACAAATTGTGTTTAATAGCATTCCGTGGTGGAACATATTTAAACATTTTGGAATAAACTGGCGACTCCTTTGTCTTGCAAATTTCATAGCTAGCATTTTAAATATCCCTAAATACACACAATTAAATAATATTTTCACACTTTCAGGATGATTTGACAAAGATACAGCTTGACTGGAAATTACACAATGAAAACTGTAATATTTGTTTATTGATTTCACTTTTTCACATTATGTCTCATATTTTATCTCAAGCTCATCATTGACACTGTTAACCAAGTGCACTAATTTTTTTAAACTTTATTAAATTGTTTGTAAAATTGTGCAAGATGCCACAACTGTAATATTTTATATATATACACTCACCTAAAGGATTATTAGGAACACCATACTAATACTGTGTTTGACCCCCTTTCGCCTTCAGAACTGCCTTAATTCTACGTGGCATTGATTCAACAAGGTGCTGAATGCATTCTTTAGAAATGTTGGCCCATATTGATAGGATAGCATCTTGCAGTTGATGGAGATTTGTGGGATGCACATCCAGGGCACGAAGCTCCCGTTCCACCACATCCCAAAGATGCTCTATTGGGTTGAGATCTGGTGACTGTGGGGGCCATTTTAGTACAGTGAACTCATTGTCATGTTCAAGAAACCAATTTGAAATGATTCGAGCTTTGTGACATGGTGCATTATCCTGCTGGAAGTAGCCATCAGAGGATGGGTACATGGTGGTCATAAAGGGATGGACATGGTCAGAAACAATGCTCAGGTAGGCCGTGGCATTTAAACGATGCCCAATTGGCACTAAGGGGCCTAAAGTGTGCCAAGAAAACATCCCCCACACCATTACACCACCACCCCGAGCCTGCACAGTGGTAAAGGCATGATGGATCCATGTTCTCATTCTGTTTACTCCAAATTCTGACTCTACCATCTGAATGTCTCAACAGAAATCCAGACTCATCAGACCAGGCAACATTTTTCCAGTCTTCAACTGTCCAATTTTGGTGAGCTCGTGCAAATTGTAACCTCTTTTTCCTATTTGTAGTGGAGATGAGTGGTACCCGGTGGGGTCTTCTGCTGTTGTAGCCCATCCGCCTCAAGGTTGTGCGTGTTGTGGCTTCACAAATGCTTTGCTGCATACCTCGGTTGTAACGAGTGGTTATTTCAGTCAAAGTTGCTCTTCTATCAGCTTGAATCAGTCGGCCCATTCTCCTCTGACCTCTAGCATCAACAAGGCATTTTCGCCCACAGGACTGCCGCATACTGGATGTTTTTCCCTTTTCACACCATTCTTTGTAAACTCTAGAAATGGTTGTGCGTGAAAATCCCAGTAACTGAGCAGATTGTGAAATACTCAGACCGGCCCATCTGGCACTAACAACCATGCCACGCTCAAAATTGCTTAAATCACCTTTCTTTCCCATTCTGACATTCAGTTTGGAGTTCAGGAGATTGTCTTGACCAGGACCACACCCCTAAATGCATTGAAGCAACTGCCATGTGATTGGTTGATTAGATAATTGCATTAATGAGAAATTGAACAGGTGTTCCTAATAATCCTTTAGGTGAGTGTAAATCAGTAAATCATTTTCACACAATAATGAAATATGGACTTCTTGATTAGATCATCACTTTAAAAATGTAATAATTTGTATTTTTATTATGTACCTTTAAAGTTTAAAGGTCCTTGCACACTGAGTCCGAAATTCTCGTCCGAAATTTTCACGCGTTAAAAAATAAATACGTTGTGTCAATCACGTTTACACACTGCCTCCAAAACTTTTGTCCGTCATGAAAAAATTCGGATCGGGTTCGATTTTCTGTGTTTTTCGCATCCGTAGCAAGCATTTTGAGAGGGGTTTTGACAATTCAGAGCCACCGGATGATGAATACGAAAAAACGCATACTACAATTTCGGACTTATTGTGCAAAGACCTTAAGACTGAAAAATAACTATACATTAAATGCATTTGAAAAGTAGCAGAAATAAGGGATGCAAGTATGACTAAAAAGCTCTCATATAACAAAAAAAGAAAAAAGTTGAAATCCTAAAATAAAATAAAAATGCCCTGGGACATATTTCTTACAATATTTTGTAAGAATGTAAAGCAAAATCATTCATTAATACATGTTAAAAATGTTTTCTCTCCCAATGTGCCATTTACTTCCATGGCTCCAGTATACACATCTGTCTGACACACACACACACACACACACACACAAGCACACACTCCAGCCTCTCTGGATCTGTTTCTTTCAGAAGAGCCAGTTAATTACAGCCTACTGCTGCAGGCAGCTTCAAACCACCACTAATTTAGAGTTCCATTACAGTAAACTCTTCCACATGTGCTTCCAAGCTAGGGTGGCCACGTCTAAGGAAGGAGCTCTGCAGATAGGCACACGCCCATAGCCAGCCACAACAAGGCCTTGCCATCTCCCCCCCCATCTCCCTCTCTCTTTTCCTCCAGGTCTGGTTTTCATCTGAGACTGTGTGCCCTCAAACCCATCCCTGCCCACATCGGCCCCCCTTCCCCAAACCCCCTCCCGCTCCAGCTCCGTCCATGACCCCTCAGAACTGTTCCATATGTAACAGATATCATTTAGAGCTCACCATTCAAAACCACACATTGCCGTAGTCAACGTGTTTACCCTGGGGACCGAGGCAGGACAGAATACATTTTTCGCAATTGCAGCAGAGTGAAGCCACTCGCTCTCAGGCCAAATGCGATATTCGCTGAATTGAAATCGTTACTGTGAACTAAAATGATATCGTAATTATGTTTTCCACACATATCAGTCAAGGTTAGGAAATATTTGTTATATATCCACCGGGAATGTTAGCAGACTTCTATTTAATTTGAAATGCTGCAAGGCATAAAATATAATCAGATATTATTATGTGATAAAACAGTCCATTAAGATTACAAAAGCCTATATAAAGTCAGTAGACAAAAGATAAATCTTAAAAATCATGTATATGTTCTTAGATTAATTCTCAGATTAAGATAAAATTAAGATTATTAATTTTAAAATGTATTTATTATTAATAAAGTTTTCATTATTTAATTATTAATTTTTAAAAATGTATTTCACTTTTAAATGTAATTATTTTTATATTTATTTTTAAATGTTTTTAAATACATTTATTTATCTTATAAATGTATTTATTTTTCAAATTATTTATTTATTTAGTAACATTTTATTTATTTATTTATAAAGGTATTTACTTATTTTACTTTGAATTTATTTATTTTTAAATGCATTTATTTATTTGTTTTTAAATGTATTTATTTAATTATTTTTTTAATGTTTTTTTTTTTTTTATGTAAGTAAGATTATTGATTACAGGATGGAAAATGAGTTGTTCCAGCAATTATAAAAAAAGTTTAGTATGAGTATGTACTGGACTAAATACAGCTTTACTTACTATTGTCTAAATAAAAATGAGTCTACTGGAAATACAATATCACTCTGGCTCTCACTATAAAGTTTTAGGGCCTGCATTAACTCTAAGTCTTCTGAACTTTTGACTCTGCCAGTAGTAAGAACATTAAGAAACAAAATAAGGAGAATGTTGGGAATAAAATAAAAAGATGAAGAAAAGAAACAAGACGGGCGGCGGGAGAGAGAGAGACAGTGGAGAAAAACATCAAAATCACACCCAAAAGAACTTTTACAGGGAGAGAAATAGAAAGCAGAAAAATAGTGGAAAAGAAGGGGGGGGGGGGGGGGGGGAGCCAGGGAAAATCCAAATCTCATGCAGCCATTGGAAAAGAGGGGAACTGATTGAAAAGGGATCTGTGTGTTCCTACAATTTTCCCAAACACAATAACGAATTAATAAAACACTTGGCGCCTGCGTATTTTCATGAGTCACATCGGCAAAGAGTTTTACAGAGTATGTTCTGCTTTTATGGCAGGCAGGCTGTGCAGAAAGTGAGCTCATTCTAGGGCCCTCGCCCTCTCTCTCTCTGGCAGAGGCCCCCGGGGCGCGCACACACACATATGTATAAGTACATACACACATGTTCTCTCATTACTGCTATTCTCTGGCTGACCCTTACACACACGCTCATTCAAACTCCTCTAGCCCACTCTGGGCTGAGAGGGGGGCAACGGCGGGCACCCACCGCAGACCCGACGTTCGCAGGGATTATAAGAACAGGCCGGGACTTTCCAAAACCCTGATTTCACCACCGTTTCTACATTGCTCCACACAGAACAAACACATCATTAGCAGAGCATGCTGAGGCCTATTAGCCACAGAGAAAGAAAGAAAGAAAGATTGAGCGAGACGGAGAAAGAGAGAGAGAGAAAATGCTCCTGGCATGGTTGGGTGATGCGCTGTGTATCTCTGACAGAATCAGCTCTATGTGATTCATGGCTCCTCTGGGCTGGACCGAGACGGGTTGGTGACGTCTACTCTCTGAAGTACTGCAGTTTGCCACTGCGAAAGGGTAAGCAGGTTGTGTTTAGAGACAAAAAAAAAGTATCCATTTCAACTTAGGAGAGAATTGCCTCTGGCGGATCAAGTGTCCCTACCGCCAAAGGTATTAAGTTCTCATTTGGAAAGCAACAATTTGAGACCTAACTGTCGAGCCATCACAAAAATCACTCTTAACTGGTATGCAAATGAAAAAGATAGAAGAAGAAAAAACAGCCCATCACAGGAGGCATTAACCGTCGGAGCCGATGGTGAGTTATTTTTTTCCTCCCTCTGCCTGGCTAAAACCGCAATCCATTCTTCCTCCAAAGCTGTGACGGATTTGGGATGGTACAGCGGTTTGGGTTCATTTCCTGTCTACACTCTGAATATTTCCACTCTTTCGTTCTAAGCTCATGGCGCTCTACTTTAAAAGCTACTTTAAATTTCCACATTAGCCTTCCTGCTGTCGATCAGCGCTAAGACGGATTGACACATCCGACCGTATACGCTCAAACACCCCCAGAAAGGCAGAGGCACTGTATAGCAGAGGCCACAAGAGTGGGGCGTATGGATTCAGATCAAACGTCTTGTGGATGAGGGATCTGGAAACTTCTACTAGAGGCATCAAGCTCACTTAAAGAGCAAACTGTTCCATTCCTAAAAAAAACAAGGAAAAACAAGAAGGAGAGAAAGACACTTTCACCTAATCAGACTCATTGTAATGGAACCCTGCCAATGCGCCGCTCAAAAATAAAAATCTCAGAAAGTGGGTTTTCACAGTGATGCCATAAAAGAACGATTGTGGGTTCCCCAAAGAACCTTTCAGTGAACAACTAAATTTTGCCTTAGTGTGAAGAACCTTTTTGCACTATAAACAATCTTTTGTGCAATGGAAAGATTCCATGGAAGGTAAAGGTTCTTCATGGAACCACCGATACCAATCAAGAAGCTTTATTTTAAGATGTGTGATAGAGCATGGCGCTAGCGACACTAAGGCTACAGGTTTGATTCCCAGAAAACACCCTGAATTAAAGGAACTGTAACAGTACTGAATGCTTCACAAAACGCCTTGCATTTCCGAGACTCCAACAACAGTTTAAATAAGCAAAAAACAGACCAGAAAACACAAACCACATCTGACCATCAAAAATAAGAGATCTGCTTGTAGTTTACATATTTTCTGTGGAAAAATAATTGTCATATCCTGCATAAAACATAAGCATATGTGTCAATCTCTACAGAATCAATTGAAGAAAGATGTTGGGAGACGAGACGTATTGTGTGGAAAGTCTGCGGCTGAGGAACCTCCAGGCGTTGTGGAGGTCACATGGTCATAAGGAGGGTCAGAACTGAGTGCTGAAAGTTCAAAGGCCAGACGTCATTAAGCCGCACATACAAACACACATAAATGCAGAAAGATAACTTTTTAATGATTCATTTATTTATTTTGCAATATTTTTTTCTTCATCCCAGCACCACAGCAGGGGACAGTGGTTACAGTGCTGTCAAGCGGCATTAATAAACAATAGTAAAATATAGCCTCGCCAAATTGGACCGCTGCAAAATTAAACAAAGCGTATCATTGTCATCAGGCAGTCATTTCCGAGAAAGCTCTTCATAAACCTTTTTATTGTGGGAGATAAAACTGACATGTTCGAATTCCTCTGCCTTCCGACAGGTCAAATGGTAGCACAACATTAAGAGTGATAGACGATCTTCTGCTTCGGAGTCACATATCCCATCAATTAAAACCAGTCTGACACTGAGCCCTCTCCTGGCACCCAACAAACATTCTTCAAACCCAATCAACGTACAACACTGACAATGCCTTAATATCTATCACGCCAATTGGGTATAACTTGCCCGTCAAGTAATATTTAAAAAAAAAAGTATATTATGTACTGCCACAGCCCCAGCTGTAAGGCTCAAATACACCTTCTTACTCAATAAACCATAAATGTGTGCTTTCTACCTCAAATTACACTGCATATCATTTAACAGCCATTTCAATTTTACAGTGATTCACTCTCTCAACTAAAACAATCAATACAGTGAGTGAAAAGCTGAAGCAGTCTGAGAAATATGTATTAATTAGCAAAAATATTATATATTACATTTTATTAAAAAATATTAAATGTTATTTTTTTTAAAACGTTTAAAAAATATTGATTAATTAAAACGTTTATATATAATGTTTTATATAAACTATTGTTACTATATTAATTACTGTTAATTAATTTGAAAAAATCTTTATAAAACATTTTAATGAATAATATTATATTTTATATTTTATATATTATATTAATAATATTATATATATATATATAAACTGTTTTAATTATTGTAATTTTATTTATAAAATATTTTAATAAATAATATATATACAATGTTAAAAAAAAAATCAAAGTTGTAAATAAAACAGAATATTAAAGTACATTTTACAAGAAAATTCTAATTCAGTCTTTGTACAAGAATTTTCATGTTTAGTTCAATCCGTTACTTAACAACTATTTTGTAGTAATTTGAGTGTTATATATATATATATATAAACTATTGTAACTATATAAGTTGCTATATAAGTTACACTAAATTTGAAAACTATTTATAAAACATCTTAATGAATAATATTATATTTTATATTTAATATATAATATTATATTAATATTATAGCTGATATATATACATATATAAACTGTTTTAATTATTGTTAATTAATTTTATTTAAATCAATCCGTTACTTGCCAGTTCTTTGTAATTATTTGTGAAATTTACTAGCAATTTACTTGGATTCTTTGACTCTAAATTCTTCTTATTTTTCTTTCATAAATAAATAACCAAACTTCCAAGGTTTGGACGTGGTTGTGACACATGGAAGTCAGAGCGAGAGCAATGGAAAGAGTGATGGGATAAATGGGAGTGGACGAAAGACTGTTCTGACAGTTCTGACAGTTCTGTTCCACAATGTGATGTGGACAAGGTGAGCGCAGGCCCATTGCAAGAAAGAATAAACAACATTAAAAAAAATACTTTTTTAAAGACCCATAAAACGCCTGAAAGGGGAGGAAACGAACACGACCAGTGAGCTTATTTATGCTTGCAGCATGCAGTATTCCTCTGTGGGAAACGAGGTTAAATAATTGGTTAAGGATCAGAGCATTAACATGATCGCCGCTAGATTGTAGTTGTGGTTTATTACGTAGCGTAATCAGATTTATAAAAACAAATGACATGGCCTCTGAGCTAAACTAGCCATTTCAGATGAACAGAGTTTATTTAATCAGGGCAATAGAAGGTAATAGATGGCGCTCATTACAGTAGCACTGGCACGGGGACGCATTCACACTCGTGAGTATAAACACACACTAACATAGACACATTAATAAAAGCCCTGACACACACAGGAACTTCTAAGCAGATGTCGTACACTCTCTTCCCTTCACACACGTACAGCCTGACATATAAAGTCTTATATACACACGCAGTCAAAGAGATACATCCCTGCACACCTGCAAAAATATACAAGGGAAATAGTGATCTGATGGTTTCCTTCATAATTACAGAGTACAGAACAAAATCCCCTCCACCTTCCCAGATCCCCAATAAACCACCTGTTCAGCCCCTCCCTGCCACTTATATTCAATTGCCCCCCAAAATTCCTTAGAGAGACAGGGATAAACTCCTGGATTTATGACTCCAAAGTCAGAAAGCTGCCAGATGAGCTATGAAGACTGAAGTAAAATTGGGATCTAGACAGTGGGGTGGTCTAACCATGCATGTCTTCTTTCATTCATACAGTAACACTCATGGTCCAAGCAACATGCATGCAAAAAACAAAGGGCCATTCTATCGATCATAAAAACATTACTATGAATAAACTACAGAAGATCTCAAGTAACTCTGTAAATCTAATACTGCGGTTAGGGTTGGTTGATATACAGAGGACAAAAGACACATCTCACTGTCACTCAAAAATAAACTCAAGAGTATAATGACAGCAGTTTACCCAAACACACAAACACATTAAGACACTCCCGTATTCCATTACAGTTACTGTACCGCTGAGATCAGACTGCACAGTCCCGCTGGAGTCAGAGTGGGAGTTTTGGTTTTGGTGGAACGTGAATATCTGGTTTGACAATAGTTTGTTTTTCCTTGTCTGCTTCTTTTGTCTGAGTTCATGTAAACTCATGTTGCTGATCTGTGAGACATAAACAGCTCAAGACAGAATAGGGCTGGCCCATTCCTTTCTCATTTTAAAAAAAGAGCCGTGTGTACATTTGTTTGTGCATGCGCGGAGTAAGTCTGTTGTTTTTAATGTTGTAACGCGCTCAGACTTCTCCTCGGCCCCAGATGTGTGTTTGGATGTGAACATTCTGTCACATGTTAAAAGAAGACCTCATAAATCACCGCTGGCTCTGACACTGTTAAACACTGCTGGCATAAACTTCATTCAACTCATGAAAATCTCACACACAACATGTTGAAAAGCAAAAGAAAGCAAATTCTGTTAGATCACATGCAGAGTGAGTAAGAGAAAAGCACAAAGAACAGGTGCTACAGTCAATGCAAACGAGTTTCACAGTACTGCAAGTTCACCCATTAGGTAACACAATAGAAAAAGTAACACAAAAAGTCCTGTTTCCACACTGATATGTGCATTTTATGCATTTTGTTACTTTTAAAAATGGAACGCTTGTTCAAAGTGATTGCACTGTACAACGCCAAAATGCAGTTACCTTAAAGGGATAGTTCACTCAAAAATGAAAAGCGTGTCATTATTTGCTCACCCCTGTGAAATGTTATTTTTCTGCATGACACACAAGTTTTGCAAAAATTCCAGGATGTTATTTTCCATGTAATTATAATGAATGTGGACAGAATGCTTTCAAACATCAAGAGGGATGGAAGAATCACAAAAAAATATCATAAAAGCATCCACATGCTCATAAGTCTTCGAAAGCCATATTAATTAAAGTTTTGAACTGACAATGTTCCTGTGTCTGGAATATTGAGTCAACTCAAGAACCGGAACAAATCATTCAGATCGGCTTTGTGAATTGGATCAACCAACTGATTGAAAAATCCAAATAGTTTACAAATGACCACTTTTCTCATTAAGAGCTATAGGGCAGATGTCAAAATGATGAGTGGATGAAAACTTTTTGATTTGCTCCTTCCACACTCGCTATCATATGGCTCTAGTGAGTTGTGTGGACTGTAGCCTATATGGTGAGTTTGCATCCGTTTTGAGGTGTAACATCAAGCCATTCATTCATTGTCATTGCAAGGAAAATACATTATCAAAATGTTATCCCCTATCCATGTAAAGAACTAAACTATACTCCCATTGATGTCTCTTAATGTATGGAGGTTTATAAAATGAAATCATATATTTATCTTGAATAAAAAAATGTTTACATTGCATGAGATGCTTGTGAAAACACCTTTCCCTTAACCACCAAGTTGTAGGTACACAGCACTTTATCTTGCACACATTAATCTCAGATTTATAAACACATAGTTAAAACTTCTAAACCACAGGGCTACTGCATTAACACTTAAGGCTAGAAAGAGCCGTCAGAGAAATGTTTTACGTGTGTCAAGGTACAACTCACTATAGGAAAGGGTATCTCTTCAAACACATCGCGGATCAAGAAAACACTTGCACGCCAAACATCAACGCTGCACGAATATAAATGAAAACACACACACAGCGCACGCGCTACAATTAGATGAATTCAAGAGAACCGAGTCGCGCGAGCGTAGCGAACGAACAAAAAGTTGCGATTCTTATTTCACTTTCTCGCTTCTCTGTCGCGTCTACTCAAGTGTAGTTTTAAATCTTTCCGGTTTCTACGTTGTTATATGTATCATATCTGACCGACATAAGAGAGTAAACTTAAACAAAACGTCGTTAGATCAGTTCTGTGAAAGTTTAACTCACCCGTTGTGACTGAAATCCGCGAGAAGAAAAGAGAAGCTCAATCTCTCCGTTCATCAGAGTCCCTTTCACACTACACGGTCGTTTCTTTCTATCTTCTTCCTTTTCTCTGCCTCCCTCTCTCTCTCTCTCCCTCCCTCCCTCTTTCTCTTCTTTTCGTCTCTCTTAGAAATAATTATGCGCTCTGATTCATGAACCCTGTCTGGGTCACGTGACTCCACCCTTCAAATATACAGCACATTTTTCACAAGCCACAAAATGCCTAGAGGGAAGAAACAGAGGCAAGCTTAAATTTCTGTTTTTAATTCTCTGCCTCTCTTTCTTTCTCCCTCTTTTTCTCACTCCTTGAACTCTGTGTATTCACAAAGTGACATGCACTGAGTAGCACATGATGTAGGAATGCCAATGAGTAACTCCTTAAAGTGGATACAGTTTCTCCGCGACATTAAATCAAAATTGACATTCTTACATGTTCCTGGTTTTATTGTGAACGATTCACTGATGCATGTTATTCCAGTGTAATCTGCATCAAAATGCAATAAAGTGCACTAAACATGAAAACCCTAAATCATGGTGCCAACGCTATAGTGTGAAAAACAGTGTTAAATATGAAACATGAAAACATGTCAAACATAAACATTGAACAATTTCAAATTGAAAAGTTACAGTTAGCATCCATTAATGGATTATTTAATGGTTGTCATGAATAACGATGATTAATTTGCTACAAAAGAAAATGGCATCTTTTTGATGAGGGGAGACTGTAAATATGGGAAGTTCCAAACTTGCAGAGGGTGTGTCCGTCTATATGCTGCTTTCTATGTGTTTTATAGCAGTACAGTGTGCAGTTTGTGTTTGTATGGAGCAGTTCTGTGCTGGCTTGTTTGTGGTTCTGGGCGTTTGTCTGGTTCTTCCTAAAGCTGCCATTCTGCACTGGCTTTGGTTAAAAGAAACCCCCACAAACCTCACTGTGAAGACACACCTTAACTGGCTCCTCTTTGACGGTGCCATCCCAAGCTCAGGGAGGTGGCACGTCAGGTTCAGCCTTGGGTCTGTCGGTAAGTCTAGAAAATAAATCAAATGGAACTCACAATATACAATATTGATAATAATTCTGATGTTTTGACAGAATAGTTGCACATAAAATAACTTTGCTGTGTACAAAGGTTCCATTCAGGTTGTGCTGGACTTAACATGAACTTCCTGTCAAATAACATTTAAAAACATTTTCAGCATTCAAAACCCAACAGATTTTTATTTGCTAAGATTAAACTGAGCTTAGCTAAAGTGTAGCAGTAGGACACTTTAGCAGGGCTGGCATTATAAGTCTCAATACACAAGTCAACAGGAAGTGGTTTGCTTTGCCACACAACCGTACAATACACAGCTTCATCTGCAGATCTCTCTATGGAAACAGCAGTTAACTAAGTTCAAATATGAGGTTATTTAACAGTTAATTCTAATAAAAAAGGTAAGTATTTTAGTAGTAAAGGGTTTAATTACACTTGCATTTTCAATTGAGCACCTTTACAGTTTTAAAAAAATATTACAGTATGTGCTGTCATTCTCCGTGTGTCTCTGAGTGAGTATGTGTCTGTGTGTCAGTAGCAGGAGAGAGGTCAGAGGTTAGCAGTGTTTGTGTTTCGTTGTCAGTGAAGTGTGCTGGAGGTTGAGATTTATGATCTCTGTGTTGGGAGACTGCAGAGTGGAGGATAATGAAGATAGATCAGACTGCTATCTCTCTCTTCCTCTCTTGCACTCCTCCTTTTCCTAGACTACCTGTGTATCTCTCAGTCTTTGTCCTTTTCTTTCACATTACATTTCATTTTCAGCTGCTTTTATATATTCTGCTTTTATATAGAATTCTTGTGTCTGTATATTAGTATGCAAAACGCAGTATGTCAAATGTGTAGTACACATAGGAAATGATAAAGTCGGCATGAAGCGGAAGTTGCGATAGTCTTTTCTTCTCTATTGTGACGTATATCAGAGTAAAACGGCTCCTTGAACAAGAAAAAAATGTATGGCGGGACTTGATTTTGTCCATCTGGAATTGATTGGACCATTGTGGCTTATTGCTGTGATCTCATGTGAGTGACAGGTTGTCCCACCCTCACGCCAGCAAACACATCATCAGACGAGAAGAGATTTCATGAGGGGTGTCTAATTTAGTAGGGACGACTACCGAACCCAGCGACTACCGAATTGTCCCTTGCAATCATTTTGATCATCTGTTGCAATTAAAGTGAAATGTGAAAAGAGTGTCTATTACAGTATTACATTTAGATCTGCTCAGGTTGCAGATTTCTTTATACGTGTTTGTTTTTGTTTGTTTGTTTTTTTGCAGCGTTTACAACCAATCACTTATGTTTCTGTTGAGCACATGAATGCAATGGCCAATCAAAGGCATTTAAATTAGTCACCGGTCATCAGGAAATCAGCTGAAAACGGTCAGCACGTGCTCACTGACATTCAGCACTCAGCTCTGCATGTTCACGACTTCTCTCATCATAATCAATTGCAGCGATGTACTGTAAGTAAGAGTTTTATTGTGCAGTGTAGTCAGCTTCAGTCATCATAACATGAAGTTTTGCGAGACTGACTAAAGTCATTGACCATGTCAATGATGGGAACGTTCTTTGCTCGCTTTCTGAACATAATTTATTCTCAATTTTAATAACCGTTTTGTTTTTCATGCTACTAAGTGAACCAATGTGAAGTCTTGATTTACTAATGTGTAAAACAGCAATAAACTAATTCATAAATGGTTCTCAGCTTGTTTTGTATGCTGTGCAGTTTCCCCACACACAAAAACGTGTATGCTGTGCAGTTTCCCCACACACAAAAACGTTTTTAATGTTCTATTAATCCACATCAATAATCATGAGTACAATATCAAGGGCAATGATCAACAATAATGATTTTTGTCATAATCTTGTGGCCCTAAACTGTAATGGGTATAACATGCCTGCTCTGACCCACCTCTGCCCTAAAGACTTATGACACTTTGTTCTGTATAAATGAAAAGAGGCATCAGAGAAACCTTTGCAGTGTAAAGATAGCTGCTTTGATCATTTTATTGGTAATAGCCTAGTATCTCATTATTCTGATTGTTTGAATCAATTGATTAAATTAAAGTATTTGACATAAAAGATAACACAGATACATTTATTATGGCAATTATAAAAATTGCCCCTGAAAATCAATGCATGATTCTTTAGATATTCTATCATGAAGTACAGAAAGCTAAATTGTAATGTTGTTGGTTTACATAATCAAAATGGTGTAATGATTTCCCAAGAAACATAATATAGGCAATATTACGCTTTTTTCGTAAGTTGTATACGGAAGGCGGTCTGCCGGAAGCTAGATATTTTATTTTATAAAGTTTTAAATAGGGATATTTTTCTTTTTACAAACCCATCGATTTGCTTCAGAAGGCCTTTATTCACCCCCCGGAGCCGTGTGGATTACTTTTATAATGGATGGATGCACTTTTTTGAGCTTCAAATTTTGGGCTGCCATTCCACTGCCATTATAAAGCTTGGAAGAGCCAGGATATTTTTTTATATAACTCTGATTGTATTCGTCTAAAAGAAGAATGTCATATACACCTAGGATGGCTTGAAGGTGAGTAAATCATAGGGTAAATTTCCTTTTTTGGGTGACCTATCTCATCCCAAATTCGTGATCGCATTCTGAGAGAGGCAGCTTTCTGTGCGCTCACTTTGTCAGTGTGTCAGTCAGCACAAGCACTGCACCGAATTTCTTTTCAGGATATATTGCGCCACATTCTTTATATTCACATTCATGCATTTCATCACTCTGAAGGGTCAAGAGTGCTATATATTTACATACCGTGATACCTACACAATATAGCAAAATCTCAAAAGATAGACATTTTATACCATGGTAACGATATACATCATAATACCGCCCAGCCCTAATTTCAAAATCAAACGTACACCCTTGGATTTCATTGCAAGAGAGAAGGGAAGTTATTTTGATTAAAGATTAAGAGCGCATATAATTAAAAAAAAATATTGATGTGCACAAATAAATAATTTAAAGGTGCAGTGTGTAATATTTATGAGGATCTATTGCTAGAAATGCAATATAATATACATAACTATGTTTTCAGTGGTGCATAAAGACCTTGCATAATGAACCGTTATGTTTTTATTACCTTAGAATGAGCCATTTCAATCTACATACTCTGCGGGTCCCCTTACAGTGAAATCGGCATTTTGTGCCATCATGTTTCTACAGTAGCTCTAAACGGACAAACTGCTCTACAGAGCGCTAGCTATTCTCTGCTGTCTCAGACGATGACATCTTTGTCCTGTGTCGGCCACCATAGCTTCTCTATGTGCTTCGAAAGGGAGGGGTGAGCGGTTGCAATTTGCAACCTCACCGCTAGATGCTGCTAAAATGTACACAGTGCACCTTTAATTGCTGCAATATTCCATAAACAATTAAGAGTTTTTCATTTTGATCTCATGGTGACTTTAATATGAGGAAATTTTCTGTATTGAGCTTCAAATTTTGGGCTGCCATTCACTGCCATTATAATGCTTGGATTAGCCAGGACATTTTTTTAATATTACTCCGATTGTATTCGTCTAAAAGAAGAATGTCATACACCTAGGATGGCTTGAGGATGAGTAAATTATGGGATCATTTTCATTTTTGGGTGAACTAACCCTTTAACCAATAATGTCCTGGCATAAAATTATACAGTCTGAGTCTGAATACGGAATACTAATTGACTCTTTCTTCGAATATGCATGAATAAGCCGTTCATCAAATGAGTAGTAGCAGTCATAATATATTAGGTGAACTATAATCAGATGACATACTGTTTCTGCTGAGATTTTAAAGTATGCAAACACTTAGCTATCCTATAAAGTCACCGTGCTGAGGAAAAAAAAATAAAAATAACAGAGAATTGCGAACCGCATGGCTTGTTTTAAGTTGTGAATGTTGTTCTTTGGGGTTAAATTGTCCTTTTTGGAAACACCTTCAGTAAATTACTAAATTGCTGTGTTTGTTATTAACATGCCATGGCAGGTCAAATAACACATGACTCTATGCCAAAAAGGAGGATGTGGTATGCACTCATCAACAATCAAGAAGTATTTAGACAGGTTTCTTCTTCACAATAGTTGAATGTCGTCACTCTTTGCTATGACATCATAACTCATCTTAAAGGTCTCTTCATTTTTTTCTTTCCTACTTAACTTTTTTTCATCCATTACCCGCCTTTCCCCTTTGTTAATTGTCAGGACTCAAGTGCAAATAAACAAACAAATAACATTCCCACTAAGAAGTGTATTTATTTGTGCCAATCACTAGTGGGTCTGGGTGGAAAAGGGAAAGGGGAAAAAAACGAAAAGGGGAGGGAATGAGAGAAACAGAAAGAGAGAGGCTGGTGGCTATGGCAGGTTTTAATCAGGAACAAGATGCCTGTAATGAGATCACTATTTCCTTGCATGCAGATTGATGTCATGCGAAGTTTTGTGCTGAAACGATACATGCGGGGAGAGAGAGAGAGAGAGAGAGAGAGAGAGAGAGAGAGAGACAGAGAGAGAGAGAGAGAGAGGCGGGCATGCACGCGCAAATAAGCAAAAGCACGCACACGTAAAGACACATACATAAACGCGCACACGGAAAGCATCAGTTTTCAGTTTCAAAGTCCAATGCACGGCTATAAAAGGCCTCATTCATTCCGCCTGGCAAAATGTACACATTTAGACTCCAACTGACATGAAAAAATAACATACACGGGGAAAAACAACACAGAGAGCTTTTGGAAAAATCTATAAGGGGGAAAGGACAGGCTGTGGTTTATACTTTACATTAAAGTTCATGTAAATATATAAGCCACATGTCATATTTAATCTGCGGTTGCATATGTGCGCATGCTTGTACTTATTTTTGTATGTTTGTGTGCGCGAGTCAAAAAAGCGAGGGCGCTATGGAGGTCCAAAAAGAGTTGTCGGAAAAACCTGACAGAGTGCCAATAAGCGCATGCAAATGAGCGCGCGGCCTACCCTCCAACATATGTGTCCAATGAAAGGTGAATGGCCCTCCTGTCTATACTTTCCTCACAATCAGCCATGATGTCACCATGAACCCTCTCTGAACCGACCTCTGTCAAAAAACATTTCGCTCTCTCCCTCTCATTCGCTTCTCATTTTCCACCTTTCCCTATTGCACTCACCAGGCTGCCTCCCTCCAGTCAGAATTCTTTTGGTAAAACCACATTTTTTCTTTCTTCTTTTTATTCGCTTCTTTCCTTCATGCCCCCCTCTAACTCTCCCTTTCGTTTTCTGATCCAGGCGCATTCTGTCCCTGGCTCTCTCGCTCTAATTGAATCAGCACACGTGAAGCGCACTGCCAAAAGTACCAGGATGTTCTGATTAAGACGGACTTTGTTTTAAAATGTGGCCTTTTCAAACCCGTTCGCGGGACTAAGGGAAAGAAAGCAAAGCGGAAAAATATAGCAGGCCTACGGCTAAAACACAGATAGAAGTCGGGAAAGGAAGTCGCTAAAAGACATGGAGAAAGAACGAGGAGAAAGAAAGGAAGGAGCTAGAGAGGGGCTGGAGGGGGCAGCGGGAGAAACTGCCAGATCCACATATGGAAGCAATTCAGTAATTGAGGCAAATCTTTGTGCTCAGGAGGAAAGGTCCCCTTCTCAATGCCTTCTCCTTAGCAAATAAAAACTGCCATTGTACACTGAAAAAATTACTTTGAATCAATGTTAATTTCACTATAACTAGCCAACTAAAATGTCTAGTAACTAATTGAATTAAACATGAATTTTTGAAGTAGAAAGACTTAAGCATTTTCTTGTCTAGGCTAGTAAGCTTTGTTTTATTTACAACTACGAAAACTAAATATTTTATAGAAATGTTGAATTATTAGATCAGATAAGGGCATGTTTTTTCAGATTATATTAAGGCAAGTTGTCACATTTGTTAAAAAAAAGTCATAAAACACAGGTTGAATTAAAAGCCTTAAAGGCTTAGTTAACCTAAAATTAACCAATTCATCAATTACTCACCCTCATGTCAATCTAAGACTTTCATTCATCTTCAAAATATAAATGAAGATATTTTACATCTGAGAGATTTCTGTCCCTCTTTTGTCTCGAAGTATTTTCCCCTTGTTTCCTATGGACTGCCTAACCCTAAACCTAACCCTAAATCAGTAACCTAAGGGGAAACATGGGGGAACAGATTTCGACATAAGACCTCCATTGACAGTCTATATAACTAGGCCTACCACTTTGTCACTTCAAAAAGTTTATAAAGAGATCGTAAAATCTATTTTGAATTCATATAATCCATATGAATTGAGCGGTTTGGTTAAAATGTTTTGAAGAGACTTGATCACTTTATATGATGAACAGATTGAATTTAGACTTTTATGCACATACATTGATCAGCAAACATAAACAGAAGCTGAACTGAACCTGCTTGATGCATAAGAACGAACCTCATTGGTTCTTAAGGAAGCTCAAACGTGCTGCGTAACACGAGAATGAACCTCATTGGTTCTTGCGGAGGCATAAAACGTGCTGCGTAACAAAAGAATGAACCTCATTGGTTCTTGAGGAAGCATAAAACGTGCTGCGTAACAAAAGAGTGAACCTCATTGGTTCTTGAGGAAGATCAAACGTGCTGCGTGACACGAGAATGAACCTCATTGGTTCTTGAGAAAGCATAAAACGTGCTGCGTAACAAAAGAGTGAACCTCATTGGTTCTTGAGGAAGATCAAACGTGCTGCGTAACACGAGAATGAACCTCATTGGTTCTTGCGGAGGCATAAAACGTGCTGCGTAACACGAGAATGAACCTCATTGGTTCTTGCGGAGGCATAAAACGTGCTGCGTAACAAAAGAATGAACCTCATTGGTTCTTGAGGAAGCATAAAACGTGCTGTGTAACAAAAGAGTGAACCTCACTGGTTCTTGAGGAAGATCAAACGTGCTGCGTAACACGAGAATGAACCTAATTGGTTCTTGCACGTCAAGCAAACATGCTTGAGCTTCTGTTTACCACAGATAATGTGTGCGTTGATGAATGTTGATATGTGAATAAAAGCCTAAAGATCAGTTTTATGATCTCTTTAAAAACTTTTTGAAGCGACAAAGTAGTAACTAGCTGTCAATGGAGGGACAGAAATCGCTCAGATTTAATTAAAATATCTTCATTTGTGTTTTGAAGGTGAAAAAAGGTCTTACGGTTTTGGAAACAACATGGGGTGCGTAAATGGTGACAGAATTTTCATTTTTGGCTGAACTAATCCTTTAAGAAGTTATAAATCATGACAGGAGGGCCTCTATAATCTGAAAGCATTTTTGAAAGTCAAATATACACTTTTCACTATATATCCTCTTCACCACACTAGCTCCCTTTGCCTAACAGGGAGCTTGGTATAAACTTGTTAAATTGCTCATCAGCCTCCGAGAATCTGGCATGACTTCACAAACAGAGATCTTTCAATAAAAGAGTGAAAGAGTTTGAGCAGGTAAGTGTTGGTGGGCAGGAGAGAGCAACAGAAAGATGACAGACACTGATGGCTGTCTGCCTAGCCCAAGGCACAAGGTGTTTCTACAGTGTGCATGTTGGCAGCAGCCCCTGTTCGGTTCCCAAACACTGCCGCTCTCTCTCTGTAATTATCGCGTGCCCTGCCATAACATGTTCTTCGGTGCGCGAGTCGCCCACAGTCATGGGTTCATAGCTGTGGAACAGATCTCCAAATTTAACACAGCCAATTAACCCTGGCAACTGTCAAAACACCACAGAAACAGGGTTTACGTATAAGGCACCGCATTCTGTTAAGATTATTACTATCTTTTGTGAAATGCATCATTTCAATCAACATGTCAAGTGCACAAGCTGTAATCAGGATTTTTTATGGATTCAGAAAAAAAAGAAAAGAAATGTAGGCTAAGCAAGTGTCATGGCTGACTTTGATAGGGATTCTTCTGTCCAAATAAAGTCCTTGAAATGAGGTTCATTAGCCTATATGTTGAGTTTCACACTGCTGGTTTGAATATTTTAACATAAATGCATATTTTTGTCTCTTTTGTTGCCTAATGATTCATTCCACAAACTACCTCAGATACACATTTACAGGCATATTTTGTGTGTATTTTCATATTTTCGAGTGATTTCATGATAAAAATGTAAAATATTAAGAATTGAAGAAGAAATAGAAAGGGAGGGTTGTGAGTCTAATCTCTTGGTGTGGCCTAATGCTAAATTAAATTGAAGTTGTAGGGCCTTAAGAGCCAATTCTTGCATTAAAGCTACATCTAGCGGCCAACATAGGAAGTACAACGTAAAGCAACAACATCAAGCCATCAATATTCCTCAAGCTGCAGTCATAGACAGTGCAGAAAACACTGTAGACGCTGCCCTTTTTATGATGATGATTATTATTATTTTTTATTATTTATTATTACAAAGGAAGTTTTTGGGTTTCTTAGGATTGTTATTTTTTTCACTATAGGCCTAACCTAAAACTTTGTTCAAGTAGCACAACACTAGTTTGTAAGATTTTAAAGTGTATAAGACTTATTTCTAATGTTTATAAGGCTTTGTAAGGCACTAAATAAACAAACTAAATATCAAGTTTATAAAGCATGTTATATATAAAGCAAGCCTATATTTCAGTTTGCAAGACAACACGCATTGCGTACGAGGTTTCACTTTTTAAACTATTTAAAATATATATATATAAGTTGCAAAATATTATATATTTTAATGCCTAACGTTTGTTTAAACTACGACAATTAGCCTAAGTTACATAAAAAGTCTTTGAATCAGGTGTAAAAACGGCGATGTGTGTCCACTGAGCACAAGAGGTCGCTGTTTTGCTGTTATTTCAGTTTATATAAAAAAAAACACTCAAACGTGTGTGTGGACAGAGAGAGAGAGAGAGAGAGAGAGAGAGAGAGAGAGAGAGAGAGAGAGAGAGAGAGAGAGAGACTTTTTTTTCTTTTAAGTCTTCTTTAATAATTCAATAAAAACATAAGAGACATAGCCTATATATATTTTTTTCTTTTAAAAAGTAAAACACTTTCAAACATAAACATATTTATATTTTTCCATAAACCAAAACATCAAAAACAAAAAAAAAAAGATCGGGCTAGTTGTCACACAGGGAAGTTGTCACAAGAGAGCTATATCTCAGTAAACATTTGCGTCCAAAGTTTTTGTTGGTCTCAGCAGAGGTTTTATATGTTGTTTTAAAGCCCTCTTAATTTGTAATACATTCTTTGAATCCTGTCCTCCAAACTAAAATTCCTATATCATATATGCTCATATTGATATAGCTGATGGCTAAACAAGTAAACACAACAAAACCCACACTATATAGATCCAGGCAGTAATCAATACAATAAAACTGGATTTTTGACTTGTTTGGGTCATATGTCGGATGTTTAAAAAGTTACAGATATAATTTATTCAAAGCATTATTTGCTGGTCAAAACAATGCTTTGATATTGTGTATGATATCTTTTACATTTTATGATAGGCCTAGTTATGATAACAGCTCAAAAGTGTTGTTTTTTCCATGCACTTGTTTATGTCATGACTCCATGCATCATTCACATGTTGGATGACATTTTAAAAGAAGCGCGCGGCAGTCACGCAGAGCCCCGCCTGCAGTACATGTGCGTGCCTCTCATGTCGCCTGGTCTCACGCTGTGTTTTGCAAAAAATGTGTGTCAGTAGGACAGCGCTTTCCGCGGCACATGCAGAGGGCACATGCAGCGTGGCTTTACCAGCACGTAGCGCGCTCGAATAAGCGCATCCAGCTCAGCTCGGCGCTTAGGCTACACCCCCGCCAATGAAAATGCACGCTAGGATCAAGAGGAAAAGAGAAAGCTAGGAGAGCATGGGGTACGTTAGAGTGAGATAAATCCCGGTCAAAGAGAACAACAGAGCTTCCCTTCCCTAAATCCAGTCACATTTGCCAGTCACCTGAAAACGTGATTGATGTGGGTGTGGAAGGGTGTGTGCTTGGCTAAGAGTGGAAGTGGAGTTTGACAGTCCCACAGAGATGCTGATGGCAATGAGCGGGCAGACGTGAGGCATCATTATAGGCATACCTAAATGCGTCCTTCATACTAGCTCAAGAACAGAGTACAGGTATAGCTGCGCGCGGAAGGTGCGTCTGCACACCTGTGACCGACTGTATTTTCTACCGACTATTTGGCTCCGCTGCCAAATGCTCTGTGCGAGAGATACTGTCTGTCTTCTTTGGGCTGCTCACTGCATGTACAGGCATTTCGTGACTATTTTACCTGCTTTCACTAGACTTTAACATACTGACACAAACAGACTTTCTTGAAGACAACAATTTTGAAGACAGAGCATCTTGAAAAGCATATCAAAGATGGATAGCAGTCCTGGTAAGTAATACATTTCTTCTTGTTCTTCTTGCTGATAGTGTATTATTATTATTAGTATTATTTTAAATTGTAAACAAATATATAAAAAATAACATTGGTTGTATTGATGCTGGTAATTGTTCTTAATATCACATACTAATGATAATAATATTAAAATAATTAAAATAAAATTATATTAAATAATAAAAAATAATTTCATGAAAATAATTAAGTGCATTCAGTGCATGCTTAGCTCCAATAAGGGTTATTATTATTATTATTATTATTATTATTAATATATTATTGGTGGCAATGTTTTTTGCGGATATAGCTGTGCTTCTTAACAAATTTAATAAATATTCTGTCAATTCATGCAAATGCTTAGCTCATAATTAAGCTTATTTTCATGCTGTGTAATTTATATGCACAATACAGTTAACAGATAAGGTTTTAAACTTTAGCATGTTCTATCATATGAACTATACATATAGGGAAGGTGTTTTACAGGATTGTAATGAAGTATATGATACACTGGTTTGCAATAGGTGATCTAAGCAGGTGTCATGAAGGCATTGGCATGCTTTGATGATTGCGCTTGGCAGACTCATCAGTGCAGCATAAAGACTACAAAGTGCATCTATATATAGTATCAGTCTACTCCACTGTGTGAATCACATAAATGATGGAGATAAACATTACTATACTTAGAGTAACTGCTGTAACTGCTGTCATAAACCCTGTGTGATTGCTTTCATGGAATCATAGAAACACGCACATGTGCTGACAACTTCCTGCTACAAGCATTGAAAACAAACTCACGTGTAGAAGGTCCAAGCTAGAGATAAGATCGCTGTCAAACTTGACTCTGGCTTATCAACTCACTTTACTAGTGTAAACTATGGGCATTAATCACAAAATATTCAAAATAAAGCAAAAAAATAGACATCCTTCACAGTCCCAACACTCAAGGAAAGTTGGTGAGCTCTTGAGGAACATGGGAACTAATGCAATATTTCATAAAGTTTGTAATAAATAAACTTTACTTGAGTGTGCACTAGCCTTCATCCAAGGAGGTTAACCGGTTAAGCTGATTTGGGTAGTGGTTCATTACAGAGGTTAGCCAAGGGCCAATTACATGCTGGCTCAGTCAACCAAGTCCACTTAAATGTTAATTTACGCCTGATTCATTTACAAAAGCTGCAGTCACGTTCCGGAACAGGTGATGGAAACAATGTCTCGTGCCTGGCGCACCCTCTCAACTCTGTGCGTTTGACAGAAAGCCTTGAAAACAAATATGAGCCACAATAACATGGTGTATAAAGTCATTAAAGACAGGGAAATAATAACATGAGTGGTAGACAATCGAAAACAAGGAAACGTTCTGTGGTGTTTAACAAGTAAATAAAGGGCTATCCTACACTTCAACTCGTACATGTGACTTTGAGTTTAGATCCAACCCACATGGATTTGTATTATGCATGCAACAATATCGCAACTTTGACTGATAGATACTGATAATTATTTGTGTCGTGTCCAATAACCAATACAATGTTTGATATTATACTATCTATACAACCGTACCTGTAATTTTTTTACATATCTACATTCAATATAAGTAGGCTAGATTCAGTCTGATACTGGTAAAAATAATAATAATACAAAATTTAAAAAAAGATTTGATGTTCGGTAGCATCCCCATTTCTATAGCACATATATGGAGGGTGCGGAGCTATTCTAATATAGGCTAAATGTTTTCAGGTACCCTAAAGGGTCAATATGGTAACACCAAAATAAACTGCAAGTCAAAAATATTACTCAAATTGACCTGACCATCTAAAGTCAAAATTAGAATTGACATTCATCTTCAAAAGGACTATATAATGTTATTCCCCAACATGTAAATCATTACGCAAACCTGCCTGTTGAACTATGGCAATTATGGTTTGGTTTACTAACCTACTGACTTCAGCTGCTTTAGAAAATCGCTTATGAAATCTCTGTTGAATATGTGAGTATTTTGCAACAGGACCTTGCATTATTTTCATTAGGCTATATAGCAAGTTTTATTTTCATACTTATTGAAAAACTAAAATGATATGACGTTTATGGCGCTCTGGAATAACGGACCCCCCGAATAACGGACCCCAACACACCCCCACCATTCGATATAGCCTATTGCCTAGGCAATATATCTATTGCTCTATTTTATAAGAGAGGCGCGAGGCTTTTTAGCTGTGCTTGTGGGAGCGAGGCGCGCGCGCGTATCTTCCCACTGAACTCATGCATCCCTCGCGCCTACATTGTCCTCACGTGCATGCGCTCTCTCAGCCGCGTGCGGCGCGTGATTTCTTCGCCCCCGCCCCACCGCTTCTTTCAGTGATTGTATGTTTTGATGCAGATTGAAAGCTAGAAAGGGGGAGGTTGGTCAGTGGGTCAGCGATTTCCTGCCGTCAGTGTAGCGCCTCATCACGTTTTCCCGCCTCATGCAACTTTTTCTTTGGAGGGGATCGCATAAACAGCTTCATGACAACACGAGAACATTCTGCATTGTACGAAATGCCCTACCCAAATGTACATTTTTGCGCTCGCTTTGAGAGATTTTGAGGGCAGTTTAGGATTTTATAGTTAGGCTTTTAAACATTTGGGCCTCCATTTGACGTCTTTTTTCTTTGATTAGCTATCTATCTAAAATATAACAGGTGCTATATTATCATATGTGTGCAAAATGCTAAGCATTGCATTGTAGATAACACTATACTAAAACTAGAACAGATTATGAAAATATGAAAGATTTATTTTGTATCAAATATAGGCCTATTGTGTGTCCTTTTTCTACTCATAGGAGAAACATTATAACACTTTGCATGATAGTTTCAAAGCAGCTTCAATAGTGCCAACCAGTGAGCAAGCTATAAAATGTTCACACAAATACAAACTAATATGCACACTGCAAGGAGAAATGAACATTAAGAAATAAAATAATCCAATATTCTTACTCAATATATTTTGTAAATGATTAAAGAACCCCCCTGGGTGCCGGAGGACTCTATAGTTTGAAAACTCTTTGCCTTAAATGGTTCATATTCATGTGCTTTTGACCCACTTTAGAATGGCAGTTCTGTCTGTATTAACCCAATTAATACATTTATATAGATGAGCACATCTCCTTTAAACGGCATGCTTCCACTCAAAACAAAAAGTGGAAAAAAAGGTGTTTTAAAAAGTGAAAACATGCTTTTTTTCTTAATCATTTTACTTATGCAATTGGAATATGCACAAATTCCTTGCATCCTCAAACATCACAAATGCAGATATGTTAAGATTCTGTATATCAAGTCCAATGCACAAAGCAGCAAGGTAAATCAAGGTAGATTTCAGCTCTTTTCCTTAAGGGAGGGAGACTATGCTAGTGTTTGAGATCAGGTAGGAGGAAATTATTGTTCCTGCAAAGTCCTCACGTTTCTACGCTTGTCTTTGGTCACTAGCAGATTAGTGTTTACATGAGTTGCCTAAGCTCACAATGAGCTGCCGGAGACCTGCTGATTCTTCAATTAAGGCTGGTGTTTCCACTGACCCCAATTTATACAGGCTTGCAATGACGTGTGCAGGCTCCTCGTATAGCTTGTAAAAACTGCTGCACTGTCCCTCACATTACAAGCTGGTTATTTTAAGGGCAGGACAAACTTATATCACAATACCCATTTCAGATTAATATAATTAAAGTTTTAGATTGTTTTGTGATCATTTGAAATAGGTTATAAAAACTGCTGAGCCTCAGATTAATAAGGGGCATGTCCTGTTATCCTCAATGTCATTGTCGTTTTAACATTTGTTGCCTCACATGTGTGTCTAGGTGTGAATATTTCTGTGTATGTGGGTGGGGCAGGGCTGAGTAGCATTGCTCAGGAAGGACTAACTATCACAAGGTTGTAAAATCCATTGTTGTAGTATGTCAGTAATAAGTCCCGCTGCACTTGCCTGTGGAGGGATCACAAAAACACTTGTGCAGCATAAGGAAACACACACAAAGGAGCAGGGCAGATATTTGATGGTAGTTTGAACTTTTTTACAGAAGAGTTACAAATTATATATACATCATAAAACAGATTGAAAGTGACAGTAAGAGGAAAATTGCTTAAGGAAATATTTACCCTATTGTCATTTCTCATTGTACAGAAAACATAGTTCCTCATCCTCATGTTATCCTCATAGGAACCAAGAACACTATTGACTTTCATTGTACAGGGAAAAAAGCAGCTTGAACATTCTGTTAGATAGCTCATTTTGTGTTCCACACAATAAAGATCATATGCATTTGCAGGTTGAGTAAATGTTCAGAGAAATTTTTGGTCAACTATCCCATTGATGCACTCCAGGTTTGTGTCAGTGTGAATCAATATATTTTTCTAGTGGGGTGTGTGCCAGGCAAGGTTAGAGGTTATTCAAAACCTAACCTAAATACACAATTTGCCATGTAACTCATACTACAGATATTAATGATAGCTCAAATCATGCAGAATGCTGAGGACATGAATGCCATTACTCCAGCGATCTGATAGGCCAGTTTATTCCCATAAGATAACAAAATGGGTAGGAAAAAAATCCCCCAAATGTGGACTGGAAAGGGGCCTCGAACATATAGGAATAGGAACATCAGAGACATGAGGGTGGGCTATTATGATACTTGACAGTAAGCAACCAACTTATAGGCGAATTCAAGCCAACTTCATTGTTATCACAATTTTATTTATGATTTGTTTTGGATAATATCATAGTTTGCCTGTTGAAAACCACCAGTGCATTACATAGGCTACCTTGTTAAAGAATCATGGTGCAAGTGATTCCCGAAACATTTTGAACACTGCAGCTCTAAATCGCGTTCTCTTAGCCCAGATCTGACCGACTGTGTCCTCGGGTTGTTTAAAAAGTTAAACTGAAAGCCACAGTGCGCATTCTAACAAAACGTGACTCCTCATTGCCCCTCTGTCTCTGTGTGGGAACCTTAACATCATAGCAAAGCTGACGTCCTCCAGTGCGCGCTCCCTGTGTATGCTTTTGATGCTCGCGACCCGCGATTGTTGTAGCTGTTCACACGAGACTGCGGATTTGGTTTGGGCAGGAACGGTGTCAGGAATCCATGTGAGGCGGTGGTCAGGTGTTGTGCAGTTTTCCTGGGGCACTATGCCAGGGCTATTATTGGAGAGGAGAGGCGGGAGAGCTTGTGAACACGTGAGACCGTGTCTCAGCTCATCCTGCGCGCATGACCGGAGAGGATGTGATAGGATGCAGAAAACCAGAGGGAGAAAAAGAGAAACCTGCGGGGGATGGAAATAAAATAAGCCGATGGTTTTATTTACAATACGTGTGCCTATTAAAACCAAACCATACAACACATTCTGGGTTATTTCATCAAATAGGGAACTTTGCAATATTTTGCTGTGCAGCCATCACTATTTTTAGCGCGCGAGATCGTTTTGACTGAGGGAACCTCACTCACTCCCAGTCAGTTAGATTATTACATCACCTCTCTCTGAAAGTTGCTGTAAGCGTTTTTTTGTATGAAATATCAAGCATATAATGACCCTATTTACCTGGCAGATAGCAAATAAACGGACGCCATAGAGCTTTTCCATCAACCGGTTGAGTCGATTCACAAACGAATCGGACTGAATCGGTCAGATCCGTTCTCGAGTCTAAGACTGGCTGAATTGAGAACTGTATACTAGCATACCACTCCTTCTATTTCTGCAATTTTTTATATATGTGAGAAATAGAAAGAGTAGTTTAGGGCCTACTGCTTTTCCAATTTCAGCTTTGGCTCATTAAACCGAGAACCATGTAATTTGGACGTTCAAGCTCCAAGAACCGATTCGTATGAAATTATAGTAAGGGCATTTGTAGTGACCCGAGGATTTGAATAATGAATAATAATAATAATAAAAATAAACAAACTCACATGCTGGTTAAATAAATAACATTTTATTAAAATTTGCTAAAAGGTTTTCAGTCTAGATGGGTCAATTAAATGTTGCATTGTTTAATGCCAATGCAAATTTAATCTGATTTGAAAATTAGCCAATGCAACATCCTGAATTGGGACACATGAAAATACAAAAGTTCTGTCATGAAATTCTAGATGGTGCAGGCACACAAGTCCTTAAACCAATCTGCTTGCAATCACATCATTCTCAGCTGATTGGTTCTCGCTGTATAGGTAGCCAATGAGCTCGCTGCTCAACATTCAAATTCTTGCCTATTGTTTGCGGCACGCTTTCAGAAACCCTCCACCTTCCCCAGCTCCTCCTGTATAGATATGCTACGGGGGTGATTACATAAATGCTTGTACAGCAGCAGCATGTCTTACTTGCTCATAGCAGCATGTTGTGTGTATTGGCAGTGACAAGTTCCACAATAAAAGCAGCAGCGTAGCAGACCTATTCCGCCAAGACCTAACATATTACCACTGTCATACTCATTACCATGCCAAACTCTCCAAGAGTTGTCATGACAGAATTACAATTAATTAGGGATTTAACATGTTAAAAGCCAAGGTGTTTCAAAGACTTGCAAAATGCAACATTAGTTTAAATTCATTTATAAGTTAATGTATTAAATAGAAATTAGTTTAACTAAAGTTTCATTTTTAATAGGGCTTCATATACTTTTGTGTTTCTACAGGGAGTGTGATACTCTACGCTGGTACCAATGGCAGTGCATGTCCAAGCCCAGGAAGCCCCTCTAGTGGCTATCAAACTCAGTCTCCATCCTCTCACTCCCAGCCCTCTTCACCAGATGAGGTCACCTTCACTGAGATTGGAGCCCTAAAGCAGCAAGGAAGTATTGGAACGCCACCTTCTCCAAAACTGGTCTTTCAGTTCCCTGAAATCTACAATAATTCCACGGCATGTTCAAACCCGCACAGCTACTCCCATCCCATCGCCGGTAAAAGGCCTTGTGGATTCACAGGCACATTTACCAGTAAGTGGGTTCCCTTTTTAGTACCCGCAACACACTCAGTCAGCATCTTCTTTCACAAAAGAATAACAAGTCCCTATATTTGAGGACACCTTCTTTGTGTTTATTTATGTCCTGACCCCATTCTTTCCATGTTTCTATTTTTATCTGAGTAGAAACTGGAGGCATGGTGCTCCTTTGTAAAGTATGTGGAGATATTGCATCAGGGTTCCACTATGGTGTCCATGCATGTGAAGGCTGCAAGGTAAGACATAATGAGCCTCTGATAAAATAAACATACTGTGAGTCTTTTCTAGCATTGTGGTTTATTATAATGTATGTCTTTCGTTCTTTGCAGGGCTTTTTCCGTCGTAGCATTCAGCAGAACATTAACTACAAAATGTGCGTGAAGAACGAGAACTGCCTGATAATGCGCATGAACCGCAACCGCTGCCAACACTGCCGCTTCAAAAAATGCCTGTCTGTTGGCATGTCCCGTGACGGTGAGAATTTTAGGAGGTTATCAGGTCACTGACATATGACAAATAGCGAAAAGTCGTACTTTCATCTCATTCTTTAGGCCAGCACCACACACGCCCCCTTTAACCTACTTTCCTCTTTTAGACTTGCACCATTGGTAACTTTTCCCTTCTTTTTCTTGCTTCCTTCTCTCCATCGGTTTACCCTTCCCCCTCACACGTCCCCTAAGCTCTGCCTCCCAATCCCTTCTAGAGACAATGATTTATGAGGGATGGAGTCACGCAGTCCCTGAAGCTATCTGTCATCTGGAAAACTGCAGCAAATACAAGAATTATTTTGAGAAATTGGAACGCGGGCGACTTGATTACCGCACTCATGCCCTTATAACATCCTCAGCAATTAATGTTGTTCTGCAGCAAAAATTAAGCAAGGGATGCAGAAAAAGCCACACATCTGAACTCTTCAGAAGAACAATGCCTCATCCAGTTGATTTAACCTTAAGTAACACTGGAATGAAAGGCAAATCTGATGAAAGTTTTTAGGATTTGGCAAAATAAACTGATACCCATATTATACTCGTACATTGTGACCTATTTAAGCTGGGTTTGACTTCTGTCAGGTTCTCAGCAGCATTTTATGCAGTGTTTACCAGCGGATGTGCGTGACAGTGTAGGGTTGGCAGTGATAGGGGATTGCACTGAATGATGGCACCAACAAAAATGAGTCCATTGGGTGCAAAATGAGGGAGGTAAACAGTCATTTTAACCATGGTTCCTGAAAGAGCTAGAGCCCACAACCTAGTAACCTGTTTCTTTGCCAGTTTCTCATGCACAAACAGGAAAACCTCATTTAACTGCCTCAAATACCACAATGAAGCAGACACCCTGATTTCACTTCACTTCACAGCAATGAGTTGTTTAATTTTGGTTGCGTGATACAAACAGATGTTTGGTTTGACACAATGGGCCAGCTATGATCTTGGCATTGTGCAGACAAGTAATCAGTGCAGCGCTCTGGAGCGATATGTGTCACACATTGTTTTGCACAGGATGAACCTTTGTAATCCTTGATATCAGATCCATACCAAAAATTTTTAACCAAATTCTGGTTTATTAAGTTCAGGTAAAATTCAGAATTGGCATGCTAAAATTCGAATTGTCCACACCCCACAGGAAGTTGAATTGGAATAACAGGAAGAGGAATTTTCTGAATTTCAATGTAAAGAAATTCAACACAGGCAATGCATTCTGGGAAATGAAGTGTTGCTTTAAACTTTTTAATAACTTTAAAATAAGGTTATGTCAAACCAGCATTCAAAGTTTTAACTTTGCTCTTCTTAGTTAAAATGAGTCATATGAAATTATTTGAATTTCAATTCATTTTAATTGAAGCACAATTCTGCATCCTGTTTGCTACCCCAATTCAGATTGAGCATTTTCAATTAAATTCCGAATGGTGTAAAACCCTATTCATCATGCTGAAGGGTAACACATGCAACCAATGCATGTTAGTTGCAGATAAGCGAAAAAGATGTTTCCTCCCATTCTTGGCTAATTTCTCCTATACAGGTGTTGTGAGACATATATGATAAATGGAGCATCCTTCTCACATCTGGTAACCCAGGATGTACCACAAAACCTTAGATCTATTATCTCCTCTATCTACCAAATGACATATTATTCTCTTCTCTTCTCTTTTCTTCTCTTCTCTTCTCTTCTCTTCTCTTCTCTTCTCTTCTCAGTCTCTCATCTTCTTTCCTTATCACAGTCATTAGTTTCTCTCCCAATTACCGTGCCATTGTCATCAAGTTCTGCATGACCCATTGCCCTACTTACGGCTTCAGAGAGGAGTGAGAGTAGCATAGAGATGGAGATAGGAAGAAGAGGTAGAGAGATGAAGAGAGGGGGGAGTTAACATATGGTAGCATTGGTGCTATTTTTAGACAACAGCTGACAGATTTTCTTAGAGGAGGGGTGGTGATGGAGAAATGAGTGAGGGGCTTGCAAAAGATGTGGAAGCATCAGCATCAAAAACAACACTGACACATTTAATGTTCATCCATATTTTACACCACTACAACAACAACAAAAAAGAATACCATTGTCAGTACTGGATAGCAAGTTGTCTCTTACACAGTGGCTGTGCTATTCAAAAACTTCCAAAGCAATTTTCAGACAATATTTCATTTATTTTTTCACACTAGGTTATCTCTGATAGCACCATGCACTTTATTATAAAATAAATGGGTCATGGACATTTTGATTACTGATCAGCAAGATCTTTTACTAGCCTGGTGTATCAGCCATTTGCATAGTAAATGCATTAGTTTCACAACATTTTGTATTTTTACTGCTCAGTTTCAGATTAAATGTCTTTAATATATCCCAGACATTTATTTTGTCTCAAATTTAAAGACAACATTAAATGAAAATTCACAATGCATTTAAATGTATAGCTTACCCACTAATAACAGACTTTTCATTTGTGGGTGAGCTATCCCTTTAAATGCGTTGTGAATTTTCAACTGTTTTTGGCCATACAATGAAAGTCAGTGGGGTCCAAAACAAGTCGAAACCCCCTGTTTTTCATTATATGGACAAAACAGTTGAGAAAATATCCAAAATAGCTTCTTTTGTGTTTCAAACAAATGTTTTAGGAAATAAAAGTGACTTCATGTTGTCATTAAACCTATTGTTTTCTCTCTCTGACCCCTAGCTGTGCGTTTCGGCCGCATCCCTAAACGAGAGAAGCAGCGGCTTTTGGATGAGATGCAGAGCTACATGAACAGCCTCAATGAATCATCCACCATGGGCATGGAAACCTCCCCACCACGCGAACTTCCTCCCAGCCCTAGCAAGAACCAATCCAAAGAGGCTATTGGTGCCTTATCCCGAGCCTACCAGGACATCTTCACAAACACGCAGGACCACCGAAACAAGTATGCGGGCAACATGAACACCAACGGCGGAACAAGTACCTTTCAAAACAACCCTTCTCAGGACAGCAGCTATCCTCATGCGAACCCTCTCGCAGGATACCACGCAACTACTCATGAAAGCTTCTTGGCCTCGCCTCGCTGCCCAGTTCCTTCCAACGACAGCAAATGCCTGGTCTCATTGGTGGACAACAGTCGGTACAGCTACGCTCCTTCATTCAGCCAAAATCACTCCCAGTCTAGCGTCAGTCTGCCCTCACAACCCACTCATAGCTACGTGGCCAGCGAGTCCCAAAGCCATGCCTCGTGTCCGTTTAAGTTGGCTGCTGGCTCCAAAGTGCTGGTGAGTAATGTTTTGAGAGATATACAGTGCTTGGTAGATTACTTACAAATTGTAGCCCATTACTTGAATAAAAAAAAAAATCATGAAAATTTTAGTTAGTAATGTAATCTGTAACATTACACATTTTAGGTAATATAATTGGACTACGGTTACACTTTATTTTAAGGAGTAATATTAATTAACTACATGTACTTACTATAGGGTTAGGGTAGGATTAGGGTTTGGTTGAGGGTTAGTTGCATGTAATTATGCTTAATTTAACAAGGACACTGTAAAATAAAGTGTTAGCTGGACTACTTTTTGATTACTTTTAGATTACTTTTGACCTAACTCATTCAACACATTGATTTGTATAGTTCTTGTGCCATATTGATATAAAAACATGATATATTTACGCCATTCTTTGTTATCAGCAATATAAGGTGCATTAAATGTTACATCATGTCAGGGTTTCCCGAACTGGGGTTTGTGAAGGATTTAACGGGGTTTGTAAAGTAATAAAAAGCGAATTAATAATTAATTAAAGGGACAGTTCTGTCATCATTCACTCACCCTCAAGTTGTTTCAAACCTATATGAATTTCTTTTTTCTGCTGAACACAAAATAAGATATTTTGAAGAATGTCAGTAACCAAACAGTTGACTTTGACTCCAGTGACTTCCATAGTATTTTTTTCCCATACTATGAAAGTCACTGGGGCCAATCAACTGTTTGGGTACCCATATTCTTCAAAATATCTTCTTTTGTATTCAGCAAAAGAAAGAAATTCATATTTGGGTGAACTATCCCTTTAAATCTTAAAAATGTTAAATTAAAAGAAAACACACACACAGTTATTGACTAGTGGCCAATGAATAGTTCAATAAATTAAGCATATGTGCTAATAAAAGTATTTTATGCTGTCTCTCTCATAGGCCTGTCCACTGAATGCATGCCCTGTGTCAACACCTGGTGTCTCCAGTCAGCAGGTGTGGGAGTCTTTCTCACAGTGCTTCACGCCGGCTGTACGAGAAGTGGTCGAATTCGCAAAGGGCATTCCAGGCTTCCAGGAACTCTGCCAGCATGATCAAGTCATGTTGCTCAAAGCAGGCACTTTCCAGGTACTGATTACATAACCTTTGTAACTTTCCTGACATTTTACATCCCTTTTAATACTATTAAAGAAGCACTACCCAAACAAATTTCCCAATTCGTCCTAATTCAAACCCATGCCATTGGTTAAGCCAAAGGTTAATGTCAAATCACTCAAAACAAACATGGCAATGTGTAGATAGTGCCGCAGTGTTAAGCCCCTTAGGGACGTCAACCTACACACATCATCTGGGTCAATCTTTTCACCTCCTTCTTATCTTGTTGCCTTTTGCAGGTGCTTATGGTGAGGTTTTGCTCACTGTTCAACCACAAGGAAAGATCAGTGACTTTCCTGAATGGGCAAACATACCCGCTGGGCACCCTTAAGGGTCTGGGTATGGGCTCCTTGCTGGACGCCATGTTTGAGTTCAGTTCCAAGCTGAGCTCTCTGGGCCTGGAGTCAGATGAGTTGGCACTCTTCATGGCTGTGGTGCTGGTTTCTGCAGGTAAGGGCAACACAGTAATCAGATTCATTAGTTAATTAGTGCTATTTATTACATGCATCACAGGGTACGCGTTCAGTGGACAGGCCTATGAGAGAGACAGTATATAATTATAGCTTAGTGTTAGAGATTTGAACTAATTACTTATAATATCAATGCATATTAAATACAATATTAAGATTATTATTTATGTTCTAGCCTATAACTGATAACAATTTTGATTATTTAGCTGACATTTATTTTAAAATAACACTGTTAAATCACAATTTTCATGCAGTTCCAAACCAGTATAATTTTCTTTCTTCTGCAGAACACAAAAGAAAATATTTTGAAGAATTAACAGTTTTTATCCATAAAATAAAAAGTCCAAAAACAATGAACCCCACTGACTTTCATTGCATGAAAAAAAAAACTTAATTAAAAATTAAAATAGATTTATTTTAAATAACAAATAAAACACTAAAAATCCCAATCAATCAATCAATAAATCAATCAATCACCAAACTAAAATCAATCATTTTAAATGTTAAATTTGTATATATATATATATATATATATATATATATATATATATATATATATATATATATATATATATATATATATATCCAAACAATGTATTTATAATCTTTTATAATTTATTTTAAATATTTATTTATAATTTTTCTGTTGGTTTTTGATAATAAATGTTTTTTTTATTTATCCACAGATTGCTCTGGCATTTCGGATTTTGTGGCTGTCGAACAGTTACAGGAAGGACTCATCCGAGCACTGCGCACCTTAATCACTCGCCGCCGTCCCGACGACAACTCCCTCTTTCCCAAACTGCTCCTGCGCCTGCCAGACCTGCGCACCCTCAACAACCTTCACTCCGATAAGCTGCTGGCCTTCCGCATCGATCCCTGAGCTATTGGTCGCTGCAGCTGGAACTCAACCAAAGGCCACGACTGGCCAATCAGAGAACACCTTTCCTGGTGAGGAAGAGAAAGACTGCTCATTTTAGGGAGAGACGTTGAACATGTTCCCATATGAACCATTCGTGTTAATGAGGAACACAATGAACAGATGGCTCTCAGCAAGCTCTAAACAAGACTATATCTTCATTTAAGCTTTCACGGATCATATTCATACATGCATTACCCTTCTGTTCAGCTTGCCTCGAGAACAATGTTGATTACATTTATCATAGGAGAAGTTTCGGCAGTCATATCATCATAAATAAGCTTACCTCAGAAATTCTGAAGACCAAAAAACGGGTCCTTCCTCTGTACTGCCTGCAAAGTGAAATACACAGTCTTTAGTCAAGTACACCATGTATACAGTAGAAAGGTAATTTTAGGGACCATTTCAAGCCAATTGTGTCAGTGTATGTGCCTGTGTGTTTGAGAAAGGGACAGAAATACCATGTACATAAGCCATAGATAATACTTATACAGTTACATCTAATTAAAACTTTAGTTTGAGACAATACATATCACCTGTGTTATTGTGTAACACACAGGAGATTTACTGTATCTACAATAACCATTTAAGTTCTTTAACAAATTAAACATATTTTAAATGTCATTTCACTTTTGAGATTAGATAAATCTGTCATATTTGTTTGTTTGCTTTATTATTATCATCATCAAGCTGAATACAGTATGTCAAAGTATATTTCCACACATTCTCCTTTAAGAATATATCTGAATCTAGGGATACAAAACCAGCATTCTCTCCTATGCATGTTATGTTTTGTTGTTTTCTTACAGAAAATACTGCAATTACACTGATTTACCCGCCTGTTCAGAGAATGAGGGATACACAGCTGTGTGTATGACTGAGACAGGGCGTTTGGTGCCTTGTAAGCAATGGACTGTTCATCTGTGTGTTGAGAAAGAGCCCCTGAACTGGCACCAGCACAGTATCTGTACAGCATTTACTGAGATATGCATGTCAAGAAGGCATTTTGGACTGCCATGTGGTTGATTTGATCAGTTGACTTGATTTTTTTTTATGGCTGATATAGTAATGTTGATAAGTCATATGGTAATGTATATTTTGTAAATAGTTTTCTTCTGTAGAACCAATATAAATACAAGATTATCTATTCTGATGTTGTCTGTTTTGTTATACACACACACACAAACACATACACACACATACTACCTGTGAAATTTAGTTTTAAAAAGTAAAACAGTAATTTTTGATAAAAAAAACTGTCATTTTATTGGTGCTAAATGGTTCTTATTACTGTTGAAAACTGCTTAATATTTTTGTGAAAACCACGATTCCCCAGTGAACAGCATTTATCTAAAAATAGAAATCTTTTGTAACATTATAAATGTCTTTAATATCACAGTAATAACACTGTCAGTCACGTTTTGGTTGTCAAATAAATTCAGTCAATCCACTTTAATTCAAGACACTGAAAGAGCATAGGCTACTATTTAGTCTTTATAACATAATTAGCTGAAACACATTCATGTAGCCAGATTGAATGTATTGTATTCTTATGCTTTAAAAACTTATTTGTAGAAGCTATGATATTTTAGTGGTATTGTATTGTCTGAGAGCCATTAGAGATGTATTCCATTAAATTATTCAAAACATTGCTTTACATAGTAAACGGTGTTATAGTGACATCGTGTGGCCACCACGAAATGGCATTTCAACTTATGAATATTAATATAGTCATGCTTACGTTTCATTTACGCTTAATTCAACGTTGCTTGGTAAACTTGATGGAGAGTCCTGCTACATACCCTAAGTAATATTCATATTGTCAAGCAATCTCTGACAACAAAATAATTCATTAATTCGGCTCTGGTTAATTCAGTTTTGCTAACTTCTGCTTCGTAACCAATCAGAGAGCTCTACGTTACGCTTACGTATGCCGTGATACGTAATTAATATTTATAAGCTACGCACAGACGTCCTTCGTGTGTTTTGCGT
The DNA here is from genome assembly GCA_039654625.1 of Rhinogobio ventralis. Classification (NCBI taxonomy): domain Eukaryota; kingdom Metazoa; phylum Chordata; class Actinopteri; order Cypriniformes; family Gobionidae; genus Rhinogobio; species Rhinogobio ventralis. The sequence continues at coordinate 9,513,945 of CM077203.1, forward strand.
CATAACGTTTGAATAACCCGGAAACACACACGGATATTGTAGAGCAGAAAGGCAAATACTGCAGACATTTATGCTGTAAAATCATCTGAAATCATGGCATAGAAAAGGTATTTTACCTCCCAAAATTAGCGAAGACTCTGCAACCTTTTCAGGACGATGTTAAGAGTAAGGTACGTGTATTTATGGGTCTATAAATATATATATATATATATATATATATATATAAATATATATATATATATATATATATATATATATATATATATATATATATATATATATATATATATATATATATTATGGGTCTGTTTTTGTTTATATAATGTATTAATAGTGACCATGTGGCTCATTTCAGAAGTCGAGCTGTCAGTCTGACATGATCCAGCAGTCGCATGATGAAGAATGTCATTTTTTGGTACAAAACAATTGCTATTAACATTTGTTTGACATTTATGGTCTATTATGCACTCCTCCTTACACCATTTGTCATTTATTCCTTTCCTCAGATAAACCATACATTTCACTGGACCAAGAGCTGTAGGAGGAGGATGATCTAGGATTATTTAGGATTTCTCCAGTCACCTGAAAACTTTTGTCCATCATGTTTGTGACAGCATACCTGGCATTTATAGTTTTGGCAGGACTGTGCGTGGCTTTAGAGATCACAGCCCGTCGTCTCACCTCATTCCAGGCCACACAGACAGCTGTCGCCAATCCGGCATTTCAACGTTTTCAGAAGCTCTTTCTGAAGGCGTATCTCCTGGCCCTCTGGGCAGACTGGCTGCAGGGACCTTACCTTTATAAACTGTACAGACATTACAACTTCCTGGAGTCTCAGATCGCCATCCTATATGTATTCGGTCTGGCTTCTTGCGTGCTATTTGCCCCAGTGGCTGGCTGGCTACCACAGTTTCTTGGGCGAAGACAGACGTGTCTCCTATTCTGCCTGGCCTATTCTATCTGCTGCATTACCAAGCTGTCACAAGACTATTTTGTGCTCATACTAGGACGTGTTCTAGGAGGCCTGTCCACCTCTCTGCTAACCAGCACTTTTGAGGCCTGGTATGTGCACGGTCACGTTGATGTCCATGATTTTCCCAAAGAATGGATCCCTGTTACTTTCGGTAAAGTTGCAAATTGGAATCACGGACTGGCAGTTGGCGCCGGGCTGGTGGCGAATTTGTTTGCTGAATGGCTTGGCCTGGGGCCGGTCGCTCCGTTTCTTTTGGCAATCCCAAGCCTTGCCGCCTGTGCCTGGTTTGTGCTGTCCGAATGGGGTCAGGAGGACAGACAAGAGGGCACACACAGAGATAAGAACGCCCCCCTTCTCAACCCTGTAAACGCCCCCAAGTTGCAAATGTCAACGCGGGCCCGTTTCTGGCGTGGCTGCGTTGACGGTCTGCGTTGCTTACTGTCAGACCGCCGTGTTATGCTTTTAGGTGGTGTTCAGGCACTTTTTGAAAGTGTTCTCTATATATTTGTTTTTCTTTGGACTCCTGTACTGGACCCGCACGGCCCGCCGCTAGGAATAATTTTCTCCAGTCTGATGGCGGCTAGCTTGGCTGGTTCCACGCTTTTCCGGCTGGCCACGTCGGCCCCGTATCGACTCCAACCCGGTCACCTGCTCTGCTTAGCTGTTCTACTAGCTTTCTTCTCCTTCTTCATGCTGACGTTCTCCACTGTGCCCGGCCAGCCCCGACCGAGGGAATCTCTTCTCGCCTTCCTTCTGCTTGAATTAGCCTGCGGGCTTTATTTCCCGGCGGTAAGTTTTCTCCAGGGCCGCGTGGTTCCCATGGAACGCAGAGCTGCCGTGCTGGCTTGGTTTCGTTTGCCTCTTCACCTCCTGGCTTGCCTGGGGCTGCTGGCTCTTCACGGGGAGGTGTCGGGGGCTGGTGCAGGTGAGGCTGGCAGTGGCACCAGACACATGTTTGCAGGCTGTGCGGGGATGATGCTGGCGGCTCTGCTTGCTGTCGTCAGCCTTTTCACTGTGGGCCGGAATGATGCAGACCTCAGACTAGAGGGGACCAAATTAGAGGGAGAAATCTGAGTTGTAGAAAGACGGACACTGGATTTCAATATAAGGACTAGGGTTTTTTGTATGCTCTGTTTTCTTTATGAATGCTGTCTAGTTAAACAAATGTATTTATGGGTTAAAAAAATTAGAAAATGGTTTTATTTTTTTTCTTCTAATTGCAATGTTAATAGAACCAATAAACACCTTAAAATCTGCTTGTTTATACTTATTTAATAAAAAAAACAAAAAAACAACAGCAATCCATCTAGAAAAGCAATACCAGATTATTTAAATTCAAATATTTTTGGGTATTTTACACTTAATTTGAATAGCAATAAGAACAGCAAATAAATGAAATGTGATTTTGTAATAAAGACTAAATTTATATACATTTAAATTGCAATTACAATGCATTTGCTTTTAAGTTTACAATGCAGATGCTTTTAAGCAATTTACATTGCATTAAAGGGTTAGTTCACCCAAAAATGAAAATTCTGTCATTAATTCCTCACCTTCATGTCGTTCCAAACCCATAAGACATTCGTTCATCTTCGGAACACAGATTAAGATATTTTTGATGAAATCCAAGAGCTTTCTTACCCCTCTATAGACAGCAATGTAATTAACATGTTCAAGGTCCAGAAAGGTAGTAAAGACATCGTTAAAATAGTCCATGTGACTCCAGTGGTTCAGCCTTAATTTTATGAAGGGACGAGAAAACTTTGTGTGTGCAAAAAACAAACAAAAATAACGACTTCATTCAATAATTTCTTCACGTCTGTGTCGGTCTTCTACGCTGTAAATACAGTCCAGCGCTTCTGAGTTAAGTCAGAACTACGCCAGAACGCTGGCTCACCATTGGCTAAAGCTGTTCACGCGAGCAGCACAACGCTGTGAGCTGACCAGCGTAAACAGATGTGAAGAAATTGTCGTTATTTTAAAGTCGTTATTTTTGTTAGTTTTTTGTGCACAAAAAGTATTCTCGTCGCTTCATAAAATTAAGGCTGAACCACTGGAGTCACATGGACTATTTTAATGATGTCTTTACTACCTTTCTGGACCTTGAAAGTGTTAACTACATTGCTGTCTATGGAGGGGTCAGAGAGCTCTCGGATTTCTTTCAAAAATATCTTCATTTGTGTTCAGAAGATGAACGAAGGTCTTACGGGTTTGGAACGACATGAGGGTGAGGAATTAATGACAGAATTTCCATTTTTGGGTGAACTATCCCTTTAATGCATTCAAGGTACAGTATACATTTTTATCAATTCATGCATCAAACTTAAATTTATGCATTGATAACACTGTGCTCTACTGTTTGAGCAACAAAAGTGCTGCAGAGTCCAATGTATTTTTTATTAAAAGAAATGGGCATTTGTTTCATTGATTCATCAGCTTTTTTTGTAATACATGAAATTTTTATATCTAGCTTGTACTGCACACAGACAATACGAAGAGGTTAAGGTAAGCATTTTCGTTTATTGAAATCGATGGCAACTGAACAAATTAAGGCTCATGAACAAACATCTTAGAAAGCACTGTAAATAAATGCATATTTTAAAAATATAAAAATAAAAATTACAAAATAAAAGAGTCTATTGTGAAGTCTAATGACCACAGACATCAATATAGTTTTCACGTGTTAATTTAACTTCCATTCATTCCGTTTTAGCGTAGGGATTGCCACTTATTGCAGTTTATATCCAACATTCCAGATTAAGTGTATTTCTATGAGATTCGAGGTGAGAAATTAATCTCAGACGTACTGTACAAAATGACGGCAGTACATAAAATGAAATAATAGTATTAATACATCTGCACAGTTGTATATGGCTTGTGTGTGAGGTGATATAGAACTCTCATATAATATATATAATTCAGTTATATTCATGTGTTTGCTGGCAAACATTTAATGGTGTCTCACAGTTTTTTGTAAGTCAAATTAAGATGACATAAGAAGAATGTACACAAGCTCTTCTTTTTTTTCTGAACATTACTGAAAACTTGCAAAGAAAGAAAAAAAAACGGTCATTGTCTTTGGCTATAAACCCATTGCATCAAACAGTTGCATGCTTAAAAATGGATATACTAGTTTAAATGGCGTTCGATTTTTATTATAAGCCTAGTTTTATACTGAATAAAACTGTTTGTTTTCGTCCCAGTATCTTTTACACTCAGAACTGGCACTTCACATTCACATTTCTACACCACCTACATTTCAAGAAAGAAACTTTACTCATCCTGTGGTTTTGTAGAGAAATTTTGCTAGTGATAATTAAAAAAACAATTACATAGGAAAGAAAATGCTTAGATTGGCAGTCTTGTATGAGGAACACATTCTGTTCTCTTTAGCGTTTTCTGTTTTTGCATTCTTGGTAAGATGTGTAATATTCTGAAAATTTAGGCCTGTGAAATGTTTGCTAGCACTGGAAATTGCGATGTGTTGGATTCTGCTAATGAACAGTGTTTTACATGTAAATGTGCACTAAAATATGAATGACTGAATGCTAACAAGTTTTACAGAATAGTCTCATAATTTTGAGTCTTTTAAGTGCAAAGTGTTTGGAAACCCATCAATGGCCGATAATACATAAAAAATACATAAATGCTTAATTAAGAATTCACAGTACTTTATAGATGTAGTAAGCAATTTCTGAGAAAGTGGATCGGACTGAGTAGCACAACACGCTTGTAGCCAATCAGCAGTAGGGGGCGTGTCCACTCATGATGAGAGAGTGAGCAAGAGAGGGAGATTTGAAGAAAGACTGTAGAAAGAGAGATGTCTGAGAGAAGTTACAAAAGAGAAAGGGTCAGAGGATGTCACTGGAAAAAGAAAGGTTATGATCAGGACAGAGCTTTAGGACCCGCGTTAATATTAGAAACGCTTTCCAGTGCATGGCCTGAAAACGGATGCCGAGTTTGTGTTGTTTCTGCTCCATACGTGAGTAACATTGGTTTTGCTGTTTCACAGAACCAAGATATGCTGTTGTTGTAATCTTAGCTATAGTAACAGGACAGTTTTGAGTGTCATTGTTTGTCTGGAGCTGGTGTGCTGCTGGAAACTGGAAGGTGGGCGTGCTAACAAGGACGCTAAACACTGCAGCCTCTAGTGTCAATCACTAGTGTGCCTCTTGAGATCAGGGGAGTGAGGTTTACCTTCACAGCTCTCACTCGCACTGCTTCGAGTGGGACACAAACCGGTTCGAGCTGGATTCGAACTGATGTTTCCGGCATGTGTGCGCTAAAAAGGACACTCTGGAGCTTGCAGATTTGCGGGCTCCGCAAAAGTGTGCAATGAGGGCGCATATCGGCCGAAAAGGGGGCGTTCGCGAGCAACCTTCTGAAACCTAAAACGACAAACGGGACACTCTTGTGGACTTAACGGAGATGCGCACGTGGCGGCTATTGTTAGTCCACATGATCGCAAGTGTGCCAACTGGGACAGGGCCTTTCTCAGAAATCGCTTACTGCACCTTTAATAAACATTATTTTGAAATATAGGTTTATAATACACTTAAGGTTCATTTGGCCGTTGTGCTATACCTTATAATCGAATAAAGATGTCCTGAATGTCAGAATGTGTAGTGTTTATAATCCAGACAGAACAACAGAATATAGTTATGCAGTATGCAAGCCAAATATGAATAAAATAAACCAGTAAATCATAAAAAAAAAAAATGAAGGCATCAATTACCAGAGAAGGTGCTGTTAAGAAGAATTCCTAGTCTTGGAATGTTCTCATTATATATTTATTTAAGTATTCACCCAAGTGAGTAATAGTGTTAACCTCTGTATATTGTCTTGATTTTCCTGCTCTCGTAAAACAGTGTTACCGAAAAGTTCGAACATCACACAGATACACAGACACAAAACACTACAAGAGCACATTCACTACATGTATTTCTTTTTTAAAAACCAATAGGCAAAATAGCCCATCCCCCCGAGAGAGCCCATTAAGAAGGACGCCCCAAAGAAGGAGGGCGGCTTCTTTTTTACCATTCGGAATGCATTGGGTAGAACTGCAGAGAGCAGGGTCGTGTGGATGTCCCCCAACACTTTGCGGAAAGCGTAGCGCTTCTGCACCCGCTCAAAAAACGACTGCAGGTTCGGCCGGCTACCGTCCTCCCAGTATTTCCTTGAGAGTCCCAAGAACTTGAGCCTGTGCAATGTGGCTCCAAGACAAATATCAGCTAGTGTAAAAGTAGGTCCACAAAGCCATAATTCACATTTTTGACCTGTGTAGACAGGGAAGACAACTTGTAGATTTTGTTTAAAAAGTAAGATCGGAAACAGCGGTTCTCAAAGCTAATATTTCTAATGTAAACAAATACAGACTAACAAATGCACCAAGAAAAATCAATAAACTTCATGTTTAAAAATATTTTGTATTTTTTAAAATAATAATAATAATATGCTATAAAATAAAACAACCTTGTTTTTAGTAAAGTAACCTTTGTTATATTTTTATTTCATTAATGTTGTTTTGTTTTAATAAAATAAAATCAAATACAAAATATTTTTAAATGTGATCGGTAAGGTTAAAATAAGGTTATTTAATATTATGTTATGTTATTATGTTTGTTTTTATTAATAAAATAAAATAAGGTTATTATAATTTATTTTATTGGGATTATTTTATTTTTTTATATATTATACATTAAGAGAAAAATAAACTTTAATAGAAAACACACCTTGATATTCCAGTTTTCTTTTTTCCAGCTCTGCCTCTACTTGGTCTAGCACCATTGCCAACTCTCCAAGAATTTTTTTCAGGTAGTTCACATTGTCGTGGTCCAAGATCTTTGCCTACAAAATGTAAGTATTCAAGTCCAGAAAAAGCTATTATTTAATTTTCAGATTAAGATATGACTGCATTATTATCTCATATTTCAGATAAAATAACACATCTCAGCTAAGATTGTGATACACAACATGTATGCATGTAAAACTGCTAGCTTACCATGAGCTTTTTCTGCTTGGAGAGGTATGGCTCTGTCAATTGGGGTTCTTCATGGTCCAGCTTCATCAGTTCAGATGCTGCATTGGCCAAATGTCCTGAGAGAAATCAGACCAGAATGTCTATGTCAGTAAGAGAGCTTTCATCTGGTTACATATTTACAATGTAAAACCCCAGAAATCTGTAGAGTTATCCGGGTCTTGTATTCCTTCATGATGAGTTATATGTACAATGGTTAATACTGTAACTGTCGGGTGACACACTGTGAACTGGCACTATTTTCTGCGTAGTTTTAATGTTCCTGACAAGTAATGAAGGGATTTAATAAGACTTTACACATAAAATCAAAGCAGTGACCGTGATAAACAACATCTATCATAGGGACTCCTTCCAAGTTATAAACCATAAAAATGATTTATTTGCAATTATGCTGGGTTTCCTTGACAATTTATTATGCTGCAATACATTGGCTGGATCAACTCTTTGGCTTGATTTACACTGTACTGGCACGTTAGGTAATAGGTGAGCAATGCGGGTTTACACTGGATGGAATATCGAATAAACAGGCCAGCATTAGTGCATTTTAGTGAGAGGATGTCACTTCACAGTCAACATTTGAGACACCAATTTGCTGGATTCCCAGACTAAGCAGGATTTTGTAAAGAATCAGATTTTGCTTTCAACACGCTTAAAAATAAAGATTCTAAAAAGGGGTTTGGTTAACACTTTATTTCAGTGGTCCACTTTAGGCATTATAACTATAAGTAACTTTGCAACTACATGTCAACTAACTCTCATTAGAGTATTAGCAGACCGTTAGGTTAGGGTTAGCAGAACAAGTTTACATGTACTTGCAAAAGTTACTTATAGTCAGTAGTAGTAAGTGCACGTCTCAGAAACGGACTGTTTCTAAAGTAACAGGAGCTTCTAACAGCGGCTGCAGTGACTTTACAAACTGCCGATTGGCACTTTTATTTAGAAGGCGGGACTTATTTCGCCATTTAGCGCATTACACTTTCTCCCATTCATAGTAATGAGTGCACCTTCTTTGTATATCCAAGTCTTTGGTATCATGTCTAAAGTGGACCTTCAAATAAAGTGTTACCAGGGGTTTTCGCGGTGATGCCACAGAAGAACCATTTTGGGTTCCCCAAAGAATTTAAATTAGGGATGCGCCTAAAGCTGAAAACCATGTTCGGAAAGGAAATTACGCATTCTACGGAGCCCCTAAAGGAACATGGTGATGGAAAAAAATATGAGATGGGAGGAAAAATATATTTCAATGCTTTTGCTTTCTCTTGCAATAATATCATTGGGTAATTACACCGATCAGGCATAACACCTTCGTAATATTGTGTTGGTCCCCCTTTTGCTGCCAAACCAGCACTGACCCGTCGAGGCATGGACTCCACTAGACCCATGAAGGTGTGCTGTGGTATCTGGCGCCAAGATGTTAGCAGCAGATCCTTTAAGTCCTGTAAGTTGCGAGGTTGAGCCTCCATACAGACTTGTTTGTTCAGCACATCCCACAGATGCTCGATTGGATTGAGATCTGGGGAATTTGGAGGCCAAGTCAACACCTCAAACTCGTTGTACTCCTCAAACCATTCCTGAACCAGTTTTGCTTTGTGGCAGGGCGCATTATCCTGCTGAAAGAGGCCACAGCCACCAGGGAATACTGTTTCCATGAAAGGGTGTACATGGTCTGCAACAATGCTTAGGTAGGTGGTACGTGTCAAAGTAACATCTACATGGATGGCAGGACCCAAGGTTTCCCAGCAGAACATCGGCCAAAGCTTTACACTGCCTCCACCAGCTTGCCTTCTTCCCATAGTGCATCCTGGTGCCATGTGTTCCCCAGGTAAGCGGCACACACGCACCCGGCCATCCATGTGATGTAAAAGAAAACATGATTCATCAGTCCAGGCCACCTTCTTCCATTGCTCTGTGGTCCAATTCTGATGCTCACATGCCCACTGTTGGTGCTTTCGGCGGTGGACAGGGGTCAGCATGGGCACCCTGACTGGTCTGCGGCTATGCAGCCCCATATGTGACTTCTTGAGCAATTTGAGCTACAGTAGCTCGTCTTTTTGATCGAACCACACGGGCCAGCCTTCGCTCCCCACGTGCATCAATGAGCCTGGGCTGCCCATGACCCTGTCGCCAGTTCACTTCCTTGTTCCTTCCTTGGACCACTTTTGATAGATACTGACCACTGCGGACCGGGAACACCCCACAAGAGCTGCAGTTTTGGAGATGCTCTGACCCAGTCGTCTAGCCATCACAATTTGGTCCTTGTCAAACTCGCTCAAATCCTTACACCCTCAATCCTGCTTCTAACACATCAACTTTAAGGTCAAAATATTCACTTGCTGCCTAATATATCCCACCCACTAACAGGTGCCGTGATGAGATAATCAGTGTTATTCACTTCACCTGTCAGTGGTCATAATGTTATGCCTGATCGTTGTATATTGTATACAATTTGTGGGCATTAGGGAGCTGCTATCCATATGCGGGGTATTGAAATTGCATTTGAATGTGCCCTTGCTTTTTTCTGAATTCGCGATCATGCATACTCTGTGTATAGGGAGCGCCGGTACTTACCACACATTTTACAAGATGAGATATTTGTCAATGACGATTAGGATTTGCTGCGCACCAAATCCTCCGACATCATCCTGTCAGTCATCTCTCCTTACTATCTGATGTACTGTAATGTAACCGACTACCGCAGCAAGCCTAAACATGTCCCTTAAGGGGCTCTGTAGAATGCGTTATTCATTTTTTTCCGCAGCTTTCCGAATCCCGATCAGGCTTCTGTGCCATCCCTAATTTGAATAATCTAAAGATTTTAAATATCATTTAAAAAGTCCAAAGAACATTTTCCTTCCATGAAGAACCTTTTGTTTAATGGAAATTGGATACATTTTATTCCTTTATTTTTAAAAGTACACATATTTCACAAAATAAATACATTCTTTGCAATTTTGTACACTACAGTATCTCTAGAATTAATGGTGCACTGAACTGTAGCATCACTTACTACGTATTTCAGCAGTGGCGTACTTTGGGATCATGGAGTCAATTGTGAGTTCAGGATGCAGGATGCATCCATGTGTGTAAGCATCCATGGGCAGTCCGTCCAGCAGCTCACGGTACTGCTGTACCCTTGCATACAATGGAGTGCCTTCATCCGGAATCAGCTGGGCTACTGTGTCTGAAAGAACAAAGAACACACAAAGTATTTTAATATACATAAATATACCCATGACTCCTCTGATCTGGTCATATATCCTGGCTGGAGAGGTGTGAACGTGTGCAGGGTTAGGCCGAACATGAATGGAGAGATCTAAGGCACATATGAGCAAAAATGTCGGATTTGGGCCACTTTTGCCTGCAGTGTGAACATAGCCCAAGAAAATAGAGATAATAGACTGAATGGATGCTAAGAAGATGTGAATAAACATCAGGTAGCATTTTAGACTCTCCTCTAAATAAAATCACATGGCATGGTTTTTAAGCTTTAGGTGCATTGAGTTTCTAAACAGCAACAAGGTCAATTTAGTTGTCATAGGTCAGTTTTGTGTCATAAAGATATTTCATTCAAACAAATGTCTAATATCTTGAAGACAACAAACTGACAAGTGTCTTCTTTCATATAAGATGGATATGCCATTTCTTATTTTTTATATTTATTTATTTTTTCATAAAAGGGGGTGCATGTTAATAGGTGTCCCCTTATTTCCATTAATTGGTAAATGATTTACCTTTCATACAAAACACAAATATATAAATATAAGCAAAACACAAAAAAATTAATTGTCAAAGTTCTAGCCTTTTTCTTATTTTTGCGAGAAGCATTTAAATCACAAGCCACTGATATTAAAATGAATGAAACATGTTAACAGATAGCTTATAGATGTTTTGGTGACCAATCTCTAGACTGAAGAAGTCAGATTAAGTTAAACATTTGTGAGAAAAAGTGAGAAAAAGCTGTCATGTCTGGTAAAAATAAGCCTAGCAGATAGGGAATGAAACAAAGGGGTATCCCATTTTACACTGCTCTGCACCTCAAGCATGCTGACCTGCAGCTCTCCAAGCTCACTGTGGAAGATCATTTCATCCGATAAAAACACAATCAAAATATCTCTCTCTTTCTCTAGCACTCAAACAGCTGAACTATGCCATACCACCAAGACACAAACAACATGAAATTCTGCATTGTCTCTAAGGGGCCGTTCACACGTCATCATTTTCAACTAAAAACATTTTTTAAAAATTATGCGTTTTGGCATTTACATGACATGTCATTTACATGACAATGGCATATTGGGGGCCTGAAAAAGCTAACTTTTGAAAACAGGTTTCAAAGTGTACTTGTGTTATCGTCTCTGTGTGAATTAGTGAAAACGGTGATGTCATGTGCATGTCTATTACGTGTTCAGTCTATAGGCGTGTAGTTTTTCTTTAAAAAGTGACATCAACTACTGGCCTGGCATTCATAATACATTGCTTTTAGTCGTGTTTTCGCCGATCCGTGTGAACGGGAATCGTATCTACAATGGTGTCGTCTGTATGCGAAAAATACAAAGGAAAAACTTTTCAGTTTTAAGTACATTATCATTATCATTATAAATTATGGCGATGTTAATTGGGTTGGCCAGTAGCATAACATCTAGCATAACACGTGTGAACAAGCATTTTCACAATTTGTGAAAAGGACAAAAAGGACATAAACTCATTCACAAGAGGAAATAGAGAATCATGTATATGTATATGTCAAGCTGGTTTTTACCATAGACTGTAAAAAAAATATGGACGTAGTGTCCGTGACGTCACCCATAGGTTTCTGAAGAGAGTTTTTGAAGCGTAAAGTTGGCCGCTGCCATCTTGGCAGCGCGTCACCGTGCGTCACTTCCGAATAACTGACAATAGGAAAAGAGGCGGGACGTGGCTGGAGCTGAGGTGACGTGATGACTGACAGACAGCAGACAAACGGCAATCCACCTGGCCTCAAAATGGCCATGCCCTTAATTATGCAGAACTTTAAGGCTTTATATAATGTAAACGAATGAGTTATAAAAAAAATTCACCCCCTCACAGTTGTCATGAAGGGCAAAATTAGCCGTATAGACCAAAAACACAATTTTTACCAGGCTGTAAACATGTTTATTTCTGCTGTAATGTTGGGCATTTTAACATTGGACTCAATGAGATTCTGCTTCCTTTTGGAGCCTGTCTCTAGCAGCCAGTCGATGAATTGCAGTTTAATACACTTCCGTGTTGGCTTCAAGAGAAACTGGGGGAGGTTGCCGCTTGGTTTTTACATGTCATGCAAAATGGTTTATGTTTTATATTTATACATTCAGAGTATTAGGCTTTATTTTATTATTTGAAATAAATATTAAACTTTTGCATTTACTTTAACCTGAAACATTTACCATATAGACTTAATTTGAATTAAATTTTTTTAATAAGTTTCAAAATATATACTTGGTCAAAGATAAAATGTGAAAATGTTAGTCAAATAGTCAGTGTTCAAAATGAAAATCAAGTTTAATATCAAAACTAATGCAACAGCTTTATCACTAAAATTGTATTGCTAATAAATTTGTGTCTGGACACTCTAAAATGTCAAATATAATTCAGAATTCTCTGTTTAAATCTCTTAAACACCACTGAGAGATTGAGTGATCATGCTCAGCTCTTCTCACTTGAGTGAGTGATCTTGGATCAGAAAAGTGAAAACACTCCCACACTCAAACTGTGAAGACATTCAAAATGACACATAGTCATGCAACCGTGTGAGAGAAAATTTAGTGCACTACAATGATGGTGATTTAGTGCTTGTGTTGCTTACACAGGCCTATCTTTAACTTTCTACACACATATGGCAACATATAATTTCACTGTTAGAATTAAAAAAGAGAACAATTTCTGTACATCTGGTAAGCCAATGTTTACAGATCTAACATAGTTTTACATTGAGAAAATGTGAATATTGCTACCATGAAAATGCTGTAATGGATTTTCTCATTAAACTGCAATAATTTATTTATTTATAATTGTGTGTAGTAATATAATTATGTTAATATAATTTCAAAAATCTAAATGGTAATCCTGTACAGAAAGAACAAGAAGAAAAGTGCATATTTGACTGACATTGAGGATGTGATCTTTCTACATGTTATCTTATTTATTAGAGCTATTTTGTGTCAACAAAAAAAATCTAATCATTAAAAAAACAACAATGCATACCATAGAGCAGCCCAGCAGGCATAGAGTGTAGACTTCAACATCAGTCAGACAATGGATTTTGGTTGAAAATGAAAGTCGGGTTGACGTCTAAAAATCCAACGTTGGGCAAATGTCGAATTTTGGTTGGAATAAACACCAACATTTTTAAAGATTCATGCAGACATTAAAGAATCAGCATACGAATCTCAATAACGGTGACATGCTTCATGCGGCAATGCATTCTGGGTGCATCATACAAAACACATCTGTGGCTCCCAGAATGCATTGCGGCATTAAGCATGTCACCATTATTGAGATTCATATGCTGAATATTGATGTCTGAGTGACTATGTAGAATTACAGGCTTTCTATAATTAATAATATAAAATGATCGCGTATCAAAAGATTAGATTCTGGATTACATAAGTGAAATAGACCAATATATGATGATTATATCTTTATTATCAAGTAGACAATATCATCTGATCACATTTTCTCTTGCTTTTCTTGCCATAACAAACGCAGTTACAGCAGCCAGTTAAAAAGTCAAGTCAAACTACCTAACTAAAGGAAACACTGATCACCATAATGGTACCCATAATGCACTGTGAGAGTTCGAATGAATTCCCTCGTCTGACCAGAAGATGGTGCCCGCAGCTAAAATTTTTCCAAATCGCTGGTCCAATGTGGCTACAGCGTAATATCATAAAGGTAGGGGAGAACGGGTATGGTTGTAACACTTTTTTTCAGCACCTAAAATTACCCTTTTTTTTAGCTACACGTCTGAAACTTTTAAGCAAAGTACCCACATTTGTTTACTACAAATGGCAACAATTTAAATTTCTTCAACTATATCACAGACTTTGTAAGATGATGACAAATACAAATTGGTCCTTAGTTACAACCTACCCCACTACTGGTTTGTGCATGTCTGTACGTGCACATTCATATGGGTGTGTGTGTGTGTGTATGTGTGTGTGTGTGTGTGTGTGTGAGCAAGAGCAAATTAACATAAACATAGGCAAATTAACATAAACATGGATGGCTGTTTCAAAACACGTGTTATAACCTACCCCGCCACTGTCACCCATTGTTTAGCTAGCTGTATTAGCATGGTGCTTTGAAATTAGCAGGAGGCTGATACACCATTATTTACTAGAGAAACTACACTTTGACCTGATATAACTCATACAACATTATCTACAACGGTAGAACGGTACTAAACAAAACATAATTTTTTTTTAACTTTCTTACCTCAGAATTAGATTTTCTGCTGTTGCCTCAGAAGAGACAGCAACACAGACTAGAAAACCTCCATGTGGGATCGTAAAGGAAGCCAGAGGAAACTGAAACTGTCATATGACTCCTATCTTATCTGTGATTCGTGGAATTGGTAGTTTTACAGCTCTCCCCGTGTTACAACTATACCCGGTCTCCCCTATAAATTCCTTTTTAATTGATTATTAAATTGTTTAATTAAGGTTTATACATGCTAGTTTCCATGACAGAGTTCAAGATAAATCTTATCATTACAACTGGAGCTGCCAGTTTGCTATGTTTCAATCATTTTCAAAAAACAAGCACAAACTATGCAAAGGTGGCAGCCCTTCCGGAACACTCAGTGTCCGAATTCACTCACTTGTTTTCATTCACTTCCTTAAGTGAACTATATTAGTGGACAAGGGAATAGAGAATGAGGGTAAAGGGGGTGATTTCGGACACAACCTAGGCATACTAGAAACTTCAAGGCAGGTGTGTTGAGGCAAGTTGGAGCTAAACTCTGTACAGGACAGTCAGTAGGTTTGGACACCCCTGCCATAGAGATTTAGGTACTGTAACAAGCAAGGTATCTTTCTGCAGTCATGAGTAAGTGCTTTGCCATACCTCCGACAAAATTGGTCTCTATATAATCAATGATTTGGTTGTAGTCACTGACGATAGTGTCTCCGTGGATGAAAACCGGCACTTCCTCCCCAAGGTTGAGCCTCATGAACCAAGGCTCCTTGTGCTCAGTGAGAGGCATACTGACGTCCCGCTCTTCACACAGCAACCCTTTCTCATTGATCACCAGACGCACCTGCCAGAAAACACACACATGACATCATCATGACATCAGGCTGCCTCAATGCTGTTTTAGAATTTTGAAAAAAGTTTATAATTCAAAGAAAATGTTGTCATTAAAACTAAATATCGAATACTAGGAAATTCTTAAATTTGCAGTTCAGCTTTACATTATCAATAGTATAGCTTTGCTGATAATATAATCTGTAATGAAGGAAACTGTATCAAATAAAAGCATTCTCACAGTGGTCTGAGACATTTGGTCCCACTTCATGTCAGCTATGTACAACGCAAACCACTTAAACTATTAAACTTACACTAGAAAAAAAAGGTTTAATGGGCTTTTATATAGAACCCTCATTTTAAAGAACCATTTATGCCAAAAAGGTTCTATATAAGGATAAATGTCTTAAACGATACTTAATACTGTCAAATGATAAAGTATGTTCACAAGCTTCTTAATTCTTAAAATTGATCAAAATTCATTAAAACTAAATCTATAAAATGTTCATATGATGGGAACCCCTGAAAGGTTCAATGCAGCGCCTGGCAGAACCCTTTAAGACTCTATAAAGAATATTTTCTTCTAAGAGTGAAAGGTCTACTGCAGTAACTATAGCAACTATACACATAGAAACTATATTAATAAAACATAACATGGGAATATGGGAAAAAGCCTTGCTGTCTGTTCAAAGATTTTGCATCCTGAGCACTGACATTTTGGCATTAAGCTAAACAACACAATGTGATTCAGATAGCTATTTAAATTGAATATACTTCCTTAATATACAATTTCCTTCCAGTTCTGGTTAAAAGCAGCATTAAAGATACAATCCAATCTCATTCTACAAAACCAGATTAATCGATCAAGATAAAACAAGGAGCACTGACTGATGAGTGAAAAGAGCGCATCAATCAGCAGCTTGAGCAATGCCTAATGAATGTCCGACTGTTTTCAGCTTTGTTTAGGTCTGGTAAGTGTTGCAAAGCCAATAGACACATCTGATGAAGCACTTCACAACAACTGTGCAATGTCTGGATTTGAACAGACACAAAATAATCAACTGGAAAAGGCTCAGCCAGTATTACAGCTTAACCAGGGCTGCCGTCACTCGATTGACACTTACGCCATACGTATTCTCACACAGTGAAAAAAAAAACATGCGACAATGTGCTGACAGACAAGACAGAGCAGGTTACTTTCGTTTTTATATGAAATAAAGTCTCAGTCTTCAAATTTTGTAAGCTTTACGGAAAAAAACAATAAATACCTTTTTGGTGGTCTTAATGATGGGCGTAACCGTTCGCTGTAACACCTCAATTCAAGTGAAGCAGTAGCGCACGTGTACTGTAACTTTACTACTAGTTACAGTACAACATAAACATGAATTAACATCAGAGGGTATGTTGAAAGAACCAGTACAACTTACTGAAATGTATCATTTCTCCTGTAATTGCTCAATCAGTGTTTCAACCATGGATAAAAGACTGTAAATGATGTCAGGTAACGTTACATTTACCTCAGAAAAGCCATTCATTGTCCATAAACTGTATAGCCTAGTTAGCAAGAAAAATGTGCTCTGTTTTGCCACACATTATGCACTAGGCCTATATTACATATTCATTATATTTTTACTCTAATACCATTAAAATGTATCATCATGTATCATAACGTTATTATTATAAAAAGAGCCTTATATGAAACTGTCTACAAATCAGTTAATTAACCTTTAATAATAATGCAGCTAAACATTGTAAACCCTAATGCTCAAAATAATTAATTGTTTTGAGTAGAACTCAAATTAAACAAATTAGTGTGTATTTAGAACTTTCTTTTTATTTTAATTTCTCAAAACTGACACATTTTAAGTAATCTGAATTGTTTCATTGTTTTGAGTTTTATGAATTTGTTGCTTATTATTTAGACTAACTTATATTTAACCGAAACAGGCTTTCTATTTCCCAGCATGCTTTGCCACGACACTCAAAAAGGACAGTAAATGCCAAAATTACGTGTTATATTATGTTTTTTGTGCAAGATTAATGTTAAGGTGGAGATTTAGTAGTGTTAAATGTTTTGTTATGCTAGTTTAGAAGAGTTTGTTGGGTTTCCATCATGGTGACAAGTGGAGCATGAGCTTTGAGAACAGATATATGTTTAATGTATTATATTGTCCTCATTCAGCAAGTGCTATGCTATGCTAATTCTACCAAAGCATTGTGTAACCAATTAGCAAGGTGGCATTTATTGAATTAGCTATTTAAAACTAGTCAAGTTTCCACTACTAAAAATTTGTGATTACATGATACATTTAAGTTAAATGTATGAATTAGCGTACTCAAAAAATTTAAGTTTAGAACAATTAAAATGTATGAGTACAAAATAAGTTCTGCAAGTTCTGCTTACTTAAACTTTAAGTTTTGCCAACTTATTCGTGTTTATAGTGCAGGGTTCCCTGTGTTTACAACATTAGATTTTTTTCTCTTATGGAAAATTTACATGTACTATATATCCAAATGAACAGATATTGAATCGACATTGAAATCGAAACGCAAGCTCATGAATCGAATCTTGAAATTTGTGTCAATACCCCCTCCCCCCAATCTCACTTCAAGCTGAGGTCAAAAGGCTTAACTTTTTACAGCTTCGTCAAGAAGATACATTGATTCAATACAATTCATCACAAAAACAAAGGCACATGGCAGTGATATTGAAAGGTCAGCAACTCCAATCCATTTTCTGAGATGACAGGGCTGTTTTGAGGCTCATCCCCAGTAAATGTTCTCCAATTAATATTTCTATAAAAAGGCAGTCAAAAACTCATTACTCTGGGGCATCAAGAGAAAAACACTCAATGGTGTAAAGCTTTACCATGTTTAACTGTATTTCTCAGTCTGCTGGTAGTAAGTAAATAGGCGATGGATTTGGCAGGTTATTGATTTTTTGCTCAGCTTTCCATGCAAGTCTGTAACTACTGTAATCAGCAAAATGAATCACTTTGCGATCTGAGCTTCACCATGTTTTGGTCAATTTAATATTGTTGTCAGGAGTCAGGTTTAGCTTAGGTAACACGTGACATTTATTCAAATCAGGCAAACAGCAAGAGCAGGCTGACTGTGGAGAAAGGCATCTCTTGCACAACAAATAATAAGCCTGACCCCCGGTGCATCATTCCACCAAATATTGGGCCCTTTTCATTTTGAATCAGTGATTTTATTTTATTAGAATAAACAATTTATCAGACAAAGAATGTGTTAAGAAATTGCATTGTGGCATCTCATGCTATGTATAACATTTAATATTGGAATTTGCAATGCCTTTAAAAAAAGGGTTGACGGTAATATTTAGCCATTTAGCCATTACTAGCCTCAAGGTCATGACACAACAAGGTGTCTACAAGAAAGACAAAGGACAGTTTAACCCATATATATATATATATATATATATATATATATATATATATATATATATATATATATATATATATATATATATATATATATATATATATATATATATACTGTGTGTGCATGTATGCACAGTTTGATTTGAAAACATTCTATCATATTTTATATCCATATATATAGTGTGTGTTTGTGTAAATGTGTGAAATGAATATTGTATTGATTTATATTTATGTATATGTATTTATTTCTAAATGATGTATTTATTCATATTTATTACAATGCATAACATGCATAAACATGCACAAATGCATATAAATATATATGCACAATCTATATAATTTTTTTAACTAGATTGTGCATATATATATATGTGTGTGTGTGTGTGCGCATTTGTGTAAATGTGTGAAGTGTGTTATATATATTCATTATATTAAAATGTGCATATATACAGTGTGTGTGTATACATATATATATAGTACATATATATATATTATATTAAAATGTGCATAAATGCAGTGCGTGTGTGTGTATATGCATACACATTTAAAAAACAAATACAATAATTATAAAATATAATACAGCAGGGAGCAGATGAAAACATTGGCCAAAAGGAATTAAAAATAAAATAAATGTACTCTTTTTTGGCTGATATGTTAATAAAAATGCCTATAATAACACATAGTAAAAGTTGGTGCCTGTTTTAATTGTTAAGTCATTGTATACACATTCATGAGGGACACAAAGGACTGAAATTTCACAGCAGAATACTAAATCAGCGTTTGTTTTTCACAAAGCTGCCTCATTTTAATGAATAATTTAGAGTTCCATCATCCTCCAGAGCAAAGCAACACACAACTCTTCAACAATAGCTTTGTGCCCATTGTATACAGTTAAATCCGCTAATTTATTTGCTCCTAAATCAGTCTGATAGACACTATGCATATAACTAATCGATGATATTGGGATGCGGTTTACTTAGAGCTAGTCAAGTCAAAATGTTCCATGTTCTGCTGAGGTTTCGTAATGTCTTCATAAAGGACGGCACAGACAGGTAGGCCAATAAATCACGCGTCCATCCAGAGAAAGCGTAATATTATCTGTCTGGCATTACTGGTCCCACTGCATAATATAGATTCACCCACCATTTTCATGCTGTGTTTTTCTTACCTTTTGAGAGCTGAAGGACTGAGTCCAGTGATACAGAACGAGCCTGTTTTTGGAGTATGGCTTGTGTTCTATCGTGGGCTCGTGACTCTCCTCTCCGTCTGTGATTTTGCCATCTTCGTCCATGGCTGATATGGGCCACCAGCTACAGTTGGTGGGAGTAACATTGTTGGAAGACGCCATGACAGAGGATTCTGTGCGTGTGAGAGAGGAGCAGAGGGAGAGGGGGAGAGAGAGAGAGAGGGAGAGAGAGGGAGAGAGAGGGGCAGGAGGGAGGGGAGAGATGGAGGGAGGACGAGCGCCTGGAGGTTTCAGCACCACGAACAGGGGCACCATCGACACACCATCGTCAGCCGCACTTTCGACCTGATCATTTACTCTGTTAATGTAAATGTATAGAAGGGCTCATGCAAAATAAGCATTTCAGGATCTAATTTAAAATGCACGTATTGGTTATTTGAGAAACGTTTGCCATGTTCTACAAAAAGTGTTGATTTAATGACTCTAACATGTCTAAGCATAAAGTAAAAATTACACTTTATTGGCATCGATGGTCCCATGAAGAACCTTTAACACCCATAGAACCTTTCCATTCACTGATGCTAAAACACCCATTTGGAACCTTTATTTTTAAGTGTAGTGAAATATTTCCCTTACACCTTGAATACACGTTGTTATTATTATTATTATTATTATTATATTTTTAAAAAAGTCATGACACAGTCATGAGGGTCTGCAAGGGTATCTCTGTGATATAATTGCATATTGGTTACACAACAATGATTTGAACAACATTGGAATATTTCTCAGAATTCATATAATAATATTTACAGATTTTTGTCTTTGTTACAGTATAATCTCTGGATGGCTACACCGTCTAAACATTATTTTACTTTAGATAATTACAAGTAATAGATATGAAAGATTAGACAAGAGTTGAAAGATGCCCATCAGTGTATTCAAGTAATTGTATTTGAATGGCATTTCAATGTATTTTTTAACTATTAACCTAATAATAGGATACAATAGATGTTTTTAAAATGCAAAATAAACTGACTGTGAAATATTTGTCTCAAACGATGTGGTCTGTTCGGTTAAATAATGATTAAGAACATTACTGTAATTACAGCTGGCAACCGCAATACAAAAAAGCAACCAGCAGAGGGCGCGGTTTCCCTCCAGGCATGTTAAATCTCTTCTGTGAAATCAAGTGGAGCTAATACAGGTGTCTCTGTGAGCATTATGCATGGATAATGATCCAGTGAGAGCAAGCTGGCCTCTGTTCAACAATCACTCGACCTAAGACCAAGACTGACAAATCATTTTGAAACTTCAGCTTGAAACTTTACTGTAAAAACAATATCGGTGTCTATAGATTTTTGCTTATCTAGAGAGTCACTCAGCTAAGCTTCCATTTTTTCATTTTATTTGTTAACATGGCTATAATATTTCATAAGCAGGCCTATAAAAAGTGTTAGGAAACAGACTAAATAAAAAATATATATATTAGGAAAAATAAATACTAAAACATTATAAATAAATAAATAAAAATGTAAACTTCAGCTTGAAACTACTGTAAAAAACAATATCAGTGTCTATAGACTTTTGCTTATTTATAGTCACTCAACTAAGCTTTCTTTTTTGTTAACATGGCTAAAATATTTCATAAGTAGGCTTATAAAAAGTGTTAGGAAACAGACAAATAAAAAATAGGAACAAATAAAAAAAATACTAAAATATTATAAATAAATACAAAATTTTAAACCAGTTTGAAACTACTGTAAAAACAACATCAGTGTCTACAGACTTTTGGTTATATATTTATAGAGTCAGAGTCAACAAAGTTTACATGCTTGTTAACATGTAGGCTATAATATTTATTAAGCACAAAACAAGTGCTAAAATTAAGTTAAGTTAAAGATTTAAGGTTAAGTAAACAAAGAAAATGAAAAGAAGAAAATGGAGGAGAAGAAAATAAAGAGGAATAAATAAATAAATAAATAATACCAATATAAAATACAACAGGAATAAGTTTAGATGAAATATAATATTTGTCATTTTTATTGCTCTATTAGACTTCTGCACAACACAAAAGGTCAAATCTTGGCCCAGTGACTACTAAGATGATATGTTTACTGCATGAGGTGTTCTCACTTTTTCGCTCTGTCTTTATTACTCTAAAAAAGTTTGTAAGCAGTGTGCCCTGTAGCAAAAAAGAAAAATGATGCAACTGCATTAATAGCTTCTAGTATCTACCTTTGAAAATAAACACTTAAACAGACACAGACTCCACCGACCCCTGATATGGACATTGAGCCCAAACCCTATTCTGCAAGTGATCTGGCAGCGCTTTTAAAAGTGCCTGGGTGCTGAGGGCCGATTGGCCTGTATTTTTGGAACAGTGTTGGGATCTGGTAGCCTTGTTGGGACTGCAAACACATTTCCAGCAGCACCAAGTGCAAAGAGGGGAGGCAGGGAGAGGGGAGAGGGGTTGAAAGCCATGAAAGACCACTGGCTCGACAATTCGATTAAATAGATGATTGTAAACTCAAACAATATCATGTAACAAAAAAATTGAAAAACAAACAAACAAAAAACAATCCTCCCTCTCCCAAGTAATTTGAACTTCAAGCTTTAGGACGTATAACGTATTCAAGGATATACTAATCAACAAATGATGAGCGTATACGACGATTCTACAAGTTCAGCAGAAGGAAAAGGTCTTCTCTCTCTCCATTTTACGCATCTATGGAATTTGACAGATGGATTTAACAGCGCCTGATAAAGATTAAGTCGTTCGTTGTTGTTGATTTCCAAAGTCACATCTGAAAGTTTCAAAAGTTAGTAGCTAATTACATTAGGAGTGATGAGCGGAGGTCGCTTTGAGTTCGATGATGGCGGAGCTTATTGTGGAGGCTGGGAGGGAGGTAAAGCGCACGGGCACGGGATCTGTACCGGACCCAAAGGACAGGGAGAGTTCTCCGGTTCCTGGAATTACGGGTTCGAGGTGGTGGGAGTCTACACCTGGCCGAGTGGAAACACATACGAGGGTTATTGGTCTCAAGGGAAGCGCCATGGTCTAGGTGTGGAGACCAAGGGACACTGGATCTACAAGGGAGAGTGGACGCACGGATTCAAAGGCAGATACGGGACGCGCATCAGTCAGGGCAGCGGTGCCAAGTACGAGGGCACTTGGAATAATGGACTGCAGGATGGTTATGGCACGGAGACCTATGCGGATGGCGGTAAGCTCGGAGAATGTGCTTTTGTGAGTGCAAACTGCACACTGTGCGTTGACATTTTAAGACCGGGGTTAGTATGTAACGCAATACCAGAGGTGAGGAGTTCACCGAGTCCTTAAAACCTGCACTCAAAATCCTCAAATAGGGAAGAAATGCTATTCTTATTTGTATTTACTGTCTTCAGTCTGTTATTGGTAAATTAGAAAAAAATAGATAATTTCGGATTTTAAAAAAACACATAGCCTATGCTGCAAAAATAGGCTCAATATTGGCTAATGTAATAATTAGCCTACTGCTATATAAACAAAATAATAAACTAACAAATATGTGGTAATATATTTAATTCATTAAAAAAACGCTGATTCAACTAATTGAATTGAGCGAATACCATTTAGTGAATAATATATTTATTTTATATAGTAGTTAAGTTAAACTGCATTACACCATAATAAGCATTTCACAGTAATAGCCTATGCTATACACAACATGACTCCATGATGTTTGTCACGTTACCATTGTACACGTTTAATTCAGCAAGACATCTAGACGTCACCTTGGAGATGGTTATTTTGCAGTGTATTCCAATTTTGTGTAAAATGTCTTAACTTTTGATTCAAATAATTAATACAAAGGAGATTTTAAAAATATCATATCACTGTGGGCAGAAAATTCACATCCTCTACATAGTATAGCCTATACATACAATAGGCTACTATACACTGTGTTCTAAAAGTAGGTTTCCAACTCTACCTACAAAAACACATTGCAAGTAACGCAAGTTATGTAATCAGATTACTTTTCTCAAGTAACTAGTAAAGTAATGCATTACTTTTAAATTTACAACAAAATATGTGAGTTGCTATTTAAAAAAAGTAACACTTTGTTTTTCCATTTATTGGCTGACACTTCTTCTGTCCCCAAGTTGAGAGATTTCGGGAGTAAGGTTTAGAGGCGTTGTGTGAACACGGTGGTTATCATAGTTCTAGACTAAATGTGAGAATGCATTTACTCATCTCACTTGCACAAAAACAGATTCAATCTTCCTCAAACTTAATAAAACCAGGAAATGCACAGAATATTACACACAAACCTGGTATAATTAAATATGTCAAAAGCCCAGCCCTCTGCTGTACTGCCATGAATTTGCATTTCCTTCAGTCATAGAAGTTTTGAGGTGCAGTCCTGCAGTGCGACTTCTCCTACAACAAAAACTAATAGGAGCGCAGAACCTGATGACGCAATTAGTGAGACAACAAAACAAGAAAACAAGAAAAGCCATGATCAAAATTAGCATAGCTTACAGCTGGGATCATGTTCGTAGAGTCTGATAAGCAACAGTCTTAAAGGACTATTATAAATCATATTGTGTGTACCCAGCTTTAAGAATATATCTCTAAATAAATCTGAAAATCCTTTTTAAAATCAGATGAACAGTCATTCACTGAGTACATGTTAGTAGTATAAACTTGAGGTTTACAATGATGGAACCCTGGTGTTGCCACAGATGGCCTTTTGGGTAAATGCCTATTGCTAAGAAACATTTGCCAGTGCAGAATGGAGGGTGGTTACAAATTAGTGTCACAAATCCTGTTCTTTCTGGACGTGTGGTGCGAGTAAAAATAAAAAGGCTCATTCACTAGTGGCCAAGTTGTTTGTCTTTTGTTGAGCCACATTAGGCTGTTACGCCAACTGACTTTCCCTTCTTTTAAATCCTTTACATTTTCAGTCTTAAATTAAGTGTCAATTTCAACAACACCACTGTGTTATTTTGGGGGCTAATCAGCCATTTTGACTTTATAGATTTAGCTTTGCATGTGCAAATAGTGACTGGTAAAAGGTTAACAAAAAAATGTACTGTTTTATTACAATGCTAAATTTAGTATTACATTGGGTGTGGAAATGAATAGGCTTGCACTTGGTGCTGCCAATGCACAGGACAATGGTGACACCAGAATAAAATTCATGATTCTGAAGCTGAAAATACAAATAATGTAGGCCACTTTTTACTGGTAACATAAGACATTTGGCACCAGGACCTACAAATATTCCCCCATTGCATTATTACACAATATACATATTCATCATTATATATAGTAGTTTAATGTAGTACTGACACTAAAACTCTGTAAACTTGAATTTTTTCCTCACATAGTAATTTTCATTTTGGGTGAACTATTCACAATACATATTGTTACTATCCACGATACATACTGTTGCATTTTTGTATTGCAAAATATATTGTGACTCGATATATTGATACACCTCTAATTAGTATACATAATATAGGATTATACAATATTTATAACAATGTATTTTACAATATAACACAAAAATACACTGTTCAACAATACAAGTACTTGAACACTTTGTGGTTATCAAACATTAGTGAAATATGTTTATAGTTACTTTGATGAAAAATACCTGTAGAAAACTGACTTTATCCACACACAAAAAAATAACATCGCCCATAAGATCAGTATATCCAAATATTGTTAAATTTTTTGTCATTTATTGAAATAAAATTAATAGATTTCAAAGTACAGCTAAGTTTCCAAAAATACACTGTTTATTGGTTTAAATGGATGCAATTACATCATGTTAAGAGTGTGTCTTGTATATGTGTCTCCCTGTATACTGTATCTATTGACCTGGTAGCTGAGTCATCACTATTAGTAATGTTAAGCACTAGTGCAGCGCTGTGTGAATAAAAGCACAATAAATAGCCCTACCCATCCCTGTGGACTGATGGATCTCAGACATGTGTTGCATGACAGGACTAGACCCACAAGCCCCCATGACATAAATAACCACACGTGGTTTATTACCCAAGAGGTAGATATGAAAGAGATGGCTCGCTAGCAGTTGTACCGCTGTAAATACCATTGTCTCACATGCCTGAAGTGACAATGAGCTTACGGGTAGCCTGAATTTGAATACAATGCAGTGTTGTAACACAATCTGGAGTTTAGTTAAAGGGATGATAATTCTGTCATCATTTACTCACTTATGCTCTGTATGACTTTCTTACTTCTGTGGAACACAAAAGAATATTGAAGAATGTCAGTGGGGTCCAAAACAACACTGACTTGAACTGTACACAGAAGAAAAAAAATAGTGTAGAATTTACTTTAAAACAATTTTAATTCAGAAATTGCTTGTAAAGTTCACGGATAATTACAAAGAAACGGTAAAGGCTCGTTTACATCAAAAACAATAACTGTAAAGTTTTAATGATCTTTCTAATTCCATGAGAATAAAGAAGTCCAGACTAAAACTATAACGGCAAAGAAAAACAATATAATTTGAATCACTTTCAGAATGTTTTTTTTTCCCCAGCTGATGAACGATAAAAACATCGACAGCCAATCAGAATCTTTAAACAATGCAAGCATTTAAAAGCAGCAGAAGGAATAAATGCAGTGCACTCTTATAAAAATATAACGTTATCGTCCGTTGGTGTGGATGCAAATATAATTATTGTTATAGGCAGTGTTGGGTAAATTACTACTAAGTAATTAATTACTAGCTACTAATTACATCTTCAACAGTGCAAATATATTACTGTACTAATTACTCTTTCTGAAAAGTATTGGATTACAATTACTAATTACTTTCTAAATCCCATAGCAGACACGAAACTGCACTTTTAACTCTTTCAAATAAACAATATACAATTGCATAAATTATTCTCGAACTGACCAAAGTGTGTAATGGGAGAAGGTTACATTAAACAGATTAGATATTACATTTTGATGGTAAATCCACTATTGTCTATCTATAGTCAGTATTCAATGCAATTACATCAGAAGTAAAATGATATAAAAAATTAAGAATAATCCCTTACTTTACTTTTTCAAGGGAAAAGTAATTAAATTACAGTAATTACTTAGTTACAACACTGGCTATAGGTGTAAACCAAAATTTTATAAATAATATTTTCTTATAAAATGTACTCCAGTAATCTTTGTATTTACAACTTCGAAATATAATTTTTATATGGAGAGGAACACTGAGACATTTTTCAAAATTTCTTCTTTTGTGTTCCACTGAAGAAAGTTAGTCATACTTGTTTGGAATGACAGAATTTTCACTTTTGGCTGAACTATCGTTTTAACATTGCCTGATTAATGTCTTTGGCAATACAGGTACCTTCCAGGGCCAGTTCACTGGAGGCATGCGGCATGGCTATGGGGTGCGTCAGAGCGTTCCCTATGGCATGGCAGCGGTGGTGCGCTCTCCTCTGCGGAACTCTCTGAGCTCCCTGCGCAGTGAACACAGCAATGGGACGCTCCTGCAGCAGGACATCCCGGTCATCACCGCCACCAATGCATCCGGCCAGGAGACCATGGTCAACACGCCTGTGCCTCTGGGCCCATCTCGTGGCGGCTTCGCCCTCACCCTGCAAGTGGACCCAGATGCGGTCAAGCCCAAGAAGAAAGGCCTCTTCCGCCGTGGCTCACTTCTTGGCAAGCTGAAGAAGTCTGATTCCCGCACCTCCCTCTCCAGCCAGAAGAGCAAGATCAGCTTTTTGCGGAGTGAGTCAGCTCTTAGCTCCGCCGCCAGCGACGCCAACTCCACCATCAGCCTGGGTGAGAGCGAAGGTGAAGGTGAAGGTCAAGAGTTTCCCCCCGTGGAGTCGGACATTGACGCCACCACCACTGAAGTCTACATAGGAGAGTGGAAAAATGACAAGCGGTCGGGTTATGGGATTAGTGAACGTTCTAGTGGGCTTAAATATGAGGGCGAATGGTTGAACAACCAACGTCACGGTTATGGGTGCACCACTTTCGCAGAGGGCGGAAAAGAAGAAGGCAAGTATGTTAACAACCTGCTGGTGAAGTCTGTTAAGAAGAAGGTGATTCAGCTGAAGGGCGCTAAGATTAAGCAGAAAGTGGAGCGGAGTGTGGAGGGAGCCCAGAGGGCAGCTGCCATAGCGAAACAGAAGGCTGAAATCGCCAACTCAAGGTAAATCATTTAACTGGTCACAACTGCAGTTTTTGTTTGGGTGCATGAATGAATTATTTATATAGGGATAATGGGGGATAATGATCAGGACTGTTATTGTATCATCCTGAAAGAGAGGGTTTATTTTGCTACTGTATAGTGACTGTAGATTATCCCACCTATATGGCAATAACATTTAAAGTAGGACATGAAATGATTTTAATTTAATAATTTTGTAAAATTTAACTCAAATTAGCATTACACAAAATTATTTTTGTGAAATAACATTGAAAAACATAAAATGTATATAATAATAATAATTTATATAATTATAAAATGGAATAATTATTATGTTTTAACTCTCTAAAGCTCACCAAGGCTGAATTTATTTTATCAAAAATACAGTAAAAACAATAATATTATGAGTAATAGAATGATTTCTGAAGGATCATGCAACACTGAATACTTGAGTAATAATGCTGAAAATTCAGGAATAAAATTACATTTTAATATATTAAAATGGAAAAAGTACTTTTAAATTGTAATAATAAAACTATATTACTGTTTTACTGTATTTATGATCAAATACATTCTGCTTTAGCTGGCATTAATAACTTCTTTCAAAAACATAAAAAAAATGTAATTATTCCAAACTTTTTGACAGGCAGTGTAAATTATATAACTAATATATAATTATAAAAAAATATTTTATATATATATATATATATATATATATACTGTTTTTCTAGTAAACACCTTGTAGTGTCATGACCTTGAGACTAGTAATGGCTAAATGGCCATATTTTTTTAAAGGCATCGCAATATTCCAACATATTTCAAATGTAGCATGAGATGCCACAATGCAATTTATTAACACTTGAAGACATTCTTTGTCTGATAAAATGTCAAGGCTTACTGAGTTGCCAGCCAGGGGATGTGCTTTGTGGGTTTTACATAACATGTGCAAGAACAAAAAACATCCTGATACCACCTTGGTGTTGGTTTCCAGACAGTCTGTCCAAATGCAGAAACAAACAGTCTCAGAGCAGGGCACATGGTCCAAGCTTCTTTTTTATTCATGGCGTCTTGGTGGCTAGGCCTAGCTCCAGACATGATAAAGAGGAGTCTAACGCACTGACACTAATAATACAGCTTCCCTCCAGGATAAAATATTTAGATTTCCACACACTCCTGACAGCATCTGCAGTTTATCATTGGGATGCTTACGGTTATAAACAGCGGGCCAAATTCAGGTGCAGCGGCTTTGATAAAATCTTCCCTCCTTGTAAGGAGATGCACAAACCAATGACAAACAGCCATAGGTTCTCAGTCAACAAATGCACGCTGCTGTTGATGCTCATCCCATAAAAATGAATTCATGCATTATTAAAGATGACAACCTGACAGCAGACTTAAACCAGATTGCACACAATGACAAGAAAACCAGTCAATCAAAGCCCACGTTTTAGGATAAAAAAACAGGACTTCATTGTTCCCATTCCTTATACATAAGCAAAACATTCATACCTGCCAGAATAACATTCAAGTATGTTTAAGTAAAGACTGTTCAAATAAGGAGCCTATTGTTAATAAACACCTCCATGCCACTTTTCAAGTGGGTTATACAAAGCCAGATCATTGTTTGTAGGGGAGATATCTGATCTTATCATTATTGGCAAGAGACAAACAGACTCCTTACACCAACCCAGACAAATCAGAAAGAACAACCGGAAATCAAAACCAACACACAACTCTCTACAGTGAACTTGGCAGTAACTTTTCTGTTGTCATTCAATAGTAAATAGGTCAAAGTGGATAAGCACAGAAACAGAAACATTTTAGTCTGCTTCTGAATGGTGTATGGCATAAAAAAAAGTCAATACCCTACCTTATCATTTACACTGATTCTCAACCAGGGGGCCGGGGCTCTTTAGGGGCCCTCAAAAAACTTTCAATGGGGACTTTTAAAATGATTTAAAATAAGACAAAACAAATTTTAAAAAAATCAAGATGTTTCCTATTATTTTTTTATTTTTTTATAACGAATATACATATTACATATACATATTATCGGGTAGAAATTGTGAGTGTGTTGGCTTGAAGTCAAAAAGGTTGAGATCCACTGGTTTACAGTATAATTGGCCTAAATTTGGTGGTGAAACATGCAACGATGGTGTATGCTAGTATATCGTATATAGGATTTATGGCCTACAATAGGCTTCTTAGAAATAAAATAAATAAAAATAAATAAATAAAATAAAATCATTACAATGGCTATTTTTACCTTGCCTAATCCAAAGCCTATCTGCAACCCCAGTGGCGTTTCCTCCGAGGAGGCAAGGGAGGCAGTGTCTCCTCAAAATAACTGGATGAGAAAATAATCCACAATGCAATAAAACAATGCAAATATTACAAAATGTGACATTAAGTGTAAAAGTCACTAGTTTTATAAAGTAACAGTGTCCAACAGCAACAACCGCAGGTAAAGTTAAAGTTACAGGCTTGCCTCCCCTGAGCCCATTGACTTTTAACAGACGCCCAAAGCGTGCGGTGAGTTTGATGGGGGGTAACTGAGAGTGAATTTGGAAAAGTCCCATGAGAGGAGGCAATGCCTCCATCGTGCTATGATTGGATATGATTGGTTGGTGTGATAAATCCCGCCTCTTGATTTCGTATGTTCTGTTTTCTTGCGCGTTCTCACCAGCCTGAATGAAGACAAGGATGGCATTAATGGGAAGACTAATTAAAAAGTAAGTAAACAACTCAGCCACTGAGATATCACTGCTTTATGTCACGTCAAAATCAAACTTAAAATGGCCTGAAAACATGATGGCTGTGGGTTTTTTTTAGTGAGCAATCAGCTTGGGGAAATTATGGGATACATCTTCGTGTCTGTGACCAGTGTATACAAGCTTGATGACTGATGAAAATAAAGACTCTTTCCCGCCATTGACGGAAATTTCCGGCTTTCCGTGTTTCACTGTTATACGGTAGGGGGCGCTATTACGTATCTTCTGAAAGAGTACAGAATCTCTGGATCAAAACACAGGTGAAAAAAAAACGATAAAAGCATAAATAACGTGATCGTCAAACATTAAACAGCATATAAATCAAAACTGCCTAATGCTACCGAATGAAATGTCGACCCAAGGAGCTATAGCACTGTGCAAGCTTTGGGGATGTTGATGGACGTGATCTAATCCATCTATGTTTTGATCATCGTTCTGAATCCGATCTGGATGTAGGCTTTGACAAAAACTCAAAATGTTGCTTTTTTATGAAACTTACCTACATTTAAGTGTTGATAAAAAAGAATGCATTAAGCCAGAATAAAATTTTGTTTTTTTGTTGCTGTTGTTTAAAAGCAGAGGCTCTGTTCTTTCTTTTGATATATTGCGTGTTCAGATATTCATACAAAAAATATTCTGCAGGCCATGAAAATGTTGTGAAAAT
Source organism: Rhinogobio ventralis (assembly GCA_039654625.1). NCBI lineage: Eukaryota > Metazoa > Chordata > Actinopteri > Cypriniformes > Gobionidae > Rhinogobio > Rhinogobio ventralis. The sequence goes on from CM077203.1 coordinate 9,545,428, forward strand.
GATCAAAAATGCTGGTACTGGCTGGCAACTTTTTTTTTTTTTTTTTAAATAATGCTGCCGGGGAAAGAGTTAAAAAGAAAAGCTTAACATTAGTTCACAAATAAAATATATTGTTTAAATTGTTACTGCCTTTAGTTATTATTTTGGAATAACTGAAACTTAACTTACACTAACTTTATACTTGGTTTTAATAAATAGAACACTACATAGTTAGTGTAAAAATACAAAATATGCGAGGACTTTGCCTCCTCATTTCAAAACACCACCGCACACCACTGTGCGACCCCCTATCCTATCTGTAAACTTCCTTGCCAGAGATAAAAACTATTGGCCATAGAGTTTGTTCAGTGGGGCCCTGGTGCCGGTTAGCCCCTTTGCTCTAATCATAGTGTATTTAGAACAGCAGAGGGAAGACGAGACTCCTCAGAGGCCACGGCACTGGGTGTAAATGACGCACATGGGTCTGGTGTCAGAAAAGGAGGCCTGCCTAAAAAAGGACAGGCACTGTTGCTATATCACAATCATGGGGGAATGCAACAGCTGATAGCCTCTTCTATCCTCAGCTTCTTAGACACTCACACAGACCAACCTGATGTAATATACCACCCTCACATTCCTTCAAAAATATATATAATTAACTAATATAGATATAAATATTGCATATTATTAAATTATCTAATATATATAAATTTGAATATACATATACCCTGAAAATACTGTTTTCTTGTGAGCTGATCGGTAAACCTGTATAAAAGAGCTCTTGATGGTATCACATAAAGAAATGCGTCAGCAATGGTGTCGGATCCTTTCATGGGATACAAATTTTGCCCATCCTGCAAATGAGTGAGAAGGCTGGTGGTATATAGATGTACAACACCCTGCTCAGTTCCTGAACTCAGGCACTGCAAATCATTTTATTGGTGGTTATCAGTGTACATGATACCCGGACGCATAATTAGACTATGATGCTTTATAATCCCTTACGAAAATTAACTATGGTTTTACTACAAATAAAACCAAAAAACCATGGTTATTGTAGTTAAACCATGGTAACCACAAATTAACCATGGTTTTGCTACTCTAACCATAGTTTAACCATGGTATATGTGGTAAAACTGTGGTTATACAAATGGTAATCAATTAGCCAAAAAACCATGGTTACTACACTTTTACTATAGTAAAACCATGGTTATTTTTCGTAAGGGATGCCTTTTAAGCTTTTTCAGCATTTTTAAAGTAAATATTTTCTAATTTATGCTACATATAAGGGAATGTACGTTTATCATAATTAAATAAGAATGGCAAACATTATACTGGTGGATCTAAAGAAAAACCAAGTCAGAGATTAGAGAGAGTTTATGTCAGATTATGCTGCTACTCAAAAAAAGTAAGCCTTTTTTCAAAATGTATGCATTTCAATTAATAGTAAAAATCCATTAAATTTAATTGAATAATCCTTACATATTATGAATTTAGAATTTTAAATAAGTAAAAAAAAACTAGAGCTTAATAAAACATTTTATATAAATCTTAATGGAACAAGGGAATGGACAATTTAGTTTTTGTGATTTGTATTCATAAATTTATTTAAAAGAGTTTAAGTTTAAGATTTATACAAAATGTTTCATTAAGCTCTATTTATTTTACTTATTTAAAATTTTAATTCATAATATGTAAGGATTATTCAATTCAATTTGATGTAATTTTACTATTAATTTAAATGCGTAAATCTTGAAAAAAAGGCTTAAAGCCACAATATGTAATTTTTCGCCGCTAGAGGTCGCTTACTCAAAACAAAGGCGTAGCTTGATGATGCCTTGGTTTCGCGGAGCTTTTATTATGCCGCAGACGAGCGCTTCCGCTTCTTCCACTCATGTGTATGTGGGGGAACGCAGCGCTGTTTTATCATATTAGATACATTTGAGTGTGTTGAAAGTTATATTATAATGCTACTCTGTGCGTTCGCTTGGCGGCTACTATAAGACACTTGCACACACTGCAGTAAAGCTAGATCAATATTAGGCATGTAAAACATGGTACTTGCGGTAAATCAAGAAAACGAGATTTAAACAATAAGACTAACTGTGTTGAGCTATAGAACAATGATTAGTTTTCTGTTGATGAATGTATCCAAACAGTTGCTCACCTGTCTAATAAAACATAATATATTAAAGCGTCTTTGGTCTTTCCATGGTTTCTACAAAATAAAACCAGAAATCGATGGTAATGCGGGTATGATGTCATTGATAGGTGACGCACGGACACAGTCCGTGTCCTGGTTAAAATAGCTTATTTCTCTGGATTTAAACATTCTTGGAAACATCTGGGTATATAAGTACACAAGTCAACAAAATATATAACATTGTTCTAGTGGGTTTTTTTATATTTTAATCCAAAAATCTTACATATTGTGCCTTTATTTTTATTTTATTTTTTGAGTATTCTACATATAGCTTATTATCATTCATCAGCAAGAGTGATTCTAACGTCAGTCATTGAACTGATTCTTTCTGTCTGTTCTAATGGTAAAGGCTATCAGCAGTCATGTAAAGGTCAGGACGTGATATGAAATATGTCAGCTGATAAAATTTTTAAGATGAGGGGACAACAACATAAAAAAATCTTTTGATCTAAAAACAAAAGATGATTAAAAATGTTTTTAATTATATTTAAATGGTAGTTTGGTACATACGTCATATATTTAGAATGCTGACCTGAAATGCGGTGTGACATGGTAAAATGCAAAGATAGATAGATAGATTTTTAACCTACAATGATAATAACAAAATGAATGGATAAAGTAATTCCAATAAGAAGTATTGCTAAAAGACTAGATTTGCACATTAATTAATTTATGGTCACTGGGTTTTATTATTCTACTAACATCACACATTCTATCTCTGCAGAAAATGACATCTATCTGTCAATAAACATTCATACACTGAACAGGTGTAAATATGTAATAGCTGACATTATTTTATATTTATAGTTTTTTTTATTGTACAGGGCAGCATTAAGAAATAGTTGGTTACAGTAAAGAGTTAAAAACTTTAACGATCTGTTATGGATATTAATTTCAGCAAGAATTTATGAAAGCACCTGCCAAGAATTTAATGGAGACATTACTGTAAATGTATCTACAACATACCAATGGGAGGGTCTGAACTTTTCTAAACGTTCCACTTACAGCCACCCTCAGTACAGTGTCTTTAAGTGGTCCGGCTATTTTGAACTCAGGATAAAATTACAGTATGGAAAATATCACAGAGTAAATACTACAATGCTGTTTTTAATCAAAGTGACTACCAAAATGTTTAAGAGTGAAGGTTTGTCATTTGTACTGCATGCGTAAAGACAGACATGTTACAAAAGCACTTATACATACTTTAAAATGCAAACTTAGGCTTTAAAAAAAGTGTTTTAAAAACGTTGTATTTCCTGCATAACTTCTCGAAAAATGTGTAAATATGGAAAAAACAGGTGTTTGTTGTCAAATCACGCAGCTGAAACGAATGTTTTGTGGCTGTAAATTTGCAGTGCTGTAATTCTTAATGTGGCCAACACCAATAAAATGCATGAATAATTTATCTCAAATAAAATCAGTGCATGCGGTTAAGAATAAAGGGTGGTCTTCTCTAAAGCAGCATGTCCTATCACAGCAGTACTCATCTCTCACTGTGAGGCGCAGGGTGTTAAAAGAGTGATTTATTTTAGTTTCAGCCCAATGGGTGAAGAGGACACCCTCCTCTGCTATAAATAACCCCCCTGTCATACGACCCCCCAGCACACTTCTTCCTCTTGTATTCAAGTCAAACACACTGCGAGCAACCCAAACTCTTGTGGCTCTTGGGTCAGTGGGGCTTTCTATGGAACATTCTTCAGTATTATTGTTGTTCTACTGCACTGACTGGGATGGGTGTTACTGCATGGGATTCTTAAGTGCTGAGGGGATGTTAACGTTACTTTTTATAGTGCAGACAACTGCTAAAACATCTATCTAAATAAAGACGAGACAGGATGTCTTGGGTTGCTCTGGTTCTACTAGCAAGATATGGTTTGAAATTAGACAAATGCACATCTAATATTACAGAAAAAGTCACATGCCTTTCCTCTCATAACATAACAAATAGCCCATGAACTCAAAATTTTAAACTACTTAATCTAATGGCAGAAATAAATAAAAGATTTCCATCAATAGTGCACCTCTGAAACACTACCACAACATATTACATTTATGCATCTGTTGTAGACAGGTGTTAATGTAAAGTCCTAATGAATTTCTATTTTGGTTTTATTGAAATGCTCAGTCCTTATGGCTCGACTAGTAGCACATGCCAAGACCATGGTTTTGACTCCCAGGGAATACAAGATTCAAAAAAGGATAAACAATTATTCTCAAATGTACTGCGAGTGGCTGAAAACATCTGCCAAATATGTAAGCAGGATGTGCACAATTCAGAATAGAATTGACAATGCCTTTAGTTTAATTTAAAAGAAATTCATCTAGCTGCAATTTTTCTACTAAAAGTTTGTCAATGCAAATATACTGTACATAAACAAGTATACATTATACTTGTTTATACATTATATACATTATACAATATACAATCAAAAAGTAATATACTACATAAAATTAAAAATATATATATTTATTAAATTATAAAATTATATTCAGTACATTTTTTAATGGACCCTTTTCACAGACTGTGATGATGCATTTTAACATGAGGCATCGCAAATCATGCAAAGTTTCTTATATTTTCATTTTTTAAAAATGTATGTACATTTATAACACTATACTTTGTGTAATATTACAAAAAACTAGTTGACGCTGTTGTGAGGATTCTCTTTTTGAAAAATGTGAAAGCACTATTGTGGAGTTTTTCTTTGAGCAAATTGGAACACAAAAAAAGTATAGTCTCTCATTCACCGCTGTAGAAGTTTACCCAACTGTGACGATTTCAGCTTCTGAGAAACCCAGAAATGTGAAAAGGGTCAATTATATTTAATAAACTTTTGTGGAGCAGGGTGGAAGAACACCTCCCAGAATGCATTACCATGGTTGAATTTCTATGAATTGCAATTCAGTTCCTTTCATTCCATTTCAACTTCCTCTGGGGTGTGGGTAATTCAATTAAAAAATTCACAATCATGAAGTGAAAGGAAGCCAATTCTTCAATTCTTAATTGTGCCCAACCCTAGTAAACAGAAACAAAATTTCAAAGGGCAAATATAAATTTTCACACCACTCCCCCCCATGCTCTGTATCTTCAAGGGAGGGGTCCTATAATTCCCCGTTTTACTAGATGTAAAATACGTCTCTTATGTCCTCAGAGTGTGTATGTGAAGTTGTAGCTCAAAATACCGCACAGATAATTTTTTTTCAAGTTGTCACTTTTTGAGGGTGAGCGAAAACGTGCCATTTTTGTGTGTCCCTTTAAATGCAAATGAGCTGGTGCTCCCGGAACCTTTCAAGAAGAGGGCGGAGCTTCAAGAGCTCAGATTACCTCATGCAGACACACACTGAAAATGTCTGAAACTGTTCAGCCTTTTTTGTTCAAACTGGAGTCGGACAATGATGGAGGGACTCACAAAGAAATGACAACATGTAGAATGCAACAGGATGTTTCTGAATAGTTACTTGATGAATTTATGTAGCTGATGTGGAGTTACTATCTTTAAGTCATTGATTAGCATATTCTGTCATGATAATCTATAAAGCGCTCATGTGGGAACTGTTGTAAGATGCCTTTAGAGCCAGAGAATATATGTTGCATGAAGATAGATAGAACGGGTATAGTTTAGTTAAATTACGGTTATAACTTATGTTGTCATCTTGACTTTATGACATGCTATTGCATTTGTGTTACGTATTGTATTGCAATAAATGTGAAAAGACGGATGCGACAGCTTGAGCAGACTCTGTCCTCTACTACAACAGCTCTTCCTCTTCTCAGCATGGCCTCACCCCCTTAGTTGCATGTTCCCAGGGGTGGGGTTTATGTAAATTTTATGGTTAGTGATGTCACTAACCCGTGAAAAAAGCTCATTGTAGTCCTTAAATGTGATTTCTTTAAAAGAAATGATCTCCCTTTGCGTCATAACTTTGCAGATGTTGTTTATGCTCAAACAGCAACATTACACACCAACTAAAGTTAATAAAGTGAAATCATAATCAACCACCCCTTTAAACTAAATCTGACATTGCAATGCACCAATCTCATTCTTGACCACAGTATTTGATTTAATACCACTGACTAAATGCCTTTTTCTTTCTTCACAGAACGGCCCATGCCAAAAGCAAAGGAGACGCCGCAGAACAGTCCGCTATCGCTGCTAACAATGAGTCTAGTATCGCTCGTGTGGTTGCCAGAGAGCTCTCTCCCTCCTTCCATCAACCAGGTAGGTAGAAGACTTCATTGTTTGCTAAATGCATATCAACAAAGGCCACAGGGCCGGAGGCTGGTTAAGATCCTCCCGATCCAATGACAGTGTGTTTGATTAGTGGAGGTGAGCTCAGAGAAGTAAATGCAGCATGTGTGCTCGTTAATCCAGACAACGTCAGATTTACAGTACGGCAGCATTCATTACAGAACAGACTATGTCCCTAAAGCCTAAGTCCCTAAAGCCCACATGTAAACATCTCTGAGTGTCTGAAACAGGATTAGATTTCTGGGACACAAGCCCCTCAGCAGCTCAATGTGTTCCTGTGTCTGTCCATCTGAAGGGCACTGCTAAGCTCTTGACGGTTTTATTTTGGCACTGTCTGTCTCCAAAATCTTAGACAAAACTGAAGAAGAATGATCAAAAAAGAAATGTGATAATGTGATAAAGATTCAGAGATAGACAGACAGTGAGGCACCACATTTAAATATGGACTCCAGGATACCCTCAAATACATTAATGCATACACTTCCAATTATCTCATAACTGCCAGCACTTGTAAGAATTTTAATCAAAAATAAAATAACACAAAACTATTTATTTTGCATTAAGAAATGGTTATAGTACGCAGTCTATTCTATCATCCACACCTTTATAATATTATATTTTGAGCAATAATCTCAGACCAAGCAATTGTCAGGAATGGCAGAAAGAATTTAAGAGAAAAATAAATATAAATTATATACCTCAAGAATTTAATTGTTCTTTTGACAATTTTTTATTTAAAAATGTAAATGTCTGTAAATATCAACTGTAAAAGTGACAATGTAATTTTAGGAAAGGTATTTTATTCTACACAAGATGGGCATCACAGGTTAATAAACAGAAACCTGAATTTACCTCAAACACCAACATTTTCCAGAGAACATCAGCTTATGTTGTGAGGGCAGCAGAGAGCCTATGGCCATGTGTCCACCAAAAATTTTTTTTCCCAGAGGCTAGTTTTTAAAACGGCAGTAGTGTGATGAGGCGCTGAGTGCTCTTCGTCGAGAGGTGAAGAATGTAAAACGCAGCGCTCATCACTGTCACTTCTTACCCAGCCGTCCAATCACAGTGGAGGATGGTCAGGACAAATACAACACTGACCAACCGCCACATTCTGCTTGTACAACATCAACAGACTAATTGTCTAATTGTATTGGTTGCTTAGGAACACTAAGCAAAACATAAACATGTAATTAGTGTACCTTTAAACCTATCATTCAATAATAATTGTATGTGTTAAATTATATAGTATCAATATCATCTTTTGAACCCATATTCTAATAATGCATGCATCACATGGTGTCCCTCAGGTCCTGAGTATCTGAAAAAACGAGCCCTGCAGGAGGTTGCTGAGAGCAACGAGAACACGGACATAGGGATGCACGAGCCCCTGTTAGCTGAGGATTCCCTACCAACACCCCCAGAGAGCCCCTTCATGCATGAGATGGAAAGTCCAAGACCAAACTCCACCTCTGCACGCACCCCCTCACCTACTCCAGTCATTGTTCCTCAGGCACCCATCAAGGAAGATCCAAATCTCTTGAGCCCTGGCAACTGGAATGGAGACAAGGCCAGTCGAGGCAGTGGTAGCAAAGGTAGCAGTCGAGCAGGTAGTAGGCCAAGCAGTAGACCCACCACGCCGTCTTCCACTTCTGCAGTTGCTCCAGCAGCCGCTCCTGAGGAGCATTCTGCTCCCAGCAGCAAGGCCCCATCCCGTACCCCTAGCCGCCAAAGTGCCAAAGCCGAGCAGGGTTCGGACCTGGAAATCAAAGCCCTGCAGAAAATGGACTTAGAGTCAAAAGCAGCAGAACCTGTCCCTGCTGCAACGCCAGTAAGAACCAGCCTCGTCCTCCCCACCGACGAAGAAGAGCCACCTTACCCTGCCCCTAAGCTTTCCTCCAAAGCAGTCACACCAGAGCCAAAGGCAACTGAAGTCAAACATAGAGCTGAAACAAGGGAGCCTGTAAATGAGCGCCCAGCTTCGATGACAGAAAACAAGCCTAGGTCTAGGACAGAAGTCAGGGAGGAGAAGAAATTAACCAACAAAGTTGAGCCTAAACTTTCACCGACACGAGAACCAAGCCCTGCCCCAAAAGCTGCACCAAAGCCTGAGCCCAAGTCAGTGCCTAAACCAGAACCTAAACCCGTCGTCAAGCCGGTTGCTAAACCAGTTGCCAAGGTCGAGGCCAAAACTGAGGCAAGGCAGAGGTCTATTGTGAAAGCCACTAGTGAAGCCACACAAGAGTCTCTGGAGCTAGATGAGGTAAGGCTAACAAATCAAACCTTGATATTCTTTGCAATTACAAGTAAGTTCTCAATTAGGGTTGGGAAATGTCTACCAAATTGGCATCAGACTATGTATACAGTGAAACATTGCGATGGACGATGACATCGGGGGTTGCGTGGGAGTGTTAAGCTCCGTTATGCGGCACGCGTCTGGAGAAAGAGAGAATATGATCTGAAAGGGCTTGAATGAAGCGTGTTTGGCTTTAGATAAAACTACCAGAGGATATAGCGCTGAAATATCATTACCACAAATGATCCTGAGTACTTGTGGTGTGTGTGGAGTTGACGCTTTGCTCACTTCAACTAGAAACAGGAAAATAGTGCTACCGTTCTGTTTTGCGGTCCGGTAGACTTGCCGGATGGGATGGGATGCGGACCGCGGTCCACCATTTGAATATCATTGCTTTAGTTCGTGTAGCCTATTATTAGTTTGCCGTTTTTTGCACAATAAAATCTTTAGTGTTTAATTTGTGTTCATTGAACTGTTTTGAATGGAATTTGTATTGTGATCGGGAACAACTTCATTATTTGGGGGGGGGGGGGGTTCATCACATTATTTCGTGATGTCTGTCAGCCATTGGCCCAACCTTTTTCTCAATTGGTCTTTTCAATGGCTATTTGAATCCCACCAGACATCCCAAAGATTGCAGGCAGACTTACAAACTTTCAGATCTGCATAGCATAAAACATTATTAACAAAATTGCTTTTTACAAACTTTTCCTGTATGTACAGTATGTACAGTAACTACAAATAATTATTTGTAAAAAGTTTGTTTATCAATTATCAATCAGAGCCCTGTTTTCTTGCATTAATCAGTTCATCTTAATTCAGTGTACAGTGGCTCAACTATCTTAGCTTCAGATGTCCTCCCAATGGGCCATGTTATGAGAAAGGTCATCCTTCTAAACAGCTCGAGTAGACAGAAACACACTGCTCTGAAACACAGACAGATTGTGTTCATTGAAATCTGGCCCTGGCTCCGGTCCTCTGACCACATTTTTCACAATCAGACATATCTATTCAAGGCTGAACCCTCAAAATAACAAATTCTCACCTTCAGAAAGCCCCCTGTGATCAGAAACCCAGCGTTGCATTGCATCACAGCAGCATATTGTGGCTCACCGAGCATACGCCACAACAATCAGCTGCTCCTAGTATCAAAAGAAAACAATTATCTGCAAGGGGATAAACTTTTACCAATTGCATCTGAAAAATACACCCCTGTCCAATCCTGCTCTTGGAGGACCAGTGTCCTGTATAGAGTTTAGCTAAAACCTAACCTAACACACTTGCTCTACAGGAAGAGGATTGGACACTCTTGCTCTAACACAGCTGTGTCCAATCTTGCTTCTGGAGGGCCACCTTCTGACAGAGATTAGCTTCAACACACCTGGAAAATTCCAGAAACCTGAAGGCTTGATTTGCTGGTTCAGGTTGGAGCTAAACTGCTATAAAGAGGCCTTTGAGCAATTTTACAAGTAAATGCCACCTGGAACACCATCATTTGATTATTATACTTTACACAATAGACACTAACAGTTGTGATCACCTTTTTTCTCTTAGGGGCCAAACACGATAATGATCTGCATGGTTATATTCCTGAACATTGGTTTGGCAATTCTTTTTGTTCACATCTTGTCTTGAGATGACAAAGCCTAAGGTAAGCTGCTACCTCTCCTACCTCTACTCTGCAAATTTTATTGAGTGCAACTGTTTTTTTCCCTTGTAAAAACACTGTGGGTATTATTACACACACCTTTTTCCTAGCCAAAACCATCCAGGTGAAAGAAACTACCGTGGGGAGCTGTGAGGATGCACTGCGCTCCATTAACGGCTCTGTTGTTGCGTTATCCAGTTTCAGAGCAGCCCTCCTGAGCTACTCAGATGGTTGCAATCTGTAATTGGACTGAGTGCTCGCAAATGACCGGTGTGTCTCAGTGCCTGAACATTATAAAATAAAGCATTTGCTTTGTTTGTGAGAGGTACCGCTGCATTTAACAGTTTTGTTGAAGTCTAATGCAGCTGGAACCGAATCATCTATAATAAGGGCTAATTTACGTTGTGCACATTCACAATCATGTCACATATACTATAGAGCAAAACATGTCATTTAGCATGTAATATTCATCTTTGGAGAATAAACAAATAGTTATGACATTACAAAATGGGTCAATCCTGTTTTTTTCTTTTCAATGGCTAGAACAAACTTAAAATCCACGTGTGCACTTATGCTTTAACACCAGGTAGTGTCATGCATCACAATCTCAGATGCTGTATGCACATTCAATGTCTTAGTCTCCCCTGCATGACAAAGAGCAACATGGCTGTAAAATAAAAATATACAATTGGTATAAAAAAGTTATGAGAATGTTTCAATATGACAATGAGGTCTATGAAGATAAAAGATTTATTTTATTAACCTAAAGCATCCCTATGAGAGCCTCCAAAAGTTGCCATGAGAGATTTTAAACAAGAATTTAAAAATACCACTATTTACAGAATGGAACCAGAAAAAAAATGTTGTGGCTTACTAACTGTTGTACTGTGAATTTGTGATGGTTCTTCATCTAATTTTTTTTTGCCTGTATTAGACATAAAACAGTATGCAAGAGATCTGAGAATGTCCAACCCAGCTTGTGCAAGAAACTAATGTACATGTCCCAAATCTTTTATGCATGTGTGGACATTTGAGTGTTTTTGTACATTTCTAAATTATGTATGTAATCAGACAAATGCACATTTCATGATTTTCTCTAATGCAGTATTAGAAATGATCAATTTACCCTCATAGACTAGTAAATATTACCTCGAATTTGCAAAGGTCTTATTGGAAATACTGTTAACTGTCCAAAGTGTTATTTATTGATTAAATAAAGTAGTGTTATTAATAGTCGTATCTAGAATAGTTGCATCTGTTTTATCTGATTTAAGTCCTAATTCTGAATTTACAAATTAGAGACTCAAAATACAGATTTGAACCCCTTTGCTTTAAAATCACTAGACATTTGTTATATTTTTCACTAGTTTGCAACCTTAAATGTAAAAAGATGTATTTGCGGAGAATAAATTCCGTATTCTCAAAGAGAATTGTAGTTCAAGCTGTACATGACATCTCTGTAACATGACTTGCATTACATTTAGCTAATAACTAAAGAAATAGTTTTCAGCATGGTTATACTTTTCATTACTTGAGGTTTTCTCTATTTGAAAGTTCCTGCAAATTTCCCTCTTCTCCACTTAAGCTTTTTGTGTTTAAGAACTCACAATGGAGTCATTACAATAAAAGAAAATTCACTACAATTCAAATAAATTTCTCTCAACTGCACAACTGTCATTCTCTTTACTTTTGAGTGTTAGCATTAGAACTTAGCATTCTGTTCCACTGCATATTCATCATCTGCAGTTTTTACAGCTCAATACCACAGAATGTCTATCAATGCAGAGTCTTCTCTTGTCTAAGAGGAAAGTAAGAACAAAGAATATATATTTAAACTCCACCTGTCCACCAGCTTGACATATTCTCCCGACAGGGTCTGAATGCCAGGCCCAATTTTAGATTAGGGTGGTTGACGGGCTTCTTCTAACATCATTTACTCTGGAACATGGAAGTATATTTCACTCCGATAAAGTGGTAAGTCATCAACACTTAAGCATTTGCAGAGGCAATAGAAAGCTGACAAGAAAGATTGGTCAATTCACATTTAATTATTCTGCTGCACTGTTCAACACACTAGTCATTTGTACAGCAATACTGCCCTCTACATTCAAAACAAAGCAGACAGATCATACTACACTCAATTACATTGCCTTAATGAGTATTCACCATTTAAAATGAACTAAAATTACTGTATGATGTTGTATTTTAGAAGAAAACAAAAAAATCAACTCAACTTAGTCTGTGGTGTTAAATTTAGCTACAATCAAATCAATGCAACAAACAAATATAAATTTAGAGACATACTAAAACAGTTAACAGAAAAATAATGGCAAGATGGGAATACAGTATAGGGTCATTAAGACAGGAATGAAAACAGGAGAGCATGTAAACATTAAAACCTTTTACTTCTTTTAAGAGCATAATAATACGCAAGATTGACCTTTTAGCCAGTTGACAGCTGGAAAGTAAGGAAAAAGAAAACACAAAAATGACAATGGACAAGAAACACTACTGGCAGTGGAAGTGAAAAGCATTTCTAATATTCTTCTCCCTCATCTTCTCCCTCCACACTCTCAGCTCCAACCTCCTCGTAATCTTTCTCCAGGGCAGCCATGTCCTCTCTGGCCTCTGAGAACTCGCCCTCCTCCATACCCTCACCCACATACCAGTGCACAAAGGCACGCTTGGCGTACATCAGATCGAACTTATGATCGAGACGAGCCCAGGCCTCAGCAATAGCTGTGGTGTTGCTCAGCATGCACACGGCCCTCTGCACTTTAGCCAGATCACCACCTGGAACCACAGTGGGAGGCTGGTAGTTGATGCCAACCTTGAAACCGGTGGGACACCAGTCCACAAACTGGATGGTGCGCTTGGTCTTGATGGTGGCGATTGCAGCGTTCACATCTTTGGGCACGACATCACCACGGTAGAGCAGACAGCAAGCCATGTACTTGCCATGACGTGGGTCACATTTCACCATCTGATTGGCTGGCTCAAAGCAAGCATTAGTGATCTCAGACACAGAAAGCTGCTCATGGTATGCCTTCTCTGCGGAGATCACTGGAGCATAGGTAGCCAGTGGGAAGTGTATACGAGGATAAGGCACCAAGTTGGTCTGGAACTCAGTGAGATCGACATTGAGGGCGCCATCAAACCTGAGAGAGGCTGTGATGGAGGACACAATCTGACTGATCAGCCTGTTGAGGTTGGTGTAAGAAGGACGCTCAATGTCGAGGTTCCTACGGCAGATATCATAAATGGCCTCATTGTCTACCATGAAGGCACAGTCAGAGTGCTCTAGGGTGGTGTGTGTGGTCAGGATGGCGTTGTAAGGCTCTACCACAGCGGTGGAGACCTGAGGAGCAGGGTAGATAGAGAACTCAAGCTTGGACTTCTTGCCATAGTCTACAGAAAGACGCTCCATCAACAGAGAGGTGAAGCCAGAACCGGTTCCACCACCAAAGCTGTGGAACACCAGGAAACCCTGGAGGCCTGTGCACTGGTCAGCCTGAAAGACATGATTCATGTTACAAAGATAATCAAGTATCATCTTAATTAAACATAATATAACATCAATTAACTTCAAAGGCGTTGTAATTTAATTAACGACTAACCAGTTTGCGAATTCGGTCCAAAACAAGATCAATGAGCTCCTTGCCAATAGTGTAGTGACCACGAGCGTAGTTATTGGCAGCATCTTCCTTTCCTGTGATGAGCTGCTCAGGGTGGAACAGCTGACGGTATGTCCCACTGCGCACCTCATCTGGAAAGACGGGTCATGAGTAAATGTTTAGCGAACTAAACAATGGTAGAAAATATTATAACAAGTACATCCTCTTACCAATGACAGTGGGCTCCAGGTCTACAAACACAGCCCTGGGGACGTGCTTTCCAGCTCCAGTCTCACTGAAGAAGGTGTTGAAGGAGTCATCACCTCTTCCGATGGTCTTGTCACTGGGCATCTGCCCGTCCGGCTGAATGCCATGTTCAAGACAATAGAGTTCCCAGCAGGCATTGCCAATCTGGACTCCAGCTTGACCAACGTGGACGGAGATGCACTCACGCTGTGAAGAGAAAGATTTATAGACATTACACACCTTAAGACAATATTCTGTAATTGTAAGTAATGATTTAACAAACAACATATTTTACTAGTTCGTAAAAAACAAAAAAAAGGCTCTTTGATGTGCAAGTTATATACATGAATGGAATCTTTGTGTACACAAGCATTGTTTTTTAAAGTATTGTATTGAAGCACTGATAGAAAATGCTTCCGCTGCGGATCAGAAACTGCTAGTTGCACAAATCCCTGACCACACAAACAGCTGATGAAACAGACCAGCCCTTGTTTCAAAGAAGGGGGGCAGGTTGGCTTTGTTTTATTATAGTGTTGCCTGCGTTCCTTTAAAATTACATCATCACATTTTTAAGTACATTAGAACTACAAAAACAGATTTTAAGAGTTTCACTGAACACTTAAAATGGAATTTAAAGCACATATAAATGTAAACGAAGCTATGACTTTAATTTCAATAATGGAAGGGCATTTAAGCATAGTATTTTGTATACAATTTTAACTTAGACAAATTTAAATTGGGTAAAACACCTCTTTGTTTTAGGCTGGTCATGCTCATGAACCAGATGGCCACTAATCATAAACATGAGGAACTTATTAAGGCTTAGACTTATTGACACAAGAGCACTGGTATTCATCTGGTTTCATCAGAACGCACGTGGTCCTCCTGACTCACTTCCTGTGCCGGTAGCGCACTGCTTTAGAGAAGTGACTGTGCAGAATCATCAGAACAAAAGGAAGATGTTTTTCTGTAACGTTATACGTCAGTAAATTCTCTTTACAACGGGCTTGATAATCAGATTTGCGTTTCTATATCTGTCGTTTTCGATCAAAATAAAAAACGGCACCTTTTAATGAGCTTATGGACTTCACGTTTCTACCAAAGATATATTTTTTACGCCTTTCCTTTACATTAATTCAGTAAAATATGTCCAAAAACCGAAAAAGTAAAAATAAAAATAATAATAATTAACCGCGAGTCCAAATACCGACCCAAATGTGACAAATAATATTTTTTTCGTAGGTTCTGTTTGATGCTTAAAAAAAATCTGAACCAATGTATATCACCTAAATATTAAAATAATAATCCCTAAATTAAATGCACTGTCAAAGAACTGTTAACGTACCACAGATAATGATTTAATGTAAAAAAAATAAATAAATAAATAAAAACACCAATCCTTGACGATAAATAACGATATCCCTTTTATAAATTACACAAACGTTTAAAAATAGCTTTATACTCACCATTTTCAAAATTGAGTTTTTCGCTTAAAAATATGAGGAGAAAGGAAATCGTAGTTTTTCTGCTATTAATGCTCTCACAGGTTGACTTTTATGAGTCTGGTGAGAGAATGAAGTGCCTGAAAAAATGCGGGGTGGGAATATTTATACTTTTCTGTCAGCCGTCACAAAGGCGGGGCGCGCCCGAGGAGACGTTTCGCTTCCTTTCACATTCCCATTGGTTCGGCTGAGAATCAGTGAAACCCCATTGGCTGATTCTAACCTTCGAACTGCTTCGAACAATAACGTTTGTTTTAGAAAAAACTGTACGAGGGGGAACGAACTTGAGTAATAAATAGTGTTGGTCATGATAAAAGAGACCTTTTAATAAAAATTAAAGAAAATGAACATTATTTTGTCTTTTATGTTTTTTGTGTGTTTAAAATAGGGTGTGTAGCACTTATATAATTATGGGCATAGATGGCTGTTGTATTTTGCGTGTATTTTTCATTAGCCTACCAGTTAAGCGAGTCTTTGACAATGTGTGCATTTATTTTTATTTTCTTACATAATTATCTGCCATTGAAAAAAAAACAAAACATAAATGCAGCATTTATAACATTAATCATAGGCTTAGCATGAGGAAAGTCTCAGTAATTCGTATAATGATTTTAATTTTCATGAGTAAAATACACCTAGTTCTTTTTTAATGATAATTGTATGTATTTATCAGAATACCACACAATGAGGTTATTTGCATAAAATGCTATGCTATATCTGCACTGCCCACATTACACAGGCTGAATTGTTCTCATGGAAATGTTGCTGCAAAGAGATCCGATCTGTTTTAAAACCGGATCATAAAGAATGAAAATAGTAATAATAGTCACAAATGACTTTCATTAAAACGATCGTCATTTATTGCATCAATGGTCATAATGTTATTTGTTTAGTCTTAAGGCTGCTCTACATGTTGTGTTCATGTTACTTTTTAGATAATCATTTAGGAGAAACACTTGTGTTTGTACTTTGTAGCTACTTGTGTTTTCTGTCTCATTCATGGGCCCTGATGTGTTCCATCTAATGTGTATAGTTTCTGAAGACACTTGTAACATTTTCCTCAGTATTTGAGCACAACAAATTGGTATATTAAAGGGTTAATTCACTCAAAAAAATGAAAATTCTGTCATTACTCATCCTTATGTCATTCCAAACTTGTAAGACCTTCGTTCATTTTCGGAACACAAATTAAGATATTTTTGATGAAATCCGAGAGCTCTCTAACCCCTCCATAGACAGCAATTTAATTACCACTTTCAAGGCCCAGAAAGGTAGTAAAGACATCGTTAAAATAGTCCATGTGACTCCAGTGGTTCAACCTTAATGTTATGAAGCGACGAGAATACTTTGTGCGCAAAAAACAAACAAAAATAACTACTTTATTCAATAATTTCTTCTCATCTGTGCCAGTCTCCTACGCTGTTGACGTAGTGTAAACAGTGCAGCTATCGAGTTCTACGGCAGAACGGCGGCTCACCATTGGCTAGCTCCTGCATCAGCATCACACGCATGTGTCGTGGTGCTCACGTGAACAGCGTCGGCCAATGGGAAGCCGGCGTTCTGACGTAGCCATTCGAAGGCGCTGCACTGTATTTACTACGTCAAAAGCGTAGGAGACTGGCACAGACGAGAAGAAATTGTTGAATAAAGTCGTTATTTTTGTGCACAAAAAGTATTCTCGTCACGTCATAAAATTAAGGCTGAACCACTGGAGTCACATGGACTATTTTAACGATGTCTTTACTATCTTTCTGGGCCTTGAAAGTGGTAATTAAATTGCTATCTATGGAGGGGTCAGAAAGCTCTCGGATTTCAGACATGAGGGTGAGTAACGAAATAATTTACATTTTTGGGTGAAAAAACACTTTAAATGTCATGTTTAAAAATGTTTGAACTTGAGCATGTTTTTTTTTTTTTTTTTACTTTTAATGAATTTTAATAATAATTATACTTCACCTGTTTGATTGTTGATCTTTAAAACAATACCATTGCTATATCAGCTAAACATTATTCATATAAATATACACAACAATTCAACACAAGACACCACTTAATTCGTTTGAAAGGAGGTTTATTTCAGATGTCCAAAAGATCTATAACAACATCATTTTCATTGGTTGTGAGGTTTAATTTTCACTGCTTAAATTTTTCCATTTCATGGTTCCTAGATGTCACACACATTTCTTTCTGTCATTTAATACTCCTCGCCCTCCTCTTCTCCCTCACCCTCAATAGAATCAACACCGACCTCCTCGTAATCTTTCTCCAGGGCAGCCATGTCCTCTCTGGCCTCTGAGAACTCGCCCTCCTCCATGCCCTCACCCACATACCAGTGCACAAAGGCACGCTTGGCGTACATCAGATCGAACTTATGATCGAGACGAGCCCAGGCCTCTGCAATAGCTGTGGTGTTGCTCAGCATGCATACGGCCCTCTGCACTTTAGCCAGATCACCACCTGGAACCACAGTGGGAGGCTGGTAGTTGATGCCAACCTTGAAACCGGTGGGACACCAGTCCACAAACTGGATGGTGCGCTTGGTCTTGATGGTGGCGATTGCAGCATTCACATCTTTGGGCACCACATCACCACGGTAGAGCAGACAGCAAGCCATGTACTTGCCATGACGTGGGTCGCATTTCACCATCTGATTGGCTGGCTCAAAACAAGCATTAGTGATCTCAGACACAGAAAGCTGCTCATGGTATGCCTTCTCTGCGGAGATCACTGGAGCATAGGTAGCCAGTGGGAAGTGGATACGAGGATAAGGCACCAAGTTGGTCTGGAACTCAGTGAGATCAACATTGAGGGCACCATCAAACCTGAGAGAGGCTGTGATGGAGGACACAATCTGGCCAATGAGCCTGTTGAGGTTGGTGTAAGTAGGACGCTCAATGTCGAGGTTCCTACGGCAGATATCATAAATGGCCTCATTGTCTACCATGAAGGCACAGTCAGAGTGCTCTAGGGTGGTGTGTGTGGTCAGGATGGAGTTGTAAGGCTCAACCACAGCAGTGGAGACCTGAGGAGCAGGGTAGATGGAGAACTCAAGCTTGGACTTCTTGCCATAGTCTACAGACAGACGCTCCATCAACAGAGAGGTGAAGCCAGAACCGGTTCCACCACCAAAGCTGTGGAACACCAGGAAACCCTGGAGGCCTGTGCACTGGTCAGCCTGAAAAGAAAACAATTTGGTCAGTAACCCAACATAATATATCATTCATTTTATGTTTGTTTTTTTTATTTACAACTACCTACCAGTTTGCGAATCCTGTCCAGCACCAGGTCAATGATTTCTTTTCCAATAGTGTAGTGACCACGAGCGTAGTTATTGGCAGCATCTTCCTTTCCTGTGATGAGCTGCTCAGGGTGGAACAGCTGACGGTATGTCCCACTGCGCACCTCATCTGGGTCATGAGTAAATGTTTAGCGAACTGAGTACTCTGACACACACAATACCACAGATAAAATGAAGTCTCATCCTCTTACCAATGACAGTGGGCTCCAGGTCTACAAACACAGCCCTGGGGACGTGCTTTCCAGCTCCAGTCTCACTGAAGAAGGTGTTGAAGGAGTCATCACCTCCTCCGATGGTCTTGTCGCTGGGCATCTGCCCGTCCGGCTGAATGCCATGCTCAAGACAATAGAGTTCCCAGCAGGCATTGCCAATCTGGACTCCAGCTTGACCAACGTGGATCGAGATGCACTCACGCTATGAAGGAAAGGGCAATGTTTAAAATCAAACTAAATAAAAAAAAAACAAGTACATGTCACTCTCTTGTAAAGCCAAGCTTTATTTATTTCATTTCACATCTGAACTTCTAAGGCTACATGCAGCCTGTATATCTTGTTACCCTGCAGTTATATCCCAGTGAGATATCATGTCAGAGGAAGCGATCACATGACACCCTAAACTGCTGGTTTACTGGTAATGTCCATCAGCTGCATTAGTGATGTTGCACATCCATGAATATTTAACAGCCTCACCAACAGCCCTGAAATACGATACGAATTCTGAGAATAATTGAAGGGATAATTCACCCAAAAATGAAAATTGTGTCATCATTTACTCACCCTCAAGTTGTTCCAAACCTGTATTTTTTCGAATACTATATCTGTTGAATTCAAAAGAAGATATTTTGAAGAATATGGGTAATTAAACAGTTGATGGGCCCCATTGACTTTCATATTTTTACCAATACTATGGAAGTCAATGGGGCCCATCACTTTGGTTACCCATATTCTTCAAAATACCTTCTTTTGTGTTCAGCAGAAGAAAGACATTCATACAGGTTTGAAACAGCTTGAGGGTGAGTAAATGTAAATAAACCTTAATTATATTCTTAATAGGACATACGATTTAAAAAAATAATAAAATAAAATACAAATAAATAATTGACCAATGACCATATCCTTTGGGAGGCGCTGCATCTCATGTTTTGTCCATTGATTCAATATGACACCACTCCGGACAGCATGGAGTCGGCAACACCCAGATCATTTATGCGGCTCCATTCTCTTTGTTGTCTCGTTCTAGCGCGCATCACATTCTCAATACCTCTCTTATTTTTTCATATTCTTTATTAGGTTATTAATGCACCAAATGACTACATTAATTATTTAAAATGCATACGTTTAAATACATAAATTAGCCTAATTATAATAAAAATATTTTAATACATTATTTACAAAACCAAATCGTTTTGAAGAAATGAAGAATTGTGTCTGTACAGGTGTATTTTCTTGTTCCATATTCTATTTTATACCCGAAATATTAAAATATGCATAATAGGCCTACACAGTGAATAAGTAGAAAGAAAATGGTTATTTCTATAAATAAGCAATATGAAGTATGACATTGTGCTCACCATTGTTCCTGGTAGTGTTGCTTGGCCGGGCGAGAAAAGATTCTCAACGGAGAGATCTTACAGTTCGACAACTAGGGGTCGATGTAAGAAGAATAACGTTATAACGGTCTGACCTCACTTTATATGTGAGTGTCGCCCTGGCGACTACGTTTCTCACATTTAATTGGTCAGACGCGATGAAATCTGCCTAGTTCGGAAGGCTAGACTAATTTCTATTGGTTGTCAGGAAGATTGGCGTTAGTGAAACGCCTCCCAGAACCTCACCCAACACATCTGAAATACTGAGTAACGTTTTAATCCAAGATATGATTGTTCAGGAGTCAGATATTTAGTTTCAATTCAACTCCCCTCCCATTATGCTTTTAACTCTAAAACACTAGCCTATCACAATAGCCTACATTAGGAATAATTGTATGAACACCTTGTATACGTAAACCTTTATGTACTAGCAGCATCTTTGTGTAACTTGATCGACCTATTCTCCATCTGTTCTCTTTGACACCTTCTGCCCCTTTCAAGAGCTTTGCCTGGGGTACATTTTGGAGTTAGTTATCACATATTCTTTTTCCGTTCAATAAATTGTGATTTTACATAGTTTATCAAAGTTGCACTTGCTAAACTGGTATGAAAATTACTACATGATAACCTGGGGTGACAGAGGAAGTTGTAAGGCTTTGTGTAAAAATATAAAGGATTTACAGGAAGTAGCAAAAACTCAAGAAATAATCGTTTATAAAAATCAGCAGCATTTATTCAGCATCTCCTCCACTATTCCTCTTCAGATAGGAATACAAATACATATAAATATATATATATAAAAAAAAAAATGTTGAGTCATAAATGTATAGGGTGAAATGAGCCAGCATAGACGTTGAGGAATATAGGCCATGGGACTAAGACACCCAACCCCCATGCCCTCCTCCCATCCTCCAGCCGTTGCTAGGCGATGAATAACGGAGTTGCTTAGATACTGACTAGTATCCAACACACAAGCCTACATTAACGGCCATTATGTATAGATCACATGACCCTGTATCTGAATAGCAGTACACAGGGGGAGGATGCAGCTGCCCCAGCAGAGAATGAGGGGATGGCCCATCCTTTTTTAAGACCCACTCTTCCATCTGGCCCTATTTAGTTACACCAATACCACATTCGGTCATTGTAAACAGAGTATATATATATTTATGTATATATATACAGTCAAAGCAAAAATGATTCAGACACCATATATCATTTTTTACTAGTGGGTGCAGGACACTATAAAAAATGGTGCTATATAACACTAAAAGTGGTTATTGGCTCGTAATCATAGGGGAACCACTTTAGGTGCTATATAGCACCATATCTCTAAAGGTGCTCTACAGCACCTTTGTCAAACGGTGCTATGTAAAACCCATAAGAGGTGCCATATTACATTTAATTTCTTCAACAAAAATGGTGCTAAACAGCACTAACAGTGTTCTTTGGCTCATAAAGGACCTTTAAGGGGCTTAACAGGTTCTTTGTACGGCAGCGGTGTAATATAGCACCTCAGTCATCCCAAAGAACCGCTGAAGAACTGCTGAAGAACCGCTGAAGCACCAAGATTTGGTGCTATACAGCACCTAAAGTGGTTCCCATATGATCACGAGCCAAAGAACCACTTTTAGTATATAGCACCATTTATTTTAGAGTAGGCCACAGCAAAATAAAATTAACTGTGACATATTATATATTATATATACCCAAAAATTCTTCATACAGTGGACTATCAGTAAAATTGATAAAAAAATTGGGACAAAAAAATTATTCAGACACTTTGACCTGACCATGTTTTACTTAAGTGTTTTTTCTTTAATTGCTAATGCGACTTTTTACACCACAGACTGAATAAAATGAAGCATTGTAATTGGTTGACCAAAATTGGTATTATCTAAATGTGTGCTTAAATGTAAAAGCTGACAGCTGATTGGTTGATTGTAATCCATTACATACCTTTCTATCAAAGTTATCTGACATTATCAAGATGAATTTGTTCTGACACAGTTTAACTCTTGTTAGTTCTTGTCATATTTTATTACCATTTTCTAAACTACAGCGAATAAACTCTGATAATGTGAGAAAATGTTGAAGGTGTCTAAATAAATTTTGGTTTGACTGTATAAATACTAATACTTACTATTCTATATATCTATTTTTTTTAAAAAAGAAGTAAAAAATACCTTACTGTGCTGGACTTAAACTAGGCACAGCACTTTTATTGTTGCCCTATTGCTGGTTTGATTGCTTCTCATTTTCTCATTTGTAAGTCACTTTGGATAAAAGCATCTGCTAAATGATTAAATGTAAATGAATGTGTGTGTAGCCTATATATATATATATATATATATATATATATGTGTGTGTGTGTGTGTGTGTGTGTGTGCTGGGTAGATTACAAATTGTAGTCCATTACAGAAGTTAGTAATACAATCATTACACATTTTTGGTAATATAATCTGACTACTTTTTTAAAAACTTGCTTATCACATTAAATTGAATAGGATAATCTTGTACCATATTGATATAAAAATACATAAAGAAAATATATTTCATTCTTTGGTATCAACAACATGAAGTTCATTAAACATTACATTACATTAGTGTTTCCCAAACTGGGGTTTGTGATTGAAGTCCATAGGGGGTTTGTGAGTTTAATGAAAAACTATAATTAAATAAGTGATAAAATAGTAAAATTAAAATAAATAATTTTAAAATTAAAATAAAATCCTTCCAAACACATTACTATATGGTTAAATAACACTTCAAATAATAATGAATGTGTTTGTCAGGAGTTGATTCAATGTGCAATATTGAGAAAACCCTCCTTAAAAGTAAAATGATAAATGCTGTGTGGCCTCTTAATTATAGCCACCTAACTAGTGGCTGGTCTGTTTGTGAAATTCCACAAAACTGGAAGACTATCTGAACATATATAATTGGTAGGCTATTAGGGCGAATCAATAAATTATGAATGATTTGGGTGACACAGCACAGGCGCCTCTTAGAAAGAAGGTCCACGGCTGGAGCCCCAGCTGAGCCAGGAGTCCTTTCTGTGTGGAGTTTGCATGTTCTTCCCGTTTCCTCCGGGGGCTCTGGTTTCCCCCACAGTCCAAAGACATGCAGGTTAGGTGAGTGTGAGAGCATCAGGAATGACATCCAGTGTCAAACCTGTGCCAAATCCAGTTTGTGGATAATTCTGATGGATAATTCCAATGAAGGGGACCATGCAAATATAGGACTACCAGTAGAAAAATCTATAATAAATTATGAATGATTTACTGCCATTGTGTGAATAATATGTAATCATGTAATCAAAAAAGTAGCTATAGTCTGAATACACGTGTTTTAAAACGTAATATAATCTAATTACAAGTACTTATTTTTTGGAATGTGATTACGTAATCTAGATTACATGTAATCAGTTACTATCCAGCACTATATACACTCACCTAAAGGATTATTAGGAACACCTGTTCAATTTCTCATTAATGCAATTATCTAATCAACCAATCACATGGCAGTTGCTTCAATGCATTTAGGGGTGTGGTCCTGGTCAAGACAATCTCCTGAACTCCAAACTGAATGTCAGAATGGGAAAGAAAGGTGATTTAAGCAATTTTGAGCGTGGCATGGTTGTTGGTGCCAGACGGGCCGGTCTGAGTATTTCACAATCTGCTCAGTTACTGGGATTTTCACGCACAACCATTTCTAGAGTTTACAAAGAATGGTGTGAAAAGGGAAAAACATCCAGTATGCCGCAGTCCTGTGGGCGAAAATGCCTTGTTGATGCTAGAGGTCAGAGGAGAATGGGCCGACTGATTCAAGCTGATAGAAGAGCAACTTTGACTGAAATAACCACTCGTTACAACCGAGGTATGCAGCAAAGCATTTGTGAAGCCACAACACGCACAACCTTGAGGCGGATGGGCTACAACAGCAGAAGACCCCACCGGGTACCACTCATCTCCACTACAAATAGGAAAAAAAGGGCTACAATTTGCACGAGCTCACCAAAATTGGACAGTTGAAGGCTGGAAAAATGTTGCCTGGTCTGATGAGTCTCGATTTCTGTTGAGACATTCAGATGGTAGAGTCAGAATTTGGCGTAAACAGAATGAGAACATGGATCCATCATGCCTTGTTACCACTGTGCAGGCTGGTGGTGGTGGTGTAATGGTGTGGGGGATGTTTTCTTGGCACACTTTAGGCCCCTTAGTGCCAATTGGGCATCGTTTAAATGCCACGGCCTACCTGAGCATTGTTTCTGACCATGTCCATCCCTTTATGACCACCATGTACCCATCCTCTGATGGCTACTTCCAGCAGGATAATGTCACAAAGCTTGAATCATTTCAAATTGGTTTCTTGAACATGACAATGAGTTCACTGTACTAAAATGGCCCCCACAGTCACCAGATCTCAACCCAATAGAGCATCTTTGGGATGTGATGGAACGGGAGCTTCGTGCCCTGGATGTGCATCCCACAAATCTCCATCAACTGCAAGATGCTATCCTATCAATATGGGCCAACATTTCTAAAGAATGCTTTCAGCACCTTGTTGAATCAATGCCACGTAGAATTAAGGCAGTTCTGAAGGCGAAAGGGGGTCAAACACAGTATTAGTATGGTGTTCCTAATAATCCTTTAGGTGAGTGTATATATATATATATATATATATATATATATACAGTTGTGGTCAGAATTACAGTTGTGGCCCTGGTAAATATGATCAAAGATGGCTGTAAAAAATAAATCTGCAATGTTTATCCTTTTCATCTTTTATTTAAAAATGTGCAAAAATCGAACCTTTCATTGCAGTAAAAGAATTGAAAGTAGGGGGTAAATCACAATTTTGAAATAAATGCTTTTCTCCAAGACACGTTGGTCATAATTGACACCCTTTTATTAAACTCTTTGCAACCTCCTTTTGCCAAGATAACAGCTAGTTTGTTTTGGATCATTGTCCTGATGAAAGATCCAACCACGGCCCATTATAAGATTTTTAGCAGAGGCCATCAGGTTTTGATTTTTTATCTGTTGGTATTTGCTAGAATCCATGATACCATGTATCTGAACAAGATGTCCAGGACCTCCAGCAAAAAAATAGGCCCACAACATTAAAGATCCAGCTGTATAGTTAACCGTGGGCATGGGGTACTTTTTATCCCTGTTTGCATCAAACACTTCTGGTGGGTTTACTGCCAAAAAGCAATTTTTTTAGTTTCATCTGACCATAGAACCAGGTCCCTTTTGAAGTTCCAGTCGTGTCTGACAACTGAATATGCTGGAGTTTGTTTCTGGATGAGCAAGGAAGATTTTTCTTGAAACCCTCTCAAACTATTTGTGATTTATAGGGGTTGATAGATTTTTTTAAAGGCTTTCTGACCCCAAGACTCAACTAATCTCTGCCATTCTCCATCTGTGATCCTTGGAGAGTCTTTGTCCACTCAAACTCTCCGTGCATTAGGACGATATAGACACACGTCCTCTTCCAGGCAGATTCGTAACATCTTTAGTTTATTGGAACTTCTTAATTATTGCCCTGATGGTGGAAATGGGGATTTTCAATGCTTTAGCTATTTTCTTAGTCACTTTCTATTTTGTGAAGCTCAACAATCTTTTTCTGCACATCAGAACAATATTCTTCAGTTTTACTCATTCTGATGGATGATTAAGGGAATTGAGCCTTTCTGTTTCCTCATATTTATACTCCTGTGAAACAAGACGTCATAACTAGAGACTAGAGATATTAGAGATATTTCTCATAAAAATGTAGGGGGTTCCAATAATTATGGTCAGCATGTTTTAGAGAGAAGCATTTATTTCATAATGTGATTTACCCCCTACTTTCAATTATTTTACTTCAATGAAAGGTGAGATTTGCACATTTTTAAATAAAAGATCAAAAAGATAAACACTGCAGATTTATTTTTTACAGCCATCTTTGATCATATTTACCAGCGGTGCCAATAATTCTGACCACAACTATATACACTATATATAGAAACTGATATATACAGATACAAACTATATAAACTGAGAGATAAATTAATTTTAGAAATGAACTCTGAAATTGAGTTCTGTTAGTATAAACAAAATAAAATGCAATATTATAGGGATAAGGCGCCATGGTTGTGTGCAGGTAGGAAGATGAAGACTCAATCTAAATACTCCAAGTTTAATTACAAACATACAAGGCAAGCATGGTCAACACAACATAGCATAACAGTTACCGGAGAAAGACTGTATGAAAAGGGAGGAACTACACTCACCTAAAGGATTATTAGGAACACCTGTTCAATTTCTCATTAATGCAATTATCTAATCAACCAATCACATGGCAGTTGCTTCAATGCATTTAGGGGTGTGGTCCTGGTCAAGACAATCTCCTGAACTCCAAACTGAATGTCAGAATGGGAAAGAAAGGTGATTTAAGCAATTTTGAGCGTGGCATGGTTGTTGGTGCCAGACGGGCCGGTCTGAGTATTTCACAATCTGCTCAGTTACTGGGATTTTCACACACAACCATTTCTACCACTCATCTCCACTACAAATAGGAAAAAGAGGCTACAATTTGCACAAGCTCACCAAAATTGGACAGCTGAAGACTGGAAAAATGTTGCCTGGTCTGATGAGTCTCGATTTCTGTTGAGACATTCAGATGGTAGAGTCAGAATTTGCCGTAAACAGAATGAGAACATGGATCCATCATGCCTTGTTACCACTGTGCAGGCTCGGGGTGGTGGTGTAATGGTGTGGGGGATGTTTTCTTGGCACACTTTAGGCCCCTTAGTGCCAATTGGGCATCGTTTAAATGCCACGGCCTACCTGAGCATTGTTTCTGACCATGTCCATCCCTTTATGACCACCATGTACCCATCCTCTGATGGCTACTTCCAGCAGGATAATGCACCATGTCACAAAGCTCGAATCATTTCAAATTGGTGTCTTGAACATGACAATGAGTTCACTGTACTAAAATGGCCCCCACAGTCACCAGATCTCAACCCAATAGAGCATCTTTGGGATGTGGTGGAACGGGAGCTTCGTGCCCTGGATGTGCATCCCACAAATCTCCATCAACTGCAAGATGCTATCCTATCAATATGGGCCAACATTTCTAAAGAATGCTTTCAGCACCTTGTTGAATCAATGCCACGTAGAATTAAGGCAGTTCTGAAGGTGAAAGGGGTCAAACACAGTATTAGTATGGTGTTCCTAATAATCCTTTAGGTGAGTGTATATAGTGGACTGAAACAAGATAATTAACTAAACACAGCTGAACAGAACTTAACGAGGGTAACCAAGGAAACGGATACAAAAGTAACACATGTGACCTGAACAAGGAAACAAACTTAAAGTCCATGATAAGGCAAACTAAACATGACTGTGACAGAACGCCCCCTACCGGAAGGCGCGTCCTCACGCCATAGAGAGGAGGTGAGGAGTATGAAGAGATGGCGAAACAGGCAGATGATACAGGAGGCGGTTCTGGAGGTGCAGATGCTGGTGAAAGCCATGGAGGAGCCTTACGCAGAGGAAGATGGTGACAGATCCAGGCCACAGCCGAGACTGCACCCCATGGCGGCGTCGCAGGAGGGAGGAGCCATGGCGATGTTGTCACTGACGCCACCATAGGGACGACGATGATGTGGAGGGAAGAGCTCACCGTGCAGCTGGAGAGCCGATGACGTGAAGGGATCCCGATGGCCTGGGCGACCGCAACGGAACTGCAGCGACATGGAGGCAGGGATCCAGAGGGCAGAGGTGGAGCTGGAACAACCAAGGGCGGAGGTGGAGGTGGAGCTAGCCATAGCAGAAGGGGTGGAGGGCCGGAGAGCAGCGGATTGCCCCGCAAGTCTAAAGCGGAGGCGTGATGATGTCCAAACTAGGTAAAGCCGACGAGCCGAGGGAGCCCAGTGAGGCCATATGCCCGATGGTCACTGCTGACGACGAGGGTGGAAGGAGCGTGGTGTAGGAGCCAGGGCGACGGGTTGAGGGGGAGTGGAGCGCTCTGAGGCCAAAGGCGGAGCCATGGGCTCCTCACGCCTAGAAGGAGGTGGCTCCCAGCAGTCGGCGACTGATGGTGCACCCGGCTCGCACACCTGGTCAGTCCTGTGTTGTTCAAGCTCCGTAGTGATGTTTTGCTCTGTCATTCTCATCGACGCTAGCTCCAACATCACAGTGGAGTCCCTCTCGCGGCCTGTGGTGGGCTCATGCTGCTGATCTTCACAGTCAAGGTGTTGATGGCTGGGCACTGGGTAGCTAGTGAATCATCGTCGACATCCACGGTGAGCGGCAAATCACAGGACACCAGCACCCACTCTATGTATCAGGCGAAGCTCCCTCGAGGGGACCTCCTTTCTCGGACAGCTGCTCTTTGGTGGAGGTGTTGAGGCCGGCATACAGGAAGCTGCAGAGGCAGTTGTCTGGTAAAGATGTAGCTGGTACAAGGCTGAGAAATTCCTCCAAATGTTCCTCAAGGGAGCGGTCCTTCTGCTCAAGGCATAACAGTTTGACAGCTGCAAAGTAGGGATGTTTGGTTCTTGAACGAATTTTTCTTTTAAACCGGTTCTCAGTAAGTAACCAGTTGAGCCAGTTCATTAATCGAACTGAATCGAACTTTAGTTCCGGGTTGAGTAAAAAAGCAGAAGTAGCACGTCCGACTAAAAAAGAACCGAATGAGCCGGTTCAAACATCTGTCGAAGTTTGCTGAGGATTACAGAGGACTCAAAAAGGAACTGAACGAGCCGGTTCAACCAGGTGTCGAAGTTTGCAGAGGATAACTGAGGATTCTGATGATTGAGCTGGCGACGCAAGTCTTAAGCACGTACTGGGAATATGCATATTATGACTACTGTTATTAAATAACATTTTATTAAAACCTGCAAAAACATTTCTGTCCAGTGATGTAAATTTTACTGTTTTGTATTGTGCATGCAGATTATATTTTAAGTTGTTATGCGAAATTTATACGTTTATAAGACTGATTTATTCTTTCTATATAGGCTACTTTAGACATGTAACATATCCGCATTTATGCATGTCTAGGCTACTCAATATTAGTCAGTCGTATCTGACATAAAGGATCCACGAATGAAACTGTAACCACAAGCACCATTAACTTAAGTGAATGAGAGGCATAACTTTATTCGATTGTTTCAATATGCATTGACACAGATTACTTTGCTTGAATGTTTCCTTGATATATAACATGACACTGAGAAATGCATAAAAAAGGATAAAAGAAATGCACAGTGACATCATTGCATGATGATGCCAGGAACCTATGAATTGGCTTTTTAAACCGGTTCATTGAGCCGGTTCGCGGAAATGTATCGGACTTTGCACCACTACTGCAAAGTGGTCCATTGTGCAGAAATAAATCAAAAACAAAAATTTCAAACAAAAACGCTACAACAAAATATGCCGCTTATCTTTTCTATGTCCAGTAATCTTGCACGGTTGTGTGAATGGTGAAGACTCAATCTAAATACTCCAAGTTTAATTACAAACATACAAGGCAAGCATGGTCAACACAACATAGCATAACAGTTACCAGACAAAGGTAACTTTGTTTGTCCTTTGCCATGGTTACTTGCATTGTTTCTGCTGCCTTACTTCTGTAGAGCATATATAACCTCTTTGAAAATGCAAAAATCTTACATTAGCCTATTAGTTTGACTAAAACCACTAGCCTATTTTTTACATCCTTTTTCTCCCTCTTCTCTCTCTTCCCTTGCTTTGTTTTCATTTTACTATTTATAGGCTGGTTGCTAACAACATTTGCGCAGTGAAAACAGTAAGCCTTCAGGTCTCACATAGCTGCTGGTACATGTTTAGAATAATAGTGTTTTCCTACAAGCTATAGGAATTCACTGTAATTCTTAAATTATTTAAGCAGACATTTTGTATACCTGCCTCTATTGGTATTCTTTTAAATTATTAATTATTAATGTGATTATCCTATAACCATTTGCATTTATATATATATATATATATATATATATATATATATATATATATATATATATATAGCCTCTATAATATTTGCAAATTCTCTAGGCAAATTCTAATGCCATATCAATCAACTGCTCGGAGACAGATTGCATCTCTGTTGCTTTTTCAGCATAATCTCTGATCCTGTTCACTGCAGTGCACAACCCATTAAGACAAGGACCAAAAATCAATAGCGCCAATGACGCAGGCGTAAAAAAGGACTACAGCTATCCTGCAGGGACAAGGGGGTATAACAGTAAGATATAACAAAATACTGATATGCAAATTGATATGCAAATACTGACAGGCATGATACGATTATCTTTTCATTTAGATTCAGTTTCTCTTCCATCTTACCTACTTCCAGATGTTAACTGCTATCTACATTCTGATATCAGAACAATAGAGTTTTAATAAATACATTAGACAGATTATTTGTTACTTGATTTATGTCACTGTTTTAATTTGTATGTGTAAATACATTATAGAATATCAGTGAACAAACAGTAACCTATATGCTTCCTCTAAATGTTGCAAAAGTTATTTTTGGTACACTGTAAAAAAAAAAATTCATGATTTATCACAACATTTTTTCTTTTGTCAAATCAACTAAGATAATTTATGTAGTTCAGATAAAATAATATTTTGAGTTTCTGTTGAGTAAACCAATCTCCTTCATTGTATTATCTAAAAATTTTTAATTTCAATAAACTCAAAACCAGGTTAAAAACTAACTTTTTTAAGTTAAAACAACAATTATTTTTTACAGTGTCATAAAAACATCTTGAAGGAAAATACTGAGGGAAAACAAAAGTCCAGATCCAATTATAATATTAATTTACAAAGGCACACCATCTGTGTTTAATGAAACTGAAGTTGCGATAGTCTTTTCTTCCCTATTATGACGTATATTTGAGTGAAACGGCTTCTCGAACAAGACAAATGTAGGGCGGGACTTGATTTGGTCTATAGAGAATTAGTCTCAGCCTCAGACATCACGCTTACTGACGGTTGGCTGAACAACTGATGCATATGGCACACTTTTCTATATATATACTTCAGGAGTTTCGAAGTCTTCATCTGATTGGTTGAATTCTACAGGATGTCCGCGAGACGGGTGTGTTGCGTTCTTTAACTGTCCGTCTGGAAGCAAATGCTGTGATGCCAAATTCCCTCCTGGAAAAAGAAAACCGTCATGTTTACAACTGTGACAATGAGTGCTAACCAGGATCAACTAAACGCTGGATTTTCAAAAGTATGTGAAGTTCACAGCTCCATTGTTGCAGTAAACTAGCACAACGTTCTTGAATGAATAATTTATAGATGCACGCCGGTCTGTTATCGCAGGAACATTGACTTTACATTCACACCCCTAAACATGACGTGGAAAAAAATGAACTGCGATTGGTTGCGTTACATGTCAGTCAGACGTCCTCTTGGGCAGTCCTTGACCAATGAAAGCTGCGATAGAGTCCAGACCTTCTGCCGTCAGTCTGAAGGTCTGGCTATGCAAGACTAATGGGGAATTGATTGGATGGTTGTGGTTTGCTATTGCTGTGATCTCATGTGAGTGACAGGTTGCCCCGCCCTCACGCCAGTAAACATGTCATCAGAGAAGAGATGTTGCTGCAAAGGCTAGTTATTTTGGTTAAAGATTGAAGGCACATAAAATATGTCTATCCATGCATGGATAAATCATTTATAATAAATACTGTAACATTCTGATTTCATGGTGACTTTAAAAAGTATGAAGGCTTCTTCCTAACAACAAAAGCAGTCTTTTAAAGGAGCAATACTGTATATATGTGTAGAGAACTGCAAGAATTTAGCTGATGTAAAAAAGCCCATGACTCATTTATTATGAGTTACAGACTGACATTAAGAACACACAGACAATGGCAGAATACCAAATAGGCTCTGTAGTTTATGTTTAAAGTTTGCTCACCACTGGCAACTGCACACAGACCCGTCCCTACCATCCTATTCTCATAGCAGCAGCTGTGTGAATTCCCTGCAGTATTCCAGCCAATAGGACACTTCCGAAGGAATGCTTAGCTTGAATGCATTACATCAGTTTCAACAACTGTTCAATTTAAGTTTTTTTGTTATGTTGTAAGCACTTGTTTGATTATATTAACTGATAAAGTTAAAGGTTATACTGTTATAGTAAAGGAAATAAGAGTCTGGAAAAACTAAACAAACTGCCTGAAATACTAGAGATAGCTGAATTGTGGAAGTAAGTAGCAGGTTCAAACCGATTGTTGTACTCAGACCCTGCAATTAGGAATGTGCAGTCGTGGGTGTTTAAACAGACACAAACCGGCTTCCAGTTTTGCAGAAGCCCAGCAGATGTGAACAGCTCACTGACACTGACAGGGCAAGAAAAAAAAAGTCAAGTCGTTCACGTGACAAATGCGATGACATCATTTCAACAAAATCTAGGACACGGAGGGAGGAGAATTTGCAAGCAGGATGGTGGGAGGGACCATGGTACCATGCAACAATAGGCAAAGTCTGATAGCATCTACTCTCTAACTGATCTACATTCAGAGATTTTATACTTTAAAGTACAGCGTTTACAAACTCAACACTGTAAAAAAAAATGTCAGGCAATATAAAAATTAGCTTAATGTGTCCCTGCTGATGATAACAAATCAAATATGGTTTGCTGCATGTCCTTAGCTCTTTTGTGCTGGTCTCTTAACCTGTTAAAACTATTATTTTATTCAGTATTAGTCAAAAATACTATTTCATTTTTATCAACATGATGTAAGAAGATTTATAATAGTCCTTTACGACTGTTGCTTGTCAGACTGTACCAATATGATCCCTGCTGCAAGCCATTTACTCATCCTTGTGTTGTTCCAAACTAATAAGACTTTCGTTCATCTTCCGAACACAACTGAAGATATTTTTAATAAAATCTGAGCCAGTTCTGTACTGTGCACATTGACAGCGTCAAAACGTTCATAAAGAGATCGTAAAAATAATCCATATACAGGGAGTGCAGAATTATTAGGCAAGTTGTATTTTTGAGGATTAATTTTATTATTGAACAACAACCATGTTCTCAATGAACACAAACTCATTAATATCAAAGCTGAATATTTTTGTATCAATATTTTAAGTAGTTTTTAGTTTTAGCTATTTTAGGGGGATATCTGTGTGTGCAGGTGACTATTACTGTGCATAATTATTAGGCAACTTAACAAAAAACAAATTTATACCCATTTCAATTATTTATTTTTACCAGTGAAACCAATATAACATCTCAACATTCACAAATATACATTTCTGACATTCAAAAACCAAACAAAAACAAATCAGTGACCAATATAGCCACCTTTCTTTGCAAGGACAGTCAAAAGCCTGCCATCCATGGATTCTGTCAGTGTTTTGATCTGTTCACCATCAACATTGCGTGCAGCAGCAACCACAGCCTCCCAGACACTGTTCAGAGAGGTGTACTGTTTTCCCTCCTTGTAAATCGCACATTTGATGATGGACCACAGGTTCTCAATGGGGTTCAGATCAGGTGAACAAGGAGGCCATATCATTAGATTTTCTTCTTTTATACCCTTTCTTGCCAGCCACGCTGTGGAGTACTTGGACGCGTGTGATGGAGCATTGTCCTGCATGAAAATCATGTTTTTCTTGAAGGATGCAGACTTCTTCCTGTACCACTGCCTGAAGAAGGTGTCTTCCAGAAACTGGCAGTAGGACTGGGAGTTGAGCTTGACTCCATCCTCAACCCGAAAAGGCCCCACAAGCTCATCTTTGATGATACCAGCCCAAACCAGTACTCCACCTCCACCTTGCTGGCGTCTGAGTCGGACTGGAGCTCTCTGCCCTTTACCAATCCAGCCACGGGCCCATCCATCTGGCCCATCAAGACTCACTGTCATTTCATCAGTCCATAAAACCATAGAAAAATCAGTCTTGAGATATTTCTTGGCCCAGTCTTGACGTTTCAGTTTGTGTGTCTTGTTCAGTGGTGGTCGACTTTCTGCCTTTCTTACCTTGGCCATGTCTCTGAGTATTGCACACCTTGTGCTTTTGGGCACTCCAGTGATGTTGCAGCTCTGAAATATGGCCAAACTGGTGGCAAGTGGCATCTTGGCAGCTGCACGCTTGACTTTTCTCAGTTCACGGGCAGTTATTTTGCGCCTTGGTTTTTCCACACGCTTCTTGCGACCCTGTTGACTATTTTGAATGAAACGCTTGATTGTTCGATGATCACGCTTCAGAAGCTTGGCTATTTTAAGACTGCTGCATCCCTCTGCAATATATCTCACTATTTTTGACTTTTCTGAGCCTGTCAAGTCCTTCTTTTGACCCATTTTGCCAAAGGAAAGGAAGTTGCCTAATAATTATGCACACCTGATATAGGGTGTTGATGTCATTAGACCACACCCCTTCTCATTACAGAGATGCACATCACCTAATATGCTTAATTGGTAGTAGGCTTTCCAGCCTATACAGCTTGGAGTAAGACAACATGCATAACGAGGATGATGTGGTCAAAATACTCATTTGCCTAATAATTCTGCACTCCCTGTATATTGAGTGGTTTAGTCCAGTTTTCTAAAAAAAACAAGATTGTTTATATGATGAACAGAAAAAAACCTTGGGAGAAACCAGGCTCAGTCGGGGTATCAGTTCTCCTCTGGCCAACAAACAAACAGTGTATGATTATGATTCTGGCAACATTACAGGTCAGAAATCATATTAGATCGGAATATTCAGAATATTTGTCCAGTTCCATCTGATTGAAGATCAGAGTCCTCACGCCGGAGACGGGTTTTTTGAGGATGTCGTGCCAATGAGGCCTTCATTTGGGGAGAGTCTAGTTGACACGGTCTCTGCAGACACTTCAGGGATGCGTTGGTCATGTCTAGGCGCAGGTCCACCATCTGATCTAGATACAGCCCGGATCCGGCTGCCTGCAGTAAACCTTGGGATAAACAGAGAGACTAACATTAGCGTAGATGTCATTCTTCTTATGCTGTAACGAGTACATCAGGTGTTATGGGAAGTGTTCCCGGTTCCAGTTGACCTAGTTAATGCAGCCTAAAACAATCATTTAACTGATTTGAATAATATAAATTGATAATGTTCTATGTATATGCCATAGTAAAGAGATGTGTTTTTAGTCTAGATTTAAACTGACAGAGTGTGTCTGCTTCCCGAACAATGCTAGGAAGGCTGTTCCAGAGTTTAGGTGCTAAATAGGAAAAGGATCGACCGCCTGCAGTTGATTTTGATATTCTAGGTATTATTAACTGGCCAGAGTTTTGAGACCGCAATAGATATGATGGAGTATAATGTGTTAAGAGTCACACTTCAGGACTGCGCCTCAAAACTTCTGTCACTGCCAGAATTTCGTCAAATGTAAAATTTTAAATCACACATGTCAAACTAGCAATCAAAGTCTTCAGATTTTGGCCTAGGATCAGAGGAATACATTGTATGAATTTGGGCTGTCCCAGACGAATGACCAATAGTGGCAATTTCTGTGGTCGTGGCTTCTAAACGGTCACTACATCTTAAGGTGAGAGAGGTTCAAAGACGGCCGTTGTCACGGTCTTGTGAGCAAAAATTACCATGATCATCTCACAGTGTGTTTGCTACTACAACGTACGTCTACTGACTAGCCAATAAAAATGCAACATGAAATGGCGTATTGATCAATGCAACATGGCGTTAAAACTTAAAACTACTTACCACATTTGCAAAAAATTGGCATGCCAAGTGGGCCATTACATGATTTGTAATGATCTTTTAGGATTGTCGAAATAACACAAATCTGTATGATATGCAATACAGTCGTAAATAGTAGCCTAAATGGCATTTCTGTGTAGGCCTACATTAAATTCCATTTTTACTGAAGCCTATAATTTACAAGATACACTGATCAGGCATAACATTATGACCACCTTCCTAATATTGTGTTGGTCCCCCTTTTGCTGCCAAAATAGCCCTGACCCGTCGAGGCATGGACTCCACTAGACCCCTGAAGGTGTGCTGTGGAATCTGGCACCAAGATGTTAGCAGCAGATCCTTTAAGTCCTGTAAGTTGCGAGGTGGGGCCTCCATGCATCGGACTTGTTTGTTCAGCACATTCCACAGATGCTTGATTGAATTGAGATCTGGGGAATTTGGAGGCCAAGTCTACACCTCAAACTCGTCGTTGTGCTCCTCAAACCATTCCTGAACCATTTTTGCTGTGTGGCAGGGCGCATTATCCTGCTGAAAGAGGCCACAGCCACCAGGGAATACCGTTTCCATGAAAGTGAAACTTTGACACGTACCACCTACCTAAGCATTGTTGCAGACCATGTACTGCAACAATGCTTAGGTAGATGGTACGTGTCAAAGTAACATCCAC
Organism: Rhinogobio ventralis; assembly: GCA_039654625.1. Lineage (NCBI taxonomy): Eukaryota > Metazoa > Chordata > Actinopteri > Cypriniformes > Gobionidae > Rhinogobio > Rhinogobio ventralis. The sequence goes on from CM077203.1 coordinate 9,582,444, forward strand.
ATGAATGGCAGGACCCAAGGTTTCCCAGCAGAACATTGCCCAAAGCAGTTTGCCTTCTTTCCATAGTGCATCCTGGTGCCATGTGTTCCCCAGGTAAGCGATGCACATGCACCCGGCTATCCACGTGATGTAAAAGAAAACGTGATTCATTAGACCAGGCCACCTTCTTCCATTGCTCCGTGGTGCAGTTCTAATGCTCACTGTTGGTGCTTTCGGTGGTGGACAGGGATCAGCAAGCATGGGCACCCTGACTGGTCTGCGGCTATGCAGCCCCATACGCAACAAACTGCGATGCACTGTGTATTCTGACACCTTTCTATCAGAACTAGCATTAACTTCTTGAGCAATTTGACCTATAGTAGCCCGTCTGTTTGATTGGACCACATGGGCCAGCCTTCGCTCCCCACGTGCATCAATGAGCCTTGCCTGCCCATGACCCTGTCGCCGGTTCACCACTGTTCCTTCCTTGGACCAGCCTTTGATGGATAGGGCCTACTGACCACTGCAGACGAGGAACACCCCACAAGAGCTGCAGTTTTGGAGATGCTCTGACCCAGTCGTCTAGCCATCACAATTTGGCCTTTGTCAAATTCGCTCCAATCCTTATGCTTGCCCATTTTCCCCACCCACTAACAGGTGCTGTGATGAAGAGATAATCAGTGTTATTCACTTCACCTGTCATAATGTTATGCCTGATCGGTGTATCTACAGTATACTACAGAAAACGTCATGATGGTTTCATATCTTCATTTATCACAGGTTTAATAACACATTGAATAGTTATTAAAGGTATAATCTTGTTTTTCATAGATTTTTTTTTTTTTTTTAAAGAAATGTAGCTTAAGTGTAGGCTATCCAACTGATATTATATTCAGCAGCTCTAAGGATGTTTTGAAACATGAATCTTACATTGTCTGCTATCAAATGAACTGATTATTAAAGCAATTAAATTATTAAACGAAATGTTTCCTTTACATGTCACAGTAATCTTGTGTTCTGATTGCTTGTGTGAAAGGAAACGTGTACACGCCTAAACGACGTTAACAGGTTCACAGTCCTGTATGAATACCAAAACGAGAAATGCACCAGTCTGTAAAACAATATCTGATGTGCATTGATTTATATCGGTCTCAACACTGGTGGCTACATTTTAATCTCTCTTCCTCGTTCCGACGTCACGCTCATTCAACTCCTCCCCTTCATCCTCAACTGACTGACTCAATCTTGGACAGTGTTCTCACAGTATACTCCCAACAATAAAGCAATTCCCTGCCTCCTGATATTCGCCTCATCGCTCCATCCCCTCCAGAACAATGGTGAGTATAATTATTTTTCTTTTCCTTTCAAACATTGACGCGGCAAAGGTTTTCATCCCAAATGTGCGTGTCATTTAATACTCATCTGGTATTTGTCAAAGCGGCTTTTCTTTGTCATTCAGCGCGCGCCCTTTCCTTAAAATGGAGGAAAAGCTCACGACATTGCGACGACGTGACGCCGCGCAGATTTATTTTTTGCAAATAGTCTTAAGTGTTGTAATGCAAAGAATGCTACAGTTAAAATGTCATTCATCGTACAGACATTTAGTTTACAAACGCCAACCTGATTACATTCACCCATTCATCTATCCATCCATTCATTCATTCCTTCATTCATAACGGTGCCTTCAGAATATGCTAGAAATTACGCGTTGTTGGTCAAATGCCGTTATAAATGACATAAGCACCAGTTTATCATGATGCACAAACCCTTTTTGGTTAGAAATCATATTTAGGCTAGTAGTACACCTGTTTCGAGGGTGCATCTCCAAAGCCATCTCACATAATGAAGTGATTTTTTTTTGACGCATGCATTGACATGATTGTTAAAATAGTGCGTTATCTCTGTGTCAATCATTATATACGATATGATAATCTAATATATATATATATATTATTTTGCAATTGCTACATAATTAAGATCACCATGTAGCCTATTATAATTATACACGTGACAAATGATATCTTAACAAAAACGCACAAATAGAATGACCTTTTTTCCCCATCAGAGATTGACACAGAATTTTCTTGAAATTTGCATCCCCCCCCCCTCCCTCCCATCCGCATGAAGAGTAAACTGGGTGGGGACTGCAGCTGTCTGCAGAAGCTCATTTCAGGCCTGTGCAGCAGATGACTGGATTTCTATTCCTGTTCTATTCCACAGCTGTTATTGTCTCCTTCGAGATTTTACATTAAATGTGTTAATGCAGTTTATTATTTTGCTGATATTGTTTTTATTGAATTTCTGGGAACTGCTATTGTTTTTATCATGTAGTCTTTAGGGAAATTCAACGATTCAACCAAATATTCAAGATTAGCATTGACCAAGTATAAACGTTAAAGAATTAATCATTAAAAAAAACAATTAAGTCAAAGAATATAGCCTGCTGAATTCCCTTTAAATAGTGGATACAGCCCTTGAGAAAATGCCTTTCTGTTTCTGCATCTATAAACCCACTATAACTAATACTTATCCATTATTGAAATCCATTTTTTCCATGACGTAAATGGGAAAAGGTAGATTTCTGTCAACATTTTTATTGTTCTCTTTCAACGGCTAGTCAGACACGGTCTGGCAAGCCAATTCTATGTGGGTGGGGCATCTGCCTTGTTCCCATTCTGCTGCCTCATTCCCTTTGAATAAAGAGAACTGACTGCTTTCTTTGTTCATCCTTTTCGGTAACCTACTAAGTCCTGCCAGTTCACTTATTGTATGTCTGTTCTTAAGATAAATATCATTTAAGCAGGTGTTTACAGCGCATTTATGGTGGTGTGTTTCTAATGCAACGTCTATTGCTGTACCTAAAACATTGAACACATTTAAATGTCAACAAAATAAGCAAAAGAAAGCCTTTGCGCATGTATTGAATGTCAGCAACCTTATAAAAGATTTGTGGCTTTTTATTTTTAACTATAAAAACAAAAATTGTTATAATGAATTGATTCCCCTTTCCCTTCCACAGCGTGAGTGCATCTCCATCCACGTTGGTCAAGCTGGAGTCCAGATTGGCAATGCCTGCTGGGAACTCTATTGTCTTGAGCATGGCATTCAGCCGGACGGACAGATGCCCAGTGACAAGACCATCGGAGGAGGTGATGACTCCTTCAACACCTTCTTCAGTGAGACTGGAGCTGGAAAGCACGTCCCCAGGGCTGTGTTTGTAGACCTGGAGCCCACTGTCATTGGTAAGAGGAGGAGACTTCATTTTAGAATAAAGTCAGAGTACTCCGTTCGATAAACATATATTCATGACCCATCTGTCCAGATGAGGTGCGCACTGGGACATACCGTCAGCTGTTCCACCCTGAGCAGCTCATCACAGGAAAGGAAGATGCTGCCAATAACTACGCTCGTGGTCACTACACTATTGGAAAAGAAATCATTGACCTGGTGCTGGACAGGATTCGCAAACTGGTAGGTAGTTGTAAATAAAAAATGATAAATGAATGATATATTATGTTGGGTTACTGACCAAATGGTTGTTTTCTTTTCAGGCTGACCAGTGCACAGGCCTCCAGGGTTTCCTGGTGTTCCACAGCTTTGGTGGTGGAACCGGCTCTGGCTTCACCTCTCTGTTGATGGAGCGTCTTTCTGTAGACTATGGCAAGAAGTCCAAGCTTGAGTTCTCCATCTACCCTGCTCCTCAGGTCTCCACCGCTGTGGTAGAGCCTTACAACTCCATCCTGACCACACACACCACCCTAGAGCACTCTGACTGTGCCTTCATGGTAGACAATGAGGCCATTTATGATATCTGCCGTAGGAACCTCGACATTGAGCGTCCTACTTACACCAACCTCAACAGGCTGATCAGTCAGATTGTGTCCTCCATTACAGCCTCTCTGAGGTTTGATGGCGCCCTCAATGTCGATCTCACCGAGTTCCAGACCAACTTGGTGCCCTATCCTCGTATACACTTCCCACTGGCTACCTATGCCCCAGTGATCTCCGCAGAGAAGGCATACCATGAGCAGCTTTCTGTGTCTGAGATCACTAATGCTTGCTTTGAGCCAGCCAATCAGATGGTGAAATGCGACCCACGTCACGGCAAGTACATGGCTTGCTGTCTGCTCTACCGTGGTGATGTGGTGCCCAAAGATGTGAACGCTGCAATCGCCACCATCAAGACCAAGCGCACCATCCAGTTTGTGGACTGGTGTCCCACCGGTTTCAAGGTTGGCATCAACTACCAGCCTCCCACTGTGGTTCCAGGTGGTGATCTGGCTAAAGTGCAGAGGGCCGTGTGCATGCTGAGCAACACCACAGCTATTGCTGAGGCCTGGGCTCGTCTCGATCATAAGTTCGATCTGATGTACGCCAAGCGTGCCTTTGTGCACTGGTATGTGGGTGAGGGTATGGAGGAAGGCGAGTTCTCAGAGGCCAGAGAGGACATGGCTGCCCTGGAGAAAGATTACGAGGAAGTCGGTGTCGACTCCATCGAGGGTGAAGGAGAGGAAGAGGGCGAGGAGTATTAAAATGGTCACTAAATGTCTAAAATTTAAAACAGTAGACCGTTAATTTACAAACGATATACATGAGGTATCAAGTGTAAAGTCTACTCCTAAATGTTAGAGACACATTCTTGATCAGTTGTTGTATGTTATGGCCAGTAGGACTATTATTTGTGGAATTTGCTTGCCAAATTTTGACTGAATAAATTGATGGTGATGTTTAAAAATGTGTGTAATTTGTGCAATTCTTTAAAAAAAAAAAATTCTTGTGGAGGTTAACATAGGTTAAGACATTCTGGGCATTCAAGACAAGTAATCTGCTTACTAACCTTTGACAGGTTTGGCTTCCAACAATTTTGGATGAAGGAAAAGTAGATTAGTAGTCACTCAGCAGTTGGTATTAAGGCCATTCTAGATTTTTAGGGAAGTGCAAATGAGTTACAGCAGTGGTATGCTTGCACGATTGAAGGAAACAAGGTCATAGTATCAAAAGGTCTTGAAGTAAAAAGCCTTAAATGAATTTGTAGACAGACACCAATATCTAAGATAATGAGGCCAGAAAGTAATGGCAGCTTTTGTGATATTTTATTCAATTGTGTTAAAAAAAATGCATGGATAGGGTTCCAGAGGTAATTTAACTGTCAACATGTTGTTAAATATGCTTTGTTTGCCCAAATGACAATTGTTTCCTCTTCAAGTTTAAAGTACAACATTTAAGACAAATGAAAAATTATTTGGGGTCAAATATGTGTATAAAAATACAAAATACAAATCTAAACATTAAAAATTTAAAAAATGAAATGGTAAAAAAGGATTATGCTTTTACACGTTTTAAAATAGTGCTAATGTAACACTTTTTTTTTTTGTTTCATTTTCATTAGTTTAAGAAAAATTCACACTACTCCTTTTTTCTGATCCACCGTCTGCTGGTTCATCAGGCTCCAGAAGAGCGCTGGTATCGAGTTCACGCCAGCGTTGTTGGATTGGCATACAGGTACCTCTGTCAGACTTTGATACCCTTTAAGACGCCTAGAAAAGTGGAAAAACGAGGCCAGTTTATTGTTTTCCAACCAGTTTCACCAGTTAATGTTCACACCAATTTGCTTACTGATTAAGCTTTAGGAAACCTAAAGGAACAGTTTGAATAATTAATGAATGACTCATGCCAGCTAAATAAATCAGAGCATGGATATTACGCTGTGTTAAAATGACTCACTTATATGCAAAAGCCACAGCACCCAATGCTGACGCAACAGTCAGGATGCCCAACAACAGGGCAGCGGCACCTGCAGATGTCAACCTAGAACCTTCTAAATTTGGCACAGAGATAGAGACATGCAAGATGATTCAATAGCACAATAACTAAGCCTTTTGAAGAAATGTTCTTATTTTGGAGCACCATGCATGATGTTTCAACAGTAAATAAACTCACCTATGTTGATATTAACCCTGGCATTTGTGACAGCCAGGCTGACATCATTCGTCATAGACACACTGATACAGAAGATCCCAGAGTCGTTGAAGAAATGTCGAAGGATGAGTTGGCAGTCTGAGGAGGGGCTCACAGCATTGCAGATGGTCATAACTGGCATATGGCAGTCTGCATCCGACACTACAGTGCACACTTCAGTGGGGGGGCTAAAAAGAGCAAGTAAGGTCATGAATTCTCCATCAGATTGCATTTTGTGGTTCCAACTTCATGCTTTGCCAGACCTCACCTTCCCTGGCAAGAAATAGTGAAATCAACAGCATTCTGCTCCATCTCTGTTAGCAGGAAACCATTAGCTACAGCCACCTGGACAATCTGCACACTCTCAATGCCCTCTGAGGATACAAACATACATTATTCTTCAATTAAGGTCTATAATGCATTATATAAAAATACAAGTGGTCAAAGAAAGAATCTCACCAATAATCTCAATTTCAGTTGCGAAGGATCCATAACGGTAAATCACACAGTCACTGTTTGGGGCCTGACGCTTTATTATTGCTACATGGGCCTGGTCAATGTCTTCCTCCACAATTGCCTCCATGTCAGCAGCTGTTTTATATGTACATTTTTATGAATATATCTTTTTTTTTTTTTATATATTAATAATATAAATGTATTTACATCGTACAAAATTATTATTTATATTAATATAATTAACTATAATTTAAAAAAAATCTCTGAATATCAAAAAATTAGAAAACTGCAACTCACCAGTTGTCTTCAGTGTTGTCTTTGTCGCAGTATTCAATGTTTCGAACATCTTAGATCCAGATCTAAGGTCAAAGACCTTCTCAAGGCTGGATCTTGTTGGAACTTTATTTGTAGGTGCAGGTGGGATGGTTTTCATTGTAGATGCAGGAGTGGATTTTAGAATGGGAGCTGAAGGCTGACTGGTAGCATGATCTGTTCATAAATTAATAAAGGAAACAAGTATTTTGAGTTTTACTCTGGCTAGAATTAGCACTGATGTTTGTTGGTGGACAGTAACAAACTTTATTAGGATATTTTTATTTTTGCTGACATTTTTACTTAAATCTGAACTTTTACAGAATAATATTTTACTTTTTACTCCAATACATTTAACTTCGAAGTTGCTTTCTACTTGACATTTTGTTCCACCGTGATTTCACGTAATAACAGTTGCCAGATAATCGATTGTAGTGAACAACATATGTCTAAAAAATAACGACCAAATGAACGAAAGAGGTCGGGAGCTACACGTGCGCCTATCCACACCATGCTTAACCCGGAAGTCCCCTCCACTAACGTTACATTTTATTGCTATCATTTGGTTCCTCGTTGTTTCGAAATGAACAAATCAAACCGCTCCGAAACCGATATGTCGGATTCATGTGAACGTGAATAATTTTTTTAATCTATTCTTTTCGATGAACCTGTTGTTCACAAATCACAGTTAACGATTCATTAGTGAAATGGCGTGTTCACATCAAGGACGGAACTATAAAGTTAACGATAAAGATATAGTTCTAAATATCGATTTCAATGTTGTAGAATAGCAGAGTTAGAGAAACGATATCGTTGGAATCACTTTCAGAGCGATTTTATCCAGCTGATGAATAAAAACATTGTAAGCCGATCAGAATCCACCTGCTGTAACGAGCTGGTGTGGATGCTAATGCCGCGTTCCAGGCAACCCGTAACCCGTAACCCGTGTTATCCAACCTTCTACCCGTGAAAGTGCACTGGAACGGCAGTCAAACCCGTGACTTCCCACCCGTGAACTCGTACTAGATCGATGTACTCCCAGTTACGAGCTCTGACGTCACATAGCCCGCGAAACAACAATGGCAGCCCCTACGGATGCGGTGTTTATGAAAGTCGTACATTAAAAACCAAATCGTTTATTAAAATAAGGTATTGCTCTAACGTTATTTATCCGCAAATGTTATGCATTATCAGCAGCTTTTATAGCGTTACCTAGTTTTCAGTCCACTGAGTGCAAGAATAAATTAATACCAATCATTTCCAAATATACAAATAACGTAAAATAAAAGGTATAACAGCTTCTCTTGCCTTATGTGCCATTTTTCTCCTCCGTTTCCCTCAAATAAGCAAGGAGTAGGCACCTTTGGTGATAGAAATGATTGTAAATGAGCATAAGCCATGCTTTGTTTACATCTAGCTACCACAATTCCTTGCGCTCAGACAGGTTGGCATGACTTTGCCTGGAACGCTACAAAGTCTTGAGTCGTGGTTTTAAGTAGTAACTTACGGGCTCAAAAACCTGCCTGGAACACAGCATAATATTACGGATACGGAAGAGGATTAGGGCCAATTTAGCCAACAAAAAAAAAAAAACATTTCGAGATTAAAGTCATTATAATGAGAGATTAAACTCTCAAAAAAAAAATGTCGAAAATGTCAAGAATAAACGCATTCAATCAGTGTCAGGTTCAATGCATACTGATGAGGACATGACAGAGTTCTATCTATCTATCTATCTGTGTGTCTGTCTGTCTGTCTGTCTATATTTTATATCTACACACCATTGATTTTATATCAGGTTAATGATATTTACTATTGCCTAACCAAACCCAAAAATACCCTTCACAGAAACATGTGAAAAACAAAAATGTATAAGCATTTTTAACCGAGGACCATTAAAATATCCTCACTAGTGTGTTATCGGAATATTTCACTATAAAAGTAAGGACATTTGGCCCTCATAAGTATATCCAAACCTGTTCACACACACACACACACACACACACACTAACACAGAACAATGCTGTGCACCTGTAGTGATGTGTTCAGTTGGGAGGATGGGTCTCCCAGAGGTGAGGGTGTTGGTAGTGGGATGAGCCTCAGTCGGAACGTTTGGTGGAGTTGCACAAGATGAATCCGGAATAGCTGCTTGTATGACAACTTGAGGCTTGAAGGCACCAGATGCAATGTAAGTGTGAGTGACGGTGAGTTCCCTGGAGATTACAGTGCCACTGCCATCCCCAAAATTCCAGTTAAAAGTCACATCTGATTTGCTCAGGTATTGGCTGGGGTCGTGAAGTGTGACGCTGAAGGCCACTGCTCTGTTCTGGATGAATTTCTGATCGCCCTCGTCTTTGTCATTTACTTGAGTCAGAGAAACCGCAAAGGGAATCTGGTCTAGAAATACAGAGATAAAATAGTGTTTGATTACATCTGAAAACCAAACTAAACAAAAGATCAACATTCTGTTTACAGTGTGCTTACCGGTGATACTAAACTGTGTGGATGCATATCCAATAGGGATAAATTTATCTTTTTGCCTGTAGTGATAGATGACAACATCCATCATGTAAGAGCCAAGAGGAACATCATCAGTGCCGATGGTCAGTGATGAGGAAGGGCCGTCGCACACTTGCCAGTATTTACCTGTCAAACACAATAGCGGATTGTCAGGTAAGTGAGATAACTGCACATCATAGTAAAGTAAATGCTTCTTTCCTTACCACAGGTTTTCCATACAAACACATAGGGAGGTTGCTTGTCCCCCTGTCTGGGATGGAAAGGAGCATTAGGGAACACAGCGTTCCATGCATCTACAGTGTTCTCCTCAGGATAGACAAGCTCTCCTTCATGGAACTGTGTGCCTAAATTAGAAAAGTGGACATATTTGTGCATTAGTATTATTATTAGGATTAATACAACTAAACTTTGTTGGTCATTGTGCTGGAATGGCAGCAGACTATACATTTTCACCTTTGTAAATAGAGTGAGATAAAAATCATAGAAATATACCGTTGATTGTGCAGTTTTTTGCCCAAACCACTTGTCCATCTGGCAGGACCTTCTGGTTGTGAGGGAACACAATGTCAATGGTAAAGGTGATTTTAGCACCGGTCAAGGTAGGTGCATCATTTCCCACATCAAACTTCAATTGTCCCCCTGTAGAAATGTACATTTATGCATTTGACGAAAGCTTTTATCTACACTCTTTAAAATAAAGGTTCCAAAACGTGTTTTTTTCTTAGTTTGAAGAGTATTTTAATACTCTAAAGAACCTTTTTCCGCTATAAATAACCTTTTGTGGAATGGAAAGGTTCTATGGGTGTTCTGTCATTAATTACTCACCCTTATGTGGTTCTAAAACCGTAAGACCTTCACCTTTGGAAAACAAATTAAGATATTTTTGATTTTCATTTTGGGGTGGACAAACCCTTTAAATGTGTGATGTAATGATGTAGAAAAGATATTTCTTTCTTTCTTGACTGAATTGTATTACCTGTCCAGCTGTTTTTGTTCCCAACTTTCCACACTGGGAACCATTTTGTATTCCATGTCTGATTTTGATTGGATCTGGATTTCGAGTTGCTTCTGTCAACATGTCCTTGTGCAGAAATGAAAAATTGGGAAACTGCAATGAGATTATTTGCTGGAAACGGAATTATTTGAGAGAAAAGAAGACATTGAAAGCCCTTTAACTCTAAATGACTGACTGACTGACTGACTGACTGAATTACAAACTTTAAAGTCTACAATTGGTGGAGAGAATGAGAGGCGGGGCATGTGACCGGATTAAATACTTCTGCAGTGTGACCCCAAATCATGTGCATGTGATGGTCAGCTGTACATGTGACCATACTTTTGCTTTACTGCATGAAGGACAGGCTTGCTCTCCGATCAATAGGCTAGCATAACTCAAAATCTAAATGCAATGCTAGAATTATGAAAGATTGAATCAAGAAACAGCTGGTGCTGTGCAGGTCAAAACCACATTTAGGTATAAAAGACGCTTTTGGACTATTATTTTAAGTCATATAGAATGTATTATTTCAGTAACACTTTATTTTAAGGTGACGTAGTTACACAGAACCCTAACCTAACCTAACCCTAACAAGTAAATTATGCATAATTACAAGCAGGGCCGTCGCTAGTGGGGTGAAAGGTGGTGACAATTATAGGGGCCCCCAATGCCCAGGGGGCCCACTAAATCCAGTAGTTATGTTATATATTTCCCTACTCTTATGAATCATTATAGTATATACATTTGTATGCCTAATAGTTCAATGAAAACCAAAAAAACATGCAATTTAGTTAAAGAAGTTTTCTAAATCTCCTCCTTCTCCCCTCCGTAAAAAATGGTTTAGTCTGATGGTTATAGCTAATATATATATTTTAGCTCAATCAGCGGCAAACAGCAGAGAGACCCCAGAAAGTCCCACCCCAGCTAGTAATCATAACCAATCATAGTTGAGGCTGCTCCGAGAACAATAGTTGAAGTTAGAAGTAATGTTACAGTGGAAGTGAGACTGAAAATGTCAGGGGAAAAATCTGGGTAGGCCTACCAGTAACGTCATGAAAAGGAAAGGGAGGCCAGGAAAATTGTCTATCAAAACGTTCTTTAAGTGCACTGTAGGGAGTCAATATGATGGGATGCCGTGCCCTGATCTTTTCGCTGCCCGATTTACTTTCGCGGGAATAGGACGCCGCCCGCGCACTTCGGTACTGTCAACATCTCTATACCTGCGCGGCGCGGCGCGCACAGCACGAACGATTACGCGCTCAAAGTCTCTGTCTTTTTTATATATAATATTTATATATAACTTTGTAGGCTATATAAAATAAGCAATAGCAATAACCTTTATTTGCATTTATTTATTTGTCTGTTTAGTTATTTTGTAAGAAATCCTTATTAGGTGCATGGCACCTGATGTGAGCCTCCATGCCCATATCTCATAGGCCTACCTTTACCATGTATACCGTATATGATATGAGTGGAGGGCGTTGGGGGCCGACATCAATGTTTTTTCAGGGGGGCCAGAATTCCCTACTTACGGCCCTGATTACAAGTAACTAACCCTAACCATAACTCAAATATAGTAAGTACATGTAGTTAACTAATATTACTCAGTAGTTATTTGAGTAAGTAAAATGTAACTACGTCACCTTAAAATAAAGTGTAACCATTATTTCTTATTTGATCTGATTAGTTAACGCACTTTGTCTAATCTTGTCTTAATTCCCAGACATACTTTTAATGATTATAAGGGGGTCAAGGAGATCAGGACATTGTCATGCAGCATTAAATCTACCCGTTAGGTCTTGGAATTGTAGTAGGGCAGGTTTTAAACTAAATTACATCCACATGGAACTGTCCAGCGAACACACAGGAATACCCTTCAGCAACTTTCATTGAAATAATTAACTAAGTTAACGTTTTTCTTTAAAAAAAATTCTCCACAAAATGTAAATGCTGGTAAACATGATTCCAATATATAACCAAGGCAGAATGATGTACAAAAACATGGTGCTGTGTCTATTTGATAATATTAATGTAATAAAATATTATCAAATAATATATTATTATATATGTAATAATATATTAGTACAATAAATATAAATAATTAATAATGAAATAATGTTTACTTACTTGTTAAAGCCACAGACAAACAGGTCGCTATCAGTATTCTTGAAAGTAGCTTCATTGTGTCACTTTGTTGTTGGCACCTTAATGACTTTCAGCTTCAGAAGCATCACTCTTTATATAGCCACGTCCTGCATCTGGGGCTGGATAGTCCCTCCCATAACTTAATACTCTGCAGACACACACACACACACGTCTGGTTCACTGTCTTTGTGGGGACTCTCCATAGACGTAATGGTTTTTATACTGTACGAACTGTATATTCTGTCCCCTTACACTGACCCTACCCCTAAACCTACCCAATAATTCTAAATTTTTACATTTTCAAAAAAACTAATTCTATATGATTTATAAGCTTGTTTCCTCATGGGGACCTCAATTTTAGTCCCCACAGTGACACGAGTCCCCGTCTGTGTGCATTCAGGTTAAAGGTATGGAATGAACACACACATGTTGTGTTTTCATGTTTTATGGGGACTTTCCATAGACATAATGATTTTTATACTATACAAACTGTATATTCTAACCCCTAACCCCCTCACTGAAAACTTTCTGCATTTTTACATTTTCAAAAAACATCACACATCACATTTTTAAGCTGTTTTCCTCATGTGGACAAAAATGTCCCCACAAGAACAAGAATTTCGAATACTGCCATCATAATGTAGGGTTTACCAGGCCACACACACACACAGTTTTGCGGTGTGTACTTTGATCTTAACACCTTTAACCTTATTATTCTCAGTTTAGGTAAAGTAATTCAAGTCTGAATTAAATCAGAAGCCATGGTAGGCAGTTTTTGTAATCAATTACATTTCTTTTTTCTTTTTACTAAATTCTTGTTCATAGCTCTGGGCTTCTAGATGTCGGGGATACTTCAGTACCCCCTGACACACACACCCACAACCACACATGTCTGGTTCACTAAATTTGTGGGGAATCTCCATAGACATAATGGTTTTTATACTGTATACTCTGTCCCCTTACACTAACCCTACCCCTAAACCTACCCATCACACAATGGCAATCTGCATTTTTTACATTTGAAAAAAAAACTCATTCTATATGATTTATAAGCTTTTTTCCTTGTGGGAACCTCAATTTAGGTCCCCATGAGTCTGTGTGCATTCAGGTCCCCACTGGGATAAAAAAAAAAAACACACACACACATACAAATGTGTAATATTTCCTTGTGATGCTGTGTAAGAGTTATCAGATTACAATTCCATTAAATATTACTTGCACTAATTGATTAAACTCATTTATGAATTATACTGATCAGTCACGCATGTGCACTTAAAAAAAACAAAGGTTCCACTTTGAACCTAAAGCATTTTATTATTACAAATTTAAGGAGATACCAAAAACTCATACAGATTTGAAGAACTTGCAAGAAAACAATAACATATTTACTTACCATAGAACCACATTATAAAATAGTTCTGAATCTCTGCAAATAACCACAGAACAACCTTTTGTTTAAGAGTGCAAAATACTTTATTTGACATTTTGGGGCTTATTTTTTTGAGTCACATTGAGATTACAAGCTCTTTTCCAAGCTGAGCTTCTTTTAATGAGGAACGAAGCTGGAGAATGCTTACATGTGATATCAGTGGAGCACTGCATGTGGCTGGACATCTGACACTTTTAAAAGCTTTGTTTCTTAATTGGGTCAGCGGCCATAAGCATCTTACGCTTTTTTGCCCCATCTGAACATTTTTAAATATCCTAAAAAATGCAATAGAATGAGTTTTGGTGCTAAAAGAAGCATGCAACTGTTAATTTTAAGATGTGTATGACAAACAATGTTTAATGCAAATGAAGGGGAAATGGTCAAACCTGCTGTAGACGGCTGGTACAGTATCAGTCATGCGAGACCAAGGATGGCTGACTCCAAGAACAATAGAGTCTGTTCAGGACTGAGCGCTCATTCACTGTGAATTCCGCAAGAAACATCTACATTCTGTGAATACTAATGCACAGGGGTTAACAGGTTCAGTTTTGCACTATATGAAATACTTCACAATATAAATATCAAATTTTTTGCATTGCACTAATGAGGATGGGGAAAATGCTCTCAATTGTCAAAAATAATTGCACAATACAAAAAAAAGAAAAAAAAAAGCTTAATGGTACATTACTTTTGCTTCATTACCTTTATGCAAAATATATTTCTATTGATTTTGGAGTGAAATGTGAAACCCGAACTATGACGCTAATTCAGATAATGTTCAATATTAAGGCGTCAATAAAACAATAAGCTACACATTACGGCTAGACAACAATGCCTGGAATGGAAAGTTAATCAGGATTACAGCAGCTCTTGTGACTTATTGGTTAACCTGGATTTTTGGCTTTTTGGCAAAAAAACCCAAAAAAAACAAAACAGATTTTCAGAATTGTGTTCTAAATAGCCACATTTAACATTCCTGGTTTATTCTTGAATCTCTTTATTCCAGCACTGAATTCAAAGGCAAACCATGAAGGTGCTGTTGACATCAGGTGGAAGCAAAACTGGTCAAGTTGTGGTATAAAAATCGGTAAAGTGAATTTACTGTCTGTAGAACTGTAGAACTTCTGTCACATTATAACAATTTACACTGCAGTCGGTAAGAAAAACACCCACAAGTATGTTTCTCATAAAACATTATTGTACATCAACCACATTTATAAAAAGGAACTGAGTTCACAAAAATGCAAACCTTAACTTCTGACAAGAAACACCCCAACAATTCAATTCAAAACCTGAGAGTTCATGTGGTACCACTAAAACACAGAAAACAGTATATACATTTGATAAAACGCTATATTCTTGAGAATGGAGGTACATAGAAAATACAGTGGTGACATGAATTGCATTAGACCCACAAAACGCCTTCTCTTTAGTCTTACTGAAGCAGACTAGACATCAGCAAACACAAAACTAAAACATGTTAAACCTTCAAATTCTACTTTGAAAATGATAAAACAGGGACAGGAAATGAGGAGTGCATCATATAGGGAATATATGCCAAAACGGTGAAAAACAGATCTTTTATAGCTTATAGTGTTTCATATAATTTCACAATATTCCTGAAATGTTCCTCATCATCAATAGGCACAATCAGGAAAAGGGTAAAAGTATGGAGGAATCCCTGCTAACATCTTAATAAAAGAACGCAACATTTATTAAAGTAAAATTTACTCTGACAGTATGAACTCAATTTCATGCTTCCATTTTTTTTGTCTGTATTGTCTGTAAATTGATCAATGAAAGTCATGCCATTTAATCAGAGGAGGACAGTTACAGAGACTGATCCATATAGTAATCTGCATTATTGTGCTATTAACTGCATACAAAAACATGATCAAGCAAGATGTGAATATGGAGACAATATTGTTCAAGGTACAAACCAATTCGCTCAAAAGTCCCCATCAGTTTTAATGCTCACTGCAGCATTCATGCAAGATTTCGTGTTTCAGGATTGGAATTATCATTCCCAAAAACCAAAATGACCTTGATCCGGTTATAATGCTGCCTTTACGCCATGTCGTAATTACCGTGGTCTTGAAATGACAACGCGTGACGTTCCATTCAGAGCTGGAATTATGGTATCAACGCAGGTAGTACAGCAATTTTGAGCTCTATAAGAACATGAACGCTTCGAAATCTCGTAATTATGGTAATTACATGGCGTGAACAACTTAATGTTAAAACAAAAATTAAGGTATTACAACAAATAAACATGAGCGGTCAGCATGCTCGCCATTCAGTCTATAAGTGCTGATTTAAGTGTTTAAACGGAGACATAAATACAAACCGACCATAAAATGGATGGCATATTTAAAGAGATCATTTTGTTCATACAAAAAATGAAGAACGTTGGGGTTCAAAAAAGAGTGGACCCTATTGACTTTAAATGTACAGACAGTGTTCTACAATAGTAAGGATGAGTAAAGGATGACTATACCTTTAATATGATTGACAAAAGTACCACCAGTTCAATGAGAATCATTCATAAATGCAGACAGAATGACTTTCTACAATTTGTTAGTTAGCCAATATTTGCATGGTCCACTGCCATACTGTTGTCATTAATTCAACCAAAGCAGCATCAAAAAAACATTAGTTCCACTAAAAATTGGTGGAAAGATGTTTTTATCAGAATGTACTTTTGTCCATCACAGATTCATATTCACTCAAGTCTAAGGGCCATTTACAAGTCAGTTACAACAAAAAGCCTGCGTATCTGACAACATTTGGGTTTGTTATTAACAAACATAAATAAAAGATGAAACGAGTACAAGCTGGACATACTGTTGTGTATAGTGTATTATAAATGAGTGTGATATTCTACAACCATTTAAAACAATGACTGCATCTGACTCTGAATCGTAGGCCTACCGGACATACTTTCCCAAATTAGGCATATTCTTGTATTTTGGGAAAAAATGTAAAAATAATTTGTCAATTTTCAGTCATTTACAGAATACAAAGCTAAAAGTTACAAACAAAAAAAAAAAGACCACAAATATTTACCAAACAAAATCAAAATGTTACTTCAGTTACTACTCGTATATTAGAAACATACATTTTGATGCAAATATTGGGGATTCGTATGTTCATTCTCAAAACATACGTGACGTATCAAGTAAATACAGACTGGGAAGCAGGTTACAACAGTATAAAAATAAAATCCAGATATCACCTGATGCATTCAAGCAACGACTGCTAATAACTATGGTTTTAAAAGGCTAATAATAAATACCATAATCAATAAAAAAGACACATATTGTTAGCAAGACATAAATCCATACATAAACCAAAAACATTTCTTTTTGCATTCAAGGTTACACTTTTTAAAGAGGACAATGGGTCCCTCTCATTCAGTAATACATACCCTTAATTCCATTATGTTTTTTCTGTTAGCGCTGATATAAAACTGAGTGACATCAAAAATAGTATGTACAATTTTTTTTTCAATAAATAACATTTTTTGCCTTTTTTTTTTTGCAATATTTTGTTCTATTTTAACATTATTGCCACAGATGGGTGTTGTGAACACACTCGCTCGCACAAAACGATACAGGTAAAATTTTTTCCTTACATTACTCTGCTGTCAAACTCAACATCACAGAAAGTTAAACGCACAAAAGGAACCCAGGACTCCCAAGACAACTGATCTGATCAGCACATGTGGACGGATGAAGTGAGGGGAGGGGGGTGAAGGGGTTCATTTGGGTAACGGTGGCAGAGGTGGAGGTGGTTCTGAGGGTAAAGGTGGCGGCTGGGTTCCTCCACGAGCGCTACTGCTATACCGGTACTCTCCGTACTGAGAGCGATAGTCAAATATCTGAGGTTGCGCCGGCTGAACCCCTTGTGCGCTGAGCAGCGAGTTCAACATGTCAAATGTGTCCTGATACTCGTTGGACTGGCCGCCCGTATTGTGGCCGTTCGTGTCGGCTTTGTCTGCCTTGGAGTGCGAATAGTTTCCCTGATGGTGAGAGAGGCTCAGCGAGGGAAGGATGTCAGACCCGTGACCCATCACGTGGGAGGGCACTCCGGAAAGCGTCGGCAACTGAAATGAGTTTCTGGATGATTTGCTGACTTTCGAGGGGTGGGTGCCGGTGGAAGGATCCGGCAAGTGGGTCCTTTTTCGAGACGACGATGACGAAGAGCTCGTTCGCACAGAGTCACCAGGGACCTTTTTGCTACTTCCTGAGGTGCTGGCAGAACTTGAGTGTTTTTGTGCTGAGGATGAGGAAGACGAAGCAGATAAGGAGGCGGTGGTGGAAGAGGAGGAGTGGTGGTGGTGATGGTGATGATGGTGGTGGTGGTTGGGCCGCTCTCTGTGCTTCTCGCGGCTTTTCCCGTCTTCTCCGGACCCACTTCGCCTTTCTGGAACCCGAATCCGCACTTTAATGTCCTGCTCGGATCCACGACTGCTGCTACCGCTGCTGTACCCCCCGCCATCTGATTGGCCCCGTGCGGGGAAGCGCATCTTTATGGAACTGCGTTCCGATCGCTCATCCAGTGGGAGCTTTAGAACGATAGATGAGGGGTTGCTCATGTCTGAGGAACTAGAGCTGGGCTGCTGGTGGTGATGGTGCTTCTCTTTCCTCTGCTGGTTCATGAGGGCCTGTGCGGCAGTGGCGTATCCTTGTTTCACACTTGCCTCCATGTTCTCCAACTTTCGCTTCTGCGCCGCCAGTTCATCTGCGTGCTTCGCCCGATACTCGCTCAGAGACACCTTAGCAGGCACATGGAGCTCGTTGGAAATGGGCTGCTCCTTGTCAGAAGGCTGCCAGTGTTGGGATGAGGCTGCAGCGCTGTGGTCGTCTGCTGAGGAGTCCATTGAAGAACCGGAGGGAGGGACGGAGAGGCTCATCAGTCCGGCCAACGTGCTGTCGGATGATGCCATGGAGATCATGTTCATAATGGCTTCTGACTGATCACCATCTTGCACCTTTGATTTCTTGGCAGTTTGACCTGCAGCCTGAGGCATAAGAAAAAAAAAAGATTATGAGGATGCAATTTGGATGGTCAGAACACCAGGATGCATTAAATTGATCAATAAATTTGACATTTATGATACAAAGACTTATATTTCAAATAAATGCTGTTCTTTTGAACTTTCTATTCATTAAAGAATCCTGGAAAATGTATATCAGTTTCCACAAAAATATTAAGCAGCACAATTGTTTTCAAAATTTATGATAATGATAATAATAAATGTTTCTTGGGCACCAAATCATGAAGACTGGAGTAATGATGCTGAAAATTCAGCTTTGCATCACAGGAATAAAGTGGCCAAATGCTTTGTGGGCCCCACAGTATTTACAGTTATCCAAATACAATTAAAATGGAGGCAAACTGACTTACTTTCCAGTTTCTGATGCGTTTTAAGCGGCTGGGTGTCTTCTCCAAGATCTGCAGGAATTCATGTGTGAGCTCTGTGAAATCATTATCAAAATCTTTAGGACTTGGGGCAAAATCACACATTACTTGAGAAATTCATTAAACGGCTATATAGTTTCTTGTCCCGACTAAAACACAAACATTTAGTCCAATGTTACACTGAAGTTTTTCCAATGGTTACTGGTTAAATCTTAGTAAAACTGCCTTTAAATGTAAACTGCACTAAATAAACCACACCGCTTTAAACAATGAAACTGAACAGAAAAGTAATAAACACATACTTTTCCAGATCTCTAGAACTAAACTTTCTCTCAATTCAATTGCCAATTTCAAAAGTAAATCACTTGAAAAGACATGCAACAGCTACATTTACATACCGTCCAACAGCTCAAGGGTCACTGTGGGGTCAACATACTCCCACCAGTGTTTGCCATCTGTGGAAACCGGAATCTCCCAGTTGGACCATTTACAGGCCAGATGAATACAAACACAAGCTACAATGGGTGGGCTGTACTGCAGGCAGAATGTAGTCAAGTGGAGACTGCAGCAATGAGATCACCCAGAGATACCAAAAACACAGGAGAAGAAAAATATTTGTGAGAAACCATTTTTTACTATTGTTAAACTACAGTAATAAATACATAAACTACTGTTTAAAGTTTAGGGTCAGTACAATTTTTTAAAAGAAATTAATGTATTTATTCATCAAGGATACATTATATACATGTCTTTACTGTCACTGGGGTAAATTAAATGTTACAAAATATCTGTATTTCAAATAAATAAATCAAATAAAAATTTAAGATTGCAGTTGACTATTTCTAGATTCATTCATCATACTTGGATTAAAGACTGATGTAGCTGTAAACTCACACAGTTCTCACAAACTTCTACACAAGTAATGCTATCTAAACATGGTCTTGAAAAACAACATACCTGTTTGTTGCCATGAAATATGAGGTTTGAGCCAAATCCTTACTCGCTGGAACAAAAGGAAAGCTCGTGATCAGACGTGAAATCTGTGAGCTTGGTGGGCTAGAAGTACTCATTACCGAGCAATACGAAGGACAGTTTACAGTGAGCAGCTGGTTCTCACCTCGCACAAGCTGAGTACACTTGACAACATGTGTATGGGGATGATCAATGGTGATCTCAAAAGCTGAAGGGAAAAGAGGAGATAAGAGAGACTTTTAGTTTTGCATTTGTACTGCAATGAAGTACTTGACTCTTCATATAGGTCCCCCACACACAAAATACATGATGAGTGAGTGAATCACAAACATGGGTCTTCCTGTGCTTGACTGGTGAGATATCTTTGAGCCAAGCTCCTTGCATGTGGCCTGTAGGGCGATTTGGTTATAGTCAAAGTTTTTAAAACAAATTTTCATTATGGGCACCAGAACAGAATTTTCCAAAGCAGAGGACTGCAGAGTAGGACACAGACGATGGTTTACCCCAGGATTATCACGATAACAAAATGTCAGTAGTTGATACCATTACCAGTAAAAGCTCCTGATTTATTATGCTATAAAATTAATATGCTATTGCACACATTCCTTTACAGGGCAATTCCATGCAAAGGTCATCCTTACCATGAGTTTTTACCAAAAGAACAAAACCTTTTTAAGTTGTCCATTTAGGTCTGTAATATACTGTATTAATGTGCTGTAACAGAAATGTTAAGAAAATTGCCTTGTTTATCCACCACATATGAGGTGAGCAACCATGCTAAAATTACATTTTCAACCAACCATATTTCATGCTTTCAAAAGAGGGATCAAAGACCCCCCTTTTTAAACTTTATTTTAACAGTAAGCATTTTGCAGAAAGATGGGGGCATGCCTGAGAAATAAATAAACTGATTTTGTCATAACAGCACTTCCTGTTGAATTTATAAGGGCTATAATTAAGAGGTCATGGCGCTTCAGTGCTCTGTCAAGTCCATAACGTTTTAAAGGTTAAGTTTATATAACATAATTATAAATACAAATAACTTGAAACTTTATTTACAAACCTAAATTATTTCTATGCTTATTAGGATCGACAATTCATCTTACTACTTTGCTCTGAACAACCATAATAATGCGTTACGAACGTGACCGTTACGGACACTTCATATTAAATCATATGCATATTACTATTACTGTGATCTGTTTCAGGCATACCGTATATCCGTGCATATCCAATAATCGCAATAATATGTGTGCTTTGTTAGTTTTAATACGAAAAAAGGTCTCAACTTTCAAGTTCAGTCGATTTTTTAACAAAATTCAAACAGTAGCCTAGATGTTGCGCGCTCTTTAATAACGTGTGATATTGCAATCATTTTGACATTTTTTAAAAATAAAATGCAAACATTTTGACTTGTACTTTGAACTGCATAAACTGGCCAAAAACCCTGCGATCATTTAGATACATAACATAAAAATGACATGATTGCGAGTGCGTCTCACACCTACAGACAATAGTGTCAATCGGTTCACCTGACTGTGGGCAAGACCTGCGATTTGAACTCCTATATGATGAACATTAATATTTTTTTATGAATTTTAGCAAGCAGTTGTGTTAGAAGGAAAATCATGGTCTTTAAATTGAGTCTTGAACAACGCACACGCTTGTCATGAGAAATAATCCATAACCATTTTACAGCGATTTAGTATAATGAAGTTGATTAATTGTGATTAATCTTACCATACTGGTGTCGCAGATGTCAATATTTGGTGGTTTAAATGCCCACTCGTTTTAAGAAGTGTTTTAAGCAGTCTTTTAGTGCCGCTTTCAGACCGGTCACGTCCGTAACGGAGATCGGTCACGCCCGTAACACCGTTTTTTCCTCATTAATGTGAACACGAAAAATAAAATAAAATGAATATTTTATGTTCTGTGGAGAGCCAACCCTTCTTCATCCAGTGGGTATTATTACTTTTGGTTTACGCAGTGTAATTCACAGAATTCCTAAAAAATATGTTATCACCTAAAACTTAAGAGACTTTTTTGTCACGTCCATAATGCGCATATATTTCCCTCATCTAAAATATAAAACGCGTATGTAGACTGAATTTTTTTCTGTCTGGACTCCTTTCCAGAAGCATTCTCTAAGAATTTATATTTCAAGTTTTGACTGCAAATGTCACGTCCATAATGCTGGAATTGCCCTACTAAACTTTTTTTTCATATAAACAATTTAAACTAGAACAATGAGAAATATTTGAAGGATACATGCCATAGAAGATTTTCATAAAATTATCAAAGTCAGAAAAAATTTAAAAGATGAATTATAATTGATCTTTTTAATGTCAATATTGTTTGATTAATATTAACCACATAAGGCAGGTTTATTGGACTGTATTTACATTATTTTTTTTGTTCTGCCTTGTGTGATTTGGTTATTAATAACATAATATTATCGATTATTTATATATATATATATATATATATATATATATATATATATATATATATATATATATATATATATATTCGATTACATTATATGGCCAAAAAAAAAATCATACAAGTATATTAATATCGTGGCAGGTATGCATTCAAGCATTCAAAAGGATTGAGGTTGGTACTGCAGAAAGATTGGTAGTGTTACATTTTTTTTTTTTTTTTAGTAACAGCACCTTTGACATCTCTACTGTACTCAAGATTATAATAGGATCAGCACACAAAATTGATAGCATCGTAAACCACACACAGGAAGGGAGCATTGCCAGATTGACATGGAAATAGAAATTAAAAAGGTGAGAGTAGTAATAGCTCTTAATTAGGAGCTTGTGATAGTCCTGTCGACTCCTGGGAATTAGCAGTGAATGAGAATAAATGTGGTTATTTGGTACATCTCTCTAGTATGGTGATTCACTGACCCATTCTTGCCCTTCCAAACTTACCCAGGGTCTGGAGTATAATGCTCTCAAGAATGACCAGGTCTTGGGCTTGTTGCAGGTATGTCTGAGATTGAGAGGACAGGCAGGTTACTCACATGGTCTCTTGGTCATGGACTACACGTTTACTCGCTCTCATCAAATTAAGATGACCTTTTTTTTGCACCAAGCCAATCAGCACCTTATCATACAAGCTATGCCCCTTCAATGCATCAACATATGACAGTGAGAGGCATATGAATAACACTAACACAACAGATAAAGACTGAAGAAAGAAGATTATACATATCCAACCTAAGAGAAAAAAATTAAGACCATTTTGACTGAAAATGAAAATATAGAAATAAGAAAACTGTGGGTTGCACAACCTGTTCAAAAGAAAAGCAATGTTATGTCTGATGCTGTGGTTCTGCTGCTTGTGATTAAATTTGACATTTTAGATTAGTTGATACTAGGGCTGGGTATTGTCACAAATTTCATGATTCGTTTCGATTTCGATTCACAAGTTCGCGATTCGATTCTGATTTCAATTCGATATTGATTAATTATACTATAGTATTAAAGGTTAAATTAAAACTTGTATATGCTGCTTATATGTACATTACATATTGATGAACAGTTAAGTAAAAATACAATGAATATGCAATTTAGCGCATATATTTAGCAAAATGCTGCTCTCTGGAGTACATTTTTCTAAATGACTAAGTAATGGACATTGTATGGCTTTTCTGAGGTAAATGTATTACATGACATTGTTTACAAGCTGTTTTACTGACTTATTTCCACGGTTGAAACACTAATTGAGCAATTATATGAGACATGATATGGATTTTGGTAAGCTGTACTGTATCTTTCAGCTAGAGATGCACTGATTGCAATTTTCTTGGCTGATTCCGGTTTCTGATTTTTTTGTAAGTGTGACCTGCCAATACCAATTTTGATTTTCTTTCTAGGAACTAAAACGGACAAGCGTATGTACATTTGTAATTTGACAAAGACAAATGTAATTTGCAGCCAGGGTCGTCTAGCAACTCTCCATTGGCTTGCGAGCTTGAAAAACCAAACTCTAATCAGGCCAATCACATTGTGTATAGAGTCGGTGGGCGGGCTTAACATAATGATGGCAGAGTTGCGACGGTTCTGCGCGCTACTTGAAAACAAAGAAGCTGGCGAACAGCGGCCTTTCGAATCGACTTTGGCCGCAACTCTGGAAGACTTGGAGTTAAGCTTTTCTTTGAGAAAAGAACAAAGAACGGCACTGAAGTCATTCTTAAAAAAGGAAGATGTGTTCGGAGTTTTGCCGACTGGATACGGCAAAAGTTTAATCTATCAACTAGCTCCGCTACACCTTCATTGCTCTGGTTGGTTGTAGCGCTATCCTATTGCGTGCAGAAGGAATTTGAAAGACAACCGTTTATCCTGCCCCTCGGTTTGAGCCCTGCCAATGGTGTTCCCAGACCTAACATCTTGATGTGGTTCTGGCTTGTCAGGCTAAAAAACTGACAGCATATACAATCAAAAATCTACTGTTCTTCAATGCAAAATTGTACTTTCATAAAAAAACAAAAAAAACAAGTAAAAAGTCAGTAAAAAAAAGTCAGTTATTAAGTCAAAAGTAGACAGTGATTTTCTTTGTCTTTTGTTCTTTGATTAGCATGACAGACAGCAGCAAGAATATTAGGCTGCTGTCACTTTAAGAGTTTTTGC
The DNA here is from genome assembly GCA_039654625.1 of Rhinogobio ventralis. NCBI lineage: Eukaryota > Metazoa > Chordata > Actinopteri > Cypriniformes > Gobionidae > Rhinogobio > Rhinogobio ventralis. The sequence goes on from CM077203.1 coordinate 9,607,279, forward strand.
ACGTCTCCAGTATACTGTTACCTAACATGCGTTATCTTTTTCAATGATTTACGTTCCAAAACTACCTGTGTTTAACTGAATACTTGCCAAGATGGGCATTTTTGACATAATTTTGTTTTTAAGCACAGTAAGCCACTCATTTTAGTACTTCGAGCTGTTCGAGCGGCGGCTTTATGTGTGCACCACTTATATACAAAGCTTGACATTAACTTTTTTGCTCAACAGCCACTGTGGCTAGTTCTTTTCCAAAGTTACTAGCTACTCAGCATTATCACTGGCCACAATTTTGACATCGATACCATGGGGGAAAACTGCCATATAGATATTTTTTATTATCTCATTATTTGGCTACTGTCACTTTAAGACCTGACACACAGACACATTGTACTGTTTTATATAGCCAATATACTTGGCTTTATGGGAGCACAAATCTGTGGGAATGAGTGAAATTATGCTCAATACACGCAATCCCATGCCAAAATTCAAGCCCTATAACACCAACAATATTTATCCGGAGCGAATGAAATGAGCAAGTGAGGGGAGGTGGGTTTGTGTGTGAACTTGCTATCAGAGATGATAGAGAGAAAGAAGAAACAGCTGGTATTCTATCTATTCTGTGGAAAATAAGCGTTGGAAGCAGTTCAGATATTTCAGTATCGGTATGTATCGAAAAATCTAGATTTCTGACAACACTACGTTGCACTTAGTTTATTATTTCAGATGCCTTTTTAAAAGACTACAAATGAAAATGTATATTATATAAAATACAACCTGCCAAACTGGCTAGTAGGAGTGACTGCGTTACACAGCACTGCTGAAATCCAGGCAGGTGTTAATGTCAAGCCCTGCTTATATAGATCAGTGGTGCGCATGCTTTTGGTGTGAGTGCGGAAATTATGCGCAATACAATCACTGTTTAACCGCAGCGCATGAGATGAGTGAGTGACAGGAGGCGGATGTGTGTCACTTCGCCGTCGGAGAGAAGAGAGCCAGAATGTGCAGCAGACGTTATTGCCTGTGCCGCTGGCAACAAAACGGACCGGCTCAGAATCGAAAAGATGTGAGACTGACCAACCGGTCACCGGTATAGGCCGATCATGCGGTAAATCACCTGATTCCGGTCCACGGCCGGTCGATCGGTGCATCTTTACTTTCAACATACCTTCTGATGTTCATTTCACGCTGTAACTAATAGTAAAGCGGAAAAAATGATCGGTTCAGCCACTTCGCTTGAACTGAGCTGCACTACAGTGATCTGTCTCGGCACATTAATGAGTGGCAAAACGGTATTTATTGTTTAAATTTCATAATTAAATTGACAGAATTTGAAAGCAGAGACTTTTTTTTCATATCAAAGCACAAAGCTTATTGCGATTTACTGGATGGCAGGCACACTACCAAGTTTTGTTTATTCATCAACTGAAAACAGCATAGAGTAAAAGATAAAATTCTTGGGATTTAATCAATATCAGTTCATCAAAACGAGAATCAATTAAACTCGAGAAATTAATATTTTTTTAACCCAGCCCTAGTTGATACAAACATCATTGATCTGATAGGAGTTAAAAAAGGAAGTGAAAATTGATTAAATTTACAAAAATGAAACTGAAAATCCACCATTCAAGGAAAAAGATATAGTTCACTCAATAAAGGGAAAATTCTGTCATTTTTATTTTCGGTGAACTACTCCTTCAAATTAAACAAATTTTGCTGCAATAGAACTTATTGCAGTGAAAATTGTTGCTGTAAAATAACTTATTCTCTAATAAGTTACATTTAAGCAAAGCAATTACATTGAACCAATGACTCAGACGGTTTGAAGGCCATCTGACAGATACTATCATTACTTACATCACTCCTGGTGTCTGGAGAAGGGTCCTGAGGATTGAGACACGCATGGGTCACCTTAATCACATGCTCCAGCTTGCGGGGCTGTTCTTCCACCTTCGCAGCCAAGAAGAGAGCTGCAGGAGCAATCACCTGTGCGACACATGACATTAACAAAGAGGTTAGATTCTGGTCCAATCCAGCCAGCTGTTTTATGATCGTTTAGCAAAAAGCTTGTCGAAGGATAATGCACACACATTTCGGTGGAAACGGGTGAAGGACTGGATCATGTAGAACCGATGCATATACACAATGGCAGTGTTAATTGTAAGTTGTGACCTGGTCGTCCAAAGTTAAGGATGGTATTAACATTAAATGCATTTAAAGTCACCATGAAGTCAGAATTGAAAAGTATTGAAATAGTGCATATGTGCCTTTGTAATCTCTCATCAAAATAGCTTCCCCTCCCTCTTGCAGCGACATCTTTTTTTTTTTATTGGCGTAAAGTGAGGACAACCTGTCACTCACATGAGATCACAGCAAATACCAATCAAGCCCCACCCTACATTTTTTCTTGTTCGAGAAGCTGTTTCACTTGGACATAAGTCACAATAAGGAAGAAAAGGCTACTGCAACTTCAATTTCCTGTCCAAACAGCACAACTGCTCAAATCAACAAACTCAGTATTTTCAACAGGGCCATAGATATTTAGAAGAGAATGTCTTAACTGATACGGGTTTGTCCTTCACATTATTTGCATTCAATTCTTGCATTTTAATTAATTATAGGTACTATCATTTCATACACATTAGCACCATTACTCAAATGTAGAAAGTGAAAGTACCCACTCCTGCAAACGAAAAACAGTTTTTAACTGCTCTCCATTAAACGAAGGTACATAATTAACAAAATAAATCAGGACAACTAATAATCTCTCCCAAATAACTATATGTTGTGTTACTGTATCAGAACTTCTCCCCGATGGGGCAAATCAAGATATTTTTAATTGCAATACTAACAGATATATTTTGGAATGGCGTAAACAACATAAAAGTCGAATACTTGAGTGTAAACAAATGGTATAATGAAGAAAATAGTGGAAAATGGAAAGAGGGAATAGCAATGACACCGGCTGCGCTATTGTTCAGTAGGAGAGACTCCTCAAGCTAGGCCCTGAGGCCTAAACTAAACCCCAAAAAAACACAAAACTGGGACTTAAAGCGTTTATTCTCTTCGCCTTAATTCACAAGTTTCACAATACAAAAGGCGTGTTTATTGGTAGACCTGTTTTTAGGTCATTTTAACGTTGTAACTCAACGCCACACAAGCCGCCCAAACCGGCGTCAGCAGATGCCGAGAACGACGCCTCGCAAACTGAAAAAGATACACGTTGAGCCGCTGTCCCATGTCCTGTAGCAGGTTAGCAGCTTGCTGTCGGTACGAGAGCTCTTTGTCGGGATCAAGTCCCGCTCGGCGAGATGGGCTGTTTTCGATTTGTTCGCGCGTGAAGTACCATTTATTGTTATTTAACGAAGGCGAAGGGAACGTAGCCGCCATTACTGAGAAGGACAATGTTTTAAAATCTCTCTGCGTCACAGGAAGCGCGTCATCGCTGGCTGGAATGCGACTGCGGTGTGAATTGACTTAACCCGTTCAAACCTGAAACAAAAAAAACGAAAAATGGGCCAAACATTATTTTTACTTTAAATGCAGCCATAAATTATATTTAAAAAAATCGTTTATGACAAATTTATTAAGTATATGCAATGACCATTACAATAAGGATATGTTATTTCAAGAAAACCTAAAATAAATTATAGATTAATGCAAAATAATTCAATTTGTTTTTAACAAATCAAGTGCTTTTCTTAAAAAAATAAATAAATGTTCAACACCAAGGGATAAACCAAGCTCTGAAATGGTTACACTTTATTTTAAGGTGTCATTGTTACAGTGTAATTATATATTTAAGTACTGAGTAATAATAATTAACCACATGTACTTACAATAGGGTTAGGGTAGGATTAGGGTTTGGTTGAGGGTTAGTCGCATGTAATTATGCATTATTTACTGTTATCACTATGGTAAGAACATGTAACATATGTAACAAGAACACTGTAAAATAAAGTGTTACCAAATATTATATATATATATATAAAAGAGAATGCCAAAATGAATTATTCATACTAGATAAATAATGAATAAACAGTAAATAGGAGGAGAGTAAACAATAAACTAAACGACTTTAAAGAAAACATACAAAAAGTAATAAATACTTAAACGTTTTAATAAAATAAAAAAATCGTAAAGACTACAGAAAGGTGAGAGACTTAAATCTACATTTTAGTATAAAATGCTTAGCCAAATTTTTTTTTTTTTTTTAATGTAAAAACGTATTTATTTTTATTTTGCAATGACCATTACAATAAGGATGTGTTATTTCAAGAAAACTTATAAATAGATTATAGGTTAATGCAAAATAATTTAGAGGTTCAAGTTGGTTTTTAACTAATCAAGTGATTTTCGTTAAAAAAAAAAAAAGAAAGAAGAAATATTGCAGATAATAAGAGAGTGCCAAAAGGACTTATTCATACTAGATAAATAATGAATAAACAGTAAATAGGAGCAGAGCAAACGATAAACCAAACAACATAAAAAGTCATAAATACTTAAAACTTTTTAATTTTCTAATAAAAAAAAATCTTAAAGACCACAGACTGAAATCTACACTTGTGTATAAAATGCTTAACCAAAATGCCTAGCCAAATATTGTAAAAAAAGAAAAAGAATCCTAAACGCAGTCATGCCAGTGTCAGAACCATAGACTGTAAGGCCAGAACTAGCTATAGTCTACTGAAATTCTCTTTGACATTTAATTGCTGTAACTTTTTATACATATGCTAATCATATACATTCTTGCCGTTTGATATCTGAATTTTTATTGCTAGAATATCGGTAAGTAGGCTTGCCATGTCGTCCAGCTGTCTGTAAAATAAAGGTTTGCAGAGAACTTTTATTTTGACATATCCGTTCCTACACGTCTTGTTTTTGTTCATTTTAAATCGATGCAGGAATTTAAAGCATTCTATTTTGTTTCAATATAAAATGTGAACAATTATTTGAAAAGGAGTATTAAATATGTAATGTTACTGTATGTGAATAAACTGCTCTAATCATCAACTAACGCTCCATGTTTAAGAAGCGTAATAGCGCCATCCATTGGTCAACGTCAGGTTGTGTCGCGAGAGAAAAATAGTGACGAATGCGGAAGTGTTTATGTTGTATCTATGTGGTTTAGTGGCGTGTAGTCAAACAAAATGACCGAGTCCAAAGCGAAAAATATTAGCGCCATTCCAATTGATGGATTCAGCAATGTTCGCGTCACATCATTATGGAGCTTTCTACAGTCTGTAAGTTCACAGAAACATTTGATTCTCTTTGACATAAAGCTAATCTAGTTTTGTCGCTAGTTTTCAGTACACCCGAGGTCACGTGGATTAAATAAAGAAAACGTTTTTTTTTAATCAAAGAAGAACTAGTAATAATAATCATCATGTAATCTTGTTTGCAGGTTGACTGGTCTGAGCCCTGGCTTATTTGTCTGCTGGCTTTCCATGTCTTTTGTTTTGCTTTCACCATCCTGTCCTGCAAATACTACCGCCTTCAGATCTGTCATTTTCTCTTGATGGGTGAGTTTTTGCAATAATAAAAATGTTAAAGGTTAGGGTAAATGTATAAAACTATAGTGGAACAACCACAAAATTATTTTTCCAAACAAAAACAGCTCAGAAAAGGTGTTTTTGGGAATTGTGTGAATAGATTGTGAAAGCACCCTATAATATAATAATAATATATATGCGTGTGTGTATGTGTGTGTGTGTGTGTGTGTGTGTGTGTATGTGATATATATGTATGTGTAACAGTATTTCATGTTTTGCAGTCACAATGGTTTACAGTGCAGAATACCTGAATGAGTTGGCAGCGATGAATTGGAGGTAGGTCATTATACATCCACCACAAGCCACAGACAATGTCATGTATTTTGTTATACTTAATGTCTCTGCATTTTGTTTTTAGGTCTTTTTCAAAGTTCCAATACTTTGATTCAAAAGGAATGTTCATATCACTAGTATACTCTGTTCCGCTCTTGCTCAACACGGTTATTATTGTGGTAAGGTTTTCCTTTTAGAATATTCTTCTTCATATATATATATTTTTATTTATATATATATATATTACTACAATATGCATCACATTTTATTATGTTTACAGAGTATGTTTAAGCTTTTGCCCTTGATTTAAACTCAATCTTTGCGTTTAAGGCTGTGTGGGTATGGAGGACCTTCTCAACCATGACAGAATTAAAGATTCTGCAGTTAAAGAGAAAAGCTGCCAGAGAGAACCACAAGAAAACGCAATAGAAGACATGAACAGGATGTGCAACATTTCCTAATGTTATTAGGTCCAGAGGTGGAGGGCACATATGGTGGTAGTATGAGGTGAAAATAAGTTGTGGTGAAGGTTCTTAAGTGTTTATTTCAGATTGCTAATGGGCGATTACTCCACCTGCTAGCAAACTCTCCATGGGACGTGTGTTCTTATCCAACACCTATTGGACAAAGCCATCAACTGTATTATGCAACTGCTTTGTGTACATAAAAATAGACCATTCCAGAGCTTGGTATTGCTTATTTGTTTATTGTTAACGTTGAAGGGTTTTCTAAAAAACTCCCTGTTATTGAGTGCCGAATATGTAAATTGTGTAATTATGGCAATAAACTGAATGTTGTTGTTTTTTTTATAGATATCCTTGTCTTTGTTTTTGGATGTCACCACTACATCAGATGCACAAATCCAAAAGTCTGAGACAACATTGAAAAATCTCGACATAAACTGTTTTAGGATGTAGAGTGTGCATAATGTAAAAACATGGACATTTATACTTTTAAAGTTCATACTTTTACATTCAAATAATTAACTTTTACTTACATTATTATGCTGATTATATGTTCTGCAATTAAAAAATATATATATTATTTTTTATTAACGTCTCAGTGTAGTATCTTACTTTAACCAGTAGAGAGTGCAGTACACCAATTCCCCAGGGTTTTTACAAGTGTGGGCATCTGCAGGTTGGAGTAATGGGCGTGACTAAAGATAGGCACGTGCCACAAAGTCTTTACAACTGGTCGCAAAAGCTTCCTGTTAGGATGTGGGGTAGGGTTAGAGGTTCGTTTCTGTAGAAGCATGTCACCTTTTCGGCCCATTACTCCGACCTGCAGCTTTTCCTTTGTGTGTGTGTATTCCATAAATGTTGCGAAGCAACCTATATGGTCAGACCCATAAGCATGCGTGCATAATTGGACTATAAGCATATTTGAAGAGTTCAGGATTATACAATGCATTGAGGAGATGCTCAAAGTGCAAAGCTAATCATTCTGAAAATCATCTGGCCAACATCATGTGCAACATTTGTAATTTTGATGCAGACTATGAGGTATCACGATTCACTTACACAGTATTGAGATCTCAACTTGAAACCAACAGTGGCAAAACTTCAAAATCACTACCATCCTCCTGAGGCTGGTAAATGAAATCATACTTCATGGGATTCTTTACTTTTCATTCTCCATCAATCATAACCCTCTCTCTTTCCCTCTATGGGAAAGGGAATGCACTGGAGGAGCTGAAATCCAGCTGTGGATTCCAAAAGTATTCTGTTTCATAAAGGTGTGATGTTACATGATATTCTTTTCTGGAAAGTTGTAATAGTAGCAATACTCCTCAAGTGTCTTGAGATTGAACGTTCATATGTTTCAAAGTGAGTTAGCTGTGGTGAAGTTGGGCTTTGGCTCTGCATTTCTCTGCTTTGTGAGTTTTCATGTGATTTTCATGCCAATTCTATGGCCAAACCATGAGAGGAGTTACACAGGAACCATCTGAAACAGGTGCTTTCTGCTTTCCTGGAAAGCTTTTTGCTTTTTGGGGAGTGCTGAGATGTCAAAGGCCTTTCCTCTGTGCACTTAAGAGGAAGATAAATGAGTTTTAGGATGTCAGAGGATTTGTGATGTTCTGACAGAATAAGTATGCACTGCAACCTCCTGTTGCTTTGTTTAGAACATTCTTTAATTTCACTACCTTCATGGTGCAAAAGTGAGCCAAAACTATTACAATCAACAAGATCTTAGACTTCAAACATCATAGCAGAACTATGTTTACCAGAAAAAGTCTCCTAAATGAAAAAAAGTCTGAGCTTACAAACTAATACAGTTTAGGTGCATCATTGTTCTTAATCGTAAGCTTAATTCAAACATGGTGATGATATCAAACCATCTTTCGCAGCTGTGGATCACTTTGTTTTAAAGGATCTCACAAGCAGCATCTGCAAACTATCCAACTACAAACTCCTGGCTCTCGCCATCGCCAAGAAAGCAAGTTAGAACTACAAATTCACATCTTCCCTTCCCTTCCCTTCCCTTCCTCCGGGCAACAATAGGTGGCTTTAAAATTTGTTACATTTGGTATTATTAATACCACATATACTTAATGCTGACAGGTGGATCAGGGACGTTTAAAGTCAGCATGAAACGTGTGTTGCGATAGTCTTTTCTTCCCTATAGTGTGGTGCAGGTATGACATCACTTTGAAGGCCAAAACAAGGAAGCGAGTTAGCATTTTATCTGGTTCCATCGTCCTGAAGTCAGTGGGTTTTTTAACTTTGTTATTTTGTTTAAATAGCTGAAATAAGGTCTGTGCTGAACACAATAACCTAAACACTTGCCGTTTTAAATATCAATCCTGCTGATCACGTTCTTTATTCCACTCTGCTTATGTTAATATTAAAATATTCGCCCAGGAACACTCAGTAAGATAATGTGTAAAATTAGAACAGCCTTCTATCTGAACCGTTTTGACTTCTTTGCTTGCTTTTTTGCTATTATTCTCGTGCAGTGACTGATTCGGGGCTTGATTTTGTCCATTGTGAATTTATTGGATGGTTGTGGATTGGTCGATCTCATGTGAGTAACAGGTTTTCCTGCCCTCGTGCCAGTAAACACGTCATCAGAGAAATAAGGAAAGTTATTTTGAATGAAAGAATACAGGGGCACATTATTGATTATGATGTCCTCTTTAGACAATCTGTTGACTATAAGTCACATTGCACCTACATGTCGACTCTCATTAGAGTAAGTAACTGTCCAAACCCCTTTAAAACCAGCCATTAGACCAGTCTGATCGGGTTTGGAGACTAGCTAAGACCAGCAAGCCAGCTTAGACTGGTTTAAGATGGATTTTTTCAGCAGAGAAAGTTGTTAGTAGGCTACCACTTGCCTTAGGCTGGTATTAGCAAGTAACAAATCATGGCTGTGATGTAAATGTGACACATAAACTACACCCTAGTCAGTGTTTAAAAGTTTATCATTGGTTAAAATTCCTTTCTGGTGAGTATATACAAATAAAATGTAGTACAGTGAATTTGAACAATGTTCAAATTATAGGATTTATGTAAATGTTCACAGAAAGAACAAATCTTTATTTGACAGCTTGCACATGATCTCAGTGTCACTGCTGTCTCTGTCTTTGTGCCTTGCATGGTTTACTGTAAATGTATCACTGCTATTGATTGCTTGTGTGATGGTTCAGTTGAAGCCTATCAGCTCAGTAGGGCAGTGATGATGCTGCCTGTCTATGAGCTGCAAAGAGCTAATCAGAGGGCTTTGCTTTTCCCAGCATCCCCGACGTTGACTGCATCCCACTTCCGCCCAGTCACATGACCCAAACGCTACGTTTTCCCATCACAGAGCAGAGTGTGTCAGTGCGATTCTTCCAGAGAAACCGGAGATGAAACGCACACACTTAGACGCACATGCTGTCTAGACGTCAGAAAACCTCTATTAATGATTTTCTTGAAAGCATCACAAATGCTATTGTTGCGTAATATTGGTTTGACTGGCAGAGTTTATGTCAAGATTTTGATGCCTGGGTAGTAAATATCTGGGTAGATTTCTACTAATAATGCAGGAAGTACCATTGGTGCTAACAGGAACTGCGCAGCCCCACAGCACTTATCGTAATGTAAGGGATATGTTATGTACTTAGTGGAAATGATGACGGTGATTACAAATACCACCGGATCTTCCAGAAAGCTGGAATTTCTTTTAATTCTGAGGCTGATGACTAAATAAAAGAGAAAAAAGGGATATATGGATGTGTGAATGTGGATATATTTACATTACAAGCAAAGGAGGTTAGCCATGAGATATTAAAGATAAGGCAGACAAGTTGATCTCAGCATGAATTACATCCCTTAGTCACATTTAATTTCGTTGAATTCTTGCTGCCAAGTGTATTGCAATGTCGTGACACCATCAAACAGAGCTACAGCTAGAGCTCTTTCTTAAGAAAATGAGTCACTTGCTTTAAAAGGCAATAACACAGTGCTAGGGCAATGTGAGTGGTTGCTAAGGTGTTGCTAAGGTGTTCTGAGAGGGTTTTAGCACGTTGATAAAGTGTTACACAATGAATTTGGCTAAAAAGTAACTTATTGCGTTACTTAGTTACTTTTTATGAAAAGTAATGCGTTACATTACTTTTTCTCACCTGTGCTGGCTTGCTTGTTTGTTTTTAATAACAACAAAAAAGGCAAATGTAAAGGCCCTTTCACACCAAAAGTAAAATGAATAAGCCTCATGCTGAAGGAAATGCAAAAATGTACAGTAGAGGGTGCAGTTCAAAATAAACCTTTCAGCGGTTCTGCCATTCTGGATTGAAGAAAAATAGGATGCAGGGGAAGAAAGATCAATACGCTTACTTCAGCAATAAAAATGTTAAAAAATGAAACACAAATGTGATGTTTATCTAAAGTCATTTTTGCTTATTAGTATGTTTGAAATGGATCATCAAAGGTCAGCAACAAAGATTTTTGATAAAGTGAGATTAAATACATAAAGTAGATTTGTGTAATTTAATATATTTAATTATTTCAGGTTCTATTTGAATTTATTTTAAAAAGTAATTTATTCCTGTGATGCAAAGCTGAATTTTCAGCAGCATTACTACTCCTGTCTTCAGTGTCACATGATCCTTCAGAAATCATTCTAATATGATGATTTGCTGCTCAAGAAACATTTCTTATTATAATAAATGTTGAAAACAGTTGTGCTGCTTAATATTTTTGTGGAAACCATGATTTTTGTTTTCAGGATTCTTTGATGAATAGGAAGTTCAAAATTACAGCATTTATTTGAAATATAAATCTTTTGTAACATTATACATGTCTTTGCTTTCGCCTTTGATTAATTTAAAGTTATAATATGTATTTTTTCGCTGATAGAGGTCGCTAACCTCTTTAAAACAATAACAAAGGTGTAGATTGATGACGCAGTGAATGAGCGTGGAATCATGGAACTTGTCGTCATACCGATGGATCTAATAATGTTTATGGGGAAATAGACACGTGCCGGTATACGGTAATACAATATATCACGATAATGAACATGCATGATATTGTTATCGTGGGCACTTCAAAATACAGTGAATAATTATTTATTACGAATGATTCAGATTTTTAGAATGCATTTTAAGAATACTTTACCCATCTAGTGTTTAAAATGAACAACACCGCTGTATGCTGCATCAAAGAGGCACGCGCACTGATGTAAACAAGCCCAACACGCATGAGCAGCGCATGGCGGAACGAGTGAAGGAGACGCGCATTCACTCTCTGACAGCAGATGGCGCTGATGGAACAGCAGAAATGCAGCCGTTTCACCGAAAACCTCGTAAACAAAGCAGAGTCGCGCTACTAAACAGTATTTAAATGTTTCAAACAGCCATTCAGATTTCTGTATTTCTCATTTTGTTCCAAAGTCAGCTTGCCATGGTCCGTAATGTTTGAACGAAACTACAACAGTGCTAGATGTTACGCAGTTGTCCACTCCTGTTGCCATGGTTTCTACTGTAGTAAAAGCGGAAACCAAGGGTAACGCGGATATGACGCCATTGACAGGCGACTCCCTCACACGTCCCGGTTCCTTGGTTAAAATCGCAATTTTCTCACAATTTACAAATAGTTGGAAACATTTGTAATATTGTAAGTACTCAACTGAACAAAATATATAACACTGGCCTCGTGGTTTTTGGATGTTTTACTGCAAAAATGCAGTAAATGCAGTATAAATGTCTTTAAAAAAAAAAAAAAATACTGACCAGCATAATTATACTGAAGGATAGTATATGTGACTAAAAAGAAAAAAAAATGTTGGGGGCCATGAAGGTTTGCAGAAGCGGGGGTCTCATGTCTCGTTCTTTTATGCTCTTGAAGTTTAACCTTTATTTAGACTTTTTTGTCCTTCACTTTGGGAGAGGCTATATAAGGATTTCTTTTCTTTTAGGGAGGAAGAAATAGAACATTCCAGAGCCAAGCAGAAATCTACAGTTTTTCTCTGTTTTGTCTCCCCAAGCCAGCAAAGACAGTTCCAACGTTGTTTCTATCAGGAAAACATGCGGTTGACATGGGTGTGTGAAGTGTCTTCTGTTTTCGAGCACATGGGAGGGAAGAAAGTGGGTGTGTCTTTTTCCTAAGATCTAACCACCCAATGATGTACTGTTTGACCTTCTCTCCCACTCCTCCCTACTATCTAAACTCCTTCTCTGCCCTGCATCATGTTAAAGGGCAGCGTGTCTTCCCTCCCCCAGAAAGCATCATTAGAGATCGCAGAGGATCCTCTCTGATGGGACGGCATTGTGTGTAGGCTGACTGCGTATGTGATATCTTTGAGGAGAACACTTTAGTGGGTGTCTCCATTTGCACTTTAAAGGCTTAATATGGGACGCTAATGACACTGCTTCTGTGCAACAATACACATGGATGCACTTATTTTGTTCAAACAAGGAAGACAAGATGGGTCTTTATTCAACCCGAAGAGCAAAGCGTGCTGTCAACAATTATAACAGATTATCATCCTACGCTACAGTAGTATTTCTAAAAAAGGACACCATAAAAAAATTTGAGAAAATGAGAGAAAGCCAATATGACGACGTTAGTTTGTAAAGGAGAAAAAAAATAGCACAATGTGTAAACATTTAACATTTATGATAAGTAGATTAAAATGCACACTGTCATTTAATACAGTGTTTCAATAATTACAATTACGATATAAAAGCCAGTTATTCAATTTAGGAAACTACATGTGTTCTATTATTAATATTTTGCTTAAAGGCATAGTTCACCCCAAAATCATTTATCATTTCGGAAATCATTTAGGCTACTCACTTTCTGTCTCAACTGGTAAGACAAGAAGAGGAGCAAGGGATCTATTTGCAGCAATAAAACTTTAATCATAACAAAAACAAAGAAGATAATCCATAATGCAGGACCCGTGAAAGCTTTGCAACACAAAGACAACATTGAACAAAGAGAGAACCAAACTGAGTGTTTAAATACAAGAGATAATGAGAACTAAACAAGAAACAGGTGGCAAACATAATTAGTAACCAGGGGAACAAATGAGAACATACTTAGAAACAAAGGCTGTGTCCGAAATCGCCCCCTAAACCCTTAAATAGGGCACTATTTGAGGGGACAGCCATTTGTAGTGGTGTCCGAAACCATAGTGGACGTTATTGAGTGCATTCATTTAATCCCACAATGCACCGCAATAACATGTACAACCAATCTACGCTCAACGGCTAGAGAATACCCATAATGCACTGTGACAGTTGCACCGAATGAATTCTACGTTTCAAATAATGATTAAAAAGCAAGCACAGACTAAAGCGGCAGATCTTCCAGCGCACTCAGTGTCCGAATTCACTCACTTCTTCAAGTGAACTATATTAGTGAGTAATGTAGGGAATAGTGAATGAGGGTATAGGGTGCGATTGCGAACACAGGAAAAGACAATCAAAGAAATAGGAACTAAACAGGGAAAAGGGAAACCAGGAAAAACAGAACAAAATAAACTTCAAACTAAAGGCTCAGATTATACTTCAAGTGAAATCGAAGAACGAACTGATGTGATGTCATTTCGAACAAAATCAGGCCAAAACAAAGTTCGTTTGGAGTTTGAAACAGCAAACTTTCCGGAAAAGGTCTTAAAGCTATTGTATAAAGTGCTATATAAATAAGCGTGACTTTACTGCCTGGAGTGCCGAACTGCAGAGCTGGTGCAAACATATCCGCATCGCTATCCTCAGATGCTTTCTTAACTACTAAACAGTAATGCTGTAATTTCTGTTGTGTGTTTATTTTGTTATTGAGAGAAAAGAGCAGCACATATTTACATATTCCTCTAAACGTTGCTTTCAGCAGTGTGGGTGTCGTTGAGATGTTCACGAACAGGTTATCGGTGCAAAGGTATTTCAAACTTCTTTTTACCTCTAAACGAAGAGCGAAAAAGAATTTTGCTGTGTGTATATCAGGGCCTAAACACAAAGTTCCTAAACACAACCAAAACTGTGACACCCTCATACCATTCCAAACCTGTATGACTTTTTTTTGGTGGAATACTAAAGAAGATATTTTGAAAAAGTGTCTTGTTTTTCCATCTATACAATGAAAGTTAGAGGGGTTCAGTGTTGTTTTGGACTCCATTGACTTTCATTGGACAAATCATTTCATATGGAAATAACACACACACACAGGATTGGAACATCATGCTTTTCCCATAATTATTTAATATTTTTACATCTGCATTATTATTCTTAATGTTTTAAATGATATTTTCTCAAAGTCTTTATACATTAAAATATATAGATGCATTTCTATAGAAGGAAGGGTGTCATCATATTTGGGGGTCCTAGCATCACAAAGTTTTACGAAAAGTTTGACAAAATTAGTTTTTTACTTGGAGGAAAACATGACTCGCCGAGGATTTGAGTGTGATACAGTGAGTGTTAAAAACCTACTGTGTGATTGTTTAAGCTTTATCTGCTCATATTTCTTTAGACTTGAGCCCTTTGCGGATATAGAGATGTCTAAATATTTTTTGCTGTCAAGGAGTTATCAAGACCATATGAGGTAATAAAGCAAACACACTGAAAATCATTCATGTCATTCAATCATTTAATATGGTCATAAATCCATATTTCTCTATGCTATCAAACCTACAAATCTAAGCTTTATCTACAAATCTAAGCTAAATCAAAGTTTATTTTTTCAGTAGCTCCCCATCTGATGTGGTGAGCCAAAATGTTTATCAATTGAAATTTTACCTGAAATAAAGCACAAATCATCACAGGGTCTGTGCAACATCTCTGTCACGTTGAACTGTGCTTTACTGGGATGAAGACATGTCTAGGCCGACTGGCTGACCATGTCAGATTTTTTTTTTATGACAGAAACAGGCTGCGTTGATGCAAAAATAAAACAAAATGTTTAATTAATGTGAAACCAGGGGTGAAAAATAAAACAATGGTTCAGGAAGTAGGGTAAATGTTGTGAGAGCTAATGTATTTAACATGAATAAAAAATACATGAACTGATAAACACAACGTTTCCTCTTACTCCAAACATGTTCTTGACAGGACACAGCGCAGTGCACCGTGAGCTGCATAAATGACGGAGAAAATAATTCAATAGTGTAGGTTTTCATTTGAAGAATGTACCATATTATAAAATATTTTGTGTTTTGTGACGATAGTCTTCACTGGGATAAAATTGTCAGGAATTCTCAGTGGGAATATACACCGATGGTGACAGGTGAAGTGAATAACACTGATTATCTCTTCATCACGGCACCTGTTAGTGGGAGGATATATTACGGTGTTTTCACACTTGTTCCTTTTCAGGGGATTTTTGGCCCATATGTGAACACTCCAAACGATCTCAGACCCCTTTAAAGCGAACCGAACCGAGACCATCTCGGGAGGTGGTCTGGGTACGGTTCGCTAAAAACACGCAATCTGAACACAAACCGCTCTGGGCTTACTTGATTTTTTTTGTGTTTGCAAATTCCAATGTAGTTTGGTCATCAGATGCCTCACTGCAAATCTCTACAGATTATTTGTTCACAATTAACACTAGTTTATTGCAATTTCAACTGCTTCTGAGCTGTGTAAGAAAGACGCGGCTGCGCGCCTTGCCAGTTTAAAATGGTGTTAGGAGCGCACACACCTAAAGCGCATGCACAGAAGCCAGCTGTCACAGCGCGTGTAATTAACAGAATCTTTAGCGTCTTATTGCATTTATTTTAAAGTGTCAAAAACACATAAACAGGTGGTTTTGTCTTAAGTGAATGTAAACATCTGCATTACTAACCTAATATAAGAATCCGTCATACAGTGAAGAATATGGAGTTTAATTTTTTTATGTGATTATTCCATTTCTTACTTGAATGCTGCTTTTAGGCATACCTATACTTTACCTGGAAAATTTAAAGCAGTTTATTTAATTTGCATCGTTCTTTAATTATTTTATTGTATTGTTTATTTTTTGTATCCTGATGTTATCATTGCCTTCTGCAATAAAATAAACATGATTCAAGGAAAACAATTCAAAATAAATGTTATTTACAAAGGTGGATGTGTGATATAGCTAGTGCAAGAATATGTAGTATTGCAAAAAATATATTTTTGTGTAAAAAGATAAACAACTTAATTCAACAGCATTTGTAGCAATGTAATTAAAAAATGTAAAAAAATCTTTACACACAAATATCTTGGTTACTGAGGCACAAACAATGTAAGTGAATGGGATCAAATGTTGAAGGCCATAGGGTCAGCCATCAAACACTGAGCTGGACTAGATCCAAAAAGCAACAGTATGAACACAAAGGGGTCTGAGACCACATTCCTACTAAAGTGGACCAAAAAGGATCTGAGTCCTCTTTCAGGTACAGGGATAGTGTGAACATGAAGAGAACTGGGTCCTTTTTCACTTGGTTCATCTCTTGGTCCACTTAAAGGAGACTGAGTTCAGTTCTTTTAAAGTGGACCCAAGTGTGAAAACACCCTAATAAGAAGCAGGAAAAATGGGCAAGCGTAAGGATTTGAGTGAGTTTGACAAGGGCCAAATTGTGATGGCTAGACAACTGAGCATCTCCAAAACTGCAGCTCTTGTGGGGGGTTCCTGGTCTGCAGTGGTCAGTATCTATCAAAAGTGGTCCAAGGAAGGAACAGTGGTGAACCGGCAACAGGGTCATGGGTGGCCAAGGCTCATTGATGCACGTGGGGAGCAAAGGCTGGCCCATGTGGTCCGATCAAACAGACGAGCTACTGTAGCTCAAATTGCTCAAGAAGTTAATGCTGGTTCTGATAGAAAGGTGTCAGAATACACAGTGCATTGCAGTTTATTAGGTATGGGGCTGCATAGCCGCAGAACAGTCAGGGTGCCCATGCTGACCCCTGTCCTGTCCTTGGGTCCTGCCATCCATGTGGATGTTACTTTGACACATACCACCTACCTAAGCATTGTTGCAGGCCATGTGCACCCTTTCATGGAAACGGTATTCCCTGGTGGCTGTGGCCTCTTTCAGCAGGATAATGCGCCCTGCCACAAAGCAAAAATGGTTCAGGAATGGTTTGAGGAGCACAACAAAGAGTTTTAAGGTGTTGACTTGGCCTCCAAATTCCCCAGATCTCAATCCAATGGAGCATCTGTGAGATGTGCTGAACAAACAAGTCCGATCCATGGAGGCCCCACCTCGCAACTTACAGGACTTAAAGGATCTGCTGCTAACATCTTGGTGCCAGATACCACAGCACACCTTCAGGGGTCTAGTGGAGTCCATGCCTCGACGGGTCAGGGCTATTTTGGCAGCAAAAGAGGAACCAACACAATATTAGTCATAATGTTATGCCCGATCGGTGTATATATTATACATTTGATTAATTGTGTTATATATTGTGTGTATATATATATTATATATATACACACACACTTATATATTTCACACTTAAAATATAGTTTTGTATAGACATACATACAAAACTATATAGCCTGCTATATAATAATTTTATATAATCAATTAAAATGTAATGCCAATGAATAGGAATATGCAAATGTTCTGATATTCATATGAACATGCATTTTTTATTTTATTTTTATTCATAAGATATACAAATGATAAATATTTTATTTTATTTTATTTATTTATACAAAAAACAGCCTAATTAAGTATTGGGGACACCCATAAACAGCACCATTTTGTATTTAGTTTTTGTGCCAGAAAGCACAAATGATTTATCAATAGTAGTGCTGTATAATATTATTACATTTTTTTATTATTATAAGTTTAATAAAAACTAAAAGATATCTTTAAAAGAATAAATTCTGACCAAAGCATCAGAATAAAAAACACTTTTCATGAATTTTATCACTGTCCTCAACTACACTGTGTAAATAAGTGCATTTATGCCAGCTTCTCTCAACCAAATTAGTTTGAATTGGCTTTCAGGTGCTTTAATCATTTATGGAAAACATATGGGTAACCTTTTTCTTTCATTTAAAGAACTTTCAAATAAATACAGAAATCAAATTACATTTTTTCCACTAGAACTGAACCTCAAATTTAGTTTAGAGATGCTTTCCACATCTCTGAGCACATCTCCACACTCTATGCTTGTATATTGATAGTTAGATATTTTATTAATTGCCCTTGCTCTCGGTCTCGTCCCTCTCTGATGTATCAACAACATGACAGATGTATAATGTGTATAAATAGTTTAGTTTGCCAAGTTTAGTCATGGAAGAAACATGCTCGGATGATTTATAATACAAACAAACAAACGCTTGACACAAAGCAGCAAATCCATTGGTGCAAGCTTTATTTGTAGTATCTTTCTTTGTAATATCCTCCCTAAGGAGTTTTTAGTTTGTAATGTACATGCATTAATTATGCACTTGTACTATAAAACGACTTTGCTTGTGATATGAGAGCATATGATGTCATCAGCGCGTGCCATCACAGACCGTTCTTAATGACATCATCACACATTCAGAGAGGTCAGTACATAAGAGCAGCGAGTGGTCAGCAGTAACTTTATACGATTTGTGAGTCACTGGCTGACAAATCAGGTACATTTGCAAATATGAGATGGGACAAATCAATACGGCCTAACTGCATGATCTCTGCAACAGCTCAACGTCTTAAAGCGATAGTTCACCCAAAAATTAAGATTCTTTGATCAGTCACTCACCATCATGTCGTTCCAAACCCATAAGACTTTCCTTCATCTTCGAAACACAGATGAAGATATTTTGAATGAAATCAGAGAGATTTTGAGTTCATAAAGAGATCATAAAACAAATCATTATCAATCAAGTCTTCTGAAGAAGACTTTGATCAACAAATTAATTTAGGCTTTTATTCACATACACTCTAAAAAATCTTGGGTTATTTTTTCTACCCAAATCCTGGGTTGAGCCTTTTAGGTAATTTTTGGGGGTTATTTTTTCAGTGTTTGGGTAGTTTTTGTGTTACCCAGTGTTTGGGTAGTTTTTGTGTTACCCAGATCCTGGGTCAGACGTAACAAACCAGTGTTTGGGTAGTTGTGTTACCCAGTGTTTGGGTATTTTTTGTGTTACCCAGATCCTGGGTTAGACGTAACAACCCAGTGTTTGAGTAGTTTTTTCGTTACGCAGCTCCTGGGTCAGACGTAACAACCCAGTGTTTGGGTATTTTTTGTGTTGCCCAGCTCCTAGGTCAGATGTAACAACCCAGTGTTTGGGTAGTTTTTGTGTTACCCAGTGTTTGGGTATTTTTTGTGTTGCCCAGCTCCTGGGTCAGATGTAACAACCCAGTGTTTGGGTAGTTGTGTTACCCAGTGTTTGGGTATTTTTTGTGTTACCCAGATCCTGGGTTAGACGTAACAACCCAGTGTTTGAGTAGTTTTTTCGTTACGCAGCTCCTGGGTCAGACGTAACAACCCAGTGTTTGGGTAGTTTTTGTGTTACCCAGCTCCTGGGTCAGATATAACAACCCAGTGTTTGGGTATTTTTTGTGTTACCCCAATCCTGGGTCAGACGTAACAACCCAGTGTTTGGGTAGATTTTGTGTAAACCAGATCCTGGGTCAGACGTAACAAACCAGTGTTTGGGTAGTTTTTGTGTTACCCAGCTCCTGGGTCAGATGTAACAACCCAGTGTTTGGGTAGTTTTTGTGTTACCCAACTCCTGGGTCAGATGTAACAACCCAGTGTTTGGGTAGTTTTTGTGTTACCCAACTCCTGGGTCAGATGTAACAACCCGGTGTTTGGGTAGTTTTTGCGTTACCCAGCTCCTGGGTCAGACGTAACAAACCAGTGTTTGAGTAGTTTTTGTGTTACACAGCTCCTGGGTCAGATGTAACAACCCAGTGTTTGGGAAAGTTTTTGTGTTACCCAGTGTTTGGGTATTTTTTGTGTTACCCAGATCCTGGGTCAGATGTAACAACCCAGTGTTTGGGTAGTTTTTGTGTTACGCAGCTCCTGGTTCAGATGTAACAACCCAGTGTTTGGGTAGTTTTTGTGTTACGTAGCTCCTGGGTCAGATGTAACAACCCAGTGTTTGGGTAGTTTTTGTGTTACCCAACTCCTGGGTCAGATGTAACAACCCAGTGTTTGGGTAGTTTTTGTGTTACCCAGCTCCTGGGTCAAACGTAACAAACCAGTGTTTGAGTAGTTTTTGTGTTACCCAGCTCCTGGGTCAGATGTAGCAACCCAGTGTTTGGGTAGTTTTTGTGTTACCCAGTGTTTGTGTATTTTTTGTGTTACCCAGATCCTGGGTCAGACGTAACAACTCAGTGTTTGGGTAGTTTTTGTGTTACGCAGCTCCTGGGTCAAACGTAACAAACCAGTGTTTGAGTAGTTTTTGTGTTACCCAGCTCCTGGGTCAGACGTAACAACCCAGTGTTTGGGTAGTTTTTGTGTTACCCAGTGTTTGGGTATTTTTTGTGTTACCCAGATCCTGGGTCAGACGTAACAACTCAGTGTTTGGGTAGTTTTTGTGTTACGCAGCTCCTGGGTCAGACGTAACAACCCAGTGTTTGGGTAGTTTTTGTGTTACCCATGCAGATCCTGGGTCAGACGTAACAACTCAGTGTTTGGGTAGTTTTTGTGTTACCCATGCAGATCCTGGGTCAGACATAACAACCCAGTGTTTGGGTAGTTTTGTGTTACCCATATCCTGGGTCAGATGTAATAACCCAGGGGTTGAGTTATTTATCGCAGGCTTTTTGCGACCTCTTCAAGAGAGAGCAGTGCAGCTCCATCAAATTGGTGCATGTCTTTGGTAAAATACAGGTTTGTGTACATTTTATTTTATCTATCAATTTGTTATTGTGCTGAATATTGTTTAATTGTATGCAAAGGAACATACAGGGGTGTAATGTGAATCACCTAAACGAGTGTCACGCCGGTCTTTTCGCGTGATGGAAATGACTGATGCCTTGCATAAAATGTTATGATTTTATTAAAAAAGATACAGAATATAAATACATATGATGTTAAAATATGTTTTCAGAACTGTACACTGATTGTTTATGGACAGGTTATGGAGCCCGTCACCGCATATTTTGGCTACGAGAGAAAAGCAGGGCGGCGGTCTAAAGTTAGAAGTTCCCCTGCTGAACATGATACAAGCTCCGGCACGAGATCCAGCGCCGTTGCGGTGGAAACAGGACAAGAGAGACTGGTCGATTACACTTGAATTACTTCTAAATGTTTAATTTTTACTTCTAATATTTGTTAATCAAGCTTAACTGTTGATAATGTGTATTAAAACGATATCAAATATGCTATAATGTACAATATGATCGAAAATAAAGGAATTATCATTCAAACCAGTGGATGTGTCGTCAAACCAGTGGAATTTTAAAAAAGTTTAGAGGATTTGTATGAAGTAAAAAGAAGAAGAAGCTAGTATTATAGTAAAAATTAATCAACTATGCTGGGTTAAATAAACAACCCAATTTGCTGGGTAAAATTAACCCAACATGTTTTCTGTCCTATATTTACCAAGCCCAAATTGGGTTGTTTTTAAACCAGTGTTTTAGAGTGTATAAACATTGAACAAAGGACATACATAGAGCACTCAAATATGGTAAACGTAAGTTGAACCATACGTGCTTGACATGGTGGTCAGTGGTTCTTGTGGAAGCTCAATCGTGCTGCGGAACACAAGATAATGAACCTCATTGGTTCTTACAGAAGCTCAAACATGCTGCGTGACACTAGAATGAACCTCATTGGTTCACGTCCAGATTACATTCATACTACACACACTCATACTATATAGTATCATACTTTTAAAATTTTTGGGTGAACTAAACCTTTAAGCTATTTATATTAAAAAATAAAATAAAATCAGTTAATTATAGAATTAAATAGCTAATATTCATCTAGAAATTGTATATTGCAAAATATAGGCTTGCCATTTACATTTTTTTTTTCATTACTTTTTATTTCTTTCTGATATTTTGCTACATAAAAGTGTAAACTCTCTCCTCGTGCATGTGATGTTTGTAGGGCATTTGGGGTCTCTGACTATTGGAAATCCCATTAGATGTGACTGCCCGTGTTTGTCTCAAAGATCCTTCCGGAAGGGCTGTCTGTGTTTGACAATGTGTCTCAGCTACAAGGCAGATGGGAATCTCTTCAAAAAGACATGATGACGCAGGTAAGGGCCAAACAGCCAAATCAAATCAGTCAGAAAAGAGCGAGATGTGCAGAGAATGAGAGAGGAAGGAGGATAGAAGGTTGCAATTTTGGATGTGTCATTCAGAACTAAGAAAAGAGGGTAGTTATATTAAATAGCGTCCTTATGGGTCAAACAAACCCATTACTTTATACAAACAGACCAAAAATATTTGTGTCAGATCACCTCTTGAGTTGTTCCTCTATTAATTGAATAGTTTATCATTTAAGGGCTTTTTCTGTTACAATGACTGAACTTAACTATATTTTGCACAGTGTAATATATAGTTAAGTTCAGTCATTGTAACAGAAAAAGCCCTTTAAAAAAATGTGAAGTTGTAAATAAAAGATGATTGGAGTATGTTTTACAAGAGTCTTTCTACTTCAAAATTTCATGTTTCAATGTTACTTGCCATTTCTTTGTGATTAGTTGTGAAATTTACTAGCAATTACAAAAAGTCAAAATAAATACTACACCAATGAGTGTGTGTGTGTCTTTGGTTCAGGTAAACCCTATGTTATGAGGACAAAATGTCCCCACTGTCACACTCGGGTCTGAGGAAGATGAAGACAAGGTAAAGGTAAAGGTAAAGGTAAAGGTAAAGGTAAAGGTAAAGGTAAAGGTAAAGGTAAAGGTAAAGGTAAAGGTAAAGGTAAAGGTAAAGGTAAAGGACAAAGAAGGCAAGGTGTGCAACAGTGTGCGCTTAAGCACAGACAATACCAGACAACTGAACTGAAAACAAGCAGGAACTTAAATACACAGATGATTAACTAAAATGATAAACAGCTGTGATGAATGTGATCAGTGTCCATGGTGACAGATTGTGGCGGGAAAATAGAACAAAAGAAGACATGTGACCAATGAAAACAACTGATAGTCCATGAAAACTAACACAAACAGGCAATATCCAAAATCCTTGTCCGTATGAGGAATTTTTTTTGGTCATGAGTCCCATGAGGAAAACGGCTTATAAATCAGACTAAATTAAGTTTTTTTCAAAATGTAAAAATGCAACAAGTTTTCTGTGATGGGTAGTTTTAGGGGATAGAATATACAGTTTGTACAGTATAAAAATCATTAAGTCCCCATAAAACATGAAGACCCATGTGTGTGTGTATATGTGTGTGTGTGTGGCAGGTGATGTCCTTGTGAATTATTATTATTGAAACTATTATTACTGATAACATGGTCAGAAACATCGGTCATTAAGAGCTCACAGTATCAGCCAGACCAACCGAACAGAAAATCATAACCAAATCCCAAGCAAATGGTTGTATAAACCTTCATATATGGCGTGGCACTTAGGAACACTTTGAACACAGACAGTACTTGGACGTTAAGAGGTGTAAATTATGCTGACAATTATGAAAATCATCATCAAAGGCTGCTTTGTTAGTCACTCATGGTCTCTTTCAACAGAATCTCTGTGATGTCACTAGTTAGTTTGATCTTACTCATCAACCCAAACATCATCACAACAGCTAAATTGATCATAATATGGATCATTACATCACCAGCATTGGTTGTTCCGGCCTTAAAAGGCTATTATTGTTTCTGTACAAGTTAGTGAGCGTTTATTTGATCATAGTGTGTATGCGTGCAGGAGGTAGTGTGCGAGCGAAAGCATGCTGAGGGTGGTTTGGCTGGATCAGCTGTGATAGTGCTTTAATGACATGGGGGAAGCCCCAATTCAGCACATTACATACTGATATCAAAACATGCAGCGATGCACACGTACACAAGTTTGTTTTAAATCATAGTGGAGAAATTCTATGAAATTGTATTGTTTTTATACTGAGCTAATGATAACACATTCTTTCTACCAAGAAAACTATATTAGCGTCCACTTTAAAATGCTTGAGCTCTTTAAATTTGGCATGAAACTGAAGTTGTGATAGCCTTTCTTCCCTATTGTGACGTACAGTTGTGGTCAGAATTATTGGCACCGCTGGTAAATCTGATCAAAGATGGCTGTAAAAATAAATCTGCAATGTTTATCCTTTTGATCTTTTATTTAAAAATCTCACCTTTCATTGAAGTAAACGAATTGAAAGTAGGGGGTAAATCAAATGAAATAAATGCTCTTCTCCAAGACACGCTGGCCATAATTATTGGCACCCCTAGATTTTTTTATGAGTAAATTATCTCTCAAGTATATTCCCATTAATATTTTTAAAAATGTTAGCACACCAGGGTGACTATGAACATGAAATTGTCTAGCTATGATGTCTTGTTTTACAGGAGTATAAATATGAGGAAACAGAAAGGCCAAATTCCCTTAATCATCCATCAGAATGAGTAAAACCAAAGAATATTGTTCTGATGTGCAGCAAAAGATTGCTGAGCTTCACAAAATAGAAAGTGACTGTAAGAAAATAGCTAAAGCTTTGAAAATCCCAATTTTCACCATCAGGGCAATAATTAAGAAGTTCCAGTTAACTAAAGATGTTACAAATCTTTTAGATGAAACTAAAAAAAAAAGAGCTTTTGGCAGAAAACCCACCGGATATGTTTGGTGCAAACAGGGATAAAAAGTACCCCATGCCCACGGTTAAATATACCGCTGGATCTTTAATGTTGTGGGCCTATTTTTTGGCTGGAGGTCCTGGACATTTTGTTCAGATACATGGTATCTGACAGATAAAAAATCAAAACCTAATGGCCTCTGCCAGAAAATCTTATAATGGGCCGAGGTTGGATCTTTTATCAGGGCAATGATCCAAAACAAACTTCAAAAATCAACACAAAAATGTGTCACTGAACACAAAATGAAGCTTTGAAGCAAAATGAAGCAAAAACAGGGTTGCAAAAAGCGAAGGCTGGCCCGTGTGGTCCGATCAAACAGACGAGCTACTGTAGCTCAAATTGCTCAAGAAGTTAATGCTGGTTCTGATAGAAAGGTGTCAGAATACACATCATGCATCACAGTTTGTTGCGTATGGGGCTGCATAGCCGCAGACCAGGCAGGATGCCCATGCTGACCCCTGTCCACTCCCGAAAGCACCGTGAGCATCAGAACTGGACCATGGAGTGATGGAAGAAGGTGGCCTGGTCTGATAAATCACGTTTTCTTTTACATCACGTGGATAGCCGGATGCATCGCTTACCTGGGGAACACATGGCACCAGGATGCACTATGGGAAGATGGCAAGCCAGCGGAGGCAGTGTGATGCTTTGGGCAATGTTCTGCTGGGAAACCTTGGGTCCTGCCATCTATGTGGATGTTAATTTGACATGTACCACCTACCTAGCATTGTTGCAGACCCTGTACACCCTTTCATGGAAACGGTATTCCCTGGTGGCAGTGGCCTCTTTCAGCAGGATAATGCGCCCTGCCAAAAAGCAAAAATGGTTCAGGAATGGTTTAAGGAGCACAACAACGAGTTTGAGGTGTTGACTTGGCCTCCAAATTCTCCAGGTCTCAATCCAATGGAGCATCTGTGGGATGTGCTGAACAAACAAGTCCGATCCATGGAGGCCCCACCTCGCAACTTACAGGACTTAAAGGATCTGCTGTTAACATCTGCTTAACATATTGTCCCTCAGTTTTGTTATCATTATAGCTGTGGTATGAACTCGCTATTCTTTAGAACGATTATTAAAACATTATAGATCGTCTTTGGTGCGAATTGTATTTACTTCTGTTGTTGCTCTACAAACATAAACAGATCCAAATGAAGCCACAGCGGAATTAAAGTTGCATATTTAAACAACACACAGTAGCAGCATTCAAAAACTTCATTTTTTTTTTAAGGAATCTTTGCTGAACAAATTTTATTTTTTAATCTTACCCTAAACCTTTGAATTGTAGTGTATTGTGGTTTTCACAAAAATATTAAGCAGCAACTGTTTTCAACTGATAATAATAAGAAATGTTTCTTGAGCAACAAATCGTCATATTAGAATGTTTTCTGAAGGATCATGTGACACTGAAGACTGGAGGACTGATACTGAAAATACAGCTTTGATCACAGGAATAAATTACATTTTAAAGTATATTCAAATAGAAACTGTAATTTTAAATTGTAACAATATTTCACAATATATTTGACTGTATTTTCGAAAAATCATAAGTATTCCAAACTTTCCAAAATGTATAAGATGTATTTATTTATTTATTTCCTGTTTTAGTGTCTGGCAGGCAAAAATCATAATTCATAAAAAAAAAACATAACACATCTATGCTGGTCAGTCTGATTAGAGTTTTGTTATCATTCATGTCTTTAAAGCAAACAAACATGCATATAAAATGGGATGAGTTACATCCTAACATTTGTTACCTATAGGGATAGGGGTTTTATAGCTGCTGTAAATATAGAGGATGATTTTAGTACACCTTCTGCAGCCGCTGCTGGCAACACACGCAACACATGACAGGAGGAGTATGATTGAAGCATTCCTAAATTTTTGCTGTTATCTTAATGCAGTCAGGGTGAGAGGGCCAGGGTCAGAACCGGCTTAATATGAAAGTTACACTATAAAGGTTTATAGGTTGAGCTTAATAACACATACTTCGAAATGCTCAAAGAGGAGCTTTCTTTAGGCTGTGATTTAGTTTTCTGTCTACTTTTTGATTGTTAGTGCTATCGCCATGGTGATGATGGAGGGAGTTCATTAATAACTAACAGGGTGAAATGGAACAAGTCTGGATGAATCCACACATACGCAGAGAAACTAACTTGGGCTGCAGACAAGGCATTACGAATGACTCCTCTCTCGCGCTCTACACCCTGCCTCCTTTTCAAAGATGAAGATTTTCTGGGCAGATAATGATAATGTCAGAATGTCAGATATTATCTGTCTCAAAGTCTTCTATCTACTTTGCAGCTTTAATGAATAGAATTGTGAATTAGGCCGCGGGCTGATGAAGTCGGATTGGATGAAATAGTGTGGGAGAGGAAAGAAACAGTCGGATTGGATGAAGCAAGACTCTGAGAATGAATCAGTGTATGATGAATGAACTGAGAGGTGATCAAATGAATGACCAAATCAGCCATACAGCTTAGCTTCTGTAGGCCTATATTGTATAGAAATAAAACATGATCAAACCTCTATACTTCCCTACAAAGGCAAAAGGCAGAAAACTTCGAAAATTAGTTATTGATATTTTTGGGACATTCAAGACCTCTTTTATCATGTGGATAAGTATGTATCTTATAAGTATCTTAAGTCAATTACGTTGTTTTATCGAAGAAATAATGGGGTCTTAACAGTAACTTCCAAAAGCCCAGGAGAAACCAAGGCAGAACACCGTAACACTAGTTACTGCCTTTGTTTTAGAACGCTCAAATTGAGTTTGGATACTCTGCTATTGTTTAGTCGTTGTTTAGAAGTTACTGTGTCGGCCTGGAGTTACGGTATTCTGCCTTTGTTTTACTGTCCATTAAAGTTTGCTGCGTTTAAATTACAGTGTAGACTGTGTCATACATCTATCAATGAAGCACTTCTGACACACATGATACCTGTATAAATGTGTAGGTAAAACAAATAGCTGAGTGGTTGTTTTTACTAATAGTGTTTAAGTATGGTTGAGATGGCTTTGAAACGCAGACATCAAGGTCAAGGTAAGAAATTGTGTAACACAAAAGATGCATTGACTAATAAATTAGATAGATCACAATATACTTTGTTTAGCTATCTAGCAGCCTATAGCATAAATAGGCTAGTCAGCTATCCAATTAATAGGCTACCAAACTGCTCCGTATAAAAAAAGCAATTGTAAATCATCCAAAATAAATGCCATGGTCACTAGATTTTATACAGGTGTTACAATAATGATTGTGTAAATGGTGATCAGCAATCAAATATTAATAATGTGGAAGTTAGGGGAGAGCGGGGCACAACCTAACGCGGGGTTGGTTGTTACAGACATGGTTTAAAACCTGTTGTGCCCCGCACCATATTAGTTTGTTGTGGTTGGCTGCCAGGGGGCTGCTATGCGGTTGCTAATATGTTCTGGACTTCTGAGAGGTTAGCTGGGATGGAAGCCAGAAAGAATTTAAATGTACACTTTTTTCTTTTTAAATCAGTTTTTTTTAAGTTGTCAGCCACCGCCAGCATTTTTGATCATTTTCACAAAATTTTCATGGCCCCTAGAATGTTTTGTTATATGAATATCTGAGCATGCAATATATATTCAGGCTTTATTAAGCTTATATGCGGAGGACGAAATCCAGCAGAAACTGGAAAGTTGCTTGCAATCGCACTTTAGACCGCAATGGAAATGCAGACAGCAACAGGTTCCTGGGACAAGTTGTTCCAGCACAGTTTGCTTGCACAGTCCATATAGCTTGTCCTGGGTCGACATTTCATTCAGTAACATTAGGCAGTTTTGATTTATATGCTGTTTAATGTTGATGATCGTGATTACATATGATATCGCTTGTTTCTGCATCTTCTTCGCCTGTGTTTTGATTCGAAGATTCAGTACTCTTTCAGTACTCTTACACATCATGTGTAATAGCGCCCCCTACCGTATAACAGTGAAAACACAGAAAGCCGGAAATTTCTGTTAATGATGGGAAAAGAGTTTCAGTATTTTTTTTCCCAGTAAATTTTAATAATGAGTCAATACATCATCAATTCTTCTTTCAATACATGTTACCCGGATTCACTATGGTAAGTCTATTATAAGTAATTATATTTTAGACCTGACAGGATGGGTTTTAAAATTGCGTACATATGTAACTCACCTCTGCGTGTCTCGTCACATTTGTAAATAGAGAAAAGTTGCTTTGGCTACTTTGATGTGGGAGTGGCATAGGTTGGTTGTCACAACGAGCGAGAAAGTTTGAGCGAGAAACAGCAAACAGAGGAGAGTCAGCGATGTAAAAGAGAATGCGACAGAGCATCAACATTGGCTTGGCATTCAGAGTTGGTTGGAATTTAATTATTTTGCTGTATCTTGCCTTAGTAAGCACTAACAGGTTTTAAATGTATCTAGTCCTTTGGGAAATAAAAAAAGTACACCAATTATTCAGGTTTGTTGGCTCATGTGCTTCAAAATAATCATAGGACATGAAATTTTTTTTTTGTCAGCTTGTCACATTCAGCTTATTAAAAAAAGATGACCAACTGTATGTGAGATGACCATTAGGTCTAAAAAGCACTGACACCAATTGATGAAGAACATAAATGGATGGTGCGGGTTTTGGTGGTGGTTAGGCTTTAGTACTGATCTAAGATCAGTTATCTATCTTGACTAGATAGTTATCATTAAAATTTTGTAATGGAAACTGGTCTTGGATCAGTGTTTGTCTATGCAGAGTGGGCGTTAAGGGAAGAGAAGTTTGAATTGACTGTTTTCAGCTGGTGCCCACATGAGGTGAGATCCTGACTCATGCTGTCACTTTACTATCCCACATCCCATTTCTCTGACAAAGCATGGCGCAATAATGAAAACTCCTCAGCCACCTTTTTGGAATAGTGAATAAAAGTTGTTAGGGGAGAGCGGGGCACAACCTAACGCTTTTTGACTTTCTTAGTTTGTGTAAATCCACTTAGGGTTCAGAGTATTTTTTCCCCCACATTAATTTCACACGTCTAGTACAATTATGTGGTTTTGTTTCATTAATAATACAGTGTATACTTTTTTCTTGATTTACCCTGAAAGAATGGAAGTGAAATGTGACAACATGCCCCATAGGTGGGGTACATTGTAACATGTGAGGGGCACAATGTAACATGACCAAATGACATCTTAAAATGTTATCTGATATAATCAAAAAATATCCAAGACAAACTAAAATATTTTGTCAATAAAATACAATTATTAACTTTTTAAAATAAAATAATGGCATTTTTTAATAATTAAAAATATACTAATTTTTGAGTTTGACAACAAACAAACCGCTAAACAGCTATACAGCATAGTTAAAAACATAATAATAATGAATAATTTCTGTACATTGACTCCCAGTCATTATTCACCCTTTTCTCATGGTTTCTCAAAAGAATTCATAAAAGTATAGAATATAATATCATAGTTCTATAGGGGCTCATTGTAACACAGCGTTACAACACACCCCACCTGCGCAACTGGGATTTAAACCGCGGCTCGTGTCTTCTGCTGGTTTGATCAGCATTAAAGAACTATCTCAACTGTTAAATGACAGATATAAGATTAAAATAATATCAGATTTGTCTTATTTTAAATAAACACAAAAAACAGAGATGAAAAATATACTTAAGAAAGAAATTTACTTTTGCTATGGTTAAATAAATGTTCAGTAATATCTTTCAAAGATTTTTTAATTTTGGCGCAATTTTTTCTCTAAATAATGTTGATATGGCAACTAGTAAATACACTAAGTTTCGTCATGCTGGCATGTGTGGAAAGTTTTAAACCATGCGTGTTACAACTAACCCCGCGTGCCCCACGCTCCCCTATCTGCGTAACCCCTGTCAACTGTCTAAGTGGATTACAAGCTATGATGATGTTTCATGTGGGTTATAGACAACGACTTTTTTGCTTAAGGTCAATATGAACATTTATAAATGAACAGAGAGCAGCATTTAATCCAACATCTGTTCATAACAGCTGTTCATTTTCACTTTTTTTGTCATTGTCTTCTGGTAAAAAGTTAGTAAATGTTTTGTCTTTTCATATTTATTAATTTGAGTCTTGGAATAAAAAAATAAAAAAAGTTTAATAAAAAGTAAAACAAAAAAAGTTTAGTTAAATTAAATTTTGTGCGTAAATTTTTTTGTAAAATGTGCAATGATGATAAAGTTTTTCAAAAAACGTTATGCACAAAACACACCCATGACTCATTAAGAGACTAGGGACAACCCTTTTGGACCATGCGCCTGGCACACCGACCGTTTTTTCTGTTGTTAGCTAGCAATAGTGGATTCAGACACGCCCTAAGTGCACCTGCGCCATGCGCTTTAGACCATGCGCTCTGATCGTTAAAACAGGGCCCAAAATGTTTTCTTTTGTTTTAAATTAATCACATAATGCTAAACTGTGCGTAATGTAAACCACTGAGAGACAACAGATGGTTGTCATTCACTGTACTGCAATAATAGAAAAGCAGTTAATATAAAGGTTTTTAATATAAAGTATTTTTCAAATTATAATTTTAATAGTATTTTCATTCAAACGATTCGTTCAAAAACACTGATTCATTCACAAATTAAACAAGCTGCTGTTTTTATGAATGAGCCATTGAATCATTTATTCAATTGTTCAAAACGCTGATTCATTCATGAATAAAATGAATAATTCACTCCACTGAATCATTACAGTGTTTTGATCTGTGTTGCAAAGTTTCACTGGTGGAGCAAAAACAAAGTATTTGGCAATATTGTGTCACGAATATAAATATAAGTTGGTTTAATTGACTGTTATGTTAACGGATGGAAATGAATGATGCTACATCATTTGAATAACAATTTTGATTGGTCAATTTACTAATGAAGTTAATGTTGCCAGCCTCCTCGTTCGCACTTGTGCAGTTCAAAATTCACCTAGCTACATTTTATGCATTATGCATTTGAATTATGTATGTTAATTTGATCACATTTTAAATTCATTTTTGAGGAGGCCTTGCCTTCCTTCTCTGACAAGAGCATCGATGCCTGCTTGCTAGGTTCTCAGGACAACTTTGGAAAGCCAGAATATTGATAGCATCTCCCCCTCGTCTCATGTGACATCAGTAATGAGATGTTGTCTACTCTAAAGGTTAAGTGAATGACTTCAAAGTGTACTTAAGTCAGTCTGCATTTCCCAAATCTGGTTCAGGAAGACCCCCTAAAAATTTGGCTTCAACTCAGACTCACATACTACGCTAACTAGTTGACAAATGTGTCTGGAGCAGAAACATCCTGTTGGGATAATCTCTGAGTTTGAGTCATTGGATCCACAGTACAGACAAGATTTTTTTGTAATGACTGAAATTTATTATGTGCACATTTACCTCCCTAATAGCAAATGCACCATATTAGAAATATATATCACTATGAAATGAATATATAACATAATTGTCAACTGAAGGTCAGGAAAATCATCTAATAGATGTTCAAAGAGCCACATACAAGTTCTTTTGGATGTTTTTGTTATGTTTTCAACCAGCCATTATATGCAATATTAAATATGATAGCAATATGGGCTTAGTTTTGTATTGGCCATAGTAATCTTTGGCTTTAAAGATGACTAAAGCAATTGTCATTGAATGTATTTAAATTCAACCAAGTGTAAATTAACATCTTGGGACTGAACAGAATGGGATTCCCTCTTAAGTGAACATTTCTAACAATCATCCAACCATGAGCGTGGAATTGTAGCTAAGCACAGATCTCATTTTCATATGTGGAGCTTCAGTTGTCCTTGGTAATCCCAATGATTCACAAATGTGGTTTGCGTTGTACAGCAGGGCGGCTATTTCGTAAGGGAGAGCATCTTGAATCACTTTTGAACTATGCAAAAACTTACAAACGAATGACATGTTTATACAATTGAACTAAAGCTGAGCTGTTTTACCTAAATGCAAAACAAGCCGAAGTGTGCAAAAGGCAAAAGCACATGACCTTACAAGTATCAAGACTACCATCCTCCTGCTAGAAACACATGGCTGTATTTTTGTGAGGCTAAAAAACTGAAATTTAAATCCATATAGTCATGCACCTCTTCAGAAATAGACCTAACCTATGATTTGTGCATGATAGGTTGATAAGATTCCTGCAGCTTAAACAATAGAGTAAGGTGCTAACAATGGTGTGGTTATGTGTTTAATTCCCTGGGAAATGCATTAACTGGTTTAAAAAGTGTATACCTTGAATGCAATGTAAGATACACTAGATAGAAATGTCTAAATGCATAAATGTAAATTATAAAAAGGCCCTAACCGTGCATATCAGCACGTTTTTCCAGTGTGGAAAACCTGTTTGAAAGCAATTATTGCCATTACGTTTTATACCACTTGTGGAGCTGAAATTACCCAATTCACCTCAAATTTGAGATCCTAAAAAGTTATTTTCATTTGATATGGTATTCTATTTCTAAGTGATATTCAAAAGTTTGGGGTCAGTTTAAAAAAAAAAAACTTTTGTTAAGGATGCATTCAATTGAATCAAAAGTGTCAAGACATTTATAATATTACAAAAAATATATATATTTCAAATAAATTGTGTTCTTTTCCACTTTCTATTCAACAAGGAATCCTGAAAAAAAAACAGTTTCCACAAAAATATTAAGCAGCGCAACTGTTTTCAACATTGATAAAACTAAGAAATGTTTTTCAGCTAACAGGGAATGTTCTCAGAGCTTTGGCTAAACGTTCTGGCAAGGTTCTCTCGAAGTTATGAGCAAACATTCTTCCAGTAACAATACTACAACATTCATTATCTAGTCTTTGATAATGTTCTCAAAACATTAGCACAAAAACATTATTTCAGAACGTTCAGAGAACATGCAAAAGTAACGCTCCCATAATGTTCGAAGAATGATCAATTGGAATGTTTCCTTATGCAAAATTCACTTTTATATTGTTTTTGAATATAAATGTGTGTCTGCAGTGTGTGTACACAACCACCCTATTGTGGTAAAAATCCATCCACTCCGTTTGTTATTTACCCCATAAATATGAATCAGTCTCTCAAAATGAGCCGTTTAGGAATGTACTCCAATGTGACGTTATACTGGAACAGGTCCTGCTCATAACTGACACGGAATCTGCCCTATGCTGCATTCAAACCATGTAGTAATTACCTTAGTCGCGAGATGACAACATGTTACGTTATATTTGGAGCTGTTCATGTCCTTATGTGTTTCTATGGCACCACTATCATAGCCTAAATTAATCTGCAGCAGTCAGGTGGTACAGCAGTCACGTGGTACATGTAGGAGCTCTCAGACAATAGACCCTTTTCACATTTCCGGGTTTCTCAAAGCGGAAGTTGTCATAGTTGGGTTAACTATTATAGCGGTGAATGAGAGAATACATTAAATATATTTGTTGTGTCCCCATTCGCTCAAATAGCAAAAGAAAAACTCCACAATAGTGATTTCACAACTTAAAAAAAAAAAGAGGGAAAAAAATAGAGTCAGATTGATAACGGCAGTGAAAAGTACCTATAGAGTAGTATTGCATCCTTCATATCTCTGAAAAGTCTTTAGTTTTATCATATTTATAAAAGAAAGATACGCTGTACCGAGTCTTTCCGAATAAAACCGAGCGGCTGGAGGCGTATCGTGTGGGCGGAGCTAAAGAGCCACGAGCGCGTACTATTAAAACTGCTATTGCGTTGAGAGCGTCTAAAAGCTGTGACATGACATGTTAGAAAACGTGGAAAAAACGTTGTCCTAAATAAACCATGGCTATCAATCAGATTCAGCCATACATATATGATCCAGAATCAAATCCAGAGGCTGAAATTGAAGAGGAGCAGCAGCAACAACGACTACAGAAGGACGTCTCTATGGTAACGTTATGTACTGTAACTGTATATATTTGCTTAGCGGCTTGTGTAAATGACTAATTTCTTCTTTCATTATGTCGTCGTAACTTTTTTTATTTGCCCGTTTTAAAAGGTGTACATGTGGGAAGTGCACATTGATAAATTAACTATACGTGGTCATTGTTTATTTGATGTGCACTTACGCGCCGATAGCAAACAACACACATTTGAAGCAGTTTTACTCACCGCCTGCGGTTACAACACATGACCGTGAACCTTTATCGTTGGGACCGCTCCATCTTTCAGCATTAGACGCATGGGCGCCGTATAGGGGAGAAAAGTTAGGACAAATAGGTAAAAAATGTATTATATTATACACTATATAAACCATCATCATTGAGTATATTTCAAATAATAATAAAATTAATGATGTCTTTGATTTTACTTATTTTGGCAATAAAAGTTAAATATCCCCAATTGACCAAAAAGTAAACACCTATATTGACCGACCACCCCCCTGTATCTGCATGAAATGGTTTGGTCCTGCCTTAGCACTCATCAGTGACGGTGTTTAGTTGCAAAGTTGAAAGTCAGTCCGACGCGCCAGAAACACAGTGTAGGGTGAAATGTCCCCGTTTTACAGCTCGTTCAAAACAACCCGCAGATATATTGCAAAAAAAGCTCCCAACGTTATAGGTATAATTGTGTAGTGATTATTTTCACCTGCAGATGGCGCTGTGAGAAACACTGACTCTACTTGGTCGCGCGCGCGCCGCTACTACATCATGAAGAACGTAACCGAGATCAGAGCGCCATTATCATTATCAGGTAGTAACATACTAACTATTCATTTTAAATTTAAGTAATACTGTTTGTATGTGCTTATAACAGAGCCTCCCGCAGTCAGAAAGCAGTGAATACTACACATCTGAACTATAAAAAACCTTAACAATTACACTTGCAGCAAATACATGTGCAAAATACACATACTGATCCTGCGTAAAATAAGCCTAAAATGCAAAATAACAAGACCAATTAAGGATAGTAAGAGTTATTTTCAAGCACAAACGTAAAACATTTGAAGTAAAATAATAATAATAATTTCTATAGTATAAACCTGTGAAAATTTAAATATTAAATACAATTATAAAATGTTAAAATATTTGTTAAATAGCTTTATCATATTTATGTTGTTTTATTTTTGTAATGTGTTTTTGTTAAGTCATGTTATAATATTGTTTTGAACTGCTTGTTATTTACAGTGGTTTCTATTAACTTAAAAAAACCCATTGGTTTTCATTGTTTTTTCTTTTCTTTTTTTGCGGGTGCGTTGAATTGTATTAAATCCAGACCAAAAATCCTAATAAACAAACTAAATCATAATAATTAATACCAATATAGGGAGCCCACAACAACAACAAAAACAAAAGCATTCAAAAATATATTGTTCCTGTTTTTTAATTAATAGATAATAACAAATGAGATTAGAGATATTTTGACCAGTCAAATAGGAAATGTCCCTGGTTTCCATTTCAGAAATCTGGTCACCTTAACACAGAGACCACTATGTTGCATAGTAAAAGAAAATCTGGTTTTCAAAAAAGGAAAGAGAGGAAAGACAAAAGAAAGGGTGTCAATCTGTAACCCAGTTTTTCACCAAGAAAGGTGGGTAGCCTTTAGTCTGTGAGTGGTATTAACCTGTTGTCCATAGTGAAATAAGATAGCTAGCTGCAGGCTAGTGTTAGCCTACATTTCATCAACATTTAATCAGTGCAGGGAAACGTTTAGCAAGATATTCATATTAAATCATTGTCTATGCCCCTTTTAGCAGACTTAACAGATGAGTCAGCAGCACCCCAGTCTGCCCATAACTGCACCCCTCCCTGTCCCAGTGAAGAAGGTGAGCAACATTGTGTTAATGACTTAGCATTATTCCAGGGAGTCTGTGTGGGGTTCTCTGTCTCTCTTGCTCTTTGTACCATAACAAAAAAGAAAATGGAATATTTATTATTGACAGAAATCAAACACAAATTATTTTCTCACATGCATTTAGAAACAATGAGTAGCTTACCTCAACCTGCATGTAAATTACAGACAATATTAAAATAATCCAGTTTGATGCGTTCATTTAGACTGAATTTTGGCCGTTAAATGACATCTATAGATACAGACTTTATTATTCTCATCATGAAGGGCAATTTATTTGAGAAGCTTGCACACACACACACACACACACACACACACACAAATCTATTGTATCTAATGTATGTAATCAAGTGGTGGTAATACAGAACTATAGGTAATTTGGGTCAATGTTCTGTAGTGTTAGTGTCATTTATTGGTATATGGCATATTTTAATATATATACTGTATATATCACAGTATATATGTATATCCACAACAGCTGCGCAGAGGGGGCCCCAATTAGATTTTTTTGTCATGGTGCCCAAAATTCCTGTAGGCGCCCCTTGATTAGACGATCTGCAAATCCCGAGTTGAACTGGGCCTTGTTTATAAAACAATCATCGCCAAAATGAAGGGAACTGAACAGGGTTGTCTAAACACACTTCTTTGGTGACATTGTTGATTTCGTGAAGTCCTGTGACCTGTGCAGCGCAGCCAACGACTTCCCTAAAGCCGAGCAAAGCGCATTGTTGGGCGTGCTGCTTTCGCTCTCTTGCTCTGGTCAACGGGTGCGCGCGTACAAGGAAATTCCGCCCTTGTTAACGTCATGCAGACCCATACTTGAAAAAAACTTTCTGAAACTTGTGAGAAACCGGGAGTATTTTTGGCACAGAAAGACTCCATCAAACGTCCAACTTATTTTTTGCAACTTTGTCCATGTTTAGCATGGGAATCCAAGTCTTTAACAGTGTAAAAAGCTCAGTATGCATGAAATAGCATTATACCCCCCCTTTAAAGCTACTAAAGTTATCCAGTCAAGAGCAGTGAGTGATTTTCTGTTTTTCTTTTGTTGTTTGATTCATATTAACAGCATATATAGCAGAAGGTACTGTATATTATGCTGCTTTCACTTTAATACACAGATCTAATGTACTGTACACATGTGATTTCTTTACTTGCTGTTTACAATCAGACATAACCAACTGTTTATGTGAACTTTGTGTGTTTTTGACATAACCTTCTGTGTATTTCATAGAATATGTAGAAATAATGTTTTCATAACTTATAGCGAAACGTTCAACATATTTTTGTTAGTTGGGTTCTTGAGCACAGAGTGATTTCTGAAGGATTATGTGACACTGAAAACTGGAGTAAAACTGCTGAAAATTCAGCTTTGCCTGCAGGAATAAATTCAATTTTTATATATATTAAAATAAAAATGAGTTGTTTCAAATTGTAATAATTTTTCACAATATGACTGTTTTTACTGTATTTTTAATCAGCTTTTATAAACATAAGATACTTCTTTCAAAAACATTAAAACTCTTACCGACCCCAAACTTATGTAAATTTAAGGGATTTTCGTTCACTTTTTCGTCCCCGCGATCAATTCTAAAAGCACATCTGTCCTTAAAGCCTGTAGCGTGTAGGACTAGTTACACGCTAAAGTTTAATACTTGCCTAAGCAAGCACCACTGAAATCAAAGCAATGGAGGTCTGACAGAAAGGGTGATTGTCAGCTTTAATAGAGATTGACAGTTTTAATAGTACAAAATTATGCAGAATGATGAATTATAGAATGATAAAGACCTCAAATAGTGTCTGAATGTGCATTTGATTGGTGTTACAGTAAATGTTTAACCCTCCATCAGGACTGTGGCTTGTGGTTGTGGAGAAACGAGCACTTCCACCATGTTTTTGTTCTTTTAATTCTTTGTTATTATGCAAAAAAACAAGAGGCTTTTTATTTAGCCGTCTAATTGGCTATAATCAAACCATAGATTGTGACACAAGAGATGTTCTCACCTCAACCAGATGTGCCTCATCAGAAATGGATCACAGAGCTCTCTCTCTCTGTTTCTGCCTCCATTTCCTCACCCAGCAAACTCACGCACACGTATGAGGACCACCAACACACTAATAACTACAACCACCGACACACCCACAACCACTCAGACGTCAGCCACTCCTCTCCTGATAGCCTAAATGTTGGGCATAGGACATTATCATTAGTTCTATCAGAGGACATTTGCTCAGGAAGAGAAACAGAGCCGTGACAGTGGGTGTGGAAGATGAATCTTGCGCACAAATTATGCTGAGACGAGTCAGATGATCTCATCACTATTGATAGTAATGAGTCCAACAGCAAGGAGCACAGATACATCAGATCAAACGGTTTAGGTCATTACCGAGATGCACATGTGCACTCACTCACTCAAAGGCAGGCATACCAGACGTGCAATCACAAATACCGCACACAATGAAAATTATACAAATAAGCACACGCATGCCCACACACACGCTATAGAGGCCAGTGTCCACGGTTTGACTTCAAATACTCATATCTCGTACGATTCAACTCATTAACAGTCATTTAGCATGACATGACAAAAGTCATTATACATACACACTCGTAAAAATGAAGTTTCCAATAAGAACAAAAAGGTTTTACAGCTTGACAAGTCTGACACGTGGTTTAGTCATGTCAACTGACAAGTAAAGTTGTTTCCACCAAAAGTTTGGAATTCTGAATCTTTGATTCAGAATCTTGATAAGCATTTTTATTCTCTAGCAGGGTTTTTATTGTTAACTAAAACAAACTAAAGCATTTCTGTTAATTGAAATAAAACTGAAATAAAATAAAATATAAGTATTTGTTGAAAAACTTAAGCTATAGGAAAATTAGAAATGTGGTCTTGGCAATAAAGTGAAATACATTTAAGTTTGAAGTACTAAAATCATTAACTGGAAATGAATAAAAATGAAAACTAAACTGAAATAAAATAAATGAAACATAAAAAAACTAAAATCTCAAAACTGAATTACAAAAAATTAAACTAAAATTAACATGAAAACTAAAAATATAAAAATAAAAGCTAATTCAAAATATGAATAACTAAAATGTGAGATGTGAGAACTTTCGTATTGCAATTTATCAGATGCTATTAAATATTTTAGCTTTTTTAAATATGCATGTTCAACACGTTTAAATGTACACTCACCTAAAGGATTATTAGGAACACCATACTAATACTGTGTTTGACCCGCTTTCGCCTTCAGAACTGCTTTAATTCTACGTGGCATTGATTCAACAAGGTGCTGAAAGCATTCTTTAGAAATGTTGGCCCATATTGATGGGATAGCATCTTGCATTTGATGGAGATTTGTGGGATGCACATCCAGGGCACGAAGCTCCCGTTCCACCACATCCCAAAGATGCTCTATTGGGTTGAGATCTGGTGACTGTGGGGGCCATTTTAGTACAGGGAACTCATTGTCATGTTCAAGAAACCAATTTGAAATTATTCAAGCTTTGTGACATGGTGCATTATCCTGCTGGAAGTAGCCATCAGAGGATGGGTACATGGTGGTCATAAAGGGATGGACATGGTCAGAAACAATGCTCAGGTAGGCCGTGGCATTTAAACGATGCCCAATTGGCACTAAGGGGCCTAAAGTGTGCCAAGAAAACATCCCCCACACCATTACACCACCACCACCAGCCTGCACAGTGGTAACAAGGCATGATGGATCCATGTTCTCATTCTGTTCACGCCAAATTCTGACTCAACCATCTGAATGTCTCAACAGAAATCGAGACTCATCAGACCAGGCAACATTTTTCCAGTCTTCAACTGTCCAATTTTGGTGAGCTCGTGCAAATTGTAGCCTCTTTTTCCTATTTGTAGTGGAGATGAGTGGTACCCGGTGGGGTCTTCTGCTGTTGTAGCCCATCCGCCTCAAGGTTGTGCGTGTTGTGGCTTCACAAATGCTTTGCTGCATACCTCGGTTGTAACGAGTGGTTATTTCAGTCAAAGTTGCTCTTCTATCAGCTTGAATCAGTCGGCCCATTCTCCTCTGACCTCTAGCATCAAC
Organism: Rhinogobio ventralis; assembly: GCA_039654625.1. Classification (NCBI taxonomy): domain Eukaryota; kingdom Metazoa; phylum Chordata; class Actinopteri; order Cypriniformes; family Gobionidae; genus Rhinogobio; species Rhinogobio ventralis. Next base: position 9,648,119 of record CM077203.1, read on the forward strand.
AAGGCATTTTCGCCCACAGGACTGCTGCATACTGGATGTTTTTCCCTTTTCACACCATTCTTTGTAAACTCTAGAAATGGTTGTGCGTGAAAATCCCAGTAACTGAGCAGATTGTGAAATACTCAGACCGGCCCGTCTGGCACCAACAACCATGCCACGCTCAAAATTGCTTAAATCACCTTTCTTTCCCATTCTGACATTCAGTTTGGAGTTCAGGAGATTGTCTTGACCAGGACCACACCCCTAAATGCATTGAAGCAACTGCCATGTGATTGGTTGATTAGATAATTGCATTAATGAGAAATTGAACAGGTATTCCTAATAATCCTTTAGGTGAGTGTATATATTACATATAATTTTAATGTGTAGCCTATTAATATATAAATTATAAAAAATAGTATATTTTTAATGTCCAAAATATTCATATTTAGTAGCTCTGTTATACATGACTGACCATTTGTTGAAAAAGTAACAAAAATTAATCCATGTTTTTAACTGATTAACAGTCATTTAGCATGATAAAAGTGAAATAGATTATACATACACACTCTTAAAAATAAGAAGAGGGTAAGAACATTTATTTTTAAGAGTATATTGCGGTTGATTGTTTACCACACTTATTCAACTTTGTTTCATAATTGATGAATTTTGCAACGTCGAACTGAAGAGAATCAAGACTAAACTGACTTCAGCTGAATAATGACACTATTGTCTTATTTAGAGCTGCTTTGCAGCAGAATTGAATTCTGTTTGCATCATTGATCATTTTTTTCCTGTTTATTACTGTAAAGCGGCTTTGAAACAATAGCAATATAAATAAAGATGACTTGACTTGACTTATTGTCTTGAGTTTGAGTCTGGCTCATGAGATTTTCTGATCCCAGTCTTGCTCAATATATTATTGCTTCCTGTTCTCTTTACACTTTTCTCTCTGTGCCACAGGAACAAAATAATGTAAAAAAGGCATTATATGCAAATTCAACTGCTGTCAAGTTTACAAAAGGACATGCGTGTATGTAGCTCCAACCATGCAAGAGAGCATTTGCTTGCTGAAGAGCAAGTGACCCAGTTCAGCAGATTCCTGCATGTTTTCTTCAGACAGCATTTGGGATTTTGATATGTGCTTTCTTCATTCTTTTTCATTATACTGGTTATCTGTTGACTAACATTCCTGCCGCTCAGTGTGTTTATTCTTGCACAACATCTTCAATCTTGGTGTTCCCCAATCATCAGACAATCGCTCAATATCTAATGTTTTTAAATATTTTGGCTATTTTAAAAATACATTTTGTCAATTCACATCTAAATGCACACAATGGCCATATAGACAAACTTTATGTATTATTTATATATAATTTTTTTATTATTTAGTTATTTGCATATAATTTTAATGTCTGCATTTAAAAAAAATATTTTGGATATGAATATGATCTAAAAATATGAAATTATTAAAAATATATTAAACAATTTTTTAAATTACACAAATTAAAATTATTCTTCTAAATATATCTCTTCATCACAGCACCTGTTAGTGGGTGGGATATATTAGGCAGCAAGTGAACATTTTGTCCTCAAAGTTGATGTGTTAGAAGCAGGAAAAATGGGCAAGTGTAAGGATTTGAGTGAGTTTGACAAGGGCCAAATTGTGATGGCTAGACGACTGGGTCAGAGCATCTCCAAAACTGCAGCTCTTGTGGGGTGTTCCCGGTCTGCAGTGGTCAGTATCTATCAAAAGTGGTCCAAGGAAGGAACAGTAGTGAACTGGCGACAGGGTCATGGGCGGCCAAGGCTCATTGATGCACTTGGGGAGTGAAGGCTGGCCCGTGTGGTCCGATCAAACAGACAAGCTACTGTAGCTCAAATTGCTCAAGAAGTTAACGCTGGTTCTGATAGAAAGGTGTCAGAATACACAGTGCATCACAGTTTGTTGTGTATGGGGCTGCATAGCCACAGACCAGTCAGGGTGCCCATGCTGACCCCTGTCCACTGCCAAAAGTGCCAACAGTGGGCATGTAAGCATCAGAACTGGACCACGGAGCAATGGAAGAAGGTGGCCTGGTCTGATGAACCATGTTTTCTTCTACATCACATGGATGGCCGGGTGCGTGTGTGTCGCTTACCTGGGGAACACATGGCACCAGGATGCACTATGGGAAGAAGGCAAGCCGGCAGAGGCAGTGTGATGCTTTGGGCAATGCTCTGCTGGGAAACCTTGGGTCCTGCCATCCATGTAGATGTTACTTTGACACGTACCACTTACCTAAGCATTGTTACAGACCATGTACACCCTTTCATGGAAACTGTATTACCTGGTGGCTGTGGCCTCTTTCAGCAGGATAATGCACCCTGCCACACAGCAAAAATGTTTCAAGAATGGTTTGAGGAGCACAACATGGAGTTTGAAGTGTTGACTTGGCCTCCAAATTTCCCAGATCTCAATCCAATCGAGCATCTGTGGGATGTGCTAAACAAAAGACTCTAATCCATGAAGGCACCACCTCGCAAATTACAGGACTTAAAGGATCTGCTGCTAACATCTTGGTACCAGATACCACAGCACACCTTCAGGGGTCTAGTGGAGTCCATGCCTCAACGGGTCAGGGCTGTTTTGTCAGCAAAAGAGGGACCAACACAATATTAGGAAGGTGGTCATAATGTTATGCCTGATAGGTGTATGTGTATATATGTATATGTATGTATATAAATAAAAAAAATATCTAAATATAATATAAATTATTAAAATTACATTAAATTAATATTGTATTATTATTTTAGGCACTTTTTTCTACCCTATTCCTGAAAGATGGACAGAGAGTGAGAGAGAGACGGATATGCCTGAGATCTGCTCATCTTCAACACCTCTCCTTCACAGGTGGCTATCTGAAACTCTTCTCTCTTGCTTGCTGATTTTGGCTTGTAGCTGTTGTCCCAACTTAACCTTTACAGACTTTTCAGAAAAAGAGAAATATCCCTGACACGTCCAGAAGCTTCCCATGCACGACGTGGCTGCTCAGCTCCATCATTTCATATCATAACTATTTTCTTTTTGATGGGGAATGTGTTTTGCCCTCCCCTGATCAGTCTCACTGGAAACTGTACACATACACACATTTATACAAAGCATTTGGTAGGGTTGTTTGAACTGTTACCAAAAAAACCTGTTGCAACTGCAAACCAGCACGTCTTTCATTTTGTCACTCGGCACCACAGATCTGCATGAAAACAATTCATAGATAAAGGCCAAACTGACAGTGTGACATCATTCAACAATCCTTCAATCTGTCTATCTGCTGGATTATAACTCAGTTTTACAAAAGACTCTTCTGACACATAATCAGTCATAATTTGTGATTCTAGTGCCAATTGACAATTTCAAAATGCATGTAAATAATCAGCAGGATCACGCATGCCTTTCACAAATATTTTAAACACCTCTGCGTTTAATACACCTGTGTTCCCTAGGAGCCACACCTATCAGCACTTTGCACAGAGTTTAAGTCCTTTTTTAAACAAGACTACGATTGTATAATATACACTCACCTAAAGGATTATTAGGAACACCATACTAATACTGTGTTTGACCCCCTTTCGCCTTCAGAACTGCCTTAATTCTACGTGGCATTGATTCAACAAGGTGCTGAAAGCATTCTTTAGAAATGTTGGCCCATATTGATAGGATAGCATCTTGCAGTTGATGGAGATTTGTGGGATGCACATCCAGGGCACAAAGCTCCCGTTCCACCACATCCCAAAGATACTCTATTGGGTTGAGATCTGGTGACTGTGGGGGCCATTTTAGTACAGTGAACTCATTGTCATGTTCAAGAAACCAATTTGAAATGATTCGAGCTTTGTGACATGGTGCATTATCCTGCTGGAAGTAGCCATCAGAGGATGGGTACATGGTGGTCATAAAGGGATGGACATGGTCAGAAACAATGCTCAGGTAGGCCGTGGCATTTAAACGATGCCCAATTGGCACTAAGGGGCCTAAAGTGTGCCAAGAAAACATCCCCCACACCATTACACCACCACCACCAGCCTGCACAGTGGTAACAAGGCATGATGGATCCATGTTCTCATTCTGTTTACGCCAAATTCTGACTCTACCATCTGAATGTCTCAACAGAAATCGAGACTCATCAGACCAGGCAACATTTTTCCAGTCTTCAACTGTCCAATTTTGGTGAGCTCGTGCAAATTGTAGCCTCTTTTTCCTATTTGTAGTGGAGATGAGTGGTACCCGGTGGGGTCTTCTGCTGTTGTAGCCCATCCGCCTCAAGGTTGTGCGTGTTGTGGCTTCACAAATGCTTTGCTGCATACCTCGGTTGTAACGAGTGGTTATTTCAGTCAAAGTTGCTCTTCTATCAGCTTGAATCAGTCGACTTGTCGACTTGTTTATTCAGCACGTCCCACAGATGCTCGATTGGATTGAGACCAGGAACACCCCACAAGAGCTGCAGTTTTGGAGATGCTCTGACCCAGTCGTCTAGCCATCACAATTTGGCCCTTGTCAAACTCACTCAAATCCTTAAGCTTGCCCATTTTTCCTGCTTCTAACACATAAACTTTGAGGACAAAATGTTCACTTGCTGCCTAATATATCCCACCCACTAACAGGTGCCGTAATGAAGAGATAATCAGTGTTATTCACTTCACCTGTCAGTGGCCATAATGTTATGCCTGATCAGTGTATATATAGTCCTAAGTTACTTTTAAAAGTACTATGTTACAGATACATTGCTTTACTCCCTAAAAAAAGTAACTAATTGCGTTTATGGAAATGAATGTATTACATTGCTTTTGCGTTATTTTTCCTCATTTGGGCTGGGATTGCTTGGCATACTCCACTTATTTTACTGTGTTTATTACGGTTACTAACAATATTTCCCGCCATGTTTTCGCTGTTATACAGTAGGGGGCGCTATTACGTATCTTCTGAAAGAGTACCGGATCTCTGGATCAAAACACAGGTGAAGAAGAAGCAGAAAGAAGCATTACTTATGCACATGTAAAATAATGTGATCATCAAACATTAAAGGTTCAGTGTGTAAATTTTAGCAGCATCTAGCGAATTGCGGTCCGCAATATAAATCATAACCTAATGTTACAGAATGAAATGTTAAACCCATGAAGAGGTGTAGGACTGTGCAAGCTTTAGTGGTGTTGATGGACATTCTGAATCCGATTTGGACTTTTACAAAAATGCATTTTGCTCAGTTTTTTTTATTCAAAATTTTGTTTTTTTATTAAAATTACCCACATTCAAGTGTTAATAAAAAAATGCAGGAGTTCTAGAATAAAATGTTTTGTTGTTGTTTGTTTATTTAAAAGCAAAGGCTCTGATCTTTCTTTCGATATATAGTATGTTCAAATATTCATACAACAAAATATTCTGGGCGCCATGAGAGTTTTTTTGAAAATGATTAAAAAATGCTGGCGCAGTCTGGCAACTTAAAAAAAAACAAATGGCATGGAAAGAGTTAATTGTATCACATGAGATAATGTTCAATCGTAACAATGCCTAAACATTATAAGGGTGCATGAAACAGTTATTGATATTGCTGTTTATTTGGACATATTGTATTTATGCTTGTATAGGCTACACTATATTGCCAAAAGTATTGGGACACCCCTCCAAATAATTAAATTCAGGTGTTCTGATCACTTCCATGGCCACAGGTGTATAAAATCAAGCACCTAGGCATGCAGACACTTCTACAAACATTTGTGAAAGAATGGGTCGCTCTCAGGAGCTCAGTGAATTCAAGTGTGGAAATATTTCACGGTAAACTGTTGGTGGTATTATAACAAAGTGGAAGCAATTGGGAACAACAGCAACTCAGCCACGTAAAATCACAGAGCGGGTTCAGCACATGCTGAGATGCACAGTGCGCATTAGTCGCCAACTTTCTGCAGAGTCAATAGTTACGGTACTTGCCTGACTGCATTGTGCCAAGTGTAAAGTTTGGTGGAGGGGGGATTATGGTGTGGGGGTTGTTTTTCAGGGGTTGGGCTTGGCCCCTTAGTTCCAGTAAAAGGAACTCTTAATGCTTCAGCATTTTGGACAATTTTATGCTCCCAACTTTGTGAGAACAGTTTGGGGATGGCCCCTTTCTGTTCCAACATGACTGCTCCATAAAGACATGGATGAGTGAGTTTGATGGGGAGGAACTTGACTGGCCTACACAGAGTCCTGACCTCAACCCGATAGAACACCTTTGGGATGAATTAGAGCAGAGACTGCGAGCGAGGCCTTCTCGTCCAACATCAGTGCCTGACCTCACAAATGTGCTTCTAGAATAATGGTCAAAAATTCCCATAAACACACTCCTAAACTCCTAAGCCTTCCCAGAAGAGTTGAAGATGTTATAGCTGCAAAGGGTGGGCCAACTCCATATTAAACCCAACGGATTAAGAATGGGATGTCATATTAAAGTTCATGTACATGTAAAGGCAGACGTCCCAAAACTTTTGCAATATAGTGTATCTTCAATTAAGTTTTAGTCTATCATAGACAGTCTCCAGGTAATCCATCTTGCTTAAGGGACAAGTATTGTTTTGATGCCAGTGTACTTTACCTTGGTTACAAAAGGCTCATTTGCTCTCATTGAGGTAACAAACAAATTAGCAAACAAAAACCATCTTCACCAACATCTATTTAACCTAAATATAGCCTAATTTGTCTTGTAAATGCTTTGTCAAAGAGCTTCCTAGAGGTGTAGTGCTTAGTAACAGGGAAAGAGAGACAAAGCCAAAAATAAAAAACAGATTGTCAAGACTGTCTGCCAATTTAACTTTGACTATTCTCTACATGTAATTGTCTTCTTTGAAGAAAAGTAAAATATAGGAAGCTTATAGAATAGCTTGTAATGTTTTTGTTACTTTAAAACATCAGCCATTAATATGGCAGCCATTTAAATTTATGTCAATTCTGCTAGCAGAGCTGTGGAAATTGCAGAGATTCTATGGACTTCACCAAGAAGTTCAGCCAACATGAAATAAAAGAACACAATATAAGAAATGTATTGGACTTAAAGAATCCCCAGGTGGTCACATAAAAAATATTCCAGCATCAAAATGCTAGCAGAAGATACTTTTTGTCCATTTCAGAGCTGAGAGGACAAAGGAAGATAAATAGACAAACCAGATGGGCAGTCTGAGAGAGACTCCAACTGACGGAAAAGGTGAATGAGGATGCAATGAGGAGAAAACTCCAATAGTGAAACACTCTATTATGAGATTGACCACTTTTCATCAACTGCAAGAATGATATCTGCACATTTAAGAATTTTGTGAAAAAGAAATGTATGGTGTACTGCAGTGCAACCAAAGTTATGCAAAATATGTCATACTTTCAATTCAGATTAACTAATTTCCCTCATATTCAGATCTCTCCAGAGATGTTCAATCGGGTTTAAGTCTGGGCTCTAGCTGGGCCACTCAAGGACATTCACAGAGTTGTCCCGTAGCCACTCCTTTGTTATTTTGGCTGTGTGCTTAGGGTTGTTGTCCTGTTGGAAGTTGAACCTTTGCCCCAGTCTGAGGTCCAGAGCGCTCTGGAACAGGTTTTCATCAAGGATGTCTCTGTACATTGCTGCATGATCATTCCCTCAATCCTGACTAGTCTCCCAGTTCCTGCCACTGAAAACATCCCCACAGAATGATGCTGCCACCACCATGCTTCATGCTTAGGGATGGTATTGGTTTCCTCCAGACATGACGCTTGCCATTCAGGCCAAAGAGTTCAATCTTTGTTTCATCAGAACAGAGAATTTTGTTTCTCATGGTCTGAGAGTCATTCAGGTGCCTTTTGGCAAACTCCAGGTAGGCTGTCATGTGCCTTTTACTGAGGAGTGGCTTCCGTCTTGCCACTCTATCATTCAGGCCTGATTGGTGGAATGCTGTAGAGATGGTTGTTCTTCAGGAGGCCACAGTGGAGGCCACTGTACTTTACTCCTTGGGACCTTCAATGCTGCAGAATTTTTTCTGTACCCTTCCCCAGATCTGTGCCTCAATACAATACTGTCTCGGAGGTCTACAGACAATTCCTTGGACTTCATTGCTTGGTTTGTGCTCTGACATGCACTGTTAACTGTAGGACCTTATATAGACAGGCGTGTGCCTTTTCAAATCATGTCCAATCAACTGAATTTTGTTTAAACAAGTTGTAGAAACATCTCAAGGATGATCAGTGGAAACAGGATGCACCTGAGATCAATTTTGAGTGTAATGGCAAAGGCTTTGAATACTTATGTATACATTTGCAAAGATTTCAAACAAACTTCTTTCATGTTGTCATTATGGGGTATTGTTTGTAGAAGTTTGAGGAAAATAATGAATTTAATAAATTTTGGAATAAGGTTGTAACATAACAAAATGTGGAAAAAGTGAAAGGCTACATGTGAATACTTTCTGGATGCACTGTATGTAATGAAAATACATGTAATTTTAAAGTAACATATTGTTACTGCAAGTTTTCCATTTATTTTAATTTTCATCATTTTGAGTGAAAACCGCTAAAAGAACTTTCCCCTAGATAATACTTATGCTTATTGTTATCAGTTATTTACAATAAAGTGTTTAATGCTACTTTATTGTTTGTTATTTCTGCCATACTTCTCAAATATAAGTGTGCATATTTAAACTCGGCACATGGAAACCACACAAAATGTTAGATTTATGAGTGAACTATTGCTTTAAATTCATGAGGTTTGAATAACATTTCAGAGACTATGCAGTCTAGATCTTCAACCATTACGTTGACCATCATTCTTTAGGTCTCACAGTACAGAAAAGGGTTTTATGATACCTGTAGTGTAATCACTTTATCATGTGTACCTGCCTTTATGAGCACTTCACTTGACTGATAAGATAACCAAACACATTAAGCTGTTTCCATGTAAACAATTCAAAACAGTGGAAGACAACGAGTTTCAACAAAGTTTTTAACTGGATAATGTTATGTTGTAATAAAAAACACAGATTGAGAGACCATAGACAAACTGGGCCCTCCTCATATTATCATGGATTTTCCCTTAACTTGTTCTCCTCAATGTTCAGGTTTAATTTTGTGTAAGACAGTAAACACTTACGGTGTTAGGTGTTGGTCTAATTGACTTCTAGTGGCCCTAGACGGCTGCCTACCTTTGCCTGTGTTGAATCCGCCCATGCTCAGATCACCATTCGTGACCGGGATGGGAGCCAAATTGCTCCATGTTCTCTTTTGCTTTGAGGGAGTGGTATGAACGAAAGCAAATACAAACTAATCCGAACTCACTTTTCTCTGGTCTGTTTGCCTGACTGTTTCTCTTGTGCTATCATTACCATTACGCAGAATAATTACATCAGCTGCAGCCACTTCCAGGCATCGATCTGTAACTCGAATCAATCCTCTGGAGACACAAAGGGATGAAATGGTGATCTATGGTGGTGTGTGAGGGGAAAACCTGACTTTCAGGCACTATATGAGTTCCAGTCTGTGCAATGGTGGGACAGTTCCTGGTATAGCTACATCTCTTCCTGCAAGCTTTCTAAGTGCTTTAATGAGATAGTGGGCAAGAAAAAAATTCCATGGGATGCTGCATGTGAGAAACGGGAATATGAAGATGGGCAGCGTATGTGTAACGAGTTTCTAATTAAAGACACAGCGATGTAAGCCCACGAGGGACAACTCTTTCAGTCTGGGAGCCTCAATAAATTGGCCAGAATCGACGGCGAATGTTTCGAGACGTTCAAGACAAGCGCGCTCGGTGTCCACGAGGAGCTAGTTTCACTGGAGTTTTCTCAAGTCTCTGACACATCAGAAAGGAGTCTGACCACTCGAACTTCCCACGCTTTAAGGACGATTCGCTTTGAAGGATAGCTCTCTCTCCCCCTCTCTCTCTCTCTTTCTCAGCTCGTTTTGCGAGCCTTGCGTGGGGTTATATAGGCACCGGACGCTCGAGACTCAATAAAACACACCGCGCGCTCAATCGCCTCAGGCTGTGCCGATTGAGAGGAAGAAACGCAGCCATAAGACCGTCCTCAGGTAGGTTTACCGGAGGCATTTATGACCTATGGTGATTCTTTTTAAAACATTTTTTTTATAATATCACGCCTAACCATGTAAGCTTACACATTTTTTTTCTCCCGAACCTATCTTCATATACAATTTAAATTAGGGGGAAATCATTGCGCTTCTATGGGCTGTGATGCTTTAAAGGCGAATGTGCAGTTTAGATTTTGTATTTTCATAGTTTAGTTACTTACAGTATCAGTCAGTTTGGACACGCACAACTTAATTTATGTTTCACATCAGAGGTTATTGCACATATGTCTCTTTAATAATGGTGTGATTTATATCGAATGTCTCGTATATTTTCCATAAAATCCATAAGAAGACATAACGAACACTGGTTAGCAAAGTAATTCAGGTGCATCGCTCAGATATTTGGTCTTGGAAGAATTTGATGAGATACTAAATACTGAAACTTTTGATTGCATATGTGGGTATCTTTCCAAATCTGAGCACAGTTTGAGACGTTGTAGAAATATAAATTAAAGAAAACACGTGTGAGTTTTCTGGGATCTCTTTATCTGGAGAAACATCTGAGGAGCAGGAGACTTCTTCATTTGTTCTTCATGTAGTGATACTGCTGTCGAGGATAAATAAATGAGTTTTGATGACTTCGATTGCCCTAAAATATTAAAAACGACTTTAAAAAAGAATGACTAGGTGTGTCCAATCTGACTGTATAGTGAAAGTTAAATAACACTTCTTTTTTAAGAAATCGTAAAAGCTTCCAAAGTTTATTTTTAACTTAAAGTGGACTTTTGCATCTTATAAACCCTGTTACTTCTTCACCAGGACCTGCGGCAGTGCGGGACGTGCGCGCACACTGGTTTCTGGAGCGATGCGCGCGCTGCGGGCTCCGGTGATGGTAATGGGGCTCGTAATGTTAATCTATACCTCAGCACAAGGCGATGCCACCGCGAACAAGGTCGAAAAAACGTTCAGACGGATAATGGACATCATGAGACAGGTGGAAAACAGATCTGACGACGCGAGCACGCAAAAGACGGAGAGCGCACTCGAGCCAAAGGAAGCACATAATCTCAAAACAGAAACTGGGGAAACAATTTTAGGTAAGCAGAGCATTAAATGTCCAACTAAAAATGTGTAAATGTCATTGCGTTGGGTAATAAAATGTGGCAAGTTGCATCTATTTGCAAGAAGGATGGCTCACCTTTAAATGGTAAAACATGTTTAAAAATTAAGACAAAATTACACTTAAAACGTTAGTGTGACATATCCACGAGAAACCGACTTCATCCACTATAAATCATCTTGAGGCCAGTTGATTAAAAGTAATTACAAAAAAGTAAAGTTAGTTCAGAGCAAGCTCTAGCATAATTTGTTGCCATTTAGTTTGATATTGTGTTATGAAATCACACTCTTTATGCCTTATTTTTCCTTGACCTACATTTAGGAAGGATATGACTTACCCACTAGGACACAAGCCAAAATCTCAACTCTCAAAGCATTGGGTGAAACAGTTTTGCATTGCACCTGTTGTGTGCCGAGTCAGTCACGTGGTATTGGTGATCAGCGACTCCCAGTTACACAGGATTTTATCATATAACAGAGATAGTTAGCTATATGTACTTTAAAAAGTACTGCAGATACATTCATAGTTATAATATTGGCAAGAGTGTTAAATGAATACTAAGAATAGGTGATCATGGTGTGTACAGAAAGCTTGTTTTTGGGTTTAACCACTTAGTCAGACCATGTTCATTGCTGGGGAATGTTGAGCTGAGTATTTGTCTGAGCTTCAGAATCGTCCCTTTAGAAGGATTAATGGATATCCAGGATTTGACCTTTGAATGTTTCTTTCTCTTTGCAGAAATCTTTCCCAGAGACCTCAGAAAGAAAGAGAAGGTTATAAAACACTTAACAGGTGAGGCACTTTAAGTTTTCTGTGACCTCACAGCAACAAAGGAAAACAAATGTGTTTGAGAATTTTAACTGTGCTCTTTTCCTTCCATCAGGTCCTCTTTATTTCAGTCCAAAATGCAGGAAGCATGTCTACAGGCTTTACCATAACACCAGAGACTGCACCATCCCTGCATGTGAGTACAGTCGAGCATTCCCATCTCTTCAGACCCCACAAACAGGTTACACCTCTGCCCACATGCACCACGACCCTCTACAAACTGTCTTTATATTCATGACAGTCTCATGTCGGCTAGGTGCCCCTGATTTACCCCTGCACAGAGTTTTAACACAGAAACAGTATAGGCTACAAATTCAGGACTCATCCAGCTGATTATCCAACTCATCAGGCTTTACTCCTGTCCTCAGACTTCAAAAGGTGCGCGCGACTTCTGACGCGACTGGCGGGGAGTCCCAGATGTCAAGAGGGTTAACTTTACCAGGTAAGACCCTTTTCATTTTTTGGGCACACTTTATTTCAAAAGTCCACTTTACACATTCTAAGTAACTTTGCTACTACATGTCAACCAACTCTTATTCAGTTGCAACTAGAGCCGCGTTTCCACCGCAGGAACTTTTCCCAGAAAGTAGGGGCTTTGGTACTCTGTGTTTCGACTGCAGGAACCAAGGTCTAAATGAAGTTCTGGGTAAATATTTCTCCCTCAAAACGACCCTGCTCGCGAGGTAGTACTTTTTCAAAGTTCAGGAACTTTCGGGGGGGTGGGACTTGGGCGCTGAACATGCTGATTGGTTGACTTCACGCAGCATTTTATTTCAACCACCATTTTTAAAAGTCTGTTGCGGTGCGTGCAGTAAGATTTGTTTGCTATTCGAATCAACAATGGAGTTTAAAAAATACGACTGATGGACCGACAACGAGGTTCAGGCTTTATTAAGCTTATATGCGGAGGACGAAATCCAGTGGGAACTGGAAAGTCACGCGCAGTCCTACGTCACCAGACTGATCTTCATGGTACTTTAGACCTCGATGGAAACGCAGACAACAGCAGGCCTGGGGGGAAAAAAGTTCCTGAGACAAATTTTTCTGGGTAATTTCGGTGGAAACGGGGCTTACATGTCAACTAACTGTCATTGGAGTATTAGTAGACTCTTAGGTTAGGGTTAGCAGAATAAGTTGATATGTACTTGCAAAGAAAACTTATAGTCAGTAGAATGTCTCTTTGGGGGCCAAATATAGTGTTAGTAGATATTAAACAGACAATCTACTAGTACTCTAATGACAGGTGACATGTAGTTGCAAAGTTACTTATAGGTAGTATAATGTCTAAAGTGGACCATCGAAACAAAGTGTTACCCTTTTTTCACATTGAATATAGGAAAATTGAGAATGAGAAGAAATTGGAGAATAGAGGGGGAATGGCATATGCAGGGTTCCCATGGTCCTGAAAAAAAAAAAAGTCTTAAAAAGTCATGGAAAAAGCCTACATTTAAATCATATTGTATAATTTACCAAACATATACACATATACATATACATATATATATATATATATATATATATATATATATATATATATATATATATATATATAAAATTACTGATTTAAATGTCATTATAAAATATACTTTTTTTTTTTGCAACCTGCAAGCAAGCAACCTGTAAACTATTTAGAAAAATCATGAAAAAGCCTACATTTAAATCATATATACAGTTCTGTGCTAAAGTCTTAGGCACTGGTTTTAAGCCAGTTATTTGTATATTTTGCTGTAGTGTCAGTAGGAAATACCAGTTTACATTTCCAAACATTCCGTTTGCCATTAATTGTAATAATCCAGTGAAATTTCTGTATGCACAAGGAGTCTGACAACAGCCGGTATGATCTGATCTCACCATCAAGTCCATCAGGGATTACAAGAAGAAACAGAAAAAACTGAGACAGACTAAATCCAGAAGAACTGCGGCAACGTCTCCAAGACGCTTGAAGAAACCTTCCTGTAAAGCTGCCTGAAAAACTATGTGCACGTGTACCTGGACAAAAGCCGTTCTAAATGCAAAGGGTGATTTAGAAGTTAATTGATAAATAAAATCTACTTAAGACATTATTTTTGAAAACACCCTCACTTTACAGCATTTTTACACAAGTGCATACAACTTTTCACAGTACTGTAGCTTCAAGCATCTTGGAAACGTTGCCGCAATTCTTCTGGATTTAGTCTGTCTCAGTTTTTTCTGTTTCTTCTTGTAATCCCTGATGGACTTTATGGTGAGATCAGATCATACCGGCTGTTGTCAGACTCCTTGTGCATACAGAAATCTCACTGGATTATTACGATTAATGGCAAAAACTATGTTTGGAAATGTAAATTGATATTTCCTACTGACACACTACAGCAAAAGATACAAATAACTGGCTTAACAATTTTTTGGGGTGAAAATACTAACATGCCCAAGACTTTTGCACAGTACTGCATATTCAATTTCACATTTGTCAGATTTTGTGGGAACTCTGGATATGACACAGATTCAATGCAAAGAAAGATACTGAATATGTAGGTAAACTACAAAAAGGGAAAAAAGGGATTTATTCTGCACATTCGGAGAGTTTGATGACGCTCCCATCAAACACATTTCAGGATTAGATAACTTATCCAAGTTATTACAGATAAACATACGTGCCTTAGCGTTAAGATCTCTGGGATGTGATTTAAGCTGTGATGCATGCTTTACATCAATGTTTCACACGTCAGTGCTTTGGAGAACACTTTGGAGGGAGTGCATGTAACAAACCCTGTTTCCCAATTTTTCACAGAAGGGAAAGGATTTTCAGATGCATCCAAGTGCACACATGTATATGAACACAGCCAAGTCTGAAACATCACTAAACTTCACATCCTTTATCAAGCAGGTTGAAGCCAAACCAGAGTGACCCGGAGAAGAAAAAAAAAAAACAGCAGTCAAAGTGCCTTTGGACAAGAGAAGAGAATTTAAACCAACACGCAACATTCCACATAATCAGCATATCGCGTCCAGAACACTGCTCTGCCTCTCCGGAGAATAGATGTGAGAATTGGAGAGAATCTGGAGAATTGATAGAGCAGTAAACGGACACAGAATAATGGGATGCACTTGCCCAAGGACGGTGTGATGGACTCGATGGAGCCGATGTTAAAATACAGGACGTCAGAGAAAGAAAACGCATCTGGCGTATTGGGTTCAGAACCTGCCAAAAAAGAAAACCATTTTTCCATCGTTTCATCGTGAAAAAAAGGGATTGCCGTGGTTTTCGCGTTTTGTTCTCATCAGATAACAAGACTCGTCACAGTCAATGATTGTTTCGTGTGACATGCCTCGATGGGGTTACAATTCAGAGCTGTGACGAGAAATTGTCAGTTATGGTTCATTGCAACGACAGAGCTTTCCTTTTCTCTGTGCTAGAACTGAAAACCAGTTAACTGCATGAACGTGTCCTTTCGCTTCTGTTTGCCAGCAGACAGGTTGATCTTTGCAGTAAAACCGTGACCAAAAGCTTTTCGTTTTTTTGTGAGACTATGAGAGTATGACTGTGGAATATATTCAGTATATTTTGATATGTAAATATTGTACAAACGAGACTATAACAAACATATAAGCGTCTGACGTACGACTGCTTAGTTGGGATATGTATATTTAAAAGACAATATATTTAAATAAATTATGATTGTTTAAACATTGTCGTCTTTAATATAAAAGTACACCAAAAGATTAGAGGTTAATCTTTTGTAGGATAAAACAGTATCTGTATCTAGTTTAACAGCTTATCTTGGCTTCAGAAAATATATTTTTAAGGGAGTTCAGGACCTCTTATCGCTCATGGTGGATGCTTTGGATGCTTCTAAGATATTAAATTTTTTTGTCTGTAACCACACCAAAGATAACGGTCAACTTCTGTTGCTAAATATCTTAGCGATGGGAAAAATTCTCCAGAGAGTTCCCAAAAAGAGGAAGAGGATGAATGAGAGAGAGAAAGGCCTGTAGGATAAAGAGAAAATGGTACAAGTCAGTCATGTGGCATTCATCTTTCCTAATTAATCAAAAGCACTGGCACAACCCCAATCATATTCAAATAAACAAAGGGAAAAGCCATAAAACTGTCATAGAAATGTACTAGAATTTTGCTAAAAGGTCTTGGTCTAAGAGGAGGAAAAATAATTTCAGAAAGTCATTTCAGCATTTTTAGCTGGTTTATTTTGGTGAATTTACTCTCTTTAGAGAGTATGGTCAACAAAAACAGTTTACCACTGCTCAAACAAGCATATGACATTGTAACTTATTTTACAGTTAAGACAAAGTGCTTCTCTATACGCTGCCATTATTTGGTTTGTGTGTTTTGCTTATGAAGACACTTAAAGAATGTTTCAATCCGATATTTATATGCGAGTATCTCATGAGGAGGCGTTGCAGGTTTCAGGAGATGGCCGTTGTGTGTGTGCGTGTTATGAGTGCTGCTCCAAGAAGGCTTTGCAACACCTCACACACTGTTCATACACCGTCTCGAAGTCTTTATCACTCCCCTGCAAGCAAAAACGAACAGAACCCATTAGACACCAGATCAAAAGACAGAACAGAGGAAATGTCTTGATAATTGCTTATGAGCATATTTAGCACTAATTTACAACCTGTGTTTTTCTTTAGATTGCTTATGTGCATTAGTATGACTGAACTGAACACTTTTTTTTTTTTGCCCCATTTTAAGCTAAAACATAATACCTTTGAACTACTGTTGTCAGATTGTATTAATATTGGCAAACTGTAGAGATGCACCAGCATTACAATACTGGCCAATAGAATTATTCTGTCTATATAAATAAAAACAAATCAGTCACTTTAAATGCTAAAAATGTATTTAGGCATCACAACATTATAATGTATGAACAATATATATTTATTAGTGCTGGTCAATCAATTAATCGCATCCAAAATAAAAGTTTGTGTTTACATAATATATGTGTGTACACTATGTACAATTATTATGTATATATAAATACACATGCATTTATATGTTTAAGAAAAAAAAGTATATTTTTATATAAAATATTTATATAGAAGATAAATTATATAAATATATATACAGTATATACATGCAAATATTTTGTTAAATATATACATGAATGTGTGTGTATTTATATATACATAATAATTATACACAGTACACATATATCATGTAAACACAAACTTTTGTTTTGGATGCAATTAATCAATTGCCCAGCACTTTTTTCAAGATTTTTATTTTGAAATTTGCGCAAGAATATATTTAACAGTGTTATTAAATTATTAGTGTTTTTAAAGATTAACTTTAAGTAAGTGTTAGATGACAGCAAAGCTAAATCTAAATGTAAAAATAGAGGAAATGAGTATTCTAGACACTGCCATATGGAATAATAATAATAATAATAATAATAATATGGAGAACACAAAAAATATATAATAAAGGCTTCGCATCAGTGCTATTTTAGTATTTATATACTGTTATGGTATTTAGTTATATTTTGAATTGGCTTTTATTTTTATGTTTTTAGTTTAGTTAATAATTTTTTTATTTGCTTATGTCATTTTTATTACTTTAATTAATTTTTTTATTACAAAAATTTTTAGCTTCAGTAATTTTAGTACTTATTTCTTATTAACTCATTTCAGTTAGTTGCCAAGGCAACATTTCTAATTTTCGTTCAAGTTTAAGTTGACATTTTTCATCTAATATTTATATTTTATGAAAACAATTTGTAATAGTTTTAGGGCCAGATTTAGGAACAGCTTGCACCAGCTCAAACCCTCTTGCCGTAAAAAAAAAAAACTACTGTCAGGATTTACTAAAAGGATTTACTAAATTTTGTGGCTGACCTTATTGCATATGCATTTGTAGGAGTTTCCCTTTCAGACTCAAAATTCATGGGAGGAGTGTATTTATATGAATCATGCAAGGTCATCTGCGATAGTCAACCAGATGCTAATTTGTGCTGCTCTTGGTAGATCGCGTTGGTCATTATGGAAATGATCCGGCAGCATCGGTTTTCTTTAATTTGCGTGTCATCAGTAGATCACGCGCTGAACTTTACACTCCTATCGGCACTTTTATGGTATTGCGCTCTCACACTAATTTGCCCTGTATAGTAAATCTGGCCCTTAGACCGTTAACAATGACAACACTGTTTTGCACAAATGGCTTCTTCTATTAGCTCAGATTGAGAAATTCCAAAGCCAAAATAGCTGTGGATCTTATCAGTGAACTATTATTAGATGCATATACAAGGGTTTGTGCAGTGTGTGGAAGCCCTGAAATTGAAACCATTTTCCGATGTCACTCCAAAACCCCAAGTATATTTAATATCATAAACGACTAATGGCTTAAATGAGCAACTACTAGTCGACCAAAAAAATATTTAGTTGGGAGCAGCTCTAAGCATTTGGCTGGTGAATTGGATCGCACTGCTATCACAGTCCAGTCACTGGCAGAAAGGCTTACCCACTAGGGCAGTGCTTCTCAAACCTGTCCTGGGGAACCCCCCACCACCACACATTTTGGATGTCACCCTTATCTGACACACCTGATTCAACTAATCAGCTCATTAGTAGAGACTGCAAGATTGAATTGGGTGTTACTAATGAGGGAGACATCTAAACTGTGCAATGGCTGGGGGTCCCCAGGACCGGTTTGAGAAGCAATGCTCTAGGGCAGTTTTAGCATTGATATTGCGATGTGCACATCCACGATAGTTGATCCGTGATCCATATAAGCCCCCAGTTCGGAACGCGTGTGAATCGCAGATTAATTGCAAAGTTTAACCTTCATAGAGTGAACGTTTATCATTTGTATGTTTTTAAGTCCTGTCAGTTTAAACATCAAGCACAAGACTGGGACCCACACACTTTTTTCTGTGCACGTACACAGAGCCTCGCAGACAGCATGTGAACACCAAATTCAGTTCTTGTTTTCTTCTTTTTAAGCTTTAACGGACACGTACACGCAAAATTGTCAAAATGCCCATCTCGGCAAATATCCTCGTAAATACAGTTGGTTATGTGTTGTAAACAAGTGAGAAAGAAAACGGATGCATATCATTACATTGGATCCGCACATTTGTCTTAAAGTGACAGAAGCCTAATATACCCGCAGCTGTTTGCATCACCAATTTTAGTCAAACAACAAAAGAGAAAATCACTTTTGTAGCTTTAACAAAGATACATTGCATCAATTAATCATATTAATTATATTTAATTTATAGCGATGACTGCAGTGTTATTTTACATTTGATTATGTCCGTACCTGAATATAGTTAGGATTTACCTAAAAAAACAAAGCACTTTCATTTGTATCTTTGTTCTATTGTATACATCTATGCTTGTAATTTGTTATTTTCTATGCAGATGCACTCCCTGCAAAATCTCCTCAATCATCCTAGAATGATTAATTCTTTACAAATAGAGCTATTAAAATCATCTAGTCAAATTGTTTTTGTATCGCAGAAAAACAAAATATCCGTTTTTTTTTTCAATATCGTGCAGCCCTATTACCCACTTCAGCCAGCTGGTCGTCTGCCATGAAGAAATACTATTACACCTTTCAGCATGCCAAGGATAATCTTCAACAACCTCAGCATGGCTGTGACCCACATGTTCTGGAAGCGTTCAACCTAGTGAAACATTTTCACAATGTGTCCTTAATCCGCCCTTAGACGTCTTCTCACCTAAAAGCGAGTTTGCTGACCTTCACAGATGTGTCTTGAAGAGCTGGTGGTTTGAGTGGGATGACCTGACAGTGTCTAGAGGGGGAATGCTAATGATCTCAGTTGGAGTGGCCCATCATGGACTTTCCAATTTCTATTTCTCAACACACTCAGCCGTTTCCCTCCCTAACATCTCTTATAATCAACATTGCTCCCTTCCAAACATCAGTTTTGTGGTTTTATCTGTTGGCTAATCAACTTTTCTGTCATAATTGGGTGTTTATGACACTTTGTGACACTAATCGTCACAAAATAATACTCTTACTTTGGCTTTATTTTAACAAACAGACATTGAGCATGCATACAGATTCAACCAGTTTTTGGCCTAATTGTTAAAGGGATAGATCACCCAAAACAAGTTACAATTTTGGCATCATTTATTCACCTTATGCTGTTCCAAACCCATGTGACTTTCTTTCCGCCAATAAACATAAAAGGAGATGTACTGAATAATGTGGATGCTCTTTTCCAAGCAATAACAATTGACTTTTGATCTACATTCCAAGTCTTCTGACACTATATAATAACTTGTGAGGAACAGTCCAAATTTAAGTCACTATTCACTGAAAATCTTGCAGAAGCAGCAGTGTCCGATTCATTAACAAGCCATTCTACTGAGTCAGATCTTTTCAATGAAAACTGTTCCAAATCAATTGTTCACGAATCAGACTGATCTGGTTCCCCAGTTCAATCACTGTGAATCAGTTTGAAAGCCTCAACCCAAATCACTGTAACTGCATGGGCAAGAGAGACCTGTTCTTAAAAGAAATCCTCTTTTTTTGATCCAAGGAAGAAATACAGGGTTTGAATGACACAAGGACAGAATTTTCATTTTTGAGTTACCTACTCCTTAAAAGCTGTCCTCACCCACAGGACATTAATATCCAGTGTGTGTTGACAGTTTGCAGAAACTCTGCAAACGGAGTACGCCTTAAACACACACAGATATCCACTGAGGAATCCTCATTCTCAAACCAGTCGGGGGCCAGGACCACACAAATTCTCATTTTTTCTGAAAAGACCTAGACAGAGGACATGATTTATTGGCTAATTTATTGGCTAAGAACATGTTTAAGTTTTTATCCAAGCACACCACAACCAAATAGGCAGCTTGCAGCATTCCCAAAACATTTTCTCTACACGATCAACAAACCACAACACACACACTCACACACACCAATAAACTCCTGGAGCAATCTTAATGGTGAAATGTGTATAATTTAAAAACGCATACGATTAATTCAAAATCCTTAATGCATTAAAGCAAATAACTTAGTGAAGCACGTGAAATTGCCTCATTAACGTGATTAACGTCACACACTTAGATGAACTTAGAAGTTGGGAGTTTCTCAGACTGCGCTAATGTAAAGAAAACCAGGCTGATTATATAAGAGATGGCAGAGAGAACAGTGACCCGCAGCCATTTTTCAGTGAATTATTCATTCCAGTGTGTGTTTCGCTTTAAAACACGATCTGTGTGAAATACAGACTGAATGCCATGTCAAAGCATCCTATGGCCAGATGATATGTATGTTGATGTATGTTGCTGGGTTTAGTAATTCTGAATGGATCTGTGTACTGTAGTAGGCATATACAGTCGGGTCAAAGTGGCTGGTTTAGGTAATGTAAACAAGCTCTTTGCTGTTGCACTGTACACATTATACACTGTGAATTCTGAAAAGTTTTCTGTAATCTTTTTTTTTCAGGGGTGCTTTGGTGTACATAAATCTATGAATTATATGGACTCCTTATATCACATAGTTATTTGGGGTCCTTTTGGAGTCTCCAAGTGCCCCCCCCTTTTTTTTGGGGAAAGACACCTCAGTTTTTTTCACCCTTCAATCTGATTGTTTACTTTGCTGGATATAGCAAAGGATTACAAAATGAACGCGTTAAACAAGATAATTCACGATAAGTGTGCGATTAAAAATTGTATTTATTCATATAATTATCAATAATAAATGACATTTGTGAAACACACAGAAACAAATAGTCCCACCCACAAACTCACACCATTAATTGAGCCAATGCTGTCTGTCAATGTCGGACTGGTCAGGATGCACAAACAGAGCAATGTTTCGATAGCGCCACAGTGCTTTTTGAAAAATCAACTTTACCTACAGTGGACTTGCTTCTGGGATAGAAGTATTTCAAAATCCAAATAAGCAATATATAAAACATGAAATTATGAATCATCATGAATCACACAAGAATCCTCCTTCCAAACAATGATCACATTTGAAGATGAATGTTAAAAGGAAGTGATGGTTGTGGGAAACATCAAAATAATCACTAGGTTGATCCGAAACAGTTCCCACACTAGTAAACAGCTGGAGTCGGACTCAGCTGGAATAGCGATTGTGGGATGAACCATAAGACATCATATAAACTCACCATATGTTCTTAGACCATAGGATCTGAGGCATATGTCTCATTGACTAGATCTTTCATAAACTCTGGGATATACAGTATATATATATTCTTCATTTTATTTGGGGCCATTTGCCACTTTAATTGAGTATTTGGCAATAAATGACCAGGGTTTGGGACTGATCCTATTTTGTGCATGTGTGTATACTTACATAGTATGGATCTTGGATAATAAGCTGTTTTTCAGGATCGTAGGAGCCGAGCAGCTCAATCTTGGCTTTGCTGTTTTTTATGCTGCTTGCCTTCTTGTTCAAATCTCTGTAAGAAAACCATACATACAGCTTAGATCCTGTGCAGCCAGTGGACTGGTGCATAATCATATCAATGGTGAGATTTCTTAAGTTCTTTCATCCTAATTCAGGAATATGATTTAAGCACCAATGAAACTTGACAGGATCTGTCTGTTCTTTCTTCAACAGTCTCCCAGGACCAAGACATTGCAACACACACAAACAGCTGAAAAAAAAATATTCATAATCATAACAACACACATAACAACGCCTGGGCACTGATAGCTGGTGTGGTAAGTCATGAATGACGAGACTATTACAAACAATAACCACTAGGGATGTGCAAAACTACATATCTTCAAATTAGTTTGTGGGTTGTTTGAAACAGGGTTTTTTTCCAACTGGAGAGAAAATAAAATAATATAATATAGATAAATATATTTAAAAAGTGCACCAAATGTACAAAATTTGACATTACTGTTTCATTCTGGATGGATATCATGAGTTTAAAATCACAAATATTTTATTCTATTGAAAAGAAAAATGTATTCAGTAAGGATGTATTAAATTGATATTTAAGACATTTATAATGTTACAAAAGATTTATATTTAAAATAAATGCTCTGCTTTTGAACTTTCTATTCAAAGAATCACAATTGTTTTCAACATTGATCATAATAAAAAAGTATCAGCATATCAAATTCTGAAGGATCATGTGACACTGAAGACTGGAGTAATAATGCTGAAAATTCAGCTTTGAATCACAATAATAAACTCAATTTTATAACATTTTCAAATAGAAAAGTGTTATTTAAAATTGTAATAATATTTCACAACATTAATGTTTTCATTGAGCATTTTTTTATTTAAAAAAAAAAGCTTTGGTGAGCATAAGAGACTTCTTACCAACCCCAAACTTTTGAACAGTAGTGCATGTTAAAATATATAGTTGCCTTTAAATTTTAGGAAGGGAGTACCTCACAAGAAGATAATCTTTGGGGGTCAGTGGCATCAAAAAGTTTGAATGACTATTCAACTAATTGGTCTTTAAAGGGGGGTCTAATGCTATTTCATGCATTCTGACTTATTTACACTGTTAAAGAGTTGGATTATCATGCTAAACATGGCCAAAAAAAAAAAAACCACACCCCCCCCAAAAAAAATCAAAAACAATTGCATCAAGGACTTCAAGGACACACAAAGAATAAGTCATGAACTGATTATTTCAACAATGAAAACTTGACAGCTCAACAATAAACCATAAGAAAACATGAGATCAAGTACGTGAACTTGCAACAGAACACATTTTATATTATTACTCTTTTGTAGCCTATTTGGTGCACTTTAAAGGGATAGTTCACCCAAAAATGAAAATTCTGTCATCATTTACTCACCCTCATCATGTTCCAAACCTGTATGAGTTTCTTTGTTCTGCTGAACACAAAAGAAGATATTTTGAAGAAAGTTTGTAACCTGGCTGCTTTGGGGGCACCATTGACTTCTATAGTAGGAATGTATCTTCCTATGTGTTCAACATAAAGAAATGTATACAAGTTTAGAACAACTTGAGGGTGAGTAAATGATCATTTTTTTGGGTGAACTGTCCCTTTAAGCAGTCACAATCACTTTTTTGACAATTCTGAAATTCAAATGTTTTATTTTTATTTTTATTAATTTACTTAAATTATGACTATATTATGTAATTATTTGTCCCATTTTTATCTAAATGTTTTTTTTTTAAATGTAATAAACTTTTTATGACAGGGTTATTTATTATGATTAATATAGCCTAGCTAAATGATAAATTATTAATAACATTAGTTAGGCTATAATCTATTAATTAACCTGTCTAATGTCTAAAAAATAAAAAATATAATAATTCTGTCTGCCAAGCTCTGATAATGTATGGAATATAATATTAATATATTATCCATTAAAAAACAAAACAATAGGCCTATACCTTTAGACAATGGATGTGTCTGTCACCGTATGCTGCTTTAAGTCTTAAAGTGTGCAGTTCGCCTGAGGTTCATCATGAGTTACTGGACAGACCCATTGATACCTTTTTTCTATTCAGCCCTATATCTGGAGATCCTCTTGCGTTCAAACAGTGGACGCAAGCTCAACCTGTTTTTAAAAAAAGTTTACAGTGCATGTTCTCGAGACTCCGTCGCTATTGCAAGAAAGCCGCTAAAATGCAATCACTCGCAAATGAGCTTCTGTACTACTTAGTGTAAAATTGATTTCTTTATATTTGCTATTAGTATTCTTCACACTGCAAAATCCTATGTAAAATACGGGACAAAGTAAAAGTCATTTTGCCTGTAAATACGGGATGACAAAGTATTTCTGTGCTAAATACACTCCTTCAGGATTCAAGCAAGTTTCGGAAAGTTTTTTTTGAGCATGGCCCTGTATGAAGTCATAAAGGGCGTAATTTCCTGTATGGGCACTTCTCCCGGATAAGTGCGTGCGCACAACAACAAGAGTGAGAGCAAGAGCTCGCCCTTCAACGAGCTTCGTTCAGGTTACAGAAGCCGTAGGCAGCACTGACATTAGACCACGAAATCAACAATGTCACTAAAGAAGTGTGTTTTTGGTTGTGAGGGAAAGATAACCTTGTTCAGCTTACCAAATAACCCATTCTGCAAGTGTGTTTGTTTGTTCCCGGTCATGAGTCAAAACCACAGGCGGTGAGTGAAACTGCATCAAATGTCTGTGTTTTGTTGGCAATCGGCACGTAAGTACATATAATGTTAACAACACGAACGTACACTCACCTAAAGGATTATTAGGAACACCATACTAATACTGTGTTTGACCCCCTTTCGCCTTCAGAACTGCCTTAATTCTACGTGGCATTGATTCAACAAGGTGCTGAAAGCATTCTTTAGAAATGTTGGCCCATATTGATAGGATAGCATCTTGCAGTTGATGGAGATTTGTGGGATGCACATCCAGGGCACGAAGCTCCCGTTCCACCACATCCCAAAGATGCTCTATTGGGTTGAGATCTGGTGACTGTGGGGGCCATTTTAGTACAGTGAACTCATTGTCATGTTCAAGAAACCAATTTGAAATGATTCGAGCTTTGTGACATGGTGCATTATCCTGCTGGAAGTAGCCATCAGAGGATGGGTACATGGTGGTCATAAAGGGATGGACATGGTCAGAAATAATGCTCAGGTAGGCCATGACGGATCCATGTTCTCATTCTGTTTACGCCAAATTCTGACTCTACCATCTGAATGTCTCAACAGAAATCGAGACTCATCAGACCAGGCAACATTTTTCCAGTCTTCAACTGTCCAATTTTGGTGAGCTCGTGCAAATTGTAGCCTCTTTTTCCTATTTGTAGTGGAGATGAGTGGTACCCGATGGAGTCTTCTGCTGTTGTAGACCATCCGCCTCAAGGTTGTGCGTGTTGTGGCTTCACAAATGCTTTGCTGCATACCTCGGTTGTAACGAGTGGTTATTTCAGTCCAAGTTGCTCTTCTATCAGCTTGAATCAGTCGGCCCATTCTCCTCTGACCTCTAGCATCAACAAGGCATTTTCGCCCACAGGACTGCCGCATACTGGATGTTTTTCCCTTTTCACACCATTCTTTGTAAACTCTAGAAATGGTTGTGCGTGAAAATCCCAGTAACTGAGCAGATTGTGAAATACTCAGACCGGCCCGTCTGGCACCAACAACCATGCCACGCTCAAATTTGCTTAAATCACCTTTCTTTCCCATTCTGACATTCAGTTTGGAGTTCAGGAGATTGTCTTGATCAGGACCACACCCCTAAATGCATTGAAGTAACTGCCATGTGATTGGTTGATTAGATAATTGCATTAATGAGAAATTGAACAGGTGTTCCTAATAATCCTTTAGGTGAGTATATATATAACCATAAAGGCACACCACCCATTCACATAACGTCAAAACATAGCAGGAAAAATATAACAGTTGATGACCTCACATGTATATTTTCAATCTTGATTAACCCAAGACAGATAATCATCGCTAAAGCATGAGTGTGAGATGTATCGCATCAGTCTGTCATGCTCAGCCGAGACCTAGAACCACAGAGAAAAGACAAGGAATCTAAAAAACTCAGTAATCTTCTTAATAAGCACTGGATCTCGCAGTACATGTGATTCCGACAATACTCACCCCGGCAAAAAAAACGACCCTCCTACCCCCTTTACTTCATTATACCACTCACGGTACGCCCTCAGACTGCTGACAGATCCATGATATAATTAATTCACTAAGTGTTGCTTGACATCAATCATCATCCTCGTGTCAGAAAGACAGGCTAAGGGGTAAGTTGTGAGTCTGAGGCTATTTCCAGCAAATGTCAAAGGCCTCATTTCTGCTCATCAATTTTGTGCTTGTAAACTCAAAGAGAAGCGAACTTAGTCACACTTTTCTTAAATGCTCAGCAAATGTTCCCTCAAAATGTTGAGTTGAGGCCAATAAAACAAGAAAATGCTACTGCCAGAAACACATGGCAACAAGTAACATAAATAAGAAAGAAAAATCACCATTCACCAAGTCTGCATTTATTTGATAAAAATACAGTAAGAGCAGTAATATTGTGAAATATTATTACAATGTAAAATAACTTTTCTATTTGAATATATTTTTTAAAATGTAATTTATTTCTGTGATGAAAAGCTGAATTTTCAGCATCATTACTCCAGTCTTCAGTGTCACATGATCTTTCAGAAATCATTCTAATATGATTATTTGATGCTCAAAATGTCATCTTAATGTTGAAAATTGTTTAGAAAAGAACATTCAAAAGAGCATCATTTTTTTTAAATATAAATCTTTTGTAGCAACTTAAAAGTAGAAAAAAATACAGTGTCAATATAAATGGGTCTACACCTGCTTGTCTTAGGCTGTTTACACCTGTTATTATTTAAGATGCGTTTTCATCAATCCGATCACAAGTAGACGATGCTAAATACAGGTGTAAAAGGGGTCTAAAACGTTTTGAGCCTTTCGACCACTTCCAGAGGTAGCTGAAAACACATTGGTCACGATTGCTTTTTTGCTTTCCGCTCATGCGGTCGAATGTATTTGAACAGCCGCAAAAGACCGTCTGCTCTCCGCCTACTGACCTAATGCGTAAACATTATGGGAAGCGCACTAGCCAGAAGGGATTTAAACTTTGTCGGCTGAAGGCCCAAGTTTGTTTTGAAGACGAAAAACATAACAAGCATGATTTTCTCTCACCACCCCTGATTTCTAACACACACTCACAGCGTTCGGCTGGTCTCGCGGAGCAGAAACGAAAGCTGCTTCTCTCTGTATGTTTTATGTCGTCTCCGGTCGCGTTCATATGTAAATTGCGTGAGCTTATTTTGTCCCTAAGATCAAAAGATCTGAAAAAGCCCATGCATTACCTGCCCATAGAGCCTTCCCTAGAAGAAATCAGGACAGAAATGGTTGAAAGTGGACAAAAGAGACGGATTAAAACACCAGGTGTAAACGGAATTGTGTCTCCCTCATCAACTTGTGATCCTATCGACCAAAACATCTTAATACCAGGTGTAAACAGCCATAATCACTGAAACAAGCACCGTTACTGACAGTATCAAAAAAAGCATCAAAAAGTGTCCAGTCTCACACATCACACCCATCTGTCTCTCAAAGAGAAGCATGCAGAGATGAGCGTGTTTGATCATATATAGACCTACATAGGATTAATTATATATAGGCCATCCTTGGTTGGCCGCTCTCGCGCTTTGCGGAGCTGGTGAGCGGAACCCAGATAGCGTGATCATATACTGAAACTGTATATATACACACACATATATTTAACTGTATACAGTATATGCACACACACATACATACACACTCATAGGTAATGTTTTTTGGGGATAGGGCAAGGGTGTCATATCTTACACAAGGCGCCAGAATAACCAGATTTTCCCACCACCAAAATCCCAATTGAACCCCTGCACATACCTCAAGTTGCTTTCGTCCATACAGAGGATGTGATCAAAAGTCATGAAGTCATCTTTGGTGACCTAACAAACAGAAAGACTGTATAAGTAACACATGTAACACTTCATTCACATTGTCCTGCAGTGACCCACTAAGCACGGGCCAGCACAGCCACCATCTTAACCCTCCCCTCCCCTCCACTCCACTCCATAAGAAAAGGGCCAGAGAGCGAGTGGACGTGCTGTCTTTGTCTGTTCGAACATTCGCTCCCCTCACTCATGGAGTTAAGAAATGGATCAAAGCACATCTGTGGCTGCATTTATATGTGTGCATATATTGAGCAAGAACACATGATTCATCTGGGATGCCACTGCAGAGAGTGAGCCATAATAGGAATGCATGTTTCCAATTTACAAAAACTTGAAATCATGAACAACACATACGTGGGGGAGAGAGAGAGGGGGGGGGGGGTGTCAAGGAACGCCTGTTTGGCTACATGTGTTTGCTTGTATAATTGGGGCTGTTGATTTGTGTGAGGTCAACGGGATAAAGATTGACATCTTTAGTGTGAGCTCAGCTCTGTACAGCCCCGTATGAACCTGACCTCTAAAGGCCGAGCTAAAGCCTGCCCACATGACTGGAATATCTGACTGACGGCTGGAATATGTGGGTGGAAAGCACGCGAGTTAGGACTTTCTCTACGTCTGACAGTAATAGGCCAGACCATGTATATTTCAGGCAAGGTGATGCAGAAGCCAACTTGTTTGGCACGTATGTGCCAAACAGGTTACGATGGCCAGCAACAGAAAACTAAATGAAAACTAGTGGAATAAAGGCCATTAGTATCAACAAATATACTTACACAGCTAGCACCGATGGCGAAATCAGTGACCTAAAGAAATCTGTGATTTCGCAAAGTCTCTCAAAAATAATTTTGCTCTGATGTGAACATCCCCAAATCTGACAACACAGCATTAGAGGTTTCCGAAATCCAGATTTTGTGACCCTGCTGTACTGTAGCTGTTCACATCAGAACAAAATGCTTTTTTTCAGCATGAAACAATTTGGATAACATTAAAGCCATTGTGTGTGAAATAGAGGGGCTAACAGATTTTGGTAACCTCTAACCCTCTGCATTGTTAGATTTGGTGACCCTACTGCATGTGTATGTGACCTGTGACCTGCAGTAATATGCTAAATCTGAATGCAGGTAATACACTCGGTCACTCAATCACTCTCTCAGAATAATACAAGCTTCAATGAGAACAAACATATGTTCACGTTGCTAAGAGTGGTTGCTAAGGGTGTTGTGCAGTGATACAGAGAACCGGTCATAGCCGTGTTTTATAGTGAATAAAACACAGCTATTGACTAATCAGAATCAAGGACTGGAACTAACCATTTTATAAATGTGAACAAGCAAGGCGCGTTCTCGTGCGAACATTTAATGAACTACAGGGAGTGCAGAATTATTAGGCAAATTAGTATTTTGACCACATCATCCTCGTTATGCATGTTGTCTTACTCCAAGCTGTATAGGCTGGAAAGCCTACTACCAATTAAGCATATTAGGTGATGTGCATCTCTGTAATGAGAAGGGGTGTGGTCTAATGACATCAACACCCTATATCAGGTGTGCATAATTATTAGGCAACTTCCTTTCCTTTGGCAAAATGGGTCAAAAGAAGGACTTGACAGGCTCAGAAAAGTCAAAAATAGTGAGATATATTGCAGAGGGATGCAGCAGTCTTAAAATAGCCAAGCTTCTGAAGCGTGATCATGGAACAATCAAGCGTTTCATTCAAAATAGTCAACGGTCGCAAGAAGCGTGTGGAAAAACCAAGGCGCAAAATAACTGCCCGTGAACTGAGAAAAGTCAAGCGTGCAGCTGCCAAGATGCCACTTGCCACCAGTTTGGCCATATTTCAGAGCTGCAACATCACTGGAGTGCCCAAAAGCACAAGGTGTGCAATACTCAGAGACATGGCCAAGGTAAGAAAGGCAGAAAGTCGACCACCACTGAACAAGACACACAAGCTGAAACGTCAAGACTGGGCCAAGAAATATCTCAAGACTGATTTTTCTAAGGTTTTATGGACTGATGAAATGAGAGTGAGTCTTGATGGGCCAGATGGATGGGCCCGTGGCTGGATTGGTAAAGGGCAGAGAGCTCCAGTCCGACTCAGACGCCAGCAAGGTGGAGGTGGAGTATTGGTTTGGGCTGGTATCATCAAAGATGAGCTTGTGGGGCCTTTACGGGTTGAGGATAGAGTCAAGCTCAACTCCCAGTCCTACTGCCAGTTTCTGGAAGACACCTTCTTCAGGCAGTGGTACAGGAAGAAGTCTGCATCCTTCAAGAAAAACATGATTTTCATGCAGGACAATGCTCCATCACACGCGTCCAAGTACTCCACAGCGTGGCTGGCAAGAAAGGGTATAAAAGAAGAAAATCTAATGATATGGCCTCCTTGTTCACCTGATCTGAACCCCATTGAGAACCTGTGGTCCATCATCAAATGTGCGATTTACAAGGAGGGAAAACAGTACACCTCTCTGAACAGTGTCTGGGAGGTTGTGGTTGCTGCTGCACGCAATGTTGATGGTGAACAGATCAAAACACTGACAGAATCCATGGATGGCAGGCTTTTGAGTGTCCTTGCAAAGAAAGGTGGCTATATTGGTCACTGATTTGTTTTTGTTTGGTTTTTGAATGTCAGAAATGTATATTTGTGAATGTTGAGATGTTATATTGGTTTCACTGGTAAAAATAAATAATTGAAATGGGTATAAATTTGTTTTTTGTTAAGTTGCCTAATAATTATGCACAGTAATAGTCACCTGCACACACAGATATCCCCCTAAAATAGCTAAAACTAAAAACTACTTAAAATATTGATACAAAAATATTCAGCTTTGATATTAATGAGTTTGTGTTCATTGAGAACATGGTTGTTGTTCAATAATAAAATTAATCCTCAAAAATACAACTTGCCTAATAATTCTGCACTCCCTGTAGTCTCAGATTTCTCTAGGTAATTTTCTATTGTTGTCACATTGCTCAGCTACTACAGCCACTTTATTTTCCCTATCAACCTAAAACTAAATTACTGAATTTATATTTAAGCAATTTATATTTAAGCTATCACACGAGCAAGAGTGCTGTTGTTCCAAATAAAAACACGGAATTTCACATTGCAGACCAACTGCATGTGATGTTTTTATACAACAGTTCAATAAATAAGTTAACATCGAGTAACTTACATTTTAGACACAATATTTTGAGTTACTTTGTTTTCTTCACCAACTGAAATAATTCCCAACAAAGGCAAATGTTGCGTCTCCTAGCACCACAGTATTGGCGTTTCTGAATGAATATGAATGAATGAATCGAATTATAAAGGGAATCACTTGTCACCACCTACTGGTGTAACTTAGTAACGGAAAATCCCCTGCACTTAAGAAAAAAAAGCCTTTATGTTTGTTTGTGGGGCAATTTCCCACCCAGCAACAGCACCAGTACAACTTTCCTGGAAAGAAGGTTCGTTATCTTAAATTGATCTCTTTTTGAAGTTATGTATGTGCTATGAAGGATATGCTGGTGACAGACAGACTGTGTTTTATCAAAATACATACCAAAGTCAATTCAAAACAACAAACTCTGTGGAGAATTTCCAAAGGAAATGTACAAGAAAGATGAAAAATGGCAGAAAACACAGAGGAAGATGGAGAAGAGGGGTCAACGGCAGATAGGCAGTGGATGTCTGTCGAAATCAATTTATAGGCAAGAAGTTAAAAATAAGGAAGAGAGATAAAACATCTATGGTGTGTGCTTTTGGCTGTAAATTACAATTAAATCATTCTCACACGAGCTTTATTTGTGTATCTGCAAGGTTTCCGTATGAGTGACATTGACTGAACTTAGTGAAATTTTGATAAATGTGTCATATATATTGTACCATGCAACAATACTGTGCTGAAAGCTTCTTGCACTCTTTCTCCTCCATCTATCCACCTTATTTTAGGGTGTGTTCAGTTTGCATGGTTCGTTTGGTATGGACAAAAAAGACATTTTTAGTCCTGGTCTGCTTAGTGTTTAGATTGGCATTTTTATCACCAAACCTAAAGGCAAAGGGATACGTTAACAACCTGATTGGTCAGCTTTTATGAGACGGAACTTGGTTAGTTTTCATGTCTTTGGTCCGCGTTGCGTTCATATATCATTCGAACTAGTGTTGTCAAAAGTACCAACCGCAATACCAAGTCGGTACTGAAATCTAAAAAATGTGACGCTTTGAGCGCTGTTGAGTGGAATCGTAAACACCTCTGACTGGTCATTGTGCTCACACGCTCATCAAATAAGTCTGTGATTGGCTACAATGACCAGCGCTTCAAACACCTAAAGGATTATTAGGAACACCTGTTAAATTTCTCATTAATGCAATTATCTAATCAACCAATCACATGGCAGTTGCTTCAATGCATTTAGGGGTGTGGTCCTGGTCAAGACAATCTCCTGAACTCCAAACTGAATGTCAGAATGGGAAAGAAAGGTGATTTTAGCAATTTTGAGCGTGGCATGGTTGTTGCGGGCCGGTCTGAGTATTTCACAATCTTCTCAGTTACTGGGATTTTCACGCACAACCATTTCTAGAGTTTACAAAGAATGGTGTGAAAAGGGAAAAACATCCAGTATGCGGCAGTCCTGTGGGCGAAAATGCCTTGTTGATGCTAGAGGTCAGAGGAGAATGGGCCGACTGATTCAAGCTGATAGAAGAGCAACTTTGACTGAAATAACCACTCGTTACAACCGAGGTATGCAGCAAAGCATTTGTGAAGCCACAACACGCACAACCTTGAGGCGGATGGGCTACAACAGCAGAAGACCCCACCGGGTACCACTCATCTCCACTACAAATAGGAAAAAGAGGCTACAATTTGCACGAGCTCACCAAAATTGGACAGTTGAAGACTGGAAAAATGTTGCCTGGTCTGATGAGTCTCGATTTCTGTTGAGACATTCAGATGGTAGAGTCAGAATTTGGCGTAAACAGAATGAGAACATGGATCCATCATGCCTTGTTACCACTGTGCAGGCTGGTGGTGGTGGTGTAATGGTGTGGGGGATGTTTTCTTGGCACACTTTAGACCCCTTAGTGCCAATTGGGCATCGTTTAAATGCCACGGCCTACCTGAGCATTGTTTCTGACCATGTCCATCCCTTTATGACCACCATGTACCCATCCTCTGATGGCTACTTCCAGCAGGATAATGCACCATGTCACAAAGCTCGAATCATTTCAAATTGGTTTCTTGAACATGACAATGAGTTCACTGTACTAAAATGGCCCCCACAGTCACCAGATCCAAACCCAATAGAGCATCTTTGGGATGTGGTGGAACGGGAGCTTCGTGCCCTGGATGTGCATCCCACAAATCTCCATCAACTGCAAGATGCTATCCTATCAATATGGGCCAACATTTCTAAAGAATGCTTTCAGCACCTTGTTGAATCAATGCCACGTAGAATTAAGGCAGTTCTGAAGGCGAAAGGGGGTCAAACACAGTATTAGTATGGTGTTCCTAATAATCCTTTAGGTGAGTGTACATCAATGATGCTTTTTACAGAGCGCTTAGATACACATGGGAGCATTTGAATAAAGACGCCTATCAGCCGCTGGTCGACGCCTGCTTGCGCTTTCAAACACTCCCTTTCCCACTTTCAAAACACTTTCAAGCACTTCCGTGTGCTTTCAAACGCTCGCGTGTGTTGATCATTGTAGCCAATCACAGACACATCCGATGAGCGCGTGAGAACAATGGCCAGTCAGAGGTGTTTACGATTCCAGCTCAACAGCGCTCAAAGCGTCACATTTTTAAAATTTCAGTACCGACTTGGTATCGCGGTCAGTACTTTTGACAACACTAATGCGAACTGCACCAGAGTTTGTTTGGAAGCAGATCGAGACCCATCTTTAGAAGGCTCTGTACGATCCAAGCTGAGGAATATGGTCTAATCTAGTGAAACGATCAGTCATTTTCAATAAAAAATACAACTTTATATACTT
This sequence comes from Rhinogobio ventralis, assembly GCA_039654625.1. NCBI lineage: Eukaryota > Metazoa > Chordata > Actinopteri > Cypriniformes > Gobionidae > Rhinogobio > Rhinogobio ventralis. The sequence continues at coordinate 9,682,488 of CM077203.1, forward strand.
TTTAACCACGAATGCTCGATTTCAGTGTTGCGATTCTTCATGGCATGTGGCGTGGGAAAGGTCGCGGCCGTGACGTAGGTGGAAGTACTGTCCCAGTGTTAAAACGACTGTGCAAAGACTAAATCAAACGCCCTTTACAAAAATTAGGTAAAACAACGATGTCGGACAATTTTGAAGTTGAAGGAGAACATGAGATGGAGTTTTTCAGCACTGGGTTGGTACTTCCACCTACGTCGGTACTTCCACCTACACACGCGTGACCTTTCTGACGGGATGACGTCACACGCCGTGAAGAATCACAACACTGAAGTTGAGCATTTGTGGTTAAAAAAATATATAAAGTTGTATTTTTTATTGAAAATGACTGATCGTTTCACTAGATAAGACCCTGTTCCGCAGCTGGGATCGTGCAGAGCCCTCTAAAGCCCTTCGAAGCTTATACATTATACAGAGAAATATCCTGGAATGATTTCCTCAAAAAACACTTTTCGACTGAAGAAAGAAAGACATTACCATCTTGGATGACATGGGGGTGAGTAAATTATCAGGAAGTTTTCATTTTAAAGTGAACTAATCCTTTAATGCAAGAGCGTTAACTTGTATGCGCAAGGCTTCCAGTGTCATTCACTTCCAGTTATATTGGCTGTACAAAAACGTCCATTATGCTGCTTAACGTAATGTTGCAAACTATTATTTGTTATCTATCTTGGTATTTTATGTTGTTGTCGTTCTCATTAACACACTGGTTTGTAGTGCAAATAGTTTTTCTGCACTTTGTTATTCCTCTAGTTAATTACCTATACCGGCTAATGAACTGTAAATCTTGCACATTTAAAGAAAGCAGCTCACTTCCGCATTGCAAAATAAGGTGGATAAGACATGTACACACAAAATCCCACATCTGCAGTACCTGTCGTGCCCTGTGATCTGTCTCTATGCCATGTTTCCTGAGGCAGGCCAGACCACGGGCGTCAGGAGTGCTGCCAATATTCCAATCTGAGGTGGCACCAGAGTCTATAACCCACTGTAACACACAGAGAACACAGTTCTAGCGCTGAGTGCTAATCAGGACCCCGCCGTACCTGCCGCGCCACGTGCCTCATGGACACGCCGTGTCTCTTCATGCAGGCCTGGCCACGGTGATCCGGGGGGTTTCCGATCTCATAGGTGGACGTGGCGGCACTGTCTATTCTCCACTAAAGACACACATACACACAGCATTGACGAGGATGATGAAATTATACATACAAACATGCTTAAACACACAGAACAGAAAAATAGCATTTACAGAGAGATCATACAAAACACGTTATTTTTTATTTAGTACTGTCCTGAATAAGATATTTTGTATTAAATTTTTTATACATATAAATCAAGACAAAAAATACCAATCAGAAAATAGCTGAATTTGTTCAAATGACCTCGTTCAAAAAGTTTATGAACCATTGATTCTTAATACTGTGTGTCATTACATGGATGATCCACGGCTGTTTTTTGTTTTGTGATGGTTGTTCTTGAGTCCCTTGTTTGTCCTGAGCAGTTAAACTGCCCAACAATCTTCAGAAAATCCTCCAGGTCTTGCAAATTCTTCAGTTTTCCAGCATCTTTTGCATATTTGAACCCTCTCCCGCAGTGACTGTATGATTTTGAGATCCATCTTTTCACACTGAGGACAATTGAGGGACTCAAACACAACTATTAAAAAAAGGTTCAAACATTCACTGATGCTCCAGAAGGAAACACGATGCATTAAGAGTTTGAATTTAAAGATCAAGGTAAATTGTACTTAATTTGTCTTCCGGAAAACATGTAAGAAGGGCATTACTAAATGAGAAAATTTATATTTAAACAAAATAAGAAAAATCTGTTCATTCTGTTCAAAAGTTTGCACCCCCGGCACTTAACACATGGACGCACCCCCAATGGAGCATCGGTGAATGTTTGAAATGTTTTTTTAATAGTTGTGTTTGAATCTCTCAATTGTCCTCAGCGTGAAAATATGGATTTCAAAATCATACAGTCACTGCTGGAATGGGTTTAAATATGCAAAAGATGCTGAAATTTGCAGGACCCGTTAGGCAGTTTAACTGATCAGGACAAACAAGAGACTCGAGAAAAAACATCACAAAACAAAAAAAAAAACAGCCGTGGATCATCCATGTAATGACACACAGTATTAAGAATGAAGGGTTCATAAAATTTCATTTTAATAAATAAAGCTATTTTTTGTCTTGTTGACTATATGTAAAAAAAAAAAAAAAAAAAAGAAATTATGTAAAATATCTTATTCAGGACAGTATTAAATAAAAAATAACATGCATTTTGTATGATCTCTCTTATTTAGTTAAAATTATTCATATTTTCACAGATTCTGCAAGCGGTTTACACACTTGCAACTGTATGTTACTCTATAGCGGTTTGCTACTGCATGTACAATGGGATCATGTTGACCAAGCATTCACTTTCGAATATTTCTTGCCTTAAACTTTAAGGATGGAATGAATCTGAAACCGTTTCTTTGTATTTCGCCTCACGAGGCTAAGGTTTTGGCTCATATTCTTCTTGTCTAACTTTATGAACAGCAAAATTTAATATTTGTCCCTTGTGCAACCTCAGCAATAAAGTCAAATCTCCATAAGAGCAAGTGTATCTGGCAAAAAAAATTATCATGATACTAATGCTCAAAAGGGTAGATGATGAGGTGCTAGGCTAAAAGTACTTAAGAGCTTTTGCTCTGGAGTGCCAATGGGGCACTTTGTTACATACCTGACCAGCCAAATACATTCATCCAGAAGATGATGCACTGTCCCAATCAATTCACTGAAGCACATGCAATTATTATAGTCTTTGTAAGCTGGGACCAAATATTAATATATACATCGTTCAATAAAAGAAGCATCACATGCAGCGACTTACCTTGTCCACCACCGCAGTGTCTGTGGCCATCTTCTTGAAAACAGCCTCAGCGATTGGGGATCGGCAAATATTCCCTGGATATTGAAGAAATGGAAGAATTGTATTGTTTAGTAGCCATGTGACCAAATTCCATATACACAATATATTACTTTTATTTTTAATATAGAAAATTAAGCATTAAGTTGTTACTTCTTGGCTTGAAAAACAGCATAGGTAAAAGACACTTGATCTGTATGTGAATCTTTTAAGTTATTTATTTGATCTTCTAATAATTACCATTCCATGATATTAATAATTTCACTAATAAGCAAGCTTCATTACAAGTGACAAAAAGGTCCCTTAATATTTTATTCCAAAATTAGAACATTTCTGTAAACACAAAAGCAGAACACATTTTTAAATGAAACAGCAGCTTTACACCAACCCCCCTGATTGGTTTACAACAATATAACTTAAAATAAATATATTTTTTATAAGCATTTTGGTTCACAATCTTTTAAGTCAACTTTTCTTAGCCAAAGTAAAACAGTGTTGGTGTTGGTCATCATAATCATGGCTATTTAAGTGATCAGAAAAATTGGTGGTGTTTCCATGTTTTGTGCCCACAACTTTATGACACTCCATGCAAAGTTCCTCTTTTTGGTCAACATCCTCCTTTTTGTAGCCGAAATAGTCCCAAATAGATGATTTCGAGTTTCTTTTTGGTACGAAATCATTTTTTTGCGGCGGATCCTCTTCGTCGCGCATTTTTAGCAGTGAATGTTGGCTGTGAGCGGTGAGCAGCGGCACAGCCAACCAATCACTGTGCAGGCACGCGGAACGTGCATGTCACCCCAGCAACAAGCCATACAACAAACTCGTGTTTACTGTGTGTGTGGTGTGTGCTACCCTGGTGCTACCGTTCTCTTAATACACCATGGGCTACTACCCTTCACATCGCATGTTCCGGCGATGTGACTGTCGCTCACATCGCGATGTCGATGTTAAAACAGAATATCGTTCAGCCCTACTATGAACTAACATGAATGATCAAGGTACAACTGTATTGCTCAAATATTAATACATGCTGTAATGTATATTGCATAATGCATTTAATGTAAGCTAGCTAAATAAGCTAATACATCCTGGTTAACAAATAGGACTTGCAGTCTTTTACCTTTGCCATTTACATACATGTTTCTAGGTTATAGCTAAAGAAAGATTTATTTATAATATTTTAAATGTTTAAATTATTTTCGGTAGAATTTTAATATATTCATATTTACATATGCAATTTAGCACATTTTCATGGTTCAGTACTGTTTTTTTTTAAATTTCTTGTTATAAAGTTCAGCACTGTTTTACTTAGTGTTATGTTTTTTTTTACTATCGGTCGATTAATCGGTTATCGGCAAGTGCGGTCCAACCTTGTTATCGGTATCGGTAAAATCCACTATCGGTCGACCTCTAGTTTGTACATTGTGTAAATGTATATACACTACCATTCACTACCAACGTTTGGGCTCCATAAGATTTTTTTTATGTTTTTAAAAGATGTATCTTATTCTGATCAAAGCTGCATTTATTTGATTAAATATACAATAAAAACAATAGTATTGTGAAATATTATTAAGATTCAGAATAACTTTTTTATTTTAATATATTTTGAAATGAAATTGATTCCGGTGATGCAAAGCTGAATTTTCAGCATCATTACTCCAGTCTTCAGCATCACATCATGATCCTTCTGAAATCATTCTAATATGATGATTTGCTGCTCAAGAAACATTTCTTTTTATTATCAATGTTGAAAACAGCTGCTGCTTAATGTTTTTGTGGAAACCGTGATAGCTTTTTTTTTCAGGGTTCTTCTCTATAAGTCTTTATTTTCATAAATTTAACACATTCTTGCTTAATTAAAGTATTCATTTATTTTAAAAAAAAATCTGACCCCAAACTTTTGAACAGTAGTGTATACTTATATATTGTATGTATGGTACTTTCTTTAAATAAATGAATAAAATCCATAGAAAATAAAGCATACAATCTTATGCAAACTGTAAAGTGCATAATAAAAATTACCTACATTACGTTATATCGGATTAGTTGTGTTGAGCATTAGTGCTGCCTTTACGTGCTATCAGAATTATCGTAAATAGTTTCCTATGTAAAAAGTTGGACATGAACGCCCTCTCAAGTCAAAATTTGAATGCAATGAGCTCGTAATCACGACTTCAGAAGAGGGAAGTAGGAAACTTCCGATAGCACGTGCAGGCAGCATATGACTCAGCCTAAAACTATGCTCTAATATTTAACATAGCTTTAAGAGACAATATTAACACGAAGTGTTCATTAATGTATGAATAGATGAAATCTGCGTATGATTGCATCAGTATACCGATACCATACAAATACAGTTCACGATGACGGCTTTCATTCAATGAACGAGGCCAGTCAAAGAGTGATCATTGATTGAAACAGTGATGATAGTTTGACGGTTTTCTCCAGCTGAAATGTTACTTTATCAGTTTTCCGTCTAAACAAGTTAGAGAAAGCCTGGCGATATTTTATAATCTTTCTTACCCAAGCACACGAATAACACCGACCTTCCACTGGGAGCCGCCATATTGGTCACTATCAAAGTTCCTCGTTGATGGTTGCCCGAATTTCTGCCTGTTTCAAATTCACCAACAAAAAAGTTTGTAGGTTTTTGAGGACATATATGAAAGTGTTCAAATATATGAAAGTGGTTAAAATAAATAGTTGTTTTTAAAATGTATTTTTAATATATTACTAGTGTACAGTATATGACATTAATAGTGTGAAAACCTGACCTCACACACTTACTTTCAATTTTATTCTTTCTCATACATTATAAAACATAAAGCTATGAAGTCCTCTAACAACTTACAGGGGGAAAAAAATCATTTATTTGTGGTAGTTAATGCAGCACAAAGGCTGCATCTCTAAAGTATCACAAAAAGGATTCAGAGCATAGTTCTGAGCAAATGTCTTGTATTATGGTTTGCCAGTAGGCCTAAGCTGCACAATAATGATTAAGAAACTTTTCCCTGGTGTCTTTTCAGGCTTGCATAAGCTTAATCAGTCCCGGTTCTATTATTAGTATCACTATCCCACGGAATAGCGTTTACAGATCTAGGTGGTCAGGCTGTAGGAAAGTCCTGTTTTCCAGACCATATTTAGAGCAAGTTTAGATTGAACTATTTTTCACTCAGCTGCCCGGCCTGCTTAGCCATACTTTCTCTGTTATAAAAACAGATTATACTTCAGTGTATTGATCCTGTACACCAGATGGGTGAATTTACTACACAGCAAAATATATGTGCACGCACATCTGACAAAGTCAACATATTATGCAACTCAGAGAGCCTATATGGAGTTAGGTCAATGAAAACAACATAGGATCTATGTTGAAATGTAACATAAATCTATGGAGATGGTGTTATTATAAGCAACATATGATGAGTTTTTTTTTACATTACCATTTTACATACATTCATTTGGTTAAACAAAGCACCTCACAGTGCATTCAAGATATACATTTTAACAGTATGTCTAGGAATTAAATCCATGACTTTATCATTGTTAGCACCATGTTAAGAACATAAAAAAATTCCCTCAAAAGAGTAAGCAAAATGAATAGAAAATCATACATTAAGGTTTTAGTCAACATAAGTGTTTTACATGAAGTGTTTTATGAAAAAGAGACATGTATGTGTCCATTCATTTAAGAACATAAAAATAAAAAAAGGAATGGAAAATAAATAAAAGTTGATTTTAAAAATCGATACAGAAGTTAAAGAATATGTTAGAATAATTTGAACAATTACACTCTGTTTTAAATATATGTGCAGTATGGAAAATGTGATAAATAACTCTTTTTATACACTACCATTCAAAAGGCATTTAATTGATCAAAAGTGACAGTAAAGACTTTAATAATGTAATAATCTAAATATATATATTTCAAATAAATGCTGTTCTTTGAACTTTCATAAAAGAATCCTGAAAAAAATTTTCAACACAAATATCCACTACAGTTTTTAAAATTGGTAATAGTAAGAAATGTTTCTTGAGCAGCAAATCAGCATATTAGAATGATTTCTGAAAGATCATGTGACACTGAAGACTGGAGTAATGATGCTGAAAATTCAGCTTTACCATCAAATGAAGAAATAAATTGCATTAAATAAAAACAGATATTTTAAATTGTAACCATATTTCATACTATGTTTTACTCCATTTTTGATCCGATAAATGCAGCCTTGGTGAGCATAAGAGACTGTTTTAAAATGTTTTTAACAAAACCTAAACTTCTGAACAGTACATACACAAAGGGATTTCATTCAATGCATGGTAAAAAGGTAACAATTTGGTGATTCCCATAAAATTGTAGTATTTAGATAAATAATTTCACCCTAGAGATACTTACAGATATATAAGCTTTCCTCTTTTGGCTTTGATGCATAACACTGTCAAAGAGAATGACCGGTGAGAGATATAATAAAAACCATATTCCAGGGTCAGTGACTCGAGCAGTGCCAAACTTTAAGGGAGGTGATGTATGAATCCAACTTACTGAGAGATCCAGCACAGCTTCTCTGTACAACAACAAAACTGATATCCATATTGGTTTTGACTTAACATAATTATTATGCAGCACAACTACCCCCCCCCCCCAACTTTGAGTGTTAGCACACGAGCCAGACATTGATCTATATACATTTTGATCTGTGCAGCTCATACATCCTGTATTCACAAATTGAAATTCAGTTTGCAGCTGCTCCGCACACAAATCTTCTTAAAGGAACACTCCACTTTTTTGAAAATAGGCTCATTTTCCAACTCCCCTAGAGTTAAACAGTTGAGTTTTACCGTTTTCGAATCCATTCAGCCGATCTCCGGGTCTGGCGGTAGCACTTTTAGCATAGCTTAGCATAGATCATTGAATCTGATTAGACCATTTGCATCTCGCTCAAAAATGACCAAAGACTTTCGATATATTTCCTATTTAAAACTTGACACTTCTGTAGTTACATTGTGTACTAAGATCGACGGAAAATTAAAAATTGCGATTTTCTAGGCTGATATGGCTAGGAACTATACTCTCATTCCTGCATAATAATCAAGGAACTTTGCTGCCGTACCATGGGTGCAGCAGGCGCAATGATATTACACAGCGCCTCAAAATAGGCTAACTTCTGTCAACATAACCAACGTGACAACCTGCTTGCACAGAGAGCGTGCTGGGGACTATTTTCAGGCGCTGCGTAATATCATCTGCAATTTTAAATTTTCCGTCGATCTTAGTACACGATGTAATTACAGAAGAGTCAAGTTTTAAATAGGAAAAATATCGAAAGTCTTTGGTAATTTTTGAGCGAGATGCTAATGGTCTAATCAGATTCAATGATCTATGCTAAGCTATCCTAAAAGTTCTACCGCCAGATCCAGAGATCGGCTGAATGGATTCGAAAACGGTAAAACTAAACTGTTTAACTCTAGGGGAGTTGGAAAATTAGCCTATTTTCAAAAAAATTGGAGTGTTCCTTTAACATCCTTAGCCTTGCATATGGACGCAATATGTTGTCCTCAGGAAATGCCTGTCAGATTTGAGCGAATGAAAAACTTGATTACCAATTTTTGCACTTCATCCTCTTAAACTGTGAGTTTAACTCTTTAAAAAAAATGGTGATCAGTTGGTCATGTGCACATCACTGACGCATTTTATTCGAGACCTAAATACCAGTAAGGTTGTGTGTTGAGAGACATAATCATAACTCGCTCCAGATCTAAATGATTAACCTTGGAGGTCATGCAATCACATTGCTGTTTCCTATCAGAAATCATGTCTGGAATCATTCATATATTTGTTCAGAGAAACCTTGAGTGGTCCTTCTAAGTGTGGAATGGACATTTCGCTTTGTGAGATGTGTAAACAAGGTTAAGAAGGTTGTGGTTTTGGTTGTAAATTGTCATGCTGTGGTTACACATGTTATAATTCATATGTGATGAAGAGGGCTCTGTATTTTGGAGTAACTCTCATTGTGGGCTTTAGGATTTGCATTTAACATACCCCTATCAATGTGTTGATCCAGTCTGACTCTGCATACAAATGTAGTTATTAAGGGTTGTATGTGATGCAGCATGCGTTAAGATTTAAAAATTTTCACGTGTTTCAGACCAGACTGACATGATAATGAGTCTCACCCTATCTCTTCTGGATCCACAGTTTTGGAAGCTCTGAGGTCAGAGAAGCCATATATTGGTTTTAGTGCTATTACCTTGGGTACTTTCCAGCTTAGTGCACAGCAGGCCCCTTAAAACACATAAATTACATCCGCACAAATTCCTCTGGATCTGAATTGGTTGAGTGAAGAAATGAATTCGGGGCTTCATACACTGCTTTCTGAAGTCTGCATTTTAGTGCATTTGCACATTGAGCAATCCACAAACGCTCCACAGAAATCCAGCCAGGAAAAAGTCTTGCCAGGGTGTTAATATGAGGCTGTTACGGTGGTTTTTGATGTGTTGCTATGCGGTTGCTAGGGTGTTTTGGGTGGCTGCTTACGAGTCGTTTTAGTTGCTTCATTGTTGATGGCTTAGAAAAGTCAGAGTAATTCTAAGTTATTTTATTGATTCAGAAATTAGGTATGGATTAAAGATCATTAGGTGCACATCATGCATGCTCTCTCTGAAACACACACAGTACATCACCTCCTCTAGTCTGCTGCCATCTACTGGTTTCATGGAGATCCTGCATTCATCTAGATCTCCTCCCAATGGCTTTCTGCCATATATCTAAATTTGTAGAATGTTTTTAATTAGAATAGGAGTGTAAGCCAGTTAAAGTTTATGTGCAGTGCATGTGTATTGCTTCTTTTTATTAAGTACCAACACATGTTATAACACTTAGGCTATCACTTGCTTGGATGTCCCCTGCACAAAACGAGGAAATATTATTGAATAAGGCTACACAATGCATAAACAGATGTTGAGGAAAAAACAAGAATCAAGTGAAGTATGATCCCAGCAAGCAATAGCCGCCATTTCTCTGTCTCGATTAACTATAGACCGAATATAGTCCAGCTATGAATAACCCACTTCTAGCCAAAATAACCTTGTTACATGTCGTTTTTTGCTTAAATAACTTGCTAGATGTATGAAATTCTTGTTAGACGTCTATTAAATTTTCACTCACAGCCCAAATTTTGCCTTGTTTTAGCCTAGACGTCAGGGCTGTTTGGACAGCTATTAGACGTCTTTTAAATGCAAAATTGCATGCTGGGATATCCTTTAAACAGAGATGTGTTGTCACAAAGGATAAATTAACTGTATTTTTCCACCTTGGAAAATATTCCCTACACACAGAGAAAAAAAAGGTCAAAATTGTACCTTTAGGGGTACAACAGCTTGTCACGGCAATACCCTTAAAAGGACATATTTGTACCCTTTTTACTCCTAAAAGGTGCATATTAGTACCTTAGAGTACAAATGCGTACCTCAAGGTACTACTATGAACCTTTTTGTGGTAAAGAACAAAAAGGTACAAAGATGTCCTTTTAAGGGTATTGCCCCAGTGACAAGCGGTTGTACCCCTAAACAAGATACAATTTTGACACCTTTTTTTCTATTTAGTCCAGCCTCTAGTAAAAGGGTAGTCCAGCCTCCCCCAAATTCGTTTAGACTTGTGTTTAATTAATTCTTATAAAATATTCCTGAAAAGAATTTTTTTTTTTAATTGTTAAGTTACATTAACGTTTCCTGACAGTTTCCTCACCTCCTTAGACATCGCGCTGCCGTAACCTGTTAGTGGGTGGAGTAGGTGAGTAGTATGAACAGGTAAAGGTGTGCGTCAGTACTGTGCGTTCTCTTCTACCTAACTATCGGACCCCTCAGCACATTTTGCAACAGTTGCGACACGGCTGTTGTGGATTTAACACGTAGCCTAATACTAATCTAGATTGCATAATGCTGAAGAAAACGCAAGGCTCTGCCGACGTGGACGCGTCGCGCATTCTTGTGAAGGGGCCTGAGTTTTTGAGGAGACAGATGGAGCGAGAAAGCGAGGCGAATAAAGGACGCGTCAGTGCGGTGGAGAGGCTGGCAGCCACTAAACCTCAATACGTAAAAAGCCAACAAGTGGTCGGTTCTACTCAGGAACCGGTAAGCATCGGGTCTGCCTCCGTGAGCAGTCATGGGTCTTCAAAAGGGCACGGTTCCGTTAGGAACGCCGGTAGTGTTGATGTTAAGGACGCACAGTCGCCAGAAGAAGATAGCAATGTGGTAAGACGTAGCAGCTCGAAGAAACGACCGGACTCAATTTTGTTATACAGACAGAAGTGTGAACTCATGAGAGGATTGCCTGGCGGAAGTAGGAGGTTGAATAAAAAGTCATTATTCTTTCTTAAAGACAAGACAAACGCATTTTCTGAGGCGCGTGAGTCGAATGAGGTAAATGACCGTGCGCTTTACGCCACGCGCAAGGACTGCGGGAAAGAGTCCACTCAGGTAACAATCTCAAACGGCCAGCCAGGAGAGACGAACGATGTGCCGAGAGGACCTCCTCACAGGAGGGTCACTGAAACCCAAGAGCAGGAGCGCATGAGCCGGAGGGGGGTGGCGCGCTCCAGCTCTGACATCAGCTCGCGCTACTCGAAGAACTTCGCGGACTTTGACGCGTTCTTTAAATACTGTGGCCTCGAGGGTGACGTAATCGAGTCCATGGGCAAAGAGAACTTTTCCACGCGCTCGGACGATCTCAGCTCCAGAATCCGGAGCATCAGCGTCTCGACGTCAGATGGCGGGTTCTCTAGGAGCAGCGACGGCCTGCAAGAGGAGGAATTGCAGGAGACTGTCCGTCAAGGCTTGTCAGTTGTAGAGCGCAACGCTCGGATCATCAAGTGGCTTTACAGCTGCAGAAATGCAGCGGAGTCGGGAAAGACCCTTCGAGACTTGGATTAAATTGGGTCATGTTAAACGTTCTGTAAGTGTTTTTTTTTTTTTTTTTTTTTGCTGTTGAACGCATAATGTACGTGCACTGTAAAATTTTAGAGGTTATTTTTTTACCCACACTGCTGGGTTCTGCCTGTTGGGTCATTTTGTTATGTTCACATTGTTGTGTAACCCACTGCTGGGTTAGGTTTCTCTGACAGTAGAAATGATGCGCCTCCTCACAAACTACCCAGCCTGCTGGGTTATAGTAACCCACTGCTGGTTTGCAAAACTTGATTAAACCAGATCGGTTTATCAATGGTCATTTGTCTCTTGTCCTGAGAAAAAAACTTACTGAGGTGATCTTCCTGAATAACTTAAAGGTTTGTATTAAGTTATATATGAAATAGAGTGTGACATCTAGTGTTACCACCTAACCGAGACCAAGACTTTGTGGGATTGAGACCAAGACAAGAACAAGGCAGGGCATGACAGAGTCAAGACCAAGAACAAACCAGCACTCCCCAAATGGATTTCTCTGTCTGAGAAATGCCTTATATTTACCAATCAAATCACTTACAATAAAATTTTGCAGAGGTGGCACAGAAGTTGCATCTTAATTGGTACAATTGCACCTGCGTAAATAATGTTCAGATTAAAAAACAACAACAACAACAAAAAAACATTTTGAATATAGAAATGTGATGGAAAAATAAAATGATAGGTCTACTTTTATATATGAAACAAAACACCTAATGAGTGAGTCAGAATAATTTATTCAACCGATTTGTTCAAAGCAGCTGATTCATTTAGTAATGAAACACGTTGCCGAATTAGCAAAAACTTGTGTCTAAAATTTGTCACTTAATATTAGCTTCTTGTTTATTGAACATTTGTATGAAATCAATATCACATTTGCAATCGTTCTTATATCCGTGAAAACAGTGTGATATTGCTTAATTATTAAAAACAAGATCTCATACAAGTAGCCTACATTTTTGCAATCATATCTTGAATTTTGTGGCATTTATATTAATTTTGGGCATTTTTGAGACAATTCTGCATTGATTTTGAACCTGGCACCACAGTAACAAAAGAGATCACATTAGAAATAAGTTATAGATTGCATTTTACATCAGTACGTTTTACATCAAATCATATTAATGATGTTAACAAATAAATTAGACAATGCACCAGTGATATCCTCACAGTTGTGGTCTTGACCGGCCTTGAGATAAAATCTAGAGTCTGAGACCAAGACAAGACCGAGTACAAATACGGTCGAGACCGAGACAAGACCAAGACCTTCAAAAAATGGTTTTAAGATCGGCCTCGAGACCAAGACTAGTGACATCCCTTGACTGTTAACATCAGAAAAAAAGACTTTTTAGGCAATCAGGATATTTTACTGTATCTACCTAGATGTTATGTTACTTGATTTTATAATATATTCAAAGTTGTGTTTTTATATTCCCATTGCATTTTTTTATTTCCGTTGTATTATATGAAAACTGCCTTTGCACATAAATCTATAGTTTACACAATTGTCGTTCAAGTCAAACAGGCCATGATACAAGCCTGCCAGCTATGGAATGCAGAAGGTAGCACCTGGTCCTGAGGTATGGAAAAATATGGCTTTAAACAAACAGTTTTGTCCATTGTTGTGTAACGGTGGAGCGGTGTAAAAAAAAGTGGTGTACATTCACATTCAATGTGGGTGTGTATAATTTGTGCCACTGTCACTTAAGTTCAAAGTCTAGGTGTCTGTTTATCCTGACTGAATGCTGACTGTCTAGTCATGTCTTCCCTGATTCAGTATTCCTTGTAAATGGCATAAAATGGTGTTTGAAGTAACTTGAAAAGGTGTGTGCATTGTTGAGTCAAAACCTTACACAATATGTAAAAATGCCGTGTAAATATGAATACCAGAAAATAAAATCGTACTTTCTTACTTTTCTAGCACTGTTACCGTTATCTAAGAGTGTATGCAGTGTACTTACAACTATAGTTGTAGTCCAGCAAATAATGGTCTATAGTAATTTAAAGGTAGGGTAGGCAATTTTGGAGTGGATAGCAATAGCAAGCTAGCTTTGAAAGCATAAGATCCCACCCTCCCTTCAGAGCATCTCCAGAGCCACGCCTCCTTCAAAACACACAGCAGATTCTGCAGATTCTCATGTCTCAAAGTGCATAACATTACAATAATAATGAACGTAAACAACTTACAGAGCTCTGACTTGTACCACCTGATTGCTGATTCTTTTCAGCATTGATAGTTTTAACATATAAACGCATAAATCCGAGTCTGAGGACGTGAACAGCTCTGGGTAGAACGTTACGGGTTGCCATCTCGTGTGTTGCGTTCTTTAACTGTCCATCTGGAAACAAATGCTGTGATGCCAAACTCCCTCGTGGAAGAAGAAAGCCGTCATGTTTACAATTGTGACAATGAGCGCTTACCAGGAAAAAAAATCAACTCCAAACGTCATTCGCGTTTTTTTCCATTGTCCAATCGAATGAATGGAGAGGCGGGCCTTCCGTTGTGGTGATGGTTACCTTTATTATTCTGACAGCACAGCTGATTTGGGGGTTGCCTAGCAACCTAGCAAAATCCTGAAAAACGCATTCTGTCTGATCAGGGCCTAAAGGCCGCTACATACTCCGCAAGAACAGAGAAAAAAGTTCTCGCTCCCAGGGCTGCGAGACCAAAATGATGTTCTCGCAGCTTGTTCTCGACACATCATCTGAGCAGAACATTTTTCTTGTGGGTGTCCGAGAACTATTGTGTGATTGGTCAAAAAATTAAAGTGGGCGGGGTTAATGCGGAGAAACGGAGATGTTCGGCACTTGCTTTTCTCGTGAAGTATGGAATGTACTGGCCACAACGAACATTGTTCTTGTTCTTGCCACCTCGAGAAAATGAAAAAAATTATTTGTTCTTGTGGAGTATGTACCAAGCTTAACTCTGCATAGCCTTTACGAAACACGCTGACGATGTGTGATGGGTGCACGGGCAGGTGCGCGGAGGTAAGGAAATACACATAGGACATCCCTCGGATCGAATGCAATGATTGGACAAACATTTTTTGGTCCTGAGACTTCCACAGAAGATATATGTACATGTTTTAATATTTAGACCACTTCTATTATTGATTATATCAGGATGTGAAGAAAGTTTCAACCAGTATAATAAAAAGTTTATAAAAAATTGCCTACCCTACCTTTAATAATCATAAATGCCTATTTAGAATGATCAAAAAACTTTAAAACACATTTTACAAATGTTAACTAACTGAACCTAGTGCTTCTTTTTGTCATTTTCCACATGACTGAAGATTTGTCAACTGCCAGATTTTTTACTATCGAATGCAGTGTTTTCACATGCACACAAAAACGTATCCCTCTGGCCTCCTAAATGCAGCAAGGGCAGGTTAGATCTTGCAGAGGGAGTGTTCGTGGCCTTTACACTACTTTAAATGATTTTGGAAATGTGATCTTTTTTGAATGCACGGCAGAATTATTCAAATTTTTAACTCACTCATGCAACTGTTATCCAAACTGACAAGTTTTTCTGAAACCACTTCAAAAACAAAGAGGCTGTATGACTGTCTTATGTGTTTTTGGAATTTTTCTCTGTTAAGATAATTATGAATTACAAAACAAACCCTTCAAATACAAATAGTGTTACAATTTAGCTGATGTCCATTCTGTACAAATGATTCAGGAGGAGTCAAGAAGACTTATTGGCAGATTAAAAAGGATACCATTCTTCATTTACTGGCAATAAACCTACACACAAATAAGTTACTTGCTATGCATGCAAATGCTTAAATATTTATGTGTGTAGCATTGATGTACTGTAACTTTTAGCTTGGTATTTGTGTCTCAATGGTTGCTCTTAGTCTTTTCTTATGGCAATACTTTTCAGCTCAGTTTGGACTTTCATCTAGGTGGGGTTTTTACCTGCCACAAATATGAGTCAGATGTCACATAAGGAAATTGTCACAAGGCCTATATATCAGTAAGGGCTTTAAGTCAAACCTCCATTACCATAATTGGTTGTTTTAGGTCATTACCTATGCTGCAATATAAGCGGGAAATTGTTATGAATTCTGTCCATAAACATAAAAACCTATCTAAAAACCTAATAGAGTAAACACGTGAACACAATGAAAGCACACTGACACACATTCAGACAAGTGTCAACTGTACAGTATAATAAAGGCTGGTTTTATTTGCAACGTGTTCTCAGGACAAGTTTTTCCATGTAGTATGCCAGGTGTGAAAACTATTTTTTTGGGCAAGACTTAAAGGTAAATTAAACTAAAACAAATACTTAAGTAAATAAATTGAATATAAATACAATATGTTAAAAATGCAATATAAGTAAATAAGTATTAAAGCCACAATATTTTTTTTTTTCTCCGCTAGAGGTCGCTTATTCAAAACAAAGGCATAGCTTGATGGCGCCTTGATTTTGCTGAGCTTTTATTATGCCACAGACGAGCGTTTCCGCTTCTTCCGGTCATGCGTATGTGGGGTAATGCAATGCTGTTTTATCATATCACATACATTTGAGTGTGTTGAAAGTTATGTTATAATGCTACTCTGTGCATTCGCTTGGCAGCTATTATGAGACACTTGTTGTACACTGCAGTAAAGCTATTAGGCATGGTAAAACATGGTACTCGCTGTAAATCAAGAAAACAAGATTTAAACAATAAGACTAACTGTGTTGAGCTATAGAACAATGATTAGTCTGTCGATGAAAGTATCCAAACACACATAATAAATAAAACACAAAATATATTGCCCCTATTATGCTATTTTAAAGTTTCCTAATTTAGTTTTTGGGGTCTCCAACAACAGGTTTACATGCATCAAAGGTTTCATTTTCTCAAAATATACATTGCACATCACCACAATGTTCAATGATTCCCAAACGACTCAATGGATGAATCAGTCTCTCTAAATCCCTCCTTTCCGCAAGCCTACTCTGCTCTGATTGGTCAGACGGCCCAGCCTGTTGTTATTGGTCTACTGCATACAGCGCTTATTTCGGAAACAAATGGCCATTACCATAACTGAACTCCAGTTCTGTCCGGAGGCTTCCTAGAGCTCAGTGATTGTACACACTGTAAAGACAGTAACAAGGACGTCGATTTTACACCAATCCCAGCGCGAGTCCGAAACGATGGAAGATTGGAAGAACTCGTTATCACGTTTCTCAGTGATGCTACAGTTTGAGGTGTAAACATTATGAGATGTTTCAACTGTAATTCCTCACCATCAGCATTAACGTGTGTGTGTGTGTGTTTGTGTTTCTAATTTATTGCGGTGCACATGCGGGAACTGTATCAATAACAGCCCATACGTTAGCTGAGCACTAATGTGAATGACTGATGTAACATTAAAGTCTGCAAAACAAATCTTGCTCCAGCCTTTATCTTTACTCAAAGTAGAAAGAATGACAGACAATCTGCATTAATAGACAGTTTTAGGTAATACTGCAGCCCACAGCTGATTTACTGTAGTATTTCAGTAATACAGTAATAATGTGAGTTAGCCGGTTAGCCAGATACCTACACGATATGAAACACAATAAACACACTGTAGAGCACAGCGTCTTCTCGACATGAAGCTAACCAGTATCCGCTGCAGTGTTTGTGGTGGTTCAAGTTTTGGTTTCAAGTTTCAGAAGTGGACGGGCAATATGCTAATGTTTCATCTTGACGTCACAACGAAATGGCTTAAGACTCGTTTAAAAAACGATTAGTTTAATTGACTCAGAGTAGACTCTTACTTTTGAGAGACAATAACTTTATATACGATGCACTTTCAGATTTAAAACTTTGCAGGATGTTTTCATTCACTTAGAACTATGTTACACACTACATTAAAGGTAATTTTCAAAAATCCATAATAGGGGAACTTCAAAGCGTCTTTGGTGTTTCCATGGTTTCTACACAATAAAATTGAGGGTAACGCGGGTATGATGTCATTGATAGGTGTATGGACACGGTCTGTGTCCTGGTTAAAATTGCTTATTTCTCTGGATTTAAACATTCTTGGCAACATTTGGGATAATGTAAGTACACAAGTCACCAAATATATAACATTGTTCTAGTGGGTTTTGGATATTTTAATCCAAGAATCTTACATATTGTGCCTTTAAAATACAAGAAGTATTTAATTAAAAAAAAAAATATATATATATATATAACACCTTACACATTAGACAACACATGATTAACATTAAGACATGATGAACATTTTTACTTTTCTAGCTGCTGTGCATTTTAAATAATTGGATTTTTCTTTTTTTTCCTCATAAAGCTCTGTACTCACCACTGACTGAGGGGATTACAAATAAACCTTATTATACTTCTATCCAAAACCAAGGAGTGGAAATGTTTATTTTGTGATGTTATAATCAAACATGATTGGTCAGTCTATTCCATCGTTCATTCTATAATTTCCCTTCCCCCATCACAAAATCAAAACATGACAACATGTGCAGCGTCTGTGTCACGTGTAAGAAGCTGCAGAGACAGAGAGCTCTGGATAAATCGGTGAGTGATCGACAGGGTCACGAACCAATCAGCTCGGGAATTCCGGGTAGCAACACAATAAATAAAAATATGACGGCCAATCACAATCGACGGGAGGCGTGTCTTACATTCCGCTTTTCTGACTGTTTACTTCCGTCAATATTCAAAGAAAAGCAGAAAATTATCACCATAACAAAGGACTCGCTGTAAGTAAAGTTAAATATACGTCCGTTATCAATGCAAAAACATGACTTTGCGCGTGAAACAACAATAGAGGTAGATACTTAAGCTGTCTTTAGTGTTTTGTCGACGTTTAAAAAGATAAGGTTTTTGGCAGGCTTTGCATTTGAGCAAATGTATTGGCAGTATTTGGTCCAGAAGCCAGAGCTTAAATACAATTTACAAATTAATATCAATATGCAAAATGTTAGTTTTTTTTACATCGAGATTGTGAAATAAGACTTTTTAAGCTTTGAATGACTGTTATTGTGTGTTGTCTGATCAGATCATAATGATGTGATGAGCCTTTGATGTGTTACAATAGTTTGAGATAAGAGTCTCTTATATTTAGGAGCAGGTGGAAGAAGATGCCGTTCTTGGGCCAAGACTGGAGATCACCAGGCTGGAGCTGGATCAAAACTGAGGACGGCTGGAAACGCTTTGAATATTTCAGCCACAAATTGGGTGATAACATCAATGAACTTGGCTTGGAAGAGTAAGAAATGCTATGATTTCTGTCGAATATAATGTGTAGTGACTGTTGTATCTGGATCTAGGGTGATAGTTTTGGGGTTCAAACCTGCAACCTCTCAGTTACCACCTCAGAGCTTTAACCACAAGGCTACACCACCCAAAAAAAGCATTGAGGAACAGACTAAAAAGGAAGTGTGTATGTCATGTGGGAAGTCAGGTGTGTTATTGTAACCGTCTGTGGTTATTGTCTGGAGTGGCGTAGAACAGACATCCCCAAACTGGTTGTATTCAGACAAATATACTGACATGGTCTTTAGTCTGACCGTGCTGTCATGGAAACAGAAACGTGGTTGTCTGGTTTTGGCTATTTGAGGATGCAAGTAGTTGTTTGGATAGTTTAAGAGTGAATCTGTATCCTATGTCTGTGTGTTAAATTTCACTAGACAATAGACCTGTGTGGGTCATGTAAGCTAAAACGTCTTCAGATCTTCAGGACGCGCCTCATTTAGCAATACTTGGATTAATAATGAAAAAGAAAACATTGGCTTGTTTATTTGCACTAGGTTTTATTGCATTCTGTGTCAGGTTTATGTTAGTACTCCTTGCAGAGTATAAATTGCATGCTTGCCATCTGTTGATCACGATATACTTTTTTGTGGGTTGTAGCCTCTGCTAGATGTCTTTAATGTAATGCCTAAAGCTTATTTTGGGATGGTCATAATTAACTTCACCTTGTTAACTCTCCAGATTGGACAATGACAACAAGGAGAATGTCTACGTGGGAGATGTCTGTGAAGTAGCTGCCATGAAGAGAAAAAAGGACTTTTTCAACAACAACACTAAGTCACAGTGTAAATATTACATCATATTTAATTGCATCACACTCACACTTAATTACAACAATGATATCAAATTTCAAAGTGAATTAGTGTTTCTTGGGACAATAGGCAATTATGCAGTTTAGCAGTCATTATACAAAAATATATGACACAACAGTGATCTCAATTTTAAAGGGATAGTTTACCAAAAAATGAAAATGTTGTCATAATTTACTCACCCTCAAGTTGTTCCAAACCTGTATGAGTTTCTTTGTTCTGTTGAATGCCAAAAGAAGATATTTTGAGTTTACATTCACATCTTATTACATTCTAAAATATCTTCTTTTGTGTTCAACAGAACAAAGAAACTCATACAGGTTTGGAACAACTTGAGGGTGAGTAATGATGACAGAATTTTCATTTTTGAGTGAACTATCCCTTTAACAGTGAGCTAGAATATCTGGAACAGTGGGCCATTCATAAAGTTTAGTGGTCATTATACAATTTTTTTTTACTACAGAATGACACATTTGACCAGAATTAAGTTAGCTGTGTAATAATTGCTATATAGTACTTCATAATGCTTAATTACATCATACATAATTATCACATGATCTCAAATTTAAAAGTGAACTACAGTTTTTTGGGACAATGGGCAATTATACAATTTAGTGGTCATTATATGACCACAGAATGCTACATTTGACCAATCAGAATTAAGTTTTAGAGAGATCTCTCTAATAATTACAAATTTAATAGTATATTATATAATTTTTTTTTTTTTACATCCCATCCAATCACAGATAAATACAAATAAAAACCGAAGCATTTAAAGTGATAGTTCTCCCAAAAATGAAATGTCATCATTTACTCACCGTCAAATTGTTTCAACCTGTATGAATTTATTCCTTCTGTTGAACACAAAGAGGATATTTTGAAGAATGTCAGGTTTCCATTTCCATTGTATTCTTTGTCCATACAGTGGAAGTTAATGGGAACCTTGATAATGGGAAATTGTTTGGTTACCAACATTCTTCAAAATATCTTCTTTTGTGTTTCGCAGAAGAAGAAGGATCAGTTTTGGGTGGACTATCCCTTTAAGGATGAAATATATGGGTTAAATATATTTTATCCTTTTTCTTAGTTTTGTTCCAGGAGAGGTGGATCTACGTTCAGAAGGAGAGTACGAGAGAGGTGAGAGGAATTATGTCATAGCATCAACAGGTACACGACTCAAAGAGTAGCAAATTAACAACATAATGATTCATAGAAAGTTCTAAGTCATTTTCACAGTTCTGCCATTAGTCTTTTCCAATCTCTTTAAATACGCACAATGTGTTTGTTGTTCCAGAGACATGGGTACTGTACACTTGGTGAGGCCTTTAATCGTCTGGACTTTTCCAGTGCCATTCAGGATGTGCGGCGATTCAACTATGTAGTCAAAGTAAGATGTTCTGATCTCTGCTAAACAAATGCTATTGAAATCACTACATAAGGTGATGTAGTTACATTGTAATTACTCAAATAAGTAATATTATTAAAGGGTTAGTTCACCCAAAAATGAAATTCCTCACCCTCATGTCGCTCCAAATCCGTAAGACCTTCGTTCATCTTCGGAACACAGATTAAGATATTTTGGATGAAATCCAAGAGCTCTCTGACCCCTTCATAGACAGCAATTTAATTAACATTTTAAAGGTCCAGAAAGGTAGTAAAGACATCATTAAAATAGTCCATGTGACTCCAGTGGTTCAGCTTTAATTTTATGAAGCGACGAGAATACTTTTTGTGTGCAAAAAACAAAAAAAAATAATGACTTTATTCAACAGTTTCTTCTTGTCTGTGTCGGCCTTCTACGCTGTTGACATTGGTCAGCTCCTGCGTCAGCATCGCACGTATGCGTCGTGGTGCTCCCGTGAACAGCTTCAGCCAATGGTAAGCCGGCATTCTGGCGTAGCTCTGACGTAACTCGGAAGTGCTGGACTGTATTTACTACGTCAACAGCGTAGAAGACTGACACAGACGTGAAGAAATTGATGAATAAAGTTTGAAAAAACATTTTTTTTGCGCACAAAAAGTATTCTCGACGCTTCATAACATTAAGGTTGAACCACTGGAGTCACATGGACTATTTTAATTATGTCTTTACTACCTTTCTGGGCCTTGAAAGTGTTAATTAAATTGCTGTCTATCGAGGGGTCAGAGAGCTCTCGGATTTCATCAAAAATATCTTAATCTGTGTTCCGAAGATGAACGAAGGTCTTACGGGTTTGGAACGACATGAGGGTGAGGAATTAATGACAGAATTTTTTGGGTGAAGTAACCCTTTAACTACATGTATTTACTATAGAGTTAGGGTAAGGGTTTGGTTTAGGGTTAGTTACTTGTAATTATGCATCATTTACAGTTATTACTATAGTAAGTACTTGTAGTAACATGTAAGTATGTCACCTTAAAATAAAGTGTTACCTAATTTACTTCACAAAAATGGCATCCGCCCATTGACAATAATACAGGCGGAAATTTGTTTACGCTACTAATCGGAGCCAGATGTGATGACAAGCAGACTGTGATAAAGGACTATTCTCTCTCGCTTTACACTCTCTGTTTCTTTTCCTCTTAGCTTCTGCAGTTGATTGCCAAGTCCCAGCTGACGTCTTTGAGTGGAGCTGCTCAGAAAAACTATTTTAATGTCCTGGAGAAGATTGTGAGAAAAGGTGAGCTGATCTTTCAGCATTATTCACACACTTCTTTTCCTGTAAATGAACACTTTCATGGAGGGGACATGCAGAAGCCATACTGGCCTGAAATATGTGCATCTACAAATTTATATTAAAAATTGGTAATGATTTGCTCTTTGTTGGTTTGGCAGTTATGGATGACCATCAGAACCCGCGGCTGATCAAGGCGTTGCTGCATGATTTAAGCTCCACCCTCTGCATCCTCATCCGAGAAGTTGGGAAGTCTGTGCTGGTTGGCAACATCAACATTTGGGTCTGCCGTTTAGAAACCATTTTAAACTGGCAACAGCAGCTCAACAATTTGCAAATTCCAAAGGTAGTCATTTTCATAGACTTTATATGGGTTAGGGAAGTGCAAAAATCTTTTTCAAAAATCTACCTTTAAAACAAATAAACAAACAAATAAATAAAAATGTAACGATAAAAAAAAATCTATAAATTTCACAGCCACATCTAGTTGGTTGTGGCATATTTATAATTCATATAAATATGAAAAGAAATATAAATTTCTTATATATAAGTAGTGACTGATTTTAGCCGCAGCTTGAGCATCTATTTATAATGTAGGGGGCGGGACGCTTCAGATTCTAGAGAGAAGTTTTGAATGCTTATGTCTTCTAAATGTGAATTTTGTCATTGTTTTGGAGCACACTAGCTTATAGATAAAAGTAAAGCTAACATATTTATACTAAAAGACAAAAAAACTTCAATTTTGATTTCATGGGGACTTTGAAATTGCTGTCTGATTAACTTTTAGAGCCAAATTTTTCAATTTCTGTTCAAGTTTTCTTGTGGTTGTACTTGACAACAACCTTCTGTTTGTATTTACATACATAATGCTAAATATATTTCTTTGCAGCAAGTTTCAAATGGGATGACACTGAGCGACCTCCCTTTGCACATGCAAAACAACATCCTGTACAAGTTTACTGATGCCTGTGACATTATCAGTCTGGGACAAGCCACACCAACACTGCACATGCTCAGTGAGGACCGGCAACTGTGGAAGAAACTGTGCCAGTTTCATTTTGCTGAGAAACAGGTGAGGAATAAGAAGTTATTAAAGGTGCACTATGTACAATTTTTTTTTGTAAAATATCCAAAAACCACTAGGCCAGTGTTATATATTTTGTTCAGTTGAGTACTTACAATATCCCAAATGTTTCCAACTATTTGTAAATCGTGAGAAAATTGCTATTTTAACCAAGGAACCGGGACGTGTGAGTAGGTCGCCTGTCAGTTGCGTCATATCTGCGTTACCCTGGGTTTCTGGTTTTATTTTGCAGAAACGCTTTACTCTTACTGCAGTGTCATAGCAGCCGCCGAGCGAACACACAGAGTATACGTCATAACATAATTTTCAACACACTCAGATTTATCTAATATGATAAACAGAGCTGCGTTACCTCATACTCGTGACCGGAAAAGCGGAAATGGTGCCGGCGACTGTGGCATGATTAAAGTCCTGCTGCTCGCGAGGCATGTGTTGCGTTCATCCTATTAACAATCACTCCAGTGGCCTTCCTCAGCTCCCACAACACTCTGTCATGCTCTGCTTCATACTACAGTAACGTTAATAATCACATCCTTGAACATGATTTCTGCCCGAGTCCTATCCCGATTCTTTTTCACCGGCTGTGAGTTGAAGACCACATGTCCCAAGATTCTGCGCTCAAACTTGGCGTCATCAAACTACGCCTTTGTTTTAAATAGGCGACCTCTAGCAGACGGAGAAGTTATAGTGCACCTTTAAGTCACTCATAATTGGATGTTTAGTCATTGGATGTTTAGACCATCCCACACAGCATCACAAATTCACAAATACTATATTGATATTTCTTTTTCAAGATTTTAAGTGGTCAAAGGTGGCCCTAATTGAAGTATCACCCAGATATGAATGTCTGTTTAGGCATTTATGAATGAGGTTTTGTCTGAGATTCTTTAATATTAATCACTTTGGAGATGCAGAATTGCTGAAAATTGAGGCAGTGGCTTAATTTGAGCACAAGATGGCAGTACAGAAGCATCATGCCAAGTGTGCCAAGCCAAAGCACTTTGATCGTCCTCTGTTGGCTGGCTGCAGTATAGATCATAAACCCCACCCTCTTTGATCGAATAGGACCCGAGCCAAACAAAAAAAAATGCAATTACACTTATTTTTTTTTCCAAAGGTGGTTTCTGTCATTTTAGGTAGTTCTCATCACCCAGACGTATGTTCATGGGGTATAACGTCATGATTAAAAGTTGTGCTTGTGATTGAGTCTGCGTGAGCGGGAGTGTGGGTGGGACCTTTGATGCCATGGCTCCACCTTAGGATCACAACTGCGCAGACTCAGGCTCCGAGCGACGTAGTCGACGGCGATATTTTGGCTTCACTTGTCTACAATGGAAGGAAGCGGGGACGCGCTGTTCATCTTTTTGTACAGTCTATGCATCATGCACCTATAAACTGCTGGTGTGCAAGAGAGGCCTCTGTTCCTCTGCAGAACTCACCGAGGTCTCTTGTGTTTGTGTGTTCAGTTCTGCAGGCACTTGATTCTGTCAGAGAAGGGCCATGTGGACTGGAAGCTGATGTTTTTCACACTTCAGAAATACTACCCTCCGAAAGAACAGTACGGAGACACTCTGCAGTTCTGCAGGCACTGTAGCATCCTCTTCTGGAACGTAAGAAATCCTTTTTAAATGTCAAACATTCTGGCCTGTGAATTAGCAGTAAGACATCCATCCGGATTTTCCAACGTTTCCCTTGTTGAAGCCCAGTGTTGTGATCTTCTAGAACTGCAGTTTGTGGTCAGAAACCCTGTAAAGACACGCATATTAATAGATAAACATTAGTTTGTTTCAGTGATCTTTTATTTAAAACATTTGGGGTCGGTAAGATTTTTAAATGTTTTTGAAAGTAGTCTCACCAAGGCAATAATATTGTGAAATATATACCTTTTAATATATTTTAAAATGTAATTTATTCCTGTGATGGAAATTCTAATATACTGATTTACAGCTCAAGAAACATTTCTTATTATTACCAGTGTTGAAAAGTTTTTCCTGCTTATTATTTTTATGGAAAATGTAATTCGGTTTTTAGTAAATGTTTTTTAGGATCCTTTGATGAAAATAACATTTATTTATTCATTTTTTAAAATAGAAATCTTTTGTAAAATTAAATGTCTTTGCTGTCACTTTTGATCAATTTAATGCATCCTTGCTGAATAAAAGTATTAAATTCTTTTAAAAAATCTTACCAAAACTTTTCAACGGTTGTATAGTTAAAAAGAATAGTTCACCTAAAAATGAAAATTCACTCACACTCAGTTAAATACATGATGACAGATGTTGAAGGCATACATATTTTCACTTCGAAAAGTTTGATTTGAACGGTTTTAGGTTCTACAGTATCTACTCAATTTGCCCTCTGTGATATCAGCCCTCTTCTTGTACCCTTTGACCTTTGCCCTTTTATTCTTTTCCTGTTCTCTTTCTGGTCCCTTATCTCCCAAAGGACAGACACCTGGCTTTGATCTTTAAGGTACATGCTAAATCCCATTTTAATGTGCCAGCTTTTTAAAAAGAATTGTGTCTGTTAATACATTTTATTTTATTTCATCGGTCCTTCAGTTTCATCGGTTTCTTTTTCTCTTCACCTGACATCATCTGTTTCTGCCCATCATTCTTTCTTACACAACTGGACTTGATCTGTCTTGTTTGTATTGCTAATACTTGAGTAGATGTATTTATCTGAATGTCTTTTTCCCATTTGCTTTCTTTTTTTAATGGCATTGTGTGTTCCACATCAACATTATATACTAAGGGCATGTGTCCACCAAAGCATTTTTTCCCGAAGCTAGCGTATTTTTCCATTTGTATTCAATGGGAGCGACGCATTTTTAAAACGGCAGCAGCGTGATGAGGTGCTGAGCGTCTGTTTCACACTGAGTGCTCTTTTTTACCGATCGCCGAGAGTTGAAGAAAGTTCAATTTTGGGTAAAACCAAGCAACCTCCCCCAGTTTCTCTTGAAGCCAATACGGAAGTGTATTAAACTGCAATTCATCGACTGGCTGCTAGAGACAGGCTCCAAAAGGAAGCAGAATCTCATTGAGCCCCATGTTAAAATGTCCAACTTTACAGCAGAAATAAACATGTTTACAGCCTGGTACAAATTGTGGTTTTAGTCTATACGGCTAATTTTGCTCTTCATGACAATTGTGAGAGGGGTGATTTAAAAAAAAAAAATTATAACTCATTCGTTTAAATTATATAAAGCCTTAAAGTTCTGCATAATTAAGGGTGAAGCCACTTGAGTGACAGGTGGATTGCCGTTTGTCTGCTGTCTGTTAGCCATCACATCACCTCAGCTCCAGCCACGTCCCACCTCTGCCCATTTTCTGTTCCCCGGTAGTGATGCGTGGTGACATGCTGCCAAGATGGCAACGGCCGACTTTACGCTTAAAAAAATGCTCTTCAGAGTCCAATGGGTGTTGTCACAGACACTACGTCCATATTTTTTTACAGTCTATAAGTTAAACTCCGCGCTCATCACTGTCACTTTTTACCCAGCCGTCCAATCACAGTAGGTGATACCACTGATGATTTTTATATTCAGAAACAAACTATTTGCAAAATCAGATACTAGTAACAGTTTCACGGATATTCCATATCAGCACATATAGCTTCTTAGCTGAAAAAAACCCACAGCAAGCCATTTTCAGAAGAACCAGTTTTCAACTGGCTAAAAACGCTTTGTAGGACACGTGTTTATGCTCCTCTCTACTGACCACTTGAACATGCATACTATTGCTATGTTTCCATTACGCATTTTGAAGTGTCGCATTTGAAAAGATTTGCGAATTTAATTTATGCGCAAAATTGGATTAATCGCATAAAACATTTGCGAATAAAGCAGCATTTCCATCCAGTGGCTATGTTTCCATCACTGTTTTTATGTGCATTTTGAAGTAACGCATCAGAAACGGTACATTTCAGAATTTCTTTTTTTTTATGCGATATTCCAATTTTGCGCACAAGTTAAATTCGCAACTTTGTATGGAAACATAGCTAATGTGGCTGAAACTTTTGCATGGACAAAAAGCACTGACGTTTTCCTCCGAAAATGTTTTAAATCTGATTTTGACCTCTCTCTTTTCATCGCAGGACTCGGGACATCCTTGCACGGCAAACGATCCCGACAGCTGCCTCACCCCCGTCTCTCCCCAGCACTTCATAGACCTCTTCAAGTTCTGAAATTCAGAATGTCCTTAGACCTCTCACCTTCCGAAACACCTGCAAACAAACACCTCTAACCAAGACTCTGAACCTTTTTCCACTCTGTGCTCCAACAGTGTCAACCATGTTGTTTCTTCTCCTTTACGTTTCCCAGACGGTCGTTCTGTGATTTAAAAAGTGTGAAAGTTCAATCCCCTGACAATGTAACAAATGATTGAATTTTCTTTTGCCTCACTCAAAACTTTTAAGGGCTTATGAAAAGATGTCATATTAGTGTTTCTTTCGTACTGGCCTAATTTTTTAGTTCCTCGTTGTGTTCATCTGTTCTTCAAGCACAGATAGATGGGAGATGAAGAGCGAAAAGAGGCGGGAAGGATTGTGTGTTAAAAGTAAAAAAGCAAAACAAACTTGCTTTTGGGAAAGATGAATTGAAGTGAAAAGCATGGGAGATCATAAGCGGAGGTTATCTTGTCTTTTCATGTATGTATTTTCTTCTCTGTACCGATGGAATGCACGTCAGAAATAGTCGTAAGTTAATGTTTACGTGAGTCCTTGTGTTGTCTTGTCGTGCTGTGCGTATATATTTGATGCGTCAACACTAAAGTCTACATTTGCATTTGCTGCACAAAACAACTTTTTACGATACACTTTTGTCAAGTCTGTCGTGAGGGCAGATGGAAAATCTAATGTAAGCTTTGCTATTTATGAACAAATGTATTTTATATCCTTTCTCTGAACTTTGTAATATTCCTTTACTATTCATGTAATATAAATGTTATTGAAATGGCTGTAGGATGTGTTTGGTACTATCAAGCATTTGCAAGAAATCTAAAATAATTAAAACTTTTGGAACAAATTCATTAGTTTTTATCAATCTATAAAATCATTATCTCCTCGGTCCCTTAAAAATTCACACAGAAAATAAAAATAAATCATTTAAAAATGACCTCAACATTGATAATAAAGAGCTTGACTTAAGATTGAAATTGTGAAAAATGTGA
Organism: Rhinogobio ventralis; assembly: GCA_039654625.1. NCBI lineage: Eukaryota > Metazoa > Chordata > Actinopteri > Cypriniformes > Gobionidae > Rhinogobio > Rhinogobio ventralis. The sequence goes on from CM077203.1 coordinate 9,711,363, forward strand.
TAATACATCTATTACAAAGTTTTCTTTTTTTCAGGAGTTTGTTGTGACTAACAGGAAATTTAGACTGAGATTTAGACGGTGTTGGTTCAAACAGACAAAAAATAAAAATAATATGGCATAACAATGTTATGCATCAGGGTTGAAACCAAGTAATAATGTAATAGTACTAATGTAATAAGAATATGCTTTCAAAAAATGTTAAAGTTTGGGGTCAGTAAGATTTTTTTTATTTGAAAAAAATTAATACTTTTATTCAGAAAAGCCAAATTGATCAGAAGTGACAGTAAAAAATACCTTTATAATAATAGAAATGATTTCCATTTCAGATAATTGCTGTTTTTGAACTTTCTATTTATCAAAGAATCATGAAAAAAATGCATCAGTTTCCACAAAAATAAGCAGCACCACTGTTTTCAACATTGATAATAAATACGTACTAAGCCTTAAATCATAGTAAAAGGATCATGTGGCACTAGAATGAGTTGACACAGGAATAAATGACATTTAAAAATATATTAAAATATAAAATAATATAAGTTATTTTAAATTAAAGTCACAATATATGCTGTGTATTTTTTGAGCAAATAAAAGTATATTTGGTGAGCATAACAGACTTGTTTAAAAAAAAAAAAAAAACATCTTACCAACTTTAAAAACTAAAAACAAGACCCATGTATAAAGCGTAACTCTTTATTATGATTCACAAGCTTATCTGAACCCTTGGAACTACAACATCTTAATATTGGCATTTAAATCATAATAATACAGGGGGAGGGGGAGGGGGAATCATTCAGTAGTATCAAGATAAAAATCAAAATAAGACTCTTGCAAAGGCCCCAAAATAGAAAGAGCAAAATCTGAAACTAACAATTTGTAAATCACATTTGTGGACTAATTATATAAAACTAATATGAACAACTAAGAGCAGCAAACCCACTTACTCTCAGAATCTGATTATAAACAAATCTCCTAAAATCAGCCAGAAGACCACTCAGACACGTTCTTCTAGCAAACCAAAGATCTTATAGGCGGTTTAATGACATCAGCCAAAATAGGCTACATTTCATATTAGACTTACTAAATGATGATTGTCATTTTTCACTGTGTTGAGGGACTTGGAAGAGAAACTCAAGTCGAGGGACAGCAAAGAAAAATGTACTTCATGATAAAACGGCACAGCTCCTGAGGTCTTTGGAAGGCTTGAAAATAAGGGTTGTAACAGTAATCATTATAGTAAACCATTATTTAATCCCATTCCTGGAGATCCAACCTACTTCAGAATTTAGTTTCAACCCCAATCCAGGCCAGAAGATAGTGTTTTTCTCAAATTAATCAAAATATTTAAGATTAGCTAGTTTTAGCATGTTTGATTAATCAATATCTCCAGGGGCAGGACATTCAATTTAAAACCCTGTGTGTCTTATAAAGCCACAGTAAGTTATCAACCTTGTGACAGAAAAGTGAATACACTGTTGGTATGATCAATATAGCAAGTAGTTTGGGATTATAGCGAGGAAATCATTGCATAGAGTAAGTACAGTACATTAGAATTGTGAATCAGCAGGCAGTAGCGATTGTAAATCTACTCTATGGAAGGCGTATCTACTTCATTTCACATTCAATCTTTAACTACATACCATAATAAATTAACCACAACTGAATCGGAGCATTACATATACACAACGCATTCATCTCTCGTCAGCAGTGATTATGTTGATGAGACGCGATGCGCCCTCTGTCTGTGGCGGTGGGAACTGCAGCCTCACTTAAACCAATCGGCACGAATAAAACGTGGATTTAAAGGGACACTTTACCTCAAAAACGGACATTTCTTCATCTTTATGTCGTTCCAAACCTGTTTGACTTTCTACTGTAAAAAGTAGTAGTTCAGAAGAATGCCCTGACTGCTCTTTTTCATACAATGAAATATATCTGGGACTTGTTCATTGCAGTAAACAACAACTTAGCCTATACATAGGTCTGTTTCTCATATATTTATTGTACTAACAAAGAACACTTAATATAGTGCACAAGTCGTTTGTACTATATTTATCACACTTTGTCAATTTAGCAGCTAAAATGTCATTGTATGGACAATAGTAGCCTACTTTGCTAAACTACTTATTTTGTGTTACAGAGAAGTAAGTCATACAGGTTTGGAATTACACAAGGGTAAATACATTTTCATTTTTGCCTGAACTGTACCTTTAAAGGGATAGTTCATCCAAAATTGACAATTTTGTCATCATTTACTTACCCTAATTTTGTTCCAAACCTGTATGAGTTTCTTTGTTCTGTTAAACACAAAAGAAGATATTTTAAAGAATGCTGGTGATCAAACAGTTGACAGCAGCCACTGACTTCCACAACAGAAAAAAAAAAAAATACAATGGAAGTCAATGAGGTCCATCAACTGTCCAGTTACCAATATTCTTCAAAATATCTTCTTTTGTGTTCAACAAAAGAAAGAAACTCATACAGGTTTGCAACTACATGAGGGTGAGTAAATAATGACAGAATTTTCATTTTTGGGTGAACTATTCCTTTAAGTGTTTAAATGTCATTTATGGCCTTTAAAAGTAATCTAGAAATCGTCAGTGACATCAGACACCAGCTGTATGTACATCCAGTGATTTCTCTGAAGGAGCTTCATTCAAAAGTTAGAAAAAAAGCTTTTTATATCAAATGAAAATATTTGGGATTGACAGGCACTGGGAGTAGGCACTCTTGGTCTGAGGGTCCTACCTTCACATCTGTGGGCTGCCCAGATAGAGTTGTATACAAGGGGATGTGGCCATTCTAACAGACATTAATATTAAATCATTTAAGCCCCTCCCAAGTGCTCTCTGATAGGCTGGCTGGACTTCTGCGACGGACGGCAGCTAATTTATCTCTTGCCCGGGCCGCCCACTGGGCAGGGCCACCAGTCTGTGACTCAGTCAGACTAGCATAGCGAGACGAGTCCTCCTCCAAACCCAAGCCAACCCAGGACGGCAAACCCAGAGAATGCGGCAGAGACAATGACAGAGGGGAAGACAGCGGGGACGAATCGCTCCTCTTCTTCTCCGGCTCATGTTTTTCCTCCTCATTTCCATCGTTCAGCTGAGGTGGTTCCCAGCCCTCCATCTTATCAATCTTCCTCGTAGGTGTGATTTGCTTCATCGTCATGGTGATGCTGTCCCATAGACAGTGCGCTTTGTCTTTTTCTGAGTGCGGTTTGCTCTTGTCATCCTCCCAGGTTTTCTTAGCAGACCTGATAAAGAAAATGAAGGAGCATGATTCATTGTAATTTAAAATGGTTCTACCCAAACAACTTCTTATCATCGTTGCTACTGCTTACATAACTGGATCCCAAACTTTTTTATTGACACATACATGCATACATATACAATACAATACATATAATTGATTTCAGGTGTTCCAATCACTTCCATGGCCAAAGGTGTATACAATCAAGCACCTAGGCATGCAGACTGCTTCTACAAACATTTGTGAAGCGTGGTACCGTGATGGGTTGCCACCTGTGCAATAAGTCCATTACTAAATATTCCACGGTCAACTGTTAGTGGTATTATAACAAAGTGGAAGCAACTGGGAACAACAGCAACTCAGCCACAAAGGGGTAAGCCACGTAAAATCACAGAGTGGGGTCAGCGCATTGTCTGACTGCATTGTGCCAAGTGTAAAGTTTGGTGGAGGGGGGATTATGGTGTGAGGTTGTTTTTCAGGAGTTGGGCTTGGCCCCTTAGTTCCAGTGAAAGGAACTCTTAATGCTTCAGCATACCAAGACTTTTTTGAAAATTTTCATACTCCCAACTTTGTGGGAACCGTTTGGGGATGGCCGCTTCCTGTTCCAACATGACTGCGCACCAGTGCACAAAGCAAGGTCCATAAAGACATTGATGAGTGAGTTTGGTGTGGAGGAACTTGACTGGCCTGCACAGAGTCCTGACCTCAACCCGATAGAACACCTTTGGGATGAATTAGAGCGGAGGCTGCAAGCCAGGCCTTCTCATCCAACATCAGTGCCTGACCTCACAAATGCACTTCTAGAATAATGGTCAAAAATTCCCATAAACACTCTCCTAAACCTTGTGTAAAGTCTTCCCAGAAGAGTTGAAGCTGTTATAGCTGCAACTCAATATTAAACCCTATGGATTAAGAATGGGATGTCATTAAAGTTCTTGTGCATGTAAAGGCAGGTGTCCCAAAACTTTTGGCAATATAGTGTACATACACACCGATCAGGCATAACATTATTCCTAATATTGTGTTGGTCCCCTTTTGCTACCAAAACAGCCCTGACACATTGAGGCATGGACTCCACTAGACCCCTGAAGGTGTGCTGTGGTATCTAGCACCAAGATGTTAGCAGCAGATCCTTCAAGTTCTGTAAGTTGCGAGGTGGAGCCTCAATGGATCGGACTTGTTTGTTCAGCACATCCCACAGATGCTCGATTGGATTCAGATCTGGGGAATTTGGAGGCCAAGTCAATACCTCAAACTCGTTGTGCTTCTCAAACCATTCCTGAACCATTATTGCTAAGTGGTAGGGCGCATTATATCCTGCTGAAAGAGACCACAGCCACCAGGGAATACTGTTTCCATGAAAGAGTGCACATGGTCTGCAACAATGCTTAGGTAGGTGGTGCGTGTCAAAGTAACATCCACATGGATGGCAGGACCCAAGGTTTCCCAGAAGAACCTTGGCCAAAGCATCACGCACACACACCCGGCCATCCACGTGATGTAAAAGAAAACGTGATTCATCAGACTAGGCCACCTTCTTCCATTGCTCCATGGTCCAGTTCTGTTGCTCAAGTGCCCACTGTTGGCGCTTTTGGCGGTGGACAGGGGTCAGCATGGGCACCCTGACTGGCCTGCGGCTATGCACAGATGCACTGTATATTCTGACACCTTTCTATCAGAACCAGCATTAACTTCTTGAGCAATTTGAGCTACAGTAGCTCGTCTGTTTGATCGGACCACACGGGCCAGCCTTCGCTCCCCACGTGCATCAATGAGCCTTGGCCGCCCATGACCCTGTCGCCGGTTCACCACTGTTCCTTCCTTGGACCACTTTTGATAGATACTGACCACTGCAGACCGGGAACACCCCACAAGAGCTTCAGTTTTGGAGATGCTCTGACCCAGTCGTCTAGCCATCACAATTTAGCCCTTGTCAAACTCACTCAAATCCTTATGCTTGCCCATTTTTCCTGCTTTTAAAACATCAACTTTGAGGTCAAAATGTTCACTTGCTGCCTAATATATCCCACCCACTAACAGGTGCATTATGAAGAGATAATTAGTGTTAGTCACTTCACCTGTCAGTGGTCATAATGTTATGCCTGATCAGTGTATATTGCCCAGCCAAAAAAAAAAAAAGAGTCAATGTTTAGATTTAAATAGGCAATGATTGGATCATTATTGCAGTGATTATTATGTTTCTAGCATGTTATATGTTTGCCAACAGTTCTTCTAACCCTAATTGATGGAGTGTGTAGCTTTTCATTTCTTAAACAACCATGTAGGAAGACACATCATGGCCATATTCCAGGATGACAATGTCAAGATTCATCAGGCTCAAACTGCGAAAGAATGGTTGGGAGGGAGCATGAAGAATCATTTTCACACATGAATTGGCACCAGAACTTAAATTAATTGAAAGTCTTTGAGATGTGCTGGAGTAGACTTTACAGAGTGCTGGACTCTTGCATTGTCAATATAAGATCTTGACCAAAAATGTATGAACCTCTTGATGGAAGATCTTGTATTGAGCCTAGGGTTGCAAAGGGGCTGAAAATATTCCAGTAACTTTCCAAAAATTCTGGAACGTTTCTGGAAACTTTGCAACCCTAATTGAGCCTGATGAATCTTGACTTAATTCTTGGAATATGGCCATGATATGTCTTCCAACATGGTTGTTTAAAGGTGCGTTCACACTTGTAGTTTAGTTCGCTTGGTTTCTTTGGTCCAGACTAAAAAAAAACAAAACACATTTAGTCCTGGTCTGCTTAGTGTTCACATTAGCTTTTTTAACATCGATCCTAAAGATACCAAACTTAAAGGCAAAGGAATATGTTCACAACCTGATTGGTCGGCTTTTATGACGTATTGCCTATTTTGAGACGGAACTTACCGAACATCTAAAACAATGCTGTGATAAATGTCCTCTTTGTGTGTGCATAGCCTGCATATGATAGTACTTTGACCAACTGAGAACTCATGAAGAGCTTATAAAATGTGTAAAGGAGTCAAAACACTGGCAGGAATCTCTCCATCACACACACAAATGAAGATCTGTTGCGAGGAGACGCGGTTCTGATGCCTGTACTGAACTGTGATGGGCAACACCACGACTATGACGAACAAAAAACAGGTATGCGTGAGCATTCTGTCCTTTTTAGGGTCTCATCTTCCTGTTTTTGGTTTGTTTACATGTCTTTGGTCCGTGTTGCGTTCATATATCATTCAAACCACGCCAGAGTTTGTTTGGAAGCGGACGGTGACCAATCTTTTCAGCAGTCTCGGTCCACTGGTGCGCACCAGTGTTCAGATAGCAGCATTCACACTTATTCAAATGAATTGCACTAACAGAGCAATTGCACCAGGGTTAGTTTTAATCAATCTAAACATGCCAAGTGTGAACATACCCTAAGAAATGAAAGCTACACACTCCATCAATTAGGGTTAGAAAAACGGTTGCCAAACATATAACATGCTAAAAACATAATAAATCACTGCAATAATGATCCAATCATTGACTCTTAAGCATTTGCCCATTTAAATCCAAACAGTGACTTTTTTATGGCCAGGCAGTGTATACACACACACACACACACACACACACATACATACATATATATATATATATATACACATCATATACTTCAGCAGGATGACAGAGGCCGGGCCACAGGGTGCGGTTTCCATTTTAGACACTTGATGGTTAAGTGGCTTATTTAAAGTTACACTATGTTTATGCACAAAGCCATACATGTGAAATTTTCCATTGCTAACTAAAGATATATTTCTATTTTTATTTCATATAGTATGAACAGGGCTTGACAGTAACACCCGCCAAACTGCCCAATGCGGGTGGATTTCAGCAGTGCTGTGTAACGCGGTCACTCCTACTAGACACTTTGGCGGCAATTTTATAGGATAATATACATGTATACATAATGTATACATTTTTCAATTGTAATCTTTTAAAAATGCATCTGAAATGATAAACTAAGTGCAATGTAGTCGTGTCAAAAATATTGATTTTTCGATACATAGATACTGACATATCTGAAACGCCTCCAATACTAATTTTCCGCAGAATAGATTCCAGTCTCTCGCGCTCTCTCATCTCTCCGACAGCAGTTGACACACAAACCCGCCTCCTCTCAGTCCTTTCATTTGCTGAATATTGTTGGCATCAAAGGGCTTGAATTTTGGCGTGGGATTGCACACATTGTGCATAATTTTACTCATTCCCGCAGATGTTGTGCTCACACTCAAAGTTAGTGCGCACATTAAACTGCATCTCAGTGCTAAATTTAGTTGTTTTTCGCTGCTTATTGCGCTTAAACAGTCAAATGCACATAAAATAATGTCAAAATGCCGGTCTTGGTGAGTATTCACATAAACAGTCAGTTATGCTTTAAGTTAGGGGTCGGGAACCTATGGCTCGCGAGCCAAACCGGGCTCTTTGAAAAAATCATGTGGCTCGCAAGGTCTCTCACCCTTTACCAACAAATGATAGATAAAAAAAAATAGACACTTCAATGGAGATCCGCTCTCTACAGAAAAGCAGCCATTTACAATTCCCTTGTTGTATAGCCACAGCCTACCGAAGTTAATTAAAAGTTTATGATAATAATAATATTCAAGTTGTACCGGCCGCACGTGTTCAGTGCTGTTCGCGAGTGTCACGAGTCGCGACAGCAACCACTCACGTGTCTGTGGTAACAGCTCCTGCACCGAGATTCAAGCAGCTGCAGCTTGTTTAAGGGAATGGCGAAACCATTTTTAGAACAGCAGCGAAAATGTAAAAGTAGGCTATCTATACTTCAATATCCTTTTATTGAAACTGGTGCTTTGCTGTGCAAAGAGACATTTCCAAACATTTCACCCGCTGGTAACTTAGGTTACTTTCACTTTTGCCGCAGAGACTGTCCTATAAATGTGTTGTATTTATGATAATCTGCGCAGATAAAGTTATTACATTTTACATTTACATTTATGCATTTAGCAGACGCTTTTATCCAAAGCGACTTACAACTGAGGAGTACAGGAAGCGATCCGTTATGAAGACGGTGCCTTAAATACTACGTTTCGGGCATTGCTCAGAGTAGCCTAAGCTAGAATAGGGAGGGTGTAGAGAAAGATCGAGGAAAAAAGAATTATATATTTTTTTTTAGTTTTTATGATGAGATTAAGTGCTCGCGGAAGAGATGGGTTTTTAGCTGTTTTTTGAATGATGTTAGTGATTCTGCCATCCGGATGGAGGTGGGAAGATCGTTCCACCAGCTAGGAACAGTGAATGAAAAAGTTCTGGAGAGGGATTTCATGCCTCTCTGGGATGGTAACACCAATTTTGTTATTAATAACAAAACATGAATGAATGAGAAAGAAAAGAGCGGGATGTGCTTTATATTGAATTATAATAAATATTTATATTTAAAGTGCGATAAGTCGCGAAAGAGAACTGAATTCTACTGACAGGATGCTGTGCGCGCGCTCCAAGCACAACACGGACAAGCATAGCAGGCTAGCCTTTGTCTTCGGTTGCACGCCTAAACGGCCAAATAAACACAGAAATGAGTCGAGTATTCACATAAGCACAGTAGATGTAAGCACTGCGTTCTCTCTCTCTCTCTCACACACACACACACACACACACACACACAGGATTTATGCTCATCAGTTGGTACTGAACCTCACAGTGAAAGCCCTGCACAGTTAATTCCATATTGCAACTTATTTATTGTTTGCTGCATATTTGTTTGTTTTTAGTTGTCTATAGACCTAATAATTACTACTGTTGAAATTTTATTGGAAAAAAACATGTTTTTTTATAAATAAAATAATAATAATAATAATAATAATATCATTTTTTACTGTGTCTCTTTTGGAAAAATGCATTATCCAAAAAATGGCTCTTTGGTCAAAAAAGGTTCCCGACCCCTGCTTTAAGTCAAGTCAAGTCAAGTCAACTTTATTTATATAGCGCTTTTTACAATGCAGATTGTTTCAAAGCAGCTTCACAGTGTTAAACAGGAAAATAATGAACAGAATTTGATTCGGCTGTACAGCCGCTCTGGAGAAAACGGTGATGTCATCAGCTCATTTCAATTATCATATATATTCAAGTAATGTAGTTGATATAATTTAGTTTAGTAATTAAATTTATTTGGATATTTATTTGAAAATTTTGTTTAAGTGAACATAAACATTTGAGAAAGAAAACGCATGTGTAACAGTATAATGGATCCGTGTGTCAGGTCTTAAAGTGACAGCTGCCTAATATACCTGCAGCCAAATTATGAGATAATATAAAAAAATATCTATATGGGCGTTTTTCCCCATGGTATCAATGTCAAAATTGTGGCCAGTGATAATGCTG